>CM038681.1:429800874-430400874 GCA_021605205.1 Aegilops longissima | reverse complement strand
TGGTGCAGCAACCTCTTCTTCCTCTTCTTCATCTGAGTCTCTCCTCATGGAGGGTTTGCCAAGAACTCTGGCAGTTGTGGTTCTGACTCTCTTCTTCTTCTTATCTTGGCCACTTGCTTCCTCTTCAGATTCCATGGTGAACTTCATGGTTTCTTTAGTTGCAGCCTTCCCAGGCTTAGAAGTAGGAACTCTCCTTGCAGGTGCCTTTTTCTGCATTCCAGGTTTGATGGCTGCAGCTGACCCATATTCTTTCTTGAGCACCTTCTTCTTAGATGTGGCTTCCTCCTCTGCCACATAGTCCTCATCCTCTGATTCAGAAGTTCTCTTCTTGCTTGATCTAGTGGCAGCTTTAGGCAAATTGCTTGGGGTGCTCCTGTGTCACGCCCAATATGCGACCCTATCCAAAAGGAACTCGAGGGTCCCACCAAGGATAGACCCGCATATTGGAACGCTTTTGCAAGGTGGATATCATTACATCAACATTAGATAATAGATGGGGATACATACATAAGGCACGAATGCCACTGGAATACATCAACATCATATACAAGAGATCAACATCCGACTACGGATGGAACATAAACAGAAACTCAAACAATATCCACCTCGCTAGCCCAGGCTGCCGACCGAACCTATCCCCGATCGAAGAAGAAGCGTAAGAAGAACTCCAAAACAGTAACACACTCTCGCGTCAAGATCATCGCATAACCTGTACACAGCAATCGGTGTTGTAGTAATCTGTGAGCCACGAGGACTCAGCAATCCCATTACCATGGGTATCAAGACTAGCAAAGCTTAAAGGGAAAGGAAGGGGGTAAAGTGGTGAGGTTGCAGCAGCGACTAAGCATATAAGGTGGCTACCATACGCAAATGAGAGCGAGAAGAGAAACAAAGGAACAGTCGTCAACTAGTAATGATCAAGAAGTGATCCTGAACTCCTACTTACGTCAGACATAACCCAGAAACCGTGTTCTCCTCTCGATCAACCCCGAAAAGAGACACTCACGGTTACGCACACGGTTGGTGTATTTTAGAAGAGTTTGCTTCAAGTTTACTACAACCGGATATTAACAAATTCCCATCTGCCACATAACCGCGGGCACGGCTCTCGAAAGTTTATACCTGCAGGGTGTCCCAACTTAGCCCACGATAAGCTCTCGCGATCAACGAAGGATATTCCTTCTCCCCGGGAAGACCCGATCAGTCTCGGAATCCCGGCTACAAGACATTTTGACCGCAATAAAACAAGACCAGCAAAGCCGCCCGATGTGGCGACAAATCCCGATAGGAGTCGACGTACTCGCTCTCGTGGCACACCGGATAGGTCAGCCTACGAGTAAAACCAGCCCTCGAGTTGCCCGTGGTGGCCCCGCATCTGCCGCTTCGGGCCAACACTCGAAGAGCACCGCCCGGGGGCTAAAATAAAGATGACCCTCGGCTCCGAAACCCAAGGGAAAAGGGCATAGGTGAGGCAAATGGTAAAACCAATGTTGGGCCTTCTTGGAGGAGTCTTATTCAAAGCGAACTGTCAAGGGGGTCCCATAAATCACCCGACAGCGTTAGGGACGCAAAATCCGGGAACATAATACCGATATGACGGAAACTAGGACGACAAGAGTGGAACAAAACACCAGGCATAAGGCCGAGCCTTCCACCCTTTACCAAGTATATAGATGCATTAATAATATAAGATATATTGTGATATCCCAACAAGTGAACATGTTCCAACAAGGACCAACATCTCCATGTTCCAACAAGGAACAAACTTCATCTTCACCTGCAACTAACAATGCTATAAGAGGGGCTGAGCAAAGCAGTAACATAGCCAAACAACGGTTTGCTAGGAAGGGTGCAAAAGGTTAGAGGCTGACATGGCAATTTGGGAGGCTTGAGGAACAAGTGATAGGTAGCGCATCATAGCGATAGAACGAAACAACTAGCATAGCAATGATAGTAGTGAGATCCAGGGTAGCGGTCATCTTGCCTGAAATCACGCAAGGAAGAAGAACGAGTCCATGAAGAAGACGAACGGATGAAGCCGAACCAAGCGTAGACGAACGAATCCTCACGATCGCAACGAAACAGGAACTAACAAGAAGAAGCACACAACATAGGTAAACACACCACACATGAACAAGACATGATGCACAACCAAGCATGACAAAGCTACATGAAGCTACTCATGGCAAAAGATGATGCAAACAAGAGCAACACATCAAGGCAAGTTTAAATGAGGCCGGAAACAACATAGAACAATTCCGGTAAGTCCTCATATGCAAATTTCGAAATAGGTCCAGATCTGAATAAACCTTATGTTCAAGTTGTTAAATAGCAAGTTAAGATGCACCATGATGATCTACACGAAATTCTAGTCAAGTTACATATAAAGTTCATTTAATTTGGAGCTACGGCCTAGAAGATATGAGCAAAACAAGATAAGCATGGCATTGATGCAAAATACATACAAACATCAAGCAAACACCTCAAAACAAGGATGCAACATGAGAATATGAAACTAAATGCAAAATCAAGCAAGTTTCATATAGAGCACACTCAAAACGGAGCAACGGTTCAACACATACACCCTATACAAGTCATGACAACAATCTGTCCAAAACAGCAACTATGCATATTGCAAGCATCAAAACAACATGCTACAGCATCTCAACGTAATAACAAAAGGCAAGGGCATGAAGTACAGGTAAAGCACTACAAAACATGAACACTGAGCTATCTCCAGAAATCACTAGAACATGCTCAAACACACATGGCAAGATTGCAAATAATAACAGTTTCAGACTTTAGCAGAAATAACATCAGGTTGCAATGTTTAGAGCTATCAAATAACATGTTACAGGAACTTATCATGGCAAACAAATGCATGGAATGAATCTACTAATTGCATAGAACAAAAGTCCTTTAATGACCATGAGCCAAAAAGGATCAGAAAATATGATGGCACCCATGTAAACATGGCAAGTTATATTACAGATTCATACATGGCAGGAACAACAATAAGTAGGCATGTTGGTGAGCTTGAACCACTCACCACAGAGCAATACATGGCATGGCAAGGTAACCAAAAGTAGGAAGACATGGCATAGAAGCTATGCATGGCAAGAACAACATCATAGCATACATGGATCAACTACAACAACCTTGGCAAAATCGAATAACATGTAAACAACCTGCCAGGAAACATTTTATAGCAAAAGTAGAGCTCGATTTACTCAAGCTATGGCACTCCATAATTGCAAACAAAGGCATGGATGGATAGAGAATAACCATATGTTCAAAACATCCTTACTGAAGTATCTCAAAATAAGCATGGATCTCTCGGTAGCATCAAGTTAACATGGCATAAAAATATCAGCAGAATAGAGGCTGAAATCAGCAACATCATGAAGCCTAGTTTGCATGCTTGTGCTAGTCACCACAGAGATCACAAAAATACATGGCATACACCCCTGTAAATATGGCATGGCATATTACAAAACACATGTAGGACTCAAGTTCATAGGATGCACACATCAATCATGGCAAATATGACAAAAGTGCATGTTCTGATAAGAATCTGAAACTAACATCATATAGCCCTCTTCTAACAGCATTTCAGGCATCAAGATGAGCTCAAATGAAAATGACGCAATGAGATGAAATGATGTACTCGTTGAGTCGAACAATTTGACATATTACACGCACAAAACGGAGCTACGGATGCAGAGATACATCAGGTCAAACATGGCATGATTATGCAATAATTTTAGGAGTTGCGCGTTTTCGGGGAAGGGGAAAGTCAACCTGCGAGCACGGATTACGATGCACGTCGGGATCTCGCCGGAGATGCGTCGCCGGAGACGAGGGAGGCAGTGGCCGGGCTCGGGAGGTCGAGGGCGCGGATCCGGGCGGCGCCGCCCGGATCTGGCCGGAGGATGGCCGGGCGGTGGAGGAGGCCACGGCGGGCGCTTCGGATGCTGGGCGGCCGGAGGGGAGCTTTGGGCGGTGCGGCCGGCAAGGCGGCGGCCTTCAGCGCGTGAGAGGCCTGCTTGGCGGCGGGAGGCCGATGGCCGGACGGACGGGAGGCGGCTGCGCTGAGGCGCGAGGCGGCGGGACGGCCGGAGGCGCTTGACGCTGCCTTCGGCGCGGCAGGGCTCAAGGGCCGCTGGCAGCAGGCGAGGCGGGCCCAGGCGGGCAGCTGCGGCTGGCGGCGGGGAGCGCCACGTGGCAACGCGTGATTGGGCGAGGAGCGGCGGCGCGGACATGTCCGGCACGATATGGACATGTCCGGCGGCGGGAGGAGGACGAAAGCTAGGGTTAGGGTGGATTCATCCGCGAATTTCGGAGGGGGAGGTGTTTATATAGGTAGAGGGAGCTAGGAGAGTCCAAATGAGGAGTGGTTTTCGGCCACGCGATCGTGATCGAACGACCGAGAGCATGGAGGGGAGTTTGCTGGGTTTTGGGCCACTTTGGAAGGGGTGTTGGGCTGCAAGGAGAAGGAGGCTTTTGCGGTTACCCGGTTAACCGTTGGAGTACCAAACAACCTCCAAATGGCACGAAACTTGACAGGCGGTCTACCGGTGCTATACCAAGGCCGCTTGACAAATCTCGGTCCATTCCGAGAAAGTTTAACACCCGCACACGAAAAGAGGTAAAAGGGGGCGCCGGGGAGCATAGGAGTGCCGGATTGCAAAACGGACAACGGGGAAAATGCTCGGATGCATGAGACGAACACGTATGCAAAATGAAATGCACATGATGACATGATATGAAATGCAGATGATGACATGACAAAGTGCAACACGCAAGCAAATGACATGGCAACGACGGCGAATAACTGGCAGACACCTGGCGCATCGAATCCGGGGCGTTACAACACTCCTCCACTAACAAGAGATCTCGTCCCGAGAACTTAGGACCGAGACGGAAGGGAAAAGGGATGAGGTGAAACAGGAACTCAAGCGAAGAAGCAAAGAATCGAGAGCACTCGAGAAGAGGAGAGGAACGGCGAGAATGGCGAGAATCGCAAGCTCAAGGAATCAAAAATACTATGAAACAACTCGTTCTAACCGGAGTGGTTAGAATGAGAAAAGAAACGGATAAGACTGAAAGGATTTAGGCAGCACTCCGGCTAAAACATGGAGGAATAGAACTTGAACTTCACAAGATGGAATGACACTTGACGACATAAGCAACGCAATACCTCCGGAAGAATTGGAAAAATTGAATGAAAAGAACTTAGAAGGAAGGATTGAACGGAATTGTTGAGAAAATCAACAACGAAAGAATAAGATTGTCGTGGACTTATGGATAACATCTCAAAATTATAAGGTGATAACCGACCACAAGCAGAAAAGATTAAATAGCTGAGAAGAACGAAGAAATGCAAAACTCCACTTCAAAAGAATAGGGAGATTTAATTACACTTCGAGATACGAGAAGAAAAGATACTTGAACTCCGCCAACAAGAATCTTGCTGAACTCTTGAAGAATGAATTAAATCATGAAGAACCACCATGAAGGACTCCGGTAACAAAAGGATGATGAGATACGATTGAAGGATGAAAGGAAATAAGATTAAAGCCTTGCGATGATTCGGATGGAGGTTCCGACGAGATGGCCGAGGAAATTTGAACTCCGGAAAAGAAAAGATTAAAACACTTGGAAGTAGAATTTATTCCTCAAGAACAAATTCCGAAGAAAAGATTAATCACTTTGATGAAATAAGAATAAGATTTATTGTATGCTTATCCTTCATCAAATTAAATTGATGGCAAGCAATGGATTTGGCATGCAACTTATTCTTCTTGAAAAGGATTAAGGGGAATATAGCACAAAACTTGAGAAAGTCTTCATGAACCACCGGTAGGATTTGAGAGAACGAATGGATTAAAATGATAGTGATGGAAAAAGAATCTTGAATGAACCACCGTAAGAATTCGAAATGACTGATGAAAAAAAAATCACCGGGCAGAATTAGAAGAACCAAATGCTAGAGGGGAATTAGATGCAAAAGAACAAAGAGATCATGAGCTGAATAAAGAACACTTGACAGATGCACCGGGATAACTGGATAACAGTAGCTGAAATGTGAGGAAGAAGAATTCTTCTGGAACGATGGCCTCCGGTGGAAAGAAATAGAGATCAACTTCTGAAATACTCCGGATGGATGAGCAGAATTTGCTGACTGGAAACAATTAGATAGGATAACATCGGGCTAGCACCATGAACCTCCGGGAGAACGGACAAGATTTAAGAGAAACTCTACTTCGATCTTCAAATGAAGACGAGAAACACCACCAAAATTACTAAGGTACTCCGGGAGAATGAAAAGCAAAAGTGGTTGAGTCAACAATGAAATGATTTGAAATTGATCTTGGAAAAAGGCAAGTGACTGATGATATTCATTCTTACGTCAAGCTTTGAAAAGAATTAGGAATAACTCCGGGGAATTAGAAGAGTCAGGTAAAATCCTGGGAAAAGACCTGTGGGTTAGGGCCCACTGAAGAGATAACACCGTTGAAAAAGGATGTTGAATAGATAGATGATGCACCAGAACAATTGAAATATTTGAATGAGGTGACAACCTCGAATTAATTCGAACACCGACGAATCTCTTGAGATGACTTGAGCACTCCAGAAGGATAAACTGGCGAGAGGCGAACGAGCAGGGAAAACACTTCGAAGGAAAAGAATATGATTAACCCGAAAAAACTTGAATTGAGTCCACCGAAGAAGAAAAGAGATGAAGAATGTCGTACAAAACGAGAATTCACCGGTTGAAATAATTGAGGGAAGGCTGAAGAGACTCCGCACGAATGAAATTGATGATCGAAAAAGACTCAGATTCCCGGAAGAAGAAGGGTGGGAGGGCGGGAAAACAAAGACAACTTGGAAGGGGAAACCGACGAATATCTTGAAGAGAAAACACCAGTTGAAATCATTGAGGAATGAAAGCAAAGACTTCGCACGAGTGGGATGGATACTCGATTACGGACTCCGGTTCCGAGAAGAAGAAGGGTGGGCGGGTGGGAAAAACAAGGACAACTTCGGACAAGGAAAAACAACGACGTCGGAGGAAGAACTGAGGATTGAACTTGGCAAAGATGGAGATGGTCGAGTCGACTTGACGAGAAATGCACCGGATGAAAAGAGCTGAGGAACAACGATCGAAAAACCAACTGCGTGAACCTAAAAAAAATTGAACGGGAAGAGGAGTAATTCAAAACACCTACGTCAAGATTCCTCACCAGAGCGACGAAGAGGCTGAGGAGTAAAAAGAATTCCTACTCTCGATATAACTAGACTCAAAATAGTTTTCTTCTAGACTCAACAACGACCAAACTACACGATCAATCAAGGGGGCTCCTAGGGTCGGTCGAGGCTCTGATACCAACTTGTCACGCCCAATATGCGACCCTATCCAAAAGGAACTCGAGGGTCCCACCAAGGATAGACCCGCATATTGGAACGCTTTTGCAAGGTGGATATCATTACATCAACATTAGATAATAGATGGGGATACATACATAAGGCACGAATGCCACAGGAATACATCAACATCATATACAAGAGATCAACATCCGACTACGGATGGAACATAAACAGAAACTCAAACAATATCCACCCTGCTAGCCCAGGCTGCCGACCTGGAACCTATCCCCTGATCGAAGAAGAAGCAGAAGAAGAACTCCAAAACAGTAACACCGCTCTCGCGTCAAGATCATCGCATAACCTGTACCTGCAACTGGTGTTGTAGTAATCTGTGAGCCACGAGGACTCAGCAATCCCATTACCATGGGTATCAAGACTAGCAAAGCTTAAAGGGAAAGGAAGGGGGTAAAGTGGTGAGGTTGCAGCAGCGACTAAGCATATAAGGTGGCTACCATACGCAAATGAGAGCGAGAAGAGAAACAAAGGAACGGTCGTCAACTAGTAATGATCAAGAAGTGATCCTGAACTCCTACTTACGCCGACATAACCCGAAACCGTGTTCTCCTCTCGATCAACCCGAAAAGAGACACTCACGTTACGCATTACGGTTGGTGTATTTTAGAAGAGTTTGCTTCAAGTTTACTACAACCGGATATTAACAAATTCCCATCTGCCACATAACCATGGGCACGGCTCTCGAAAGTTTATACCTGCAGGGTGTCCCAACTTAGCCCACGATAAGCTCTCGCGATCAACGAAGGATATTCCTTCTCCCGGAAGACCCGATCAGTCTCGAATCCGGCTACAAGACATTTCGACCGCAATAAAACAAGACCAGCAAAGCCGCCCGATGTGCCGACAAATCCCGATAGGAGTCGACGTACCTCGTTCTCGTGGCACACCGGATAGGTCAGCCTCTGAGTAAAACCAGCCCTCGAGTTGCCCGTGGTGGCCCCTTGATCTGCCTGTTCGGGCCAACACTCGAAGGAGCACTAGCCTGGGGGGGCTAAAATAAAGATGACCCTCGGCTCCGAAACCCAAGGAAAAAGGGCATAGGTGAGGCAAATGGTAAAACCAATGTTGGGCCTTCTTTGGAGGAGTCTTATTCAAAGCGAACTGTCAAGGGGGTCCCATAAATCACCCGACCGCGTTAGGGACGCAAAATCCGGGAACATAATACCGATATGACGGAAACTAGGGCGGCAAGAGTGGAACAAAACACCAGGCATAAGGCCGAGCCTTCCACCCTTTACCAAGTATATAGATGCATTAATAATATAAGATATATTGTGATATCCCAACAAGTGAACATGTTCCAACAAGGAACAACATCTCCATGTTCCAACAAGGAACAAACTTCATCTTCACCTGCAACTAACAACGCTATAAGAGGGGCTGAGCAAAGCGGTAACATAGCCAAACAACGGTTTGCTAGGAAGGGTGCAAAAGGTTAGAGGCTGACATGGCAATTTGGGAGGCTTGAGGAACAAGTGATAGGTAGCGCATCATAGCGATAGAACGAAACAACTAGCATAGCAATGATAGTAGTGAGATCCAGGGTAGCGGTCATCTTGCCTGAAATCCCGCAAGGAAGAAGAACGAGTCCATGAAGAAGACGAACGGATGAAGCCGAACCAAGCGTAGACGAACGAATCCTCACGATCGCAATGAAACAGGAACTAACAAGAAGAAGCACACAACATAGGTAAACACACCACACATGAACAAGACATGATGCACAACCAAGCATGACAAAGCTGCATGAAGCTACTCATGGCAAAAGATGATGCAAACAAGAGCAACACATCAAGGCAAGTTTAAATGAGGCCGGAAACAACATAGAACAATTCCGGTAAGTCCTCATATGCAAATTTCGAAATAGGTCCAGATCTGAATAAACCTTATGTTCAAGTTGTTAAACAGCAAGTTAAGATGCACCATGATGATCTACACGAAATTCTAGTCAAGTTACATATAAAGTTCATTTAATTTGGAGCTACGGCCTAGAAGATATGAGCAAAACAAGATAAGCATGGCATTGATGCAAAATGCATACAAACATCAAGCAAACACCTCAAAACAAGGATGCAACATGAGAATATGAAACTACATACAAAATCAAGCAAGTTTCATATAGAGCACACTCAAAACGGAGCAACGGTTCAACACATACACCCTATACAAGTCATGACAACAATCTGTCCAAAACAGCAACTATGCATATTGCAAGCATCAAAACAACATGCTACAGCATCTCAACGTAATAACAAAAGGCATGGGCATGAAGTACAGGTAAAGCATTACAAAACATGAACACTGAGCTATCTCCAGAAATCACTAGAACATGCTCAAACACACATGGCAAGATTGCAAATAATAACAGTTTGGACTTTAGCGTAAATAACATCAAAGTTGCAATGTTTAGAGCTATCAAACAACATGTTACAGGAACTTATCATGGCAAACAAAGGCATGGAATGAATCTACTAATTGCATAGAACAAAAGTCCTTTAGTGACCATGAGCCTAAAAGGATCATAAAATATGATGGCACCCATGTAAACATGGCAAGTTATATTACAGATTCATACATGGCAGGAACATCAATAAGTAGGCATGTTGGTGAGCTTGAACCACTCAGCACAGAGCAATACATGGCATGGAAAGGTAACCAAAAGTAATAAGACATGGCATAGAAGCTATGCATGGCAAGAACAACATCATAGCATACATGGATCAACTACAACAACCTTGGCAAAATCGAATAACATGTAAACAACCTGCCAGGAAATATTTTATAGCAAAAGTAGAGCTCGATTTACTCAAGCTATGGCACTCCATAATTGCAAAAAAAGGCATGGATGGATAGAGAATAACCATATGTTCAAAACATCCTTACTGAAGTATCTCAAAATAAGCATGGATCTCTCGGTAGCATCAAGTTAACATGGCATAAAAATATCAGCAGAATAGAGGCTGAAATCAGCAACATCATGAAGCCTAGTTTGCATGCTTGTGCTAGTCACCACAGAGATCACAAAAATACATGGCATACACCCCTGTAAAGATGGCATGGCATATTACAAAACACATGTAGGACTCAAGTTCATAGGATGCACACATCAATCATGGCAAATATGACAAAAGTGCATGTCCTGATAAGAATCTGAAACTAACATCATATAGCCCTCTTCTAACAACATTTCGGGCATCAAGATGAGCTCAAATGAAAATGACGCAATGAGATGAAATGATTTACTCGTTGAGACGAACAATTTGACATATTACACGCACAAAATGGAGCTACGGATGCAGAGATACATCAGGTCAAACATGGCATGATTATGCAATAATTTTAGGACTTGCGCGTTTTCGGGGAAGGGGAAAGTCAACCTGCGAGCACGGATTACGATGCACGTCGGGATCTCGCCGGAGATGCGTCGCCGGAGACGAGGGAGGCAGTGGCCGGGCTCGGGGAGGTCGAGGGGCGCCGGATCCGGGCGGCGCCGCCCGGATCTGGCCGGAGGATGGCCGGCGGCGGAGGAGGCCAATGGGCGCTTCAGAGGGCGCGGGGCGGCCGGAGGGGAGTTTCGGGCGGCCGCAAGCAGCGCGGCCTTCAGCGCAGCGAGGGCCTGCGGCGGCGGAGGCCAGCGGCCGGCAGGGCGGCGGTCGACGGACGGAGGCGGTCTGCGATGAGGCGCGAGGCGGGGGACGGCCGGAGGCGCGGCACGCCGGCGGCGGCGCGCAGCCTTGGCTGGGCAGGCGGGCTCAAAGCGGGCCGGGCGGCGGCTGGCGGCGGGGAGCGCCACGTGGCAACACGTGATTGGGCGAGGAGCG
Source organism: Aegilops longissima (assembly GCA_021605205.1). Classification (NCBI taxonomy): domain Eukaryota; kingdom Viridiplantae; phylum Streptophyta; class Magnoliopsida; order Poales; family Poaceae; genus Aegilops; species Aegilops longissima. The sequence goes on along the minus strand of CM038681.1, from coordinate 430,389,607 downwards.
GCAGCGTGGACATGTCCGGCACGATATGGACATGTCCGGCGGCGGGAGGAGGACGAAAGCTAGGGTTAGGGTGCATTCATCCGCGAATTTCGGAGGGGGAGGTGTTTATATAGGTAGAGGGAGCTAGGAGAGTCCAAATGAGGAGCGGTTTTCGGCCACGCGATCGTGATCGAACGACCAAGAGCATGGAGGGGAGTTTGCTGGGTTTTGGGCCACTTTGGAAGGGGTGTTGGGCTTCAAGGAGAAGGAGGCTTTTGCGGTTACCCGGTTAACCGTTGGAGTACCAAACAACCTCCAAATGGCACGAAACTTGACAGGCGGTCTACCGGTGCTATACCAAGGCCTCTTGACAAACCTCGGTCCATTCCGAGAAAGTTTAACACCTGCACACGAAAAGAGGTAAAAGGGGGCGCCGGGGAGCATAGGAGTGCCGGATTGCAAAACGGACAACGGGGAAAATGCTCGGATGCATGAGACGAACACGTATGCAAAATGAAATGCACATGATGACATGATATGAAATGCAGATGATGACATGACAAAGTGCAACACGCAAGCAAATGCCATGGCAACGACGGCGAATAACTGGCAGACACCTGGCGCATCGAATCCAGGGCGTTACATCCTGCTGCCCTCATCAGAACTGCTAGAGGGACTAGTGCCCTCACTCATATGAACCTGCTCCTCAGATTTGTTCTGGCTGTCACTCTGATCAGACATGTTGCAAACTCTGACTGCTGACCCTGTGAATAGAGTATAGATGAGATAGAGTGGATGAGCATCACAAAATGCAGAGATGTTTGCAAAAGAATGAGTCAAAAACTTAGTTTTAGTTTTCCACAGAAAGCATTTCGGATCAATCGATTTGCAAACTCGGTGATACCGAAGCAGCTTTTGGAACCAAAACTAGTGAACTCGGTCAGACCGAGTCACAGTTCGGTGGCACCGAGACCTCTAGGGTTTCACAAAGTCCTGAACTCGGTCTCACCGATTTGTAATTCTCGGTCAGACCGAGAACCACATGTGCAATGGCCGTGGCCGAATCGGTGGAACCGAGTTCCGCAACCCGGTGGGTCCGAGATGATTTCGGCGGAAACCTAAACCTAAATTTTCGAATCGCATCTATTCTAAGGATTGTTTTGACTGGATAGGAGTGTTTCAATCATAGCAAGAATCATAAAGAACACAATGTGCTAGGAATCGGACGGGGATAGCACTGTGATCGAGTCCATACCCTAGTTCGGCGGTGGACTCGCTACGGCGGCAACAGCGGAGACGAAATCCGTTGACGGCGGCGGAGACCAGCGATAGGAGGCGGCTGGCGACGAGGAGGACGATCCGGAGACCCAGGAGGCAGAGCGAGCTATGCGCGGGCGAAGAGGTTTCGGAGAAATTTCCAAAATTTTGCCCGTGAGTATATATAGCCCGACCCTGTCGGTGTGACCGAGTGGAACAACTCGGTGGCACCGAGATGCATAACTGTTGACAGTTATAGCAACTCGGTGTGACCGAAAAGTTCAAATCGGTTGCACCGAGGTGAAAACCTAGATCGACTTGGTGATCTCGGTATGACCGAAATGGAGGAATCGGTCAGACCGAAAAGCACAAAGAAGTTTTGGAAGTTTAAGTCTATGACAAATCGGGGACTCCGAGTGCTCCTCACACAGAGTGGTTTGAATCTGACTTGATCAAATTTTGTGATGTAGCATGAATAGAGTTTGAGACGAGAAAAGCATAGATAGCTAGAGAAGGTTCTTAGGCATTCTTGTCCATCCACTTGGCAAGAGAAAAGAAAACCATTCAATCAAAACAACAAGTGGATGTCCTCGAATGAGTAAAATATGCACTCAACATGCTCACGCAATAAAATGGCAATTGAAATATGTGGCAAAGCATGCACAACCAATTCTAGCATCTATCAAGCAATTGGCGATGACTAGGTCATCTATATAAGAGTATATTGACTTAGGAGTCAAATGAGAACATTTGATCATAGGTCATACTCATCGTTTAAGCACAAGTGGGGCTACCACTTTTACATAAAGCATTGTTGTGTTCACATCATTAGAGTTGCTTTAGCTCAATTCTTAGAGTAAAGCTCCCCCTAGATGTGATATCCCCCCTAAGAGGGATGAACTAACCTTGGGTTTTGTCGATGATGACTTCATGTAGATGTTGAAGATGTGGATGCTCAATGTTGATGTAGATCAATTGGAGCTATCCATTGGAGTGAGTTGCAGTTTCAATACCTACATGGGTTAGTCCCACAAGGAACAAACAAGGATATCCATAGACATAGAGTGATGCACACATAAGATGATGTCTATGAAAGCTTTTAGGTTACCTTGTCCCTTGACTTACCAACAAGAGGGTTTGTGACTCCTTGAACTAGTGCAAGATGTGGAAGTTGATTGCACTTGTTCTTGCCAAAATGATAAGAGTGAAGTATGTTGGCGGAGTCACCCTCAAGAACTCTCTAGTTCTTCTTCTTTTGGATCCACACCATCTTGATGGGAATCCTTGGAGTTGTAGTCATACTTGATGAGGTGGAACTTGAAGTAATCTTGGGAATCCACTTGACTAAGGTTTTAGGAGCTTCTTCAAATGCATCAATTTCCTCTTGAAGCTTGTCCTTGCCTTTTTGCTTGTAGTCTTGTGGTGGAAGATCATCTTGAGCTTGTGTCCCTTTGAAAGAAGTGGGATCATACTTCTCTTGTTGAGGAACAAACTTTGTCTTGGGGTATTGATCTTCTTCCCACTCAATTCCATTGGCATTGAACTTTCGTTCAAAACCAACACCTTGATTCTTCCGGTGCCTTCCTTGCTTGCGTACAATTTCCTCGAATTGCTTACTTCCGGCAAGGCTCTTGTAAACTCCTTTCTCTATAATTCCCTTCAATAGGCTATTTTCTTGCTCAAGTGTAACTTGGCTAAGAGAATCATTAGTGGAATCAAGAGAACTACTAGAAGCAACAATATTGGATTTAACATGATCATTGTTACTACTAGAGGAAGAATCTTTCTTGTTCTTGTTACTAGACTTGACTTGAGGCATGTAAGTGGATAAGAGTAAACGCTTAGCAATGTAAGAAGAACTTTTCTTACGAAGATCATCATTGATTGCTTTTAAGAACTCATGCTCTTGCTCAAGGTTGAGCTTTTCGAAGCGTAATTTCTCATGTGTCCTTAAAAGTTCTTGATGATCTCCTAAGATAGTTTCATGAGCTAACTTAAGAGTGTTTAGTTCTTTAGTTAGAGACTCAATCTTCTCCTTATCATTGTCATTCGTTTTATCTTGATTAGCATGATTAATTGACGTTTCATCATATATTCATCACTAGAGTTGTCAACAAGTAAATCATCATCACCTAACAAGTCATCTTCATCACTATTGAAATCAACATACTCGGGATGTGATACCTTTGGGCCTTTAGCCATGAAGCATGTTCCAACTCCTTCATTTGGTGAGTCAAATATGTCGTAGGAATTGGTTGACACAAGTGCTAGACCGGCAACACCTTCATGTTGAGTATATTCGGAATCAGAGTGATAACTTATCTCGGAGTGGTTGTCGGAGTTGGAGCCGGATACCCATTCACCAACATGAGCTTGATGTCTTCGTTTTGTGTAGCTCCTTGATGACTTTTCTCTTCTTTCCAAATCCTTGCTTCTCCGTGAGTGTCTTCATTCATAACGATCATCTCTACTCCTTCTTTCTCTAGATGGTGATTCTTCTCTTCTACTTCTTCTTTTGGGAGAGTCTTCTCTTCTCTTGTAAGGAGCCGTACACTCATTGGAATAGTGTCTGGGTCTTCCACAATTGTAGCAGTTTCGCTCTCGACTAGAAGTTCTTTTGTCATTGTAGGACCTTGACTTGGAGCTTCTATCTTTGCTTCTACTCTTGTAGAACTTGTTGAAGTTCTTCACCATTAAGCTCAATTCTTCATTGAAGGTTTGCTTCTCACTTGATGATGTGGGGGCTTCACACGAGGCTTTGTAAGCACCACTTGATTTGTTGTGAAGTTCGTCTTTATCCTTGAGTGACATCTCATGAGCAACAATTCTTCCAGTGACTTCCGTTGGCTTGAGATCTTTGTAATTGGGCATCATTTGGATCAATGTGCACACGGTATCATATTTTCCATCCAAGGCTCTTAGGATCTTCTTGATGATGAATCTATCAGTCATCTCTTCACTCCCTAAGCCGGCAATCTCATTTGTGATAAGAGCAAGCCTAGAGTACATTTCAGCGACACCTTCACCATCCTTCATTTTGAACTTGTCAAGTTGACTTTGAAGCACATCCAATTTGGATTCCTTGATGGAGTCGGTACCTTCGTGCATATCAATCAAAGTATCCCAAATTTCCTTTGCATTCTCAAGACGGCTGATTTTGTTGAATTCTCCGGGGCACAATCCGTTGAAGAGAATATCACAAGCTTGAGCGTTGTATTGCAGCATCTTCAACTCTTCCGCGGTAGCTTCACGGTTTGGTTCTTTCCCATCAAAGAAGTCACCTTGCAAGCCAACACACACAATAGCCCAAACGGCGGGGTTATGTCCAAGAATATGCATTTTCATCTTATGCTTCCAACTAGCGAAATTTGTACCATCAAAGTAAGGACCTCTACGGTGGTAATTTCCCTTGCTAGACGCCATACTCTCCTAGGTTGTGAAACCAAGGCAATGATCACCAAAAGCTATGGAGATCAAAGCAAATGGAGACCAAAGCTCTGATACCACTTGTAGTATCGGAAGTATGTCTAGAGGGGGGGGGTGATTAGACTACTTGACCAAATAAAAATCTATCTTTTTCCCAATTTTAGTTCTTGGCAGATTTTAGCTATCTTAGCACAAGTCAAGCAATCTACACACAATTCAAGCAAGCATGCAAAAGAGTATATGAGCAGCGGAAAGTAAATCATGCAACTTGAAAGAATGTAAAGGGAAGGGTTTGGAGGATTCAAACGCAATTGGAGACAAGGATGTTTTGGCGTGGTTCTGATAGGTGGTGCTATCGTACATCCACGTTGATGGAGACTTCAACCCACGGAGGGTAACGGTTGCGCGAGTCCACAGAGGGCTCCACCCACGAAGGGTCCACGAAGAAGCAACCTTGTCTATTCCATCACGGCCGTCGCCCATGAAGGACTTGCCTCACTAGCGGTAGATCTTCACGAAGTAGGCGATCTCCTTGCCCTTACAAACTCCTTGGTTCAACTCCACAATCTTGTCGGAGGCTCCCAAGTGACACCTAGCCAATCTAGGAGACACCACTCTCCAAGAAGTAACAAATGGTGTGTTGATGATGAACTCCTTGCTCTTGTGCTTCAAATGATAGTCTCCCCAACACTCAACTCTCTCTCATAGGATTTGGATTTGGTGGAAAGAAGATTTGAGTGGAAAGCAACTTGGGGAAGGCTAGAGATCAAGATTCATATGGTAGGAATGGAATATCTTGAGCTCAACACAAGGGTAGGTGGTTCTCTCTCAGAAAATGTGTATTGGAAGTGAAGATCTGTTCTGATGGCTCTCTCCACGAATGAAGAGTGGGTGGAGGGGTATATATAGCCTCCACACAAAATCTAACCGTTACACACAATCTGCCAAACTCGATGGGACCGAATCGTTAAACTCGGTCGGACCGATTCAGCAAACCTAGTGACCGTTAGGATTTTCGGTGGGACTGAGATGCAACTCGGTAGGACCGATATGGTTAGAGTTTGGGCATAAGGTTATCTCGGTGTGACCGATTACACAAACTCGGTGGGACCGATTTTGGTAATAAGCTAACCAGAGGGTTGGTCAGGTAAAATCGGTGGGACCGATTCGCTCTTTTTGGTGAGACAATGTTACGAAAGGGAAACAGTGAGTTTACATTGCAATCTCGGTGGGACCGATCGCTCACTTCGGTTAGACCGAAACGTTACGAAGTGGAAACAGAGAAATTGCAATCCCATCTCGGTGAGACCGAGATCCCTATCGGTGAAACCGAATTGCTAGGGTTTGTGGCAGTGGCTATGACAAATGAAACTCGGTGGCGCCGGATGGAAAGAATCGGTGGGGCCGAGTTTGACTTTTGGTTTAGGTCATATGTGGATGTGGGAAGATAGTTGAGGGTTTTGGAGCATATCACTAAGCACATGAAGCAAGAGGCTCATTAAGCAACTCCTCATCCCTCCTTAATAGTATTGGCTTTTCTTATATACTCAATGTGATCTTGGATCACTAAAATATAAAATGTAGAGTCTTGATCTTGAAGTTTGAGCCAATCCTTTGTCCTTATAATTTTGAGGGATCCACTTTCCTCATCCATGCCATGCCATCCATTGATCTTTTCCTGAAATATTCATCTCGGAATAATGTTAGCTCAATGAGCTATATGTTGTAGGAATTACCAAAACCACCCAGGGATAGTTGCACTTTCAGGCTCCTTATCAGCCGGCGTGGCCAGGAAGGGTGGGGTGGAGAGCATGTGCTTGAGGTCGCGGAAGGCCTCGTCCGCCTGGTCGTTCCACTCGAACACTTACATCTTCTTCATCAGCTGATACAGGGGCAGGGCCCTCTCACCCAGCCGGCTTAGAAACCGGTTGAGAAAGGCTAAGCAGTCGGTGAACTTCTGGAAATCTCGCAGCCGAGTCGGCTTGCGCATGCGCTTGATGGCCTTGATCTTCTCCGGATTGGCCTCAATGCCATGCTCCGAGACGAGGAAGCCGAGTAGCTGGCCTACTGGCACGCCGAACACACACTTCTTCGGGTTGAGCTTGATCTGATACCGACGCAGATTGACGAAGGTTTCCTTGAGGTTAGCTAGGAGCATGAGGTGTTAAATGGTCTTCATCACGATGTCGTTGTTATAGACATGCATGTTGCGGCCGAGTTGCTGCAGCAGGAACTTCTGCATGCAGCGCTGGAAGGTGGTGCCAGCATTCTTCAATCCGAACTACGTGGTGATGTAGCAGTACACCCTGAAGGGCGTGATGAAGGATGTATTGAGGACGTCAGTTGGGTCCAGCTTGATCCAGTGGTAGCCGAAGTAGGCGTCTAGAAAGGACATGAGCTCGTAGCCGGCTATGGAATAGATCACTTGATCCATCTGCGGCAGGGCAAAAGGATCCTTGGGGCATGCCTTGTTCAGGCTAGTGTAGTGGTTACACATGCGCCAGGTGTCGTTCTTCTTTGGGACGAGGACTGGATTTGCTAGCCACTCGGGGTGGAACACTCCATGATGAAGCTGTCTACGAGCATCCGGGTGATCGCCTCACCAATGATTCTTCTCGTCTCCTCGGAAAAGCAACATAGCGGCTGACGGACAGGCTTAGGGTCCTTGTGGACGTGAATTTTGTGCTCGGCGTACTCCCTTGGAACACCTGGCATGTCCTTGGGGACCATGCAAAGATGTCCTGATTCTCACGGAGGAAGTCAACGAGCTTGCCTTCCTATTTGCTGCTGAGGTGGGTGCCCACAACAATGTAATCGCTACAGCTGGGGTTAGCCGGGTTGAGCGAGACCTTCTTGGTATCCTTGGACGGCTAGAACGAGGCCTCGCCAGCCGACTCCTTGGCCGGAGCCGGCACGGCCGGCTGCTCGCCAGCCAATGCCATGATCTGGTCGAGCTAGCGCCTCTCCTCAGCGATGACCAACAACTCGGCCAGCTTGGAGCCGGCTCGGGCACACTCTAGGAATTTCTTGTAGTCGTCAACGATGGTGATGAGGCCCTTGGGACCCGACATATTCAGCTTCAGGTAGGCGTAGTGGGGAACTGCCATGAACTTTGCTAGCGCGGGCCGGCGCAGCAGCGCGTGGTAGGGGCTGGCCAGGTCGACCACCTCGAACACGAGCGAGGAGCAGGAGAGGCCCGACACAATGCCGTGGAACACTGTCCGGGATGGCTCCAGCTGCTGCGCCTGGATGCCGAGCTTGGTCATGGTGTCGCGGTAGAGGATGTTGATGCTGCTGCAGTCGTCGATGAGGACTTGCGAGAAGCAGCAGGTGCGCTTCTTAGCGACCATGGTGTGGTCGAGAATGAGAGCATAGCCCCTCGGCGTCGGCATGATGCCGGATGGTCCTCCCGGGTCCAGCTGAGCAGGCCATCTGACCAGTGTATGTACTGAGGCACGACCGGGACCATGGTGTTCACTTCCTGCCGAAGCCGGCGCTCATTGTGCTTGTCGCCGCCTTCGCTGGTGAAGACGATGTAGTAGGCGTTCGGGTTGGGGAAGGTGTCGTCACACATAGTGCCAGCCGCCGGGTGCGGTGATACCTCTCCAACGTATCTATAATTTTTGATTGTTCCATGCTGTTATATTATCATTCTTGAATGTTTTACAATCATTTTATAGTCATTATATATCATTTTTGGTACTAACCTATTGACATAGTGCCCAGTGCTAGTTGCTGTTTTAGCTTGTTTTTTACATCGCAGGAAATCAATACCAAACAGAGTCCAAACGCAGCAAAGCTATTTTGTGGATTTTTTCTGGACCATAAGACACTGTATGGGCCAAGAAAGTACCTGAGGGGGTGCTCTGAGGGGAGCACAACCCACCAGGGCGCGCCTGGAGGCCCAGGTGCGCCCAGGTGGGTTGTGCCCACCTCGGTGGCATTCCGCACCGCCTCTTTGCTCTATAAATACCCCAATATTCCAGAAATCCTAGGGGAATAGACGAAAAATCAATTCCGGCCGCCGCAAGTTCCAGAAACACCAAATCCAATCTGGACACCATCGCGGAGGGGTTCATCATGTCCATTGGTGCCACTCCGACGATGCGTGAGTAGTTCTTTGTAGACCTGCGGGTCCATAGTTAGTAGCTAGATGGCTTCCTCTCTCTCTCTCTCTCTCTCTCTCTCTCTCTCTCTCTTTATTCTCAATACAATGGTCTCTTGGAGATCCATATGATGTATGTCTTTTTGCGATGTGTTTGTTGGGATACGATGAACTTTGAGTTTATGATCAGATCTATGTTTTTATCCATGAAAGTTATTTGAGTCTTCTTTGATCTCTTATATGCATGATTGATCATAGCCTCGTATTTCTTCTCCGATATTTGGGTTTTGTTTGGTCAACTTGATCTATTTATCTTGCAATGGAAAGAGGTGCTTTGTGATGGGTTCGATCTTACGGTGCTTGATCCCAGTGACAGAAGGGGAAATGACACGTATGTATCGTTGCTATTAAGGATAACAAGATGGGGTATATTTCTACATAAATAGATCTTGTCTACATCATGTCATCGTTCTTATTGCATTACTCCATTTTTCCATGAACTTAATACACTAGATGCATGCTGGATAGCGGATGATGTGTGGAGTAATAGTAGTAGATGCAGGCAGGAGTCGGTCTACTAATCTTGGGTGTGATGCCTATATAATGATTATTACCTGGATATCGTCATGATTATTTGAAGTTCTATCAATTTCCCAATAGTAATTGCTTTCCCACTGTTGGCTATTTTTCTCGAGAGAAGCCACTAATGAAACCTACGGCCCACGGGTCTCTTCTTTAATATACTTGCCTTTGCGATCTATTTTATTTGCTTTTATTTTCAGATCTATTAAACCAAAAATACAAAAATACCTTGCTTCACTTAATTTTATTTGTGATCTATTTATCATATCTATTACAACTTTATCACGTCTTCTCGCCAATTTGTGGCATCATTACCGAAAGGGATTGACAACTCCTTTAACACGTCGGGTTGCGAGTATTTGTTATTTGTGTGCAGGGGCTGTTTACGTTGTGTTGCTTGGTTCTCCTACTGGTTCGATAACCTTGGTCTCATCATTGGGAAATACCTACCATCGCTGTGCTGCATCATCCCTTCCTCTTTGGGGAAATACCGACGTAGTTCAAGCAGGCATCAAAAGGAATTTCTAGCGCCGTTGCCGGGGAGGATCACGTCAAGATAGTCTCCCGTCAACGCGCTTTCTGGCGCCGTTGCCGGGGAGACATCATCAGCATCAACCAGGTTACTAATCACAAATCTCATCTCCTCACAATTTACATTATTTGCCATTTGCCTCTCGTTTTCCTCTCCCCCACTTCACAAAAAAAAGCATTTTATTCACCCTCTTTTTCGTCCGCCGTTTTCTCGTCAGATCTGTTTTTGAGTGAAATCTTGTTGACCACTTTTTGTCGTTATGGATGGTTCTTCCTCTATTGCGTACACCTCCAAGAACGAGGTTCTTAACTTTAAACAAAGGGGAGGGGAGAATTTAAAATATGCTTGGTATAGGATTTGCAATGCTCATAATTGATCTATCCGTAAGCAATCTACCGTTGTCCTTCTTCATTATTTTTATGTGGGCATCACCACTTGGTATAGATTCGTCCTAGGTATGATTAGCGGTGGAAATTTCTTGATGTGTCCTTCTCTTGATGCATTTAATGCTTTGGGAAATTTAGTGGGTTCACCACCACTCATGATCAATGAAACAATTTTGACTCTTGAGCATGTTATGGAAAGACTAGATGCTATTGAAAAGAAAATGCTTACCGAAGAACATATTGAAAACTTGGATAAAAACATGCAAAATTTCTCTACTAAAATTGGGTGAAAATTGGGAGAACTTTTTAAGCTGTTAAAAGAAAAGGGGACTATAGTTCATGAAAGAATGGAAGAAAGCCCGACTAGGATTAATAAACCGAAAGAATTTTTTACTAATCTAAGTACGGCTTTTGCTTCCGCCAAAACTCCCGTAAATATTGGTAAGACTACTCAAGTTACTAAAAACAAGGGTGCAACTTCTAGCAATAATAAAGGAGATCTTAAGATGACTAGTATCCATCCCAATTTTATTGAAGTTATAAGAGACCCTCTTTGCAAAAATGAGTTTTTCAATCTCGTGCCTAGAAGTATTGTCGTTGAGAATTTATGTGCAAAATCCTTGAAAATTCTAAGTGTTTGATCGAAGAGTTGGAGTCTAAAGATGACAAAACTTTGATCCTATGTGTTATGCCTAGCTAAGGGCGTAAAACGATAGCGCTCGTTGGGAGGCAACCCAACTTGTATCTTTGTGATTTTTGGTTTTCTTGATGTTTTCAATAAAATACCCAATTAGTCCTCTGATTAGATGTGTTTTTGTGGTTAATTAGTGTTTGTGCCAAGCAAGGCCTTTGGGAGGATTTGGGTGAGAGTTGATTTGATCTTGCTGAAAAATAGAAAATTTTACGCTCACAAAATTATTTTTCATGTTTATTAGAAGAGTGATTTTGAGTTGATTCTTTTTGCAGAAGATTAATAAACAAATTATTCACGTCGTCCTAATGTTCCAGAATTTTTGGAGTTACAGAAGTTTTCGAAGTAGTCAGATTTCTACAGGCTGTTCTGTTTTTGATAGATTCTGTTTTCTTTGCGTTGTGTGCTTGTTTTGATGATTCTATGGTTCTCTTTGAAGAATTTTTGCCATAGAAAAGTTGGAATACAGTAGATATAATGCAAAAATAAAATTTTAATGGGTTTGCAACAATACTTGTAGTAGTGGTTTGCTTTCTTATACTAACAGATCTCATGAAGGTTTTGTTGAGTTTTGTGTGATTGAAGTTTTCAAGTTTTGGGTGATCTTACGATGGATGAAGGAATAAGGATTAGCAAAAGGCTAAGCTTGGGAATGCCCGAGGCACCCCAAGATAATATTCAAGAAGTAGCAAGCAACTAAGCTTGGGGATGCCCCCGAGTGGCATCCCCTCTTTCTTCTAACAATCATCGGTATTTTACTTGGAACTATATTTTTATTCGTCACATATTATGAGTTTTGCTTGGAGCGTCTTTTATGATATGAGTCTTTTCTTGTTTTTATTTGTGTTATAAGTCTTGAATCCTTGCTGGACACACCTTTTTGAGAGAGTCAAAAAATTATGCTATGCTTCAGTTAAATTTTTAGAGCCTTGGAATTGCTCTAGTGCTTCACTTATATATTTTTGAGCACGGTGTGCTTTGTTATTTTTGAAGAAATGCTCTCATGCTTCACTTAGATTTATTTGGGAGTTAATAATTTTTTTAAGAAATTCTCTCTTGCTTCACTTAGATTATTTTTGAGAGAAAAGAAATATTATGCTCATGTTCTTCACTTAAATTTGTTTGAGCTTATCAAAAGCAACATATGAAAATAGTCCCAAAGTGATAGATATCCAAGGAGGATATAATAAAAACTTTCATGAAGATCATTGAACAAAATAAACTTGGTTCTTCATAATGGTTTTGAGATATGACGATGTGATATGTGAGTCATGTTGATGAGTAATTATGCTTTAGTAAGAATATTGGTGTTAAGGTTTGTGATTCCCTATACAAGCACGAAAGTCAATAGCTATGCAATGAAATTACATCCTACTTATGGTGCGTTATTCAGTGTTACTTATGCTGAATGCTTGGGTACGAGATTTTTTCGTTTCTTGGTTGGACGCTTCTCAATCTTTTTGCTAGCCTTCATTTTGCACTAAGTACGATCACTACTTGTGCATCCAAAACCCTTTAAACCAGTTTTGCCATATGAGTCCACTATACCTACCTATATGTGGTATTCTAGTGCCGTTCTAAGCAAATTTGCATGTGCCATATCTAATTTTCAAAGTAAATTTCTCTTTTTGTGTGCTCGTACCGCTCGCGAGGCGGCGAGGAGTGGCCGATGTTTTCCATGCTAGATGTGTTACTCTCACGATGAGTGTTTATTCACTTGTCATTGCACGAGAGTACGACAAAGGTATTAGGGATGCCCAGTCCTGAAATGAAAAATGAATTTACTTTATGTTGTCAGATAATAAATTCCTTGGAAAGTGTTGGTATGGAGGGCACCCATGGATACAGTTAGCCATGGAAAGTGAAAGTATGGTGGAAAAAGAAATAAACTTTATTTTCTGTTTGGGAACCGCCTATGATGTATCTAGCATGGAAAGCATTGGAAACTCTAAGTCATTTTTGTTGGTGGGAAAAGTATGCCTCCCAAAATGATTTTATCTCTCAATTTTCGCTTTGAGCTCTGGCACCTCTACAAATCCCTACTTCCCTCTACGAAGGGCCTTTCTTTTACATTATGCAATTTTTATTTTTAATTTGAGTCTCCATCTGCACTTATAAAGCACCAACTAAGGGGCACTATGATCGTATTTGAGCATTGGGTGTAGCTAATATTCGAGTGTGTTTCATGAATGGATCAATGATTGAGCATGATGGGCTAGGGATAACTTGATTTAGTGTTGATATTTTGAAAGACATGGTTGCTTGTTGATATGCTTGAGTATTAAAGTCTTCATGTCAAAACTAGACTATTCCTTTGAACCATATAAAATTCCAAATGTCCATGCTACAAAGAAAAGATTATGTGATGCACATGTTAGGCAGCATTCCGCATCAAAAATTATGTTTTTATCATTTACGTACTCGAGGACGAGCAGGAATTAAGCTTGGGGATGCTGATACGTGTCCAATGTATCTATAATTTTTCATTGTTACATGCTGTTATATTATCATTCTTGGATGTTTTACAATCATTTTATAGTCATTTTATATCATTTTTTTGGTACTAACCTATTGACATAGTGCCCAGTGCCAGTTGTTGTTCTCTGCTTGTTTTTTACATCGCAGGAAATCAATACCAAACAGAGTCCAAACACAGTGAAACTTTTTGTGGATTTTATTGGACCAGAAGACACCGTATGGGCCAAGAAAGTACCAGAGGGGTGCTCCGAGGGGAGCACAACCCACCAAGGCGCGCCTGGGGGCTCAGGTGCCCAGGTGGGTTGTGCCCACCTTGGTGGCCTCCCACACCGCCTCTTTGCTCTATAAATACGCCAATATTCCAGAAACCCTAGGGGAGTCGACAAAAAATCAATTCCAGTCGCTGCAAGTTCCAGAAACACCGGATCCAATCTAGACACCATCGCGGAGGGGTTCATCATGTCCGTTGGTGCCTCTCCGGTGATGCGTGAGTAGTTCTTTGTAGACCTATGGGTCCGTAGTTAGTAGCTAGATGGCTTCCTCTCTCTCTCTCTCTCTCTCTCTCCCTCTCTCTCTCTCTCTTGATTCTCAATACAATGGTCTCTTGGAGATCCATATGATGTAAGCCTTTTTGCGGTGTGTTCGTTGGGATCCGATGAACTTTGAGTTTATGATCAGATCTATGTTTTTATCCATGAAAGTTATTTGAGTCTTCTTTGATCTCTTATATGCATGATTGATTATAGCCTCGTATTTCTTCTCCAATATTTGGGTTTTGTTTGGCCAACTTGGTCTATTTATCTTGCAATGGGAAGAGGTGCTTTGTGATGGGTTCGATCTTACGGTGCTTGATCCCAGTGACAGAAGGGGAAACGACACGTATGTATTGTTGCTATTAAGGATAAAAAGATGGGGTCTATTTCCACATAAATAGATCTTGTCGACATCATGTCATCGTTCTTATTGCATTACTCCGTTTTTCCTTGAACTTAATACACTAGATGCATGATAGATAGCGGTCGATGTGTTGAGTAATAGTAGTAGATGCAGGCAGGAGTCGGTCTACTAATCTTGGACGTGATGCCTATATAATGATCATTGCCTGGATATCGTCATGATTATTTGAAGTTCTATCAATTTCCCAACAGTAATTGTTTTCCCACTGTTTGCTATTTTTCTCGAGAGAAGCCACTAGTGAAACCTACAGCCCCCAGGTCTCTTCTTTAGCATATTTACCTTCACGATCTATTTTATTTGATTTTATTTTCAGATCTATTAAACCAAAAATACAAAAATACCTTGCTGCACTTTATTTTATTTGTGACCTATTTATCCTATCTATTACAACTTTATCACGTCTTCTTGCCAATTTGTGGCATCGTTACCCGAAAGGGATTGACAACCCTTTAACACGTCGGGTTGCGAGTATTTGTTATTTGTGTGCAGGGGTTGTTTACGCTGTGTTGCTTGGTTCTCCTACTGGTTCGATAACCTTGGTCTCATCACTGAGGGAAATACCTATAGTCGCTGTGCTGCATCATCCCTTCCTCTTTGGGGAAATACCGACGTAGTTCAAGCAGGCATCATGCAGCGGCGAGGGGGAGGAGGCGGCTGCCCCGCACCCGACGCCAGAGGAGGGGCGGAGGGAGATCGCCCCTCATTAGGCCCCAAGTAATGGCGCACTGCCGGAGCGTGTGCATGGATGGCCTCGCACCACTGTGGTGCTTGCAGGGAGCGTCGAGCATCTGCTCAAAACTCATGGCGGGTTGCCAGGCAGTCTTGTCGGTTCGCTGATGCCGGCCGCCGCCCTGCTCGGCGGGAGGTGCCTGCTCGGCCGCAGCGACAAGGCAGTTTTCATAGCAGGGAGCCGGCTACTCTCCCTTGCATTTTCTGCCGGGGTGGTTGTTCTGCTGGCGATTGTTCTCGCCAGCCGGCTTGGGGGTGGCGCCGGTAATGTCCACCATGACTTGGACCTTCATGGCAGCGGCCGTGGCGTACTTGTCCGTCGTGGCCATGAGCGTGGCCATGGTGGTCGGCTCAGAGCGGAGGAGCTTGTGGTTGAGAAAGGTGTCGTCTCGACACCCGTCCATGAAGTATTGGATGGCCTGGACCTCGTGGACCCCTCGCAGCTGTTCCAGAGCTCGGTCTAGCGCGTGAGGTACTGGAGGCCGGTGATACGTCTGCAACATATCTATAATTTTTGATTGTTCCATGCTATTATATTATCTGTTTTCGATGTTTTATATGCATTAATATGCTATTTTATATTATTTTTGGGACTAACCTATTAACCAAGAGCCTAGTGCCAGTTTCTGTTTTTTCTTTGTTTTTGAGCCTCGCAGAAAAGGAATACCAAGCAGAGTCCAAACAGAATAAGACCTTCGCGATGATTTTTCTTGGACCAGAAGGCACCCAGGAGACTTGGAGATCAAGTCAGAAGAGCCACGAGGCAGCGACAATGAGGGAGGGCGCGCCGGGGGTAGGGTGCCCCTACCTTGTGGACCCCTCGATGACCCCCTAACCTAGATCTTCCTCCTATATATTCCCAAACCGCCAGAGGCATCCACGAAAACACTTTTCCACCGCCGCAACCTTCTGATCCCGTGAGATCCCATCTAGGAGCCTTTTCCGGCATCCTGCTAGAGGGGTATTCGATCATGGAGGGCTTCTACATCAACTCTATTGCCCTTTCGATGAAGCGTGAGTAGTTTAACTCAGACCTACGGGTCCATAGCTAGTAGCTAGATGACTTCTTCTCTCTCTTTGATTCTCAATACCATGTTCTCCTCGATGTCCTTGGAGATCTATCTGATGTAATCTTATTTTGCGGTGTGTTTGTCGAGATCCGATGAATTGTGGATTTATGATCAGTTTATCTATGAATATTATTTGAATCTTCTCTGAATTCTTATATGCATGATTTTATATCTTTGTAATTCTTTTCGAACTACCGGTTTAGTTTGGCCAACTAGATTTGTTTTTCTTTCAATGGGAGAAGTGCTTAGCTTTGGGTTCAATCTTGCGGTGTCCTTTCCCAGTGTCAGTAGGGGCAGCAAGGTACATATTGTATTGTTGCCATCGAGGATAAAAAGATGGGGTTTACATCATATTGCTTGAGTTTATTCCTCTACATCATGTCGTCTTACTTAAGGCGTTACACTGTTCTTCATGAACTTAATACTCTAGATGCAGGCATGAGTCGGTCGATGTGTGGAGTAATAGTAGTAGATGCAGGAAGGAGTCGGTCTACTTGACACGGATGTGATGCCTATATTTCATAATCATTGCCTTGGATATCGTCATAACTTTGCGCTTTTCTATCAACTGCTCGACAGTAATTTGTTCACCCACCGTATTATTTGCCATCCTGAGAGAATCCTCTAGTGAAACCTATGGCCCCCGGGTCTATTTTCCATCATATTAGTTTCTGATCTACTATTTTGCAATCTTTTACTTTCAGATCTATAAACCAAAAACCCAAAAATATTTTATCTTTTGTTTATCTATCTCTATCAGATCTCAGTTTTGCAAGTGACCGTGAAGGGATTGACAACCCCTTTATCGCGTTGAGTGCAAGTTGTTTGATTGTTTGTGCAGGTATAGGTGGCTTGTGCGTTGTCTCCTACTGGATTGATACCTTGATTCTCTAACAGAGGGAAATACTTATCTCTACTTTGCTACATCACCCTTTCCTCTTCAAGGGAAAAACCAACGCAAGCTCATGAAGTAGCAGGAAGAATGTCTGGCGCCGTTGCCGGGGACATCTACGCCAAGTCAAGACATACCAAGTACCCATCATAAAACTCTAATCTCTTGCATTACATTATTCGCCATTTGCCTCTCGTTTTCCTCTCCCCCACTTCTAAAATGATTTTCGAATAGATTCGCCCTTTTCTTCGCCCTTCTTTCATTCGTCTTTTCATTTGCTTTTTGTTTGCCCATTTGCTAGATTGGTTTGCTGTCACTATGTCTGAGTCTGGGGAGATTATCGTTGAAAAGGATAGTAGTAACGATGAGGGAAACTTTGATGATTTTGCTAATATTAATCCTCATGAAGAATCTACTACTTTGCACATTGAAAAACTCTGCATAGGTAGCGGCAATATTATTGGAAAAGGGGTTATTCAAGATTTATTTACTTGTGTTGGTGCATTACCCATGTTAGGTTGATCTATTCTCCATAAAACTAATAGTCTTGCGGATGCTATATCTTTGCTTATAGTTGAACTTGAAAGACAATTTGTTCATATGCATCCATGCATACAAAGGATTTTTCTAGAGTTTTGTAGTATTGAGCATTCTTCTGTTAAGCGCGCCAGCACTATATTTCTAGCCCGTGAGTTTAGATTTATTATGAAAGAAGCTAGTGTATTTTTTGCGCATTACAAAGTAGATGGTGGTCGTCCTCCCATAGAGGGGATTCTCTTTAACCAAGAAGAAATAATGCGTTTGCGATCTCTCGATCATGTTGCTTATAATGAAAATTTGAGAAAAAGGGTCCCCACTGATGTTTTAGTTGTCACAGCCCTAGCTTTGGCCTTGCTTGTCATTGCATCATCATCTTGCATCATGTTTAAATTTCTCAGAAACTTGAAATGGGGACTGACCAAACCCTAGCAACAAATGAATTCAAATAGGCTCAAATAAAATCACTTCCAATAAACCCAAAGTGACTTCAGGAAAAGTCCATCATTTTTGAAACTGGTGAAAACCTCTGACAAAAATTGGTACATATTTTCCCTAGGTCATTTCAGGTTTTTGGATTAAATCATAAGTATTTGAATTGGAGCATTTAATGGCTATAAATTTTTTAAATGCTTCAATAATTCTGAAAACATTTGAGGGCTGTTAGTAAACATTTTAAAAGTGCCCACAAATTTTCTTAGGAGTTTTAAAAATGGTTTAGTATTATTACTAAATCAGAAACAGAAAAGCAAAATAGAAAACAGAAACAATTAATAAGAGAGAGAGAAGGACTCACCTGGGCTTCTCTCCTGCAGCAGAGCCGGCCCAGCTCCTGATCTGGCCCAGCCCACCAGGGGCTCCCCGGTCTTCTTCCTCTGACAGAAGGACAGAGGCGCGTGGCCACCGCGCGCCGGCACGTGCCTGAGCCACCTCCTGCTTCCACCACTTCTGGAGCCAGCCCTGAGTGCCACGCACTCCCTCTCGACCCCCTCGCTCTCTCCCTGGCCCCCCTCCCCCTCTCTGCTCTCTCCCGCAGCACCACCGAGCGCGTACGCCGCCGCCGCTCGCCATAGCCATGGCCACCACCTCTCCCACGCCCCCTGGAGCTGCCCACGAGCTCCGCCTCGTTCCTCTCCTCCTCCTCACCGAGCCTCCCGACGCCGGAAGCCCCAAAAACGTCGCCGGCCTCATCGTGTTCACCATCGGGCACCGGAGATCGTCGCCGCCGATTCGTCGTCCACAGGGCTTCCCCGAGCACGCTGGCCATCCCTACGACACCGCTGTGAGCCCCCGAGCATTTTCCCCCTCTTCCCGCGGTCAATACCATCCTCTAGCCCGCCTAGCCACCGGAGCCGAGAGCTCCGTGCCGCCGGCCATGGCGCCGCCGTGGCCAGAGCCCGAACCAGCCGCCCCGCATGCGTCATCGTTATCCCCGCCTCTCTAGGAGCCCGTATCCACTTCCAACTCCTCCTCCCGTACACCACAACGCCGTCCCGGCCAACTCCGTGCGGGCGCCACAGCGGATGTGCTCGTCGCCGTCAGCTCCGGCGACTACGCGACCAACCAGTGGCACCGTTGGACGCGACGCATCCCCAGGGTCCCGTAGAATCCACCCGCGCGACGAATGGTTGCCGGAACAGAGATTCCGGCGTGCCTCCGCCGTCGGTTGAGGTCGCCGGAGGCCTAACCCTGGCCGGCTGACGTGTCAAATTAGACTAAACTAATTATTCACTAACTACCCTCCCTAGTCACTGACATGTGGGCCCATGCCCCACTGACACTTTTTAGTTAGGATTAAATTAGCACTAACAGTCTCTGTTAATTAGCCTAGTCACTGACGAGTGGGTCCTAGCGTCAGGTTTGACCTGGGCTGACGCTGTTGACCCGATGACATCATTCTGACGTCAGGCTGACGCAGTAATGCTTTCTGGGATTTTAATAAATCAGAAATGATTTATTATTTTCAGAAAATGCCCAAAACTTCTAAAAATCATATAAAATCAACCATAGCTCAGAATAAAATAATTTATATATGAAAAATTATCAAAAAATCCAATCTATCCATTTATGCTGTTTTCATGCATGACAAAGCAACTTAACCTTGCTGTATAGATCAAAACATGATAATGCACATTATAAATTCATAACTTGAGTTTGGATTTGAACCCTTGGTTCAAATTAGCTCAAATCCTTCTGGTTATAGTTGCATTAGCTCAAATCACATCATATTGCCATGTCACATTCATGCATCATATTGTGCATTGCATTGATTGTGTTCTTCCTTGTTTGCCGGTAATTGTTCCCTCTCGGTAGACGCTGCTCCGACGCTGTGATCGTTGACACTGATGAAGACTCAATGTTATCTTCAGAAGTGCCAGGCAAGAAAAACCCCCTTGTTCATTCCGATACAATCCCATTCTCTCGCTCCTGCTCCCTTTTACTACATTAGGACAACAACGATTCAACTGTTACATGCTGCGGTAGTTGAACCCCTTTCCTCTGCATGACCTGTCATTGCCACAGTAAATAGATGAAACCCACTAGCATGAGTAGGAGTTGTTTGAGCCCTGATGTGCCTACTCATGTATGCTTGTTTGTCATGCCTGCTACTGCTTAGAGTTGAGTCAGGTCTGATTCACCGGGGATGAATTGGAAAGTTGTGAACATGTCCTACTGTTGAGAGCTAAGTGTGTGAACACGATTTGGTAAAGGTAGCGGTGAGAGGCCATGTAGGAGTACATGGTGGGTTGTCTCATTGAAACCGTCCTCAGGAACTGAGTTCTGTGTTTGTGATCCATGAGCAGTTACTACCACATATTGGGTTCCGGTAACTCGACCCCTCTCGGCTTATTAACCGCCTCGATCTCTGTCCAGGAGTTGCAACTAGTTTCTGGTGTTTGTAGGTTGTGTTAGTAGTCTACCAAGTGGCACCCGGTACAGGTGGGCTTGGGACAGACTAGGCACCGTGGCACGGTGTACCAAGCGTAGATCCATCCGTCGAGGTGGGCTTGGGAACCCTGCACACATCGTTTGGGGCCGTGGCGACACCCGGCCGGATCTCCTTGCGGATGGAACCCGAATAGGCGATAAACCTGGACTAGAGACTTGTGTGGTTAGTCGGGTTGTGGCCGACTCCTCGCCAAAGCTTCCGCTTGAAGGTTGCCGAGATACACGACGTGTACATGGTGGTAAGTGGCGAGGCGTGTGTGAAGAAGTACACCCCGCAGGTTAACATCATCTATTCGAATAGCCGTGTCCGAGAAAAGGACTTACGGGTTGCTGTACAGTTCATAGACAAGTGAAAGTGCATACTCTAAAATGCGCAAGATAAGCGTGAGTGTTATGGATGGCGTTCTCGTAGGGAGATGGGATCGGATCCATAGTGGTGTATTGATATGGTGAATATGTGGACTCGTGTGCGCCACCTCAAAAGAGTTACTTGCAGTCGTAGTTCAGGATAGCCACCGAGTCAAAGCTGGCTTGCTGCAGTCAAACTCCACCACCCCTTTATTGATACCGATGCATATGTAGACAGTTCTGATGTAAGTCTTGCTGGGTACATTTGTACTCACGTTTGCCTCTTTTATGTTTTGCAGAGAGACGCCAGTCTTGCTAGTAGTTCCGTGTGGATTTCGACGTTTAGCTTGATACCTCAGCTACGATCTTGTGCCCTCGGCAGGATCTGGTAGATAGTCAGTCTTCTCAGCCTTTTTCATTTGTAGATGTCTGTACTCAGACATGTTAAGCTTCCGCATGTGCTTTGACTTGTATGCTTTGAATGTTGGGTCATGAGACCCATGTTTGTAATATCTTGCTCCTCGGAGCCTAATGATTAAATACTTGAGTCGTAGAGTTATGCTGTGATGCCATGTTGTATTTACACATATCGAGCATATTGTGTGTATGATTGAAATGCTTGGTATGTGTGGGATCCGACAACCTAGTTGTTTATCCTTGGTAGACTCTCTTATGGGGAAATGTAGTCTTGTGCTTCCATGAGCCATAGTAGTCCGCTTCTGATCCGGTTCACGAGTCCTGCTAGCCCAAAGACTACTGCTCCTAACACTTGACCGGCGGCATGTGATTCACTTTGTTCCTATGTCATGTCCTTCGGGAAATGTCATGCGGTGACATCCGAGTCCTGCCTAGCCTGCTACAGCCCGGTTCACGGAGTCCTATTAGCCCATGCAACAACCGGATTCACGGCTTGCTGGCGACCGACATGCTCGATGTTGATTCATGTATGCCTGTCCCCGTAAGTTAGTGCCACTTTGGGTTCACGACTAGTCATGTCGGCCTGGGTTCTCTGTCATATGGATGCTAGCGACACTATCATATACGTGAGCCAAAAGGCGCAAACGGTCCCGGGCCATGGTAAGGCAACACCCGTGGGAATACCATGCGTGAGGCCGCAAAGTGATATGAGGTGTTACCGGCTAGATCGATGTGACTTGGAATCGGGGTCCTGAGATTAGTTGATAAAATTACTAAACTTAATGATAATTTTGCTATATAAAACAATTGATTGGGTCTCTCTCTTGGAAATAAGCTCGTGACTTTTTGGCAAAAGAACGCTTACAATGATGAGTTGGTCATACAATATGAGGGTCCGAAGGAGGAACCTATTCCTCCCAAGCTTGATCTTCAGGATCCTTATCCCATTAAATTTAGCCATTTTGACTACTTTTGCTTACCACAAAGAAAACTTGCTGCTGAACGAAGGGAATATGAGATAAGCTTTCGAGATTTGCCTTATTATTACTACGACAATACCTAGATCTATTTGTGTTTCTATGCCTAGCTAAGGGCGTTAAAAAATAGCGCTTGTTGGGAGGCAACCCAATTTTTTTTGTTCTTTGCTTTTCGGTCATGTTTTTCAATAAGAAAATCATCTAGTCTCTGGTTAGATGTGTTTTTGTGTTTTAATAAGACCTTTGGGATGGCTTACGGTGATAGTTGTTTTGATCTTGCTGAAAAACAGAAACTTCTGCGCCCAGGAAAATAATTTTCATTTTGTACAGAAGCGTGATTTTGATCTGATTCTTTTTGCACAAGATTGGTACACAAATTGCCCAGGTTGTCCTAATGTTTCAGAATTTTTGGAGTTACAGAAGTATTCGAAGTTTCCAGATTTCTACTGACAGTTCTGTTTTTGACAGATTCTGTTTTCTATGTGTTGTTTGCTTAGTTGATGAATCTGTGGGTAGTATCGGGGGCTACGAACCATGGAAAAGTTAGAATACAGTAGATATTAAACCAATATAAATAAATAATGAGTTCATAGAAGTACCCAAAGTGGTGGTTTAGTTTCTTATACTAATGGATCTCATAAGATTTTCTGTTGAGTTTCGTGTTGTGAAGTTTTCAAGATTTGGGTAAGGATTTGATGGACTATGGAATAAGGAGTGCCAAGAGCCTAAGCTTGGGGATGCCCAAGGCACCCCAAGGTAATATTCAAGGACAAACAAGAGCCTAAGCTTGGGGATGCCCCGGAAGGCATCCCCTCTTTCGTCTTCGTCTATTGGTAACTTTACTTGAGGCTATATTTTTATTCACCACATGATATGTGTTTTGCTTGGAGCGTCTTGTATGATTTGAGTCTTTTCATATTAGTTTGCCACAATCATCCTTGCTGTACACACCTTTTGAGAGGGACGCATATGAATCGTGATTTATTAGAATACTCTATGTGCTTCACTTATATCTTCTGAGCTAAGCAATTTTGCTCTAGTGCTTCACTTATATCTTTTTAGAGCACGTCGGTGGCCTTATTTTATAGAAATTATTTAATTCTCACGCTTCACTTATATTTTTTTGAGAGTTTCACTAAAAAGCGTGGTAATTTGCTTTGGTTATAACTTTAGTCCTAATATGATAGGCATCTAAGAGGGATATAATAAAAACTTCCATATAAATGCATTGAATACTATGAGAAGTTTGATTCCTTATTATTGTTTTGAGATATAAAGATGGTGACATTAGAGTCATGCTAGTGACTAATTGTGGATTGTAGAAATACTTGTGTTGAAGTTTGTGATTCCCATAGCATGCACGTATGGTGAACCGTTATGGATCAAGTCGGAGCATGATTTATTTATTGATTGTCTTCCTTATGAGTGGCGGTCAGGGACGAGCGATTGTCTCTTCCTACCAATCTATCCCCCTAGGAGCATGCACGTAGTACTTTGTTTCAATGACTAATAGATTTTTGCAATAAGTATATGAGTTCTTTATAACTAATGTTGAGTCCATGGATTATACGCACTCTCACCCTTCCACCATTGCTAGCCTCTCTAGTACCGCGCAACTTCCGCCGATACTATACACCCACCATATACCTTCCTCAAAATAGCCACCATACCTATCTATTATGGCATTTCCATAGACATTCTGAGATATATTGCCATGCAACTTTACACCGTTCCATTTTATTATGACACGTTCCATCATTCTCATATTGCTTTGCATGATCATGTAGTTGACATTGTATTTGTGGCAAAGCCACCTTTCATAATTCTTTCATACATGTCACTCTTGAGTCATTGCACATCCCGGTACACCGCCGGAGGCATTCATATAGATTCATATTTTTGTTCTAAGTATCGAGTTGTAATTTTTGAGTTGTAAGTAAATAAAAGTGTGATGATCGTCATTATTAGAGCATTGTCCCATGTGAGGAAAGGATGATGGAAGCTATGATTCCCTCACAAGTTGGGATGAGCTTCGGCACTTTATGAAAAATAGAAGAGGCCAAAGAAGCCCAAATAAAAAAGAGAGGCCAAAGAAGCCCACCAAAAAATGAGAGAAAAGAGAGAAGGGACAATGTTACTAACCTTTTTCCACACTTGTGCTTCAAAGTAGCACCATGATCTTCATGATAGAGAGTCTCCTATATTTTCACTTTCATATACTAGTGGGAAATTTTCATTATAGAACTTGGCTTGTATATTCCAATTATGGGCTTCCTCAAATTGCCATGGGTCTTCGTGAGCAAGTGAGTTGGATGCACACCCACTTAGTTTCTTTTTGAGCTTTCATACACTTATAGCTCTAGTGCATCCGTTGCATGGCAATCCCTACTCACTCACATTGATATCTATTGATGGGCATCTCCATATCCCGTTGATACACCTAGTTGATGTGAGACTATCTCCTTCTTTTTGTCTTCTCCACAACCACCATATTCTATTCCATCTATAGTGTTATGTCCATGGCTCAAGCTCATTTATTGCGTGAAAGTTGAAAAGGTTTGAGAACATCAAAAGTATGAAACAATTGCTTGGCTTGTCATCGGGGTTGTGCATGATTTGAATATTTTGAGTGATGAAGATGGAGCATATCCAGACTATATGATTTTTTAGAGAGAGCTTTCTTTGGCCATGTTATTTTGAGAAGACACGATTGCTTTATTAGTATGCTTGAAGTATTATTTGATTTTATGTCAATATTAAACTTTTGTTTTGAATCTTATGGATCTGAACATTCATGCCACAATAAAAAAAATTACATGGACAAATATGTTAGGTAACATTCCACATAAAAAATTCTGTTTTTATCATTTACCTACTCGAGGACGAGCAGGAATTAAGCTTGGGGATGCTTGATATGTCTCCAACGTATCTACAATTTTTTATTGTTCCATGTTATTATATTATCTATTTTGGATGTTTTATATGCAATAATATGCTATTTTATATTATTTTTGGGACTAACCTATTAACCTAGAGCCTAGTGCCAGTTTCTGTTTTTTTCCATGTTTTTGAGCCTCGTAGAAAAGGATACCAAACGGAATAAAACCTTTGCGATGATTTTTCTTGGACCAGAAGACACCTAGGAGACTTGGAGACCAAGTCAGAAGAGCCACGAGGCGGCTACAAGGGGGAGGGCACGCCCAGGGGGTAGGGCACGCCCCCCTACCTTGTGGGCCCCTTGATGACCTCCTGACCTAGATCTTCCTCCTATATATTCACATATATTCCCAAACCACCAGAGGCATCCACGAAAACACTTTTCCACCACCGCAACCTTCTATTCCCGTGAGATCCCATCTATGGGCCTTTTCCGGCATCCAGCCGAAGGGGGGTTCGATTACGGAGGGCTTCTACATCAACTCTATTGCCCTTCCGATGAAGCATGAGTAGTTTACCTCAGACCTACGGGTCCATAGCTAGTAGCTAGATGGCTTCTTCTCTCTCTTTGATTCTCAATACCATGTTCTCCTTGATGTTCTTGGAGATCTATCCGATGTAATCTTCTTTTGCGGTGTGTTTGTCGAGATCCGATGAATTGTGGATTTATGATCAGTTTATCTATGAATATTATTTGAATCTTCTCTGAATTCTTATATGCATGATTTGATATCTTTGTAATTCTCTTCAAACTATCAGTTTAGTTTGGCCAACTAGATTGGTTTTTCTTGCAATGGGAGAAGTGCTTAGCTTTGGGTTCAATCTTGCGGTGTCCTTTCCCAGTGACAGTAGGGGCAGCAAGCCACGTATTGTATTGTTGCCATCGAGGATAAAAAGATGGGTTTTACATCATATTGCGTGAGTTTATTCCTCTGCATCATGTCATCTTACTTAAAGTATTACTCTGTTCTTCATGAACTTAATACTCTAGATGTAGGTAGGAGTCGGTTGATGTGTGGAGTAATAGCAGTAGATGCAGGCAGGAGTCGGTCTACTTGACATGGACGTGATGCCTATATTTCATAATTATTGCTTGGATATCGTCATAACTTTGTGCTTTTCTATCAATTGCTCGACAGTACTTTGTTCACCCACCGTATTATTTGCCATCTTGAGAGAAGCCTCTAGTGAAACTATGGCCCCCGGGTCTATTTTCCATCATATTAGTTTCTGATCTACTATTTTGCAATCTTTTACTTTCAAATCTATAAACCAAAAACCCAAAAATATGTTATCTTCTATTTATCTATCTCTATCAGATCTCACTTTTGCAAGTGACCGTGAAGGGATTGACAACCCCTTTATCACGTTGGGTGCAAGTTGTTTGATTGTTTGTGCAGGTATAGGTGGCTTGTGTGTTGTCTCCTACTGGAGATACCTTGGTTCCCTAACTGAGGGAAATATGTATCTCTACTTTGCTGCATCACCCTTTCCTCTTCAAGGGAAAAACCAACGCAATCTCAAGAAGTAGCAGTCAGACTCCTCCGGCCCCTGGATGCACATGGCGAGCTATCAAGGTTAGTCGATCCGCTTGTAGGTGCCAGTGAAGTTGCGCACAAAAGTCTACTTGAAGTCGAGCCAGGAGTTGATATTGCCAGCCGGCAGGCTTTTCAGCCACGTTCGGGCTCAGCCCTGTAGCGTGAGGGGGGAGTAGCACACGGCTAGGCGCCGGTTGCCACCCATGATGCCTACAACGGTGGTGTAGTCAGTGAGCCAGTCCTCCGGCTTGGCAGTCCCGTTATATTTGGGGGTGTCGCGAGGGAGCGTGCATCCTTTGGTGAAGGGCTCATCGCGGATGCGCGGGCCGAAACAGCTTGGGCCGACTGCGTCATCCTCCTCCAGCTGGAGGGAGGGGCCAACTACTCGATGTGGTGACGAGCGTCGTCGTTGTTGATGTTGTGCGGGCCCAGCCGGCTGGGCGCGACGGCCAGATGGTGGGGGAAGGTCCTGCCGACGTCGAATGTCCGGAGCCAGCCCGTCACCCTGGCTGTCGCCGACTGTGACAGCGCAGTCACGCCGAGTCCGACCGCTCTAGGTCCTCCAGGATTGGGCTTCGCTGGGACGCGGAGAAGACGCCTGCTGGGCGTCCCGGGGGTCAGGGTCCTGGGAGCAGCGAGAGCCGGATGCCACAGGGGCCTCAAGGCGCTTCTGTTGCTCCTTCGCAACGGTGAGAAGCTCGCTAACTCATGGCCGCCTCCGTGGCATGCATGTTTTTGATGGGGGTGTCATAGACGGGTGGGACCACACCCAGCACGCGACTGAGGGCTGCACCCCTGGCACGCACCTCGGCAACCCGGCTAGGCTTGGCCGCGGCCGGCATGAAGCCGTAGGCAGCGTCGTGCTCCCGCTGAGCGGACTCCAGTGCGCGCTGCGTAGTAGCAAGCGCCGTGGCCTCTTCCAGCAGGCACATGCGTTCGTCGTCGAGCCGGGCCCTGGCTAGGGTGGCGTTGGCGTCGGTGGCAATGGAGATGCTGAGGTTCTACAACATCACGCGCAGCGGGTCGGTCTGGTTGGCACAAGCCGCTGCGGTCGTGGCGGCAGCGGCCTTGGCCGCGCCGCTAGCTGAAGAAGAGGTAGAGCCGGTGGTCAGCACCTCCACGCGGGTGCAGAGATCCGCCACGACACTAGAGATTGTGTAGCCGACGTGGACGGGGGATTCAGTGACGCTGAGCACCCCATTGGGGTACTCGCCGAGGGCGATTTCGACAAAGACGCGCAACACGCCGAGGGGGTGACGGAAGAGGCGACAAGGCCGACCAGGGCCGCAAGGAGCATGGGGACAAGGCCATGCATAATGCGCTCGCCAGAGTCAGTGAAGGGCCTCTTTTGGAACTTGACTCCAGCCGACACTGTGAGCAGCCCCACGGTGGGCGCTAATTGTCGTGGTGATCTCATGGCAGATGCCATGGGATGGCTAAAAGTCGGGGGTTACATGAGGACGCTGTTGGGTTCTAGAGGAATGGTTGGCACGCGCTGGTGTGTGACATGAGATGTACCCAGGTTCAGGGCCCTCCGTGGGAGGTAACACCCCCAGTCCTGCCGAATGGATGATATGCACTGGGTCACAGAGTTGCTCTTGGAGCTGTTTGGGTGGAGGAGAAAGAGCGAACTGGTCCTCTACCCTGCCTCGTATATGTGTGTGGATTCTCCTGATCTCAACCCCTCTGTATGGAGGGGCACCAGGGGGTCTTATAGGCCCCCCCGGGGTTACAATGGTAAAGTTACATGGGAGTAGGGCCCTGGTGTCATCCTCTGGGAGCCGGCAGTGGGGGCCGCTAGGCCTACTGGGTCCGTCGGGTGTGGGTCTCGCCGGTTCAGCCGGGAGCGGGCCATACCGGGGCCGCCGGGCGTGGGTATGGCCGGCTGGTCGGCACCATGGCACGCCCTTCCAGGCGTCATGGGGCGGCCAGCGCCGCCCGCCCGCCCCGGATGGGGGCGTGGGATGCACTGTTGTTGTGCCCGTCGTGGGGCTGGCGTAAAGGAGGGCACACTATGGCCATGCCTTCTTGTCGTTGGGAGTTGTCTTCTAGTGGCCAGCCAGCATGCGCTAGCCGGCTGTGCGGGTGGCCGCACCCGGCCGGCTTGCGCCTGGGAGCCAGAGGGTGGGCCAGCTGGATTGAGGGTCCTAGCTTGCCCCGATGTTTTGAAGAGGGATTCGGGTTCGTTGCCTGCCCAGGGGTCATCCCCCCCGACAATATGAATGCCTTTGGCAATGTATCAGGATGTGCAATGATGCTAGCGTAACATTTATGAAAATGATGAATGGTGACTGAGCCACAAATACTATGTCATCTATATGATAATGCAAAGCAATATGAGAATGAAGATGTATGCATAATAACGGAATAGTGGAAATTGCACGGTAATATATCGCCGAATGGCTATGGAAATGCCATGATAGGTAGGTATGGTGGCTATTATGAGGAAGATATAAGGAGTCTTATGTGTGATAGAGTGGCTCATATCACGGGGTTTGGATGCACCAGCGAAGTTTGCACCAACTCTCGAGGTGAGAAAGGGCAATGCACGGTACCGAAGAGGTTAGCAAATTGCGAAAAGGTGAGAGTGCCTATAATTCATAGAATCACATTAGTCATAAAAGAATCCACATACTTATTGTGAAAGCTTATTAGCCCTCGAAGCAAAGTACTACTACGCATGCCCATAGATGGATAGATTGGTAGGAAAAGACCATCGCTCGTCCCCGACAGCCACTCATAAGGAAGATACTCAATAATAAATCATGCTCCAACTTCTTAGCATAACTAGAGACTATACGTGCATGCATCGGGAATCACATACCTTAACATAAATATTCTTACTAAACCACAATCGTTCACTAGTACCCCCACATATTACCATCTCAATATCGAAAAACTATTGCAAGGAATCAAACTTATCATATTCAATGATCTACATGAATTTTTTTATTATATCCCTCTTGAATACCTATCATATTGGACTACAAAAATAAACACTTCCGTGATGATACGTGTTTGTCATAGTAGGTCACGTTTTCTGTCATGCATGTACATCCGTGACGATTTTATGATAGAATCAAGATAGTCATACCAGTGTTGTTGTAGAAGTGTTCCATGACAATACTCAAATTATCATCAAAGAAGTGTCCACTTCCATGATGATAAATGTCGCGTCATGGAAATGTTTTCGTTAAGGGTAACCGACACATGGCATCCACCATAACGGGTCTCCATGAAGCTATCGGATCTGGTTTTGGATCTGATAACCCTTAACAGCCATGACCAATGGCGATTTTCCACGTGTAAAATTCTCATTGGCCAAGGGAACAACATGTCAGCTCTACGTTGGGATAGATGTCATCCACCCAATGGATGAGACGCGCCTATGGTACATCGACACATGGCATGGCCCAATACAGGCCATATATAGTTTAGAAAGGCCGGCCCATTTGACTTGGTCAAAATCTAGCAGACCGGCCCATGGAAAGCCTGTTAATGGTCTGTTCGCATATAGCCCATTTACGGCCCAGTAACTCACGGCCCGTTATGGCCTTTCTGAATTCGGCTCAGCAGCGTCATGTGGGTCATGCAATATAATTCTAGCCCGTTGTAACTTCCGGCCCATGTATGGCCCATGACGTCTTTCAGCCCAAATGAGGCCCTTTGTAACTCTGGGCCCTTTAACGACACGTGGTGAATCTGGACCATAATGAACAGTAAATCACATTACACCCATTAAGGGCCCATTATTCACCTGGGCCATTTCCAGGCCATGCTATCTTTTGGACTTCTAAGGGCCCATATATTTGGGCTCATTTCCAGCCCTCGTTACTTACGGTCCATTACTAGCCTGTTCCGCAAATGGGCCTAATTTAGCGCGTGGTTATAGTCGACCCGTTTGTGGCCGTAAGCCATTGGGTCATCTTCATACCGTCATGTATTATGGCCCATTAATGACCCGTTATGCCTGTCGATAGAATTAAGCATGTGATACAACCGTCCTGTTAACCCGTTATGGTCGGTCCCATAGACGGACGATTCCGAATTTAGCCCATTTATGGCCCATATTGCGGTCCATTATTGGTCCACGAATAGTACGACCCATGTGTGGCCAATCGATCATACGGCCTATAGAAGGCCCATGGATCATACAGACCATAGGAAGCCAATGGTTACTACAGCAGGTAGTAGGACCATGGTTACAATGGTCTGTATGTGCCCATGGTTATTGTGGCCTAGTTCTCAAAAATATAAAAGGTTATTGTGGCCACTAGCAGACCGCGGAAAAAGAACTACAGTGACTACAAGCAAAAAAATAACAAGGCAATAAGGAAATAAATAAGCAAGCAACTTATGCTAGGCTATTACGGCTATTACACATATTACATCCACTAGGCATCAAAGTTCACCACCAGTGCAAATATAGGGAACACATCAGCATATTACATAGACTGGGCATCTAATTGGCCACCAGTGCAAATAAACGCGGAAGCAAAACATGTCCATAATAGAAACAACTTCATAACAACTCAAGAAACATTATCCTGGGTATCCACCCTGCTTACAATAAGCTTAGCAAGCTCATTAGTTTTCTCTTGTTTGGTGCTAAAATCCTCCAACGCTTGCTGTTGCACCAGAAAGTATGCATCCAAATTCTGCAGGGACTTCCTCAGTCCTTCGGCTTTTCGTCACAGCACAACTGATTGACGTCTTTCAGCTTGTAGTCACACTCAAGAAACCAAACTAATTCAGACGGCGAGTTCTAAGAGCTTGTGCTAGCGGTAGTGGCCAGTAACTCGAACACTGTATCAAGACAGGACTTTGGGGTTGTCTCACTGTCTTCAAGATAGTTTTGCTTATTTATTTTATCATCTTTGTTGGAGACCAACAAGGTTGTCTCACTATCTTGAACCTTATCTGCATTACTTCCTTTATCATTACTTAATGGGGTACTCTTATCCAATATTCCGTCGGCACTCTAAAAGAAGAAACAAGTAGACACATAACACGATTAGCATGTAGTATATGAAACTCATTTTGGTGAACCAGTTCAGTAGTAAGGTGGACATGATTAAACTAACAAGTCTTCTATTGCGAAGTAGTGGTAATAAAAGCATCAAACAAACATGTATCTATGTGCATTGAAAGAATATAAGTGTGGGAAACCACACGACACAACAAGATTTCAGATGAGTACCATGGCTATACATGTACAACTGACAACACTATTGGCTATGTTTTGATGCTAGTAATGTGCATGAAATGAGGACAACTATCTACATAATTGAAATTGAAATCAACATAGAGCAATTTAGAATAGTGAACCAGTTAAACAAACATGTTTAAACATACCTGTTGTACCATTCGAGTTTCGGTTGGATAATTAAATTTAGAAATTAGTTGGTATGAGTAAATACAGTGATACAAGAGCAAAACAGTATGCACCATAGCTATGGAATCTTACCTAAGAACAATTGTTCTTCAGGTTTAAGCACTTATTCTACAAGAACAGAGTACAATAAGATACAGGCATATAGTACTTCAAAATGAAATATGATCTCGTAGACCCTACCAGATTCTTGGGTCTAGACCAGTACAAAACAAGGTGTTCCTAGTCATCCTCTCGTAAATGTGTCTCCAAAGAAAGTAAGATAATTTGCTGAGTTTCCTTGCCAGTGAAGTATGTTTTCTTCAGGTAACTCCGATACTACCGCAAAGCATACTTGAAGATAGCACAGGTATTAGCACAGGTTGCCTGATCCCGAGTTTCCAAATCGGTCCTTCTCTATAGAGAAAAATGGGAACATTTGATGTGTTATAATCAGCAGGGAGGTAGAAACTATGGGACACAATAAAGTAATTGCCATGAATAAAATTACTTAAACATAACTCCTGGAGGAACACCTGCAACTGGCTTTTTCCTTCATCTTCAGTATAATATTTCCATGATGGGAAGATACACACACATAGGATTTAACAACATCAAATGTGATAGACGCTAAACTACGGATGACTGGTTGTGCTTCGTCCACGGGAATAGGTGTACTAACTGGTGGAGTTGGGGTTCGCCGTGGTAGTCCTGGCGCTTTGGGCACTAGAGCTTCCTTACTAATTGCTCTTTTTTGGGAGCTATGTGGTGGAGATGGTGTTGTGTCAACTAGAACTGGGTTACTATCTGCTAGGATTGGGTTATACTGGGTGAAGCTAGTTCTCTATCCATCGAAATAGGGGTACAATCTGCGAGAGTCTAGGTTATGTGTGGTAGGGTTGGTTCTTCTGCAAGTACAACCGAGGTGCTATCTTCATCGACAGGTAGCACTATTTTATTTGAAGACCGTGTTTTTACTCTGCTAGATACTGCCATCACCCCTCCAATTCAAATGGCTGATAAACAAGAAAAGTAGTTGAATGTATAGAGCTTGTATGAGACACAGATGCAATAGATAGTGAGGAACAAAGAGGGCATGAAATAGTTCACATATATGTTGTTTAACTAAACAGGATAGCATGACATAATTTCACAGATATGATGTCTATCTAAACAGGATATGATGACATGATTCAAAGATATGATGACTAACTAAACAGGATGGCATGAGATAATTAAATGATGTCTTTAGTAAACAGGTTTGCATGACATAATTCGCATACATATTATCTAAGTAAACAGGATGGCATGATATAATTCACATATGCGATTTATATACTAAGAAGATGGCATTCACATATATGATGTCTGAACTAAGCACATAGTGTTGAATATTGTGTATATGATGTCTAAACTATGCAATGCAAGACACCATATGCATGATACAAGCAGTATAACCCTGCCAAGTTAGAGCATACACCTCGGAGTGGGGGGGGGGACAGGACTGGTCATCTGTCTCTTAATCCTCCTCCGAGGAGCTATCTGGACTCAGCAAGATATCTATTTCGACATGTAGCAATGTATGGTCTGAAGACTTTGTTTTCACTCCAAATTTTTCCATCACCCACTCAAATGACTGATTCACGGGAAGAGTAGTTGAATGTACAAAAATTGTCGACAAATGGAAATGTAATGAAAAAAAGGAATGGCAAGATATAATTCAAATATATGATGCCTAGCTAAATAGGATGACATTGCATATTTCACATATATTATGGCTGGCTAAAAAATATGACATTGCATAATTCACATATATGATATAGAAACTAAACATGTGGCATTACAGAACATGCCTAAACTAATCAGATGATATATATGATATCAAAATTAAGCAATGCAAGGCACCATATGCATGATATGACCAACATCATCATGCCAAGTTAGAGCAATCAGCCCTGGGGTAAATAGGAGCGGTTAGCTCCCTCCGAATCCACCTCTAAGTAGCTATCTTCCTCTAGATTACAATCTGGAGGAGGGGGAGGGTGTGCCATTGCACCCACCATGGAGCGATGTCTGCATGACATTGTATTGCCGCGCAAGACTCTTATTTTTTTCTCTACATGTTCAACATGACTGTGTAATATAACTGACATGCATACGAAAAAATATAGTGAGATTATGTAAGGAGAGCATGCAAAAATTTAGAGTGATGGTAACAACTAGTGGATAGATCCAAAAATAATGATAGCAGGCTCATGATAGCTTTAATTTAATAAAAAGGTAGATGATGTCTGCTTTACTGTTTCTTTCCCACCCAAGATGAACTACATAGTACATACCCTAGATGAACCAGATAGTAGACAGAGATACTATTCATTGATGCCTCGATATGTGCCCCAAGCATTTTAAAACTCAAGTTTGAACATTAATTTGGACCTGACTTGGAGTCTGCGAGGTGAACATGGTGATAAAATAGCAAGTAATATTAAGCAATGCATAACGTAAGCAAAAACAAAAGAGTGCGACCTCTCTTGCGGACCCGTGTTGTAGGACTGAAAGTGTGTCTAGAGGGGAGTGATTAGACTACTTGACGAAATAAAACCTAAAATCTTCCCATTTTAGTTGAAGGCAGATTTTAGCAATTCTAGCAAGTCAAGTATCACCCTACACGTGCAATTGTAAGAATGTAGCAGCGAAAAGTAAAACATTGCACATGTAAGTAAAGGAGGGATTCAAATATTTCAAACGCAATGAAGACACGATGATTTTTGGCGTGGTTCCGATAGGTGGTGCTATCGTACGTCCACGTTGATGGAGACTTCAATCCACGGAGGGTAACGGTTGCGCGAGTCCACGGAGGGCTTCACGCATGAAGAGTCCACGAAGAAGCAACCTTGTCTATTCCACCATGGCTTACGTCCACGAAGGACTAGCCTCACTCGAGTAGATCTTCACGAAGTAGGCGATCTCCTTGCCCTTACAAACTCCTTGGTTCAACTCCACATGATCTTGGAGGCTCCCAAGTGACACTAACCAATCAAGGAGACACCACTCTCCAAAAGGTAATAGATGTTTGTCGGGGAAAACAAACAGGGGTATATACTTTCCCCTAACTCGTGCACGGACAGGACTAGGCCATGCCAGAGTACAAGAAACCAAGACCTTCGAAAGATCAACATGCAGATCAAGAGGACCAAGGTCAAGCCAGAGAAACAAGATACCACCAGGAGAAAAGCCTCCCTTGCCGGGCAGATGAGCTCGGCGAGGGTGGGGTCACCCCCGGAAGAGAACATCCAAGACGTCCCGGCAGGGCCTGCCGGGACTCGTGGAGGCAAAAGCCACCTAACCCAACCAGTGCGACACGACCCACATCATCAATCAGTGCGGTGTCAAGCCGCAAAGTGATTAAGTGGCAGCCATTGCCACATGGCAGCCTCTTTCTACAGGAATACCTACAAACGACACCCGTCCTGTGACGTGTCAAGCAAGTAGGCATGAAGCTGGCAAAATAGCCCGACAAAGTTTTCGGGGCAAGCAACAATGTGATGTTGAGCGGCGCATTTAATGCGCTCTGTCAGCCTGCAGAGTTAGGTACGATAGCACTGTTTGTTGTCTTATCAGTGCATAATGACTGATTTGCCATTGTGGTGACCCCTTAATCTATAAAAGGAGGCCCGTGGAAACTAGATAAAGGGGTTAGAAGGTTCGAGACCCATACGCGTAGCCACCATCGCCCATAGGCAACCATGCCAGGTAAGTGTACTGTGCTCCACCACCATTCTTCCACCATCAATCCACCAAAGCAGGAGTAGGGTTTTACGCCTCACGGCGGCCCAAATCTGGGTAAAATTGCTCGTGTGATTTCTACCATGCTGCCCACGCTCTTCTGCTCTTTGTGCAATGTGACATCCCCCCTGCCGAACCAGCAAGGGACCCTTGGTCCCATAGGTGGTCGTGGTTTCCCACGACATCTTTGGCGTGCCAGGTAGGGGTATCACTTGCGTGAACCTGAACGCGCGGGCAGCGCACCCTATCCGTGGTAACCAGCTCAAAGCTTTTGGCGTCTATTACACCTACAAAGATACAAAGACCAAATGGAGCCGTCCCCACGCCTGCATTATTTTATCACTACATCCCGCCGTAGCCACAGCTACGACAAAGATTGGTGCTGACGGTGATGTGCTCCCCTTGGCGGCCCATGCGGCATGCCCGCTGTTCAGGCGCCATTTAGGGAAAGGGGGCAATGCGAGCGGGTGTGAGGTCCCTATTTTCTGTCCCTTCCCTTCGTCAGTGGTTGAGCCAGCTTGGCCCTAGCATCCTCAATGCCGATGATTACCGCGCGATACTCGGTCCAGTATTTGCCCTGTTTCGGGAAATCCTGAGTGAAGCGCTGGTATGAATCCGTTGATTGATGCCTCGGCCAACGTGCTACAGCAAGGCTGTCTGCATGGACATGATCCACGCGACAACCGTCGCCTAGCTGTTTTGAAGGGGATGGAGGAAAGGAAGGGGGGTGGAAGGTCCCGACACCATATCCCACTACCCGCCAGACACACATGGCGTGTATCGAACTCTTCCGGGAACGAGAGAGCTAACCGTTTGGGTTCCGCTCCTCCGGACGTCACGAGCACGCCAGGCACGGGTGGTCCGGCGGAGAGAAAAGGGACTAAAAACAAAAAGCTAAGTCTACATCGCCATTTCTTGTTGATGCATTTAGATTTTTGCGGTTGTTTACCCCTTTGGCTTTAGTAAGTGTTCGTACCATGAAAACCTTCATGTGATGGAACCTTGGCCAGTTTCTTTGATTGCACCATCGTCCTGTCCCGAGCCATGCTCGAGGGATGAGAGGCTGCGTCGAGAGCTGCCTAGGAAAAACCTGCCGGGACACATCCATGCCAAGATGAGTGTTAAGGGCCAGACCCTTATGACAATCATGGCAATATGATACCGGCAGGCATCCAGAACAGACATAGGGATTGATCATGCGAACGCAAGCATATAAAGCTCAAAGGAATAAGCGCGCATTTGGGATTCAACAGAGAATATCAGTTCCATGCAAAACACAAGAGATATAGTGCCTAAACACGAAGCATATG
Organism: Aegilops longissima; assembly: GCA_021605205.1. Classification (NCBI taxonomy): domain Eukaryota; kingdom Viridiplantae; phylum Streptophyta; class Magnoliopsida; order Poales; family Poaceae; genus Aegilops; species Aegilops longissima. The sequence goes on along the minus strand of CM038681.1, from coordinate 430,352,353 downwards.
TCATGTTTTATTACAGGATAACACATGACCAACAACGGCCCGTTACTTGCTCTGGCGGTCGGGCGAAGCCGTTTCAACATGAAGGACCCTGGCGGCCCGAGAGGCGACTTTCTCCTTAGCAGCTGTGACGTTGGCGCCCGCTGGCGGCTTCTTGAATCCGTCATCAAGATCGAGGTCCGGATGGCGGCAGGCGATATTGCTCAAGACCATGAAGAGGGCGTCGTGGGCAAGCTTCTAAGACTCGGTCATGAAACGCTTGACCCTCCCCTCTTCACGCACCTTTAGTTTCTTGATTAACTCATTAAAGAAGACTCCCAGCTTGGCGCTTGGGACCTTGTGCTTGCTGACCGAGAAATTTAGGCCATCCATACCCATCACCATAGCTTGGGCAGCAAGACGCTCGGCGACGTTGATCAGGCTCTTGATCCAGAGGCTGACTTGCTCGGACTGATTCTTTAGTTTAGCTTCCGCATCTTTCCGGAGACGCTTGGCGGTCTCCAAATCCTTGGATAGCAGCTGTTGGCGGGATCCAATGGACTCTGCCACGCTCTCCAAGGAGTCGATCCTGGCCTTCATGTTAGTGATGGTGCCGCTGGCAGTCTCGAGAATCTGGGTCTTGGAGGAGAGTGAGGGAGTCCTGGACTGTGGGGTCCTCGGGGAGCCAGCCTATGTGACATGGGCCGTACTGATGGGCCGTGAAGATACAAGATAGAAAGCCTTCTCCTATGTCCGGATGGGACTCTCCTTTGCGTGGATGGAAAGCTTGGTGTCCGGATGTATAGTTTCCTTCCTCTGTAAACCGACTTTGTACAACCCTAGTGCCCTCCGGTGCCTATACAAACCGGAGGGCGTAGTCCGTAGGGACAATCACAATCATACATGCTAGACATCTAGGGTTTAGCCATTACGATCTCGAGGTAGATCAACTCTTGTAACCCCTATACTCATCAAAGTCAATCAAGCAGGAGTAGGGTATTACCTCCATTAAGAGGGCCCAAACCTGGGTAAACATCGTGTCCCCTACCTCCTATTACCTTCGATCCTTAGCTGCACAGTTCGGGACCCCCTACCCGAGATCTGTCGGTTTTGACACCGACATTGGTGCTTTCATTGAGAGTTCCATTGTGCCATCGCTAGAAGGCTCGATGGCTCCATCGATCATCTACAACAATACCGCTTTGAGGGAGACTTTTCTCCCCGGCCAAATTTTTGTATTCTGCGGCTTCGCACTGCGTGCCAACTCGATTGGCCATCTGGAGAAGATCGATAGCTACGCCCCTGGTCATCAGATCAGTTTTGGAAAACTAAACTATGTCGTTGACATCCGAGGAGACTCGATCTTCCAAGGGTTCGCGGAGCCAATCGCTGCTCTGGCCTCAGATCCGGAGCGCACCACCAGGTCCAAAGACGGGAGTTTAAAGCTCGCCGGACTCTCTGCGGCTATAGAGCCTGTCACTGGAGAACCGGAGGGGATTGCATCACCGGCAGGCCTGGAGTCACGCCAGGCTCCTTTTATCCTCATGGAGCCGGACTCTCCTGCGGACACCAACTCAGAACTCTTGAGATCCGCGTCATATGAGCTTGGCCAGGGAACTTCTGTCCCGCCCTGCTCCACAGACTCTCGCTTCCCTTCCCAAACCTCACTCTTAAACGAGGCCCTGTACTTAATGCGATCTCTTGCCATTACAGAAGAATCGTTACCAAACTACGCCCAGCCCACACTAGGGGCTGAGAGCGGGGAATTTTACGTCCCACCGACCACCCACTTCATAGCCAGTGTCGAGGACTTAACCGACATGCTCGATTACGCTTCCGAAGACATCGACGACATGGACAACGATGCCGGAGAAGAGCAAAGCCAGAACCTGCAGTTTACCGGACGTTGGACGTCCACTTCCACATATGACATGTACATGGTGGACACACCCAAAGAGGATGATGACGATGGTGGTAAGGATCCAGTCGCGAAAAAGACAGTAATACCGGCACCGGAGACAACAATAATCCGGATAACGCCGAAGACCAAGAAGCCCCTATTTGAACCAACATCCGAGCATGGTGATTGGGAGGATGGGCAAGTGAACCCCGAAGATCCTATCAGGAACGAGGTCTCGGAGGATAGCAACTACTTACCGTTCTCTGAAGAGGACGCGAGCCTCAGCAACGAAGATTTCATAATGCCAGAGGAACCCCTCGAACAAGAGCGCTTTATGCGCCGGCTAATAGCCACTACAAGAAGCCTGAAAAAGAAGCAGCAAAAGCTTCAAGCTGATCAGGATCTGCTCAATGATAGATGGACCAATGTCCTGGCAGCCAAGGAATACGGCCTCGAATGCCCAACTAAGAGTTACCCGAAGCGCAAGCTGCGACCCCAATTTGACGATGAGGCCCCAGAGCCTATATCGCCAACGCGTAACACTGCCGATGGACCTGACCAACCACCACGTGGCCGGGATAGAGCGGCAACTCAAGTCGAACACCAACCTGCACCACCCCGCCATAAAGGCAGAGAGACAGCGGCTGCAGGATACACTTATGACCTACGACAGGACCTAGATAATAGAGCCGATCAGACCAGATCAATCTATGGATCAAGGGGGCGTGCCCCAGCGTGAGAAGATGGCCATCAGGCCTGGCGCGCAAGCACACCTTCACCCGGGCCGAAAACCGCATACGGACCCCATCTGAACTGCGTCGTGACGTTGCCCGATACAGAGGCGCCGCACACCCACTATGCTTCACCGATGAGGTAATGGAGCACCAGTACCCAGAAGGGTTTAAACCCATGAACATTGAATCATACGATGGCACAACGGATCTTGCGGTATGGATTGAAAACTTTCTTCTCCACATTCACATGGCTCGTGGTGAAGATTTACACGCCATCAAATACCTCCCCCTAAAACTTAAGGGACTAGTTCGGCACTGGTTAAACAGCCTCCCAGAAAACTCTATTGGAAGCTGGGAAGACCTGGAGGATGCCTTCAGAGACAACTTCCAAGGCACTTATATCCGGCCTCCGGACGCCGATGACCTTAGTAACATAGTCCAGTAGCCCGGAGAGTCAGCCAGAAAATTCTGGACCCGGTTCCTAATTAAAAAGAACCAAATTGTTGATTGTCCAGACGCCGAGGCTCTAGCAACCTTTAAACACGACATTCACGATGAATGGCTCGCCTAACACCTCGGCCAAGAAAAGCCGAAGTCCATGGCAGCCCTCACATCACTCATGACCCGCTTTTGTGCAAGCGGGGATAGCTGGTTAGCCCGTAGCAGCAACAGTACCAGCGATCCTGGCACTTCTAAAGCCAGAAACAGAAACGGCAGGCCCCGACGCAATAAAAACAACGTCGGAGCAACACTGACAATGCCGACGACACGATGGTCAATGCCGGATTTAGTGGCTCCAAACCCGGTCAGCGGAAGAAGCCATTCAAAAGAAACACAGACGGTTCATCTAGCCTGGACCGAATACTCGATCGACCTTGCCAAATTCACGGCACCCCTGACAAGCCTGCCAACCATACCAACAGAAGTTTTTGGGTCTTTAAACAGCCCGGTAAGTTAAACACCAAGCACACGGGGAAAGGGTCGCCCAATGAGGATGACGACGAGGAGCCTCGCCCACCGAACACAGGGGAACAGAAGAAATTTCCCCCCAAGGTCAAAACGGTGAACATGATATACGTTACTCACATCCCCAAGAGGGAGCGCAAGCACGCGTTAAGGGACGTCTATGCGATAGAGCCAGTCGCCCCAAAATTCAACCCATGGTCAGCATGCTCGGTCACTTTTAATCACAGAGACCATCCAACTAGTATCCGTCATGGAGGTTCAGCCGCGTTGGTCCTCGACCCAATTATCGATGCATTCCACCTCACAAGAGTCCTCACGAATGGCGGCAGCAGTCTTAACCTGCTCTATCAGGACACATTCCGCAAAATGGGTATTGACTCGTCAAGAATCAAGCCCACCAAAACTACCTTCAAAGGAGTAATATCTGGGGTAGAGGTATGCTGCACGGGCTCAATCACATTGGAGGTCGTCTTCGGTTCGTCGGACAACTTCCGAAGCGAAGACTTGATCTTCGACATCGTCCCTTTCCACAGCGGCTATCACACACTGCTTGGACGAACTGCATTTGCCTGCTTCAATGTGGTCCCGCACTATGCCTATCTAAAACTCAAGATGCCAGGACCACGCGGTGTTCTAACAGTCCATGGAAACATGGATCGCTCACTCCGTACTGAGGAACACACCGCAGCCCTCGTAGCGGAAGTACAGGTCGGCCTTATCAAGCCAAACTCCAAATCGGCAGTCAAGCCCCCGGACCCTGTCAAACGAGTCTGGACTACCCTACAGAATGACAGTCCAGCTTGTCAGGAGCTCTATTAGCAATTCAGCCTCTGTCTTAGCCCCAACTGGCATATGTACCACGTGCACATAACTACGCACTAAAGGTACCATGGGCGAAGATGGAGGCATGTCAAGAATAAAATCCACAATACGGCTTGACCGTACCTGGAGCCTCATATCGGCCTTTTCTTATCTTTATTTTTTCAGGTTCCCTACAACCCACAACACCTTTTTATGGTGCCAAGATCCCTTTTCACGGCCCCTCATGAAAAAATGTTTAGTGATCCTCTCAAAGGATCACACACCGAGGCGAAAAGCTGCGCAGATGTATGGCAGAGTATCTAAAGGATCTTCAAAGATCGCCTCTTCCTCTTTTTAGTACCTGTACACAGCTTTCCCTTGTGCTCGGCATGTAAAATAGCCTCCATGCTTATAGCATTATCTGTACAAATACATTTTGACGTATCAATCAGACTATAATGGAAACAGCCTTTTGCCCAGCCTATTTGGTACTGGCTTATTTCTTAATTTGTATTCCTTCTTCTTCTCTAGTCCAATTGTCATGTACACCTCGGCACCACTTAAATCACCGGAGCTCCATTCAGCCGCGTACACTTCTTCAAAATACAATAAGTCCGAACACTTTTTATAGTACAATTCGGTGTCCCGAATATACCATTATATGCATCGGCTCCGAATCATGTCTTTGGTCAATAGTTGGGTTGCCCGGCTCCTGTGGTTACTACCTTACATTCTGCTTGTTCGACTAAGGTAGTAAAGGGAGAACTGCTATTGTGTTTTTGGCTCATCCGGATAAACACCTCAGTAGAGAAAGCCAAAAACTGACTGTCATGATGCGGCGAGAGCTGGTCAGCTATTCGGCGACTAATTGAAATTTCTTGCGATTTTTTTCCGTGTTATGCGACGGACCGGTCTTCACTGGGACGAGCGTCTACAACACCCATGTTTGGACCATCGAAGTACTACCAGGGGCTGCGTCTACAATCTTATTGTCAAACTCCTATGGCTAAGTGAGAGTAATAAAGCCGCATGGTCTGATTGTCTGGTTCACCCCACTAACACCTCCTTCAAGGACCAGGTCGTTGGGTTAAGTGTGTTTTTGCGCTGTTCCAAACACCCCTGTACTATCTATGTGAGGGGATGAAGCCGACGACTGGCCAACTCTCAGATTCAACAAACGGCCGCAACAGAGGGAAAATATTTTCAAATGAAACAAGAAAATATTATACAAAAGCCTTGTTTTCATAATACAAAGTTCGGGCAGCACCGATACATTCATTCAAAAATGATGTCCTTCGAACACTGGCCCTCTACAATGCGGGATCCTTCAAGGACGTCGTTGAAATACCGCTCCAGCATACGGTGCTCCTTGCCTATGGGCGGTCCCTCGGTTGCAAGATTGGTGGCATTCATCTTCGCCCACTGCACCTTGACACGGGAGAAGGCCATCTGGGCACCTTCGATACAGACTGGCTGCTTTAGAGCGTTAGGCCGTGGGCAGGCATCGACTAGCCGCTTCACAAGCCCAAAGTAGCTATTGGGTATGGGTTCGGCTGGCCAAAGATGGACTATAATATCCTTCATGGACAGTTTGGGACCACCCTATGCAGCTCGGTCAGCTGTTTCAGCTGATCACTGAGGGGCACAGGATGCTCTGGCGCAAGGTACTGCGACCAGAACAGCTTCTCTGTTGAGCTCCCCTCTTCGGCTCAAAAGAAATCCGTAGCATCAGCAATACTTCGGGGTAGATCCGCAAACGCACCTGGAGAACTCCAAATGCGTGTCAGAAAGGTGTACTTTCTCCTTGCAAATTTGCTCTGCACATTAAAGGCCTTACCCGCCGCGAACTGCTTGGCCTCTTGGACCTCCCGACAGGCGCCTTGGGCTTCAACCCGAGCATCCTTTGCACTTTGGAGCACTGTAGCAAGTTCGGAGTCTCGATCCGACACCTTGCGCTCCAAGGACTCACATTTGCTTATAGCATCCGTAAGCTCTTGTTGGACTTCATCCAACCTTGCTTCATGTTTTTGGCGGGCGGCTCGCTCCTCGACCGCCTCCTTCTTGGCCTCGGCCAGCGCACTCTTGAGGGCCTCGACCTCAGACGCGTCAACTATGAGCGTAATCATAAAGCTCATTTAGATAACAAACCAGAACTCATATTGTTTCAGATACGCTTCGGTATCACATACCTTGCTTTTCCTCCAACTTCCGCTTTAGTTTGGAAAATTCGGCGGCATGCGAGGTTGCTGCCAGCATTGAAGCCTGTTCATCAAAAGAGACATATATGTTAGCTTCTTTGAAGCATTATTCGATCCTCTGTTCAGCCTTTCTTCGCAAACTCCGAACAGAGTCTCAGGGGCTACTGTCTATACACAGGCATTCCTTTCACAAACAAACAAAAATATATTACGTCACATACCTCAAAGCCTGTTAAAAGGCTGGTATAGGCTTGGTTCAATCCGTTTTTAGCGGACCGAACCTTTTCAACCACCATACCCATAAGGGTACGGCGTTCCTCCACAATGGAATAACTCTGAAGAGCTTCCACCAGTGTCCGGCACCTCCGGATTGATAGAGGATGCCGGTGGAGAGGGCGCGCCCCCTTCTCTCGAAGGAGGCTGCTCGCCCGATTCCGTAGCCGTATGGATCTCTGGAATAATATTCGGTTGGGGGCCTAATTGAGCATGGCCCCCGTCGCCGGTCTCCATGGGGGTCGATTTCCCCCTCTTTTCGGCAACATAGGTATTACCCTCCGTCGCCACCTTCACGGCCTCCTGCACCTCCCCGTGACCTGGAGAGGTTCTTCGGGACAACACCTCGGTGTTGTCCGTAGCTGTGGGTGGAAAGATCTGCGGAGGCGACTCGCTCTCCATCGCGTTCGGCCCTAGCAAGTTCCCAGATGACGATGATCGTTGGGGGAGATCACGAGCCGGGCTGCAACGCGCAATTCAATATGTTAGAACCACAAGGCATGAAACCGGATATATGAACGGTGTCTTTGGATACTTATGATCCGGCCAGGGGCTTCGGCCTGGGGTGCCACTCGGGGATGGCATCGACATCTGTTTCAGAATCATCCGAAAGGGAGAGTTTCCCCTTCTTGGACGCCTCCGCCTCTAGATCCGCGGAAGCCACCCTTTTCTTCTTCCCCCCTTAGGGGAGAGTTGCTCTCTTCCTCCTCTTCATCTTTGTCATGAGAGGAGAGAGTCTCAGTGTCTTCAGACACGATGTTTGAAGTGCCCTTACGGCGGAGGCCACCTCTGGCCTCCTTGCTCTTCTTCTTGGCCTTCTTCTCCGGCGCCTGATACGGCGCCGGAACCAGCATCTTCATCAACAAGGGGATGGCTGGTTCTTCGGGCAGCGGAGCCGGACATTGGTCCACTCTGCCTTCTTTGCCAGCCCTGTGGGAGTAATGGAAAGTTCAATATGCTCCTTGGATTTGCAAACTAAAGTTATCATAAAACTTATGGGAGTGGCTAGATGAGCGCAGTCGAGGCCGCAGTCTTCGGTCATTTCCGGCCATGACTTCCGAGCCTTGAAAAGCAGCTTCCATATGTCTTCGTGCGTCCTTCCGAAGAACCGCTGCAGGGTACAAGGACCGGCTGGATCGAATTCCAACATATACTGAGTCCGGTGCTGGCAGGGGAGAATCCGGCGAAAGAGCATCACCTGCATCACGCTGGCAAGGCTGGTGTTCTTGTTTATCATACCCTTGATGCGATTCTGAAGTGTAGTCACCTCGTCGGGCGACGCCCAATCCATGCCTTTGTTGATCCATGAGGTAAGCCGCACTGGAGGCCTGGATTTGAACTCAGGAGCGGCGACCCATGTGGTGTCGCGGGGTTCCGTGATATAGAACCACCCCTGCTGCCATCCCTTGATAGTCTCCACAAAGGTCCCCTTTGGCCAGGTGATGTTGGGAAATTTGCTCACCATGGCACCGCCGCACTCCGCGTGTTGACCTTCAACCACCTTCGGCTTCACATTGAAGACCTTGAGCCATAGGCCGAAGTGGGGAGGGATGCGGAGGAATGCCTCGCACACGATGATAAACTCCGAAATGGTGAGGAAGGAATTTGGGGCTAGATCATGGAAATCTAGCCCATAGTAAAACATGAGACCACGGGCAAAAGGATGGAGGGGAAACCCTAGTCCATGGAGGAAATGGGGAATGAACACTACCCTCTAATTAGGCTCTGGGGTGGGAACGAACTGCTTCTTGGTAGGGAGCCGGTGGACTATATCCGCGGCCAAGTACCCAGTTTCTCGGAGCTCCTTGATGTTCTCCTCTGTAACAGAGGAAGCCATCCACTTGCCCTGCGCTCCAGATCCGGACATGGCTAAGAGTGTTTGGTGGTGGTGGAAAATATTGGAACTTGGGGCTGGACCTCGAATGGTAGATGGGCTGAGGAGGAAGAAGCCGCGGGGTAAAAAGACGGATCCTTATCTTCTTGTAAAGACAGTGGATACCAAGCGTCCCCTCATAAGCCTTAAATCTCGCCTATTCCCAAGGGGACATGTGAATGGCACGGTTGGATTACCCAAACCCCTATTGATGAGAATCCCGTGATAAGGGGACATGATCCCTGCTTTGACAAGACGTGCTTATGATCGTGCCTCGAAACACGAAGTAGGGGCTGTAAAACGGTTCAGAATACTAACAAGGCCAGGACATAACGCCTCGCCGAAAAAATAGCCTATGGACGTGAGTTACTTTGTTTTAAGTATTTTTGCCCTTATAGCTTAAGGTTGTAATTATTAACCAGAGCCGGATACAGCTATCATGTGCGGAGGACTGCTTTGGAGTATTCGGAGAAGGAACCTTCCTTGCAATGCCGAAGACAATCTGCACGCCGGATACATCGTCATTAAATCCCGGTTCAGGGGCTACTGAGGGAGTCCTGGACTGTGGGGTCCTCGGGGATCCGGCCTATGTGACATGGTCCGGACTGATGGGCCGTGAAGATACGAGATAGAAGGCCTTCTGCTGTGTCCGGATGGGACTCTCCTTTGCGTGGATGTCAAGCTTGGTGTCCGGATGTATAGTTTCCTTCCTCTGTAAACCAACTTTGTACAACCCTAGTCCCCTCCGGTGCCTATATAAACCGGAGGGCGTAGTCCGTAGGGACAATCACAATCATACAGGCTAGACATCTAGGGTTTAGCCGTTACGATCTCGAGGTAGATCAACTCTTGTAACCCCTATACTCATCAAAGTCAATCAAGCAGGAAGTAGGGTATTACCTCCATTAAGACGTCCCAAACCTGGGTAAACATCATGTCCCCTACCTCCTGTTACCTTCGATCCTTTGCCGCACAGTTTGGGACCCCCTACCCGAGATCTGCCGGTTTTGACACCGACAGAGAGCTGCGACTGCATGTCAGCCAAGAGAGTCTCTGCCTTTCGTGCTTCTTTTGTGAGAGCCTCCACCTCCTTGGCGCCCCCAGCAAGACCTTCTGTCAATTTTGCCACCTGCTGGTCGAGATCAGTCTTGGCGGCAGATGCGGCAGCCAGGTCGTTGGTGAGTTTCTTTAGTTGAACGGCATAATCAGCAGCAATGGTGTCCGGGGCAGCTCCGTGCTTGTCCTGCAGTTCCTTGGTGCGCTGACGCACAAGGGCCTCCAGATTGTCATCCTTGGCGTGAAGAGTGGCTTCGAGTTTCTCCTCCTGGAGAGAGATTTCTTGCTCTCTGGCGTCCAGGGATGCCTTGCGGTCCGCCAGGCGCGCATCACGGGCCATGACGTCTTCCCTTGTCATAAAGAGCATCTCTTGCTGCCTCATGAGCACCTTGAACTGCTTATCATGACACTCATGCAGCTCCAGACATTTGTCCTTCAGCTTCTGGTCCACCCTGCTGGCGGACTCGCGCCTGTCGGCGTTCTGGGAACAGGGGTACCCACACTTGCCTGCCTGCGGCCTGTGGCGTGGCTCAAGTGGTGGCCCAGTACGGCCCATCTTCATCAGCGCTAGACTCAAGACCTTCGCGAGGGGCCAAGCCTCGCGGGGCGGACAACGCAAGACTTACTCAGGAACGGCCTCGCCAGGCAAGCTCGCGAGGAGGCGGAGAGATCAAGGCGGGGTACCTCACGAGGTGCTCGTGATGCAAGCCATGACGAACGAGACCAGGCGGGCGCCGGCCTGCGCAGTGTCCTTGATTCCTCTTTGGTGCAAAGGGGGCAAGCACAGGCGTGGAGTACCGAGGCTTCAACAAAGGTTGCCATTTCAGTGCAAAGAGACCAAGACCAGCAGAGCGGCAGGACGGAGGTCACCGTGGAGCCCAAGACAGCGTTATCGCCAGTGCCTTTGGCACCCGAAGACCAACTTTAGTCAGGATAACCTGTACTTGATGTTCCCCTTCAAAATGGCCGTTGTTGGCGCCCTTCCCGCTCAATATTTGGGAAGAGGACCAGGGCCTTATAAATAGGACTAGCCACCACAGTAGGAAGGGATGATCAGATTGAGTGCTCACTAGACCTAGAGGTGATCGAACTCACCAAAGCAGTTCGTCGCACCAGCTCAAGAACACCTCTCGCGAGGCTATTCATTCTTGTACTATTCATTATCAGCCCCTGAGGCAATCCACCACACCACACACTGGAGTTGGGTATTACACCACAACGGTGGCCCGAACCAGTATAAATCTTTGTGTCCCTCGTGTTGTTCATCGTTTAGCTAGATTCTCGTGAGGCGATCGGACGTAGATCGGTAGGGGAAAGATCTCCATGCGCACCCTAGAGTTTGAACCTTAAGGGTCTGCCGAAACCCAACATCCGATATTTGGCGCGCCAGGTAGGGGTGCGCGGGAGCTCTCCCTTCCGTTGACCCATTCTCCATTAGCACCGCGCTCCGCCCTCATGGCGAGCAACACACCGCCTGCTTTGGCTGTCGACGCCGGCGCGGGAACCAGGGGGCTCTGAGCCCTGGCCCCTGCCTTGCGACAGGTGCGGTGGCCGAACAAGTTCAAGCCAGACATGCCACCGCGCTACGACGGCGCGGCCGATCTGCTGGCCTTCCTGCTAGCGTATGAAGAAGCTGTCCTCAAGACCGGAGGTGACGACAAGGTCATGGCTAACTGGCTGCCCATGGCCCTCACCGGCGTCCCATGCATGTGGCTACTCCACCTGCCAGCGGCTTCTGTGGCCTCCTGGGAGGAGTTGCACAACCTCTTCCTCGCCCATCATGCTGCGCCGGCACCCCCTGTCGTCGCAGCCCTCCTGGGTGGATCGCAGGCACCACCTTCGAGCCACCACGTCAAGCCGTTCGTCCGCCAGATCGGCGCCGCCCTCAAGCGCCGTGAAGCCCCCCAGGCTGGGTGGCACCCAAGGATGATTTGACCTTCAGCTCGGACGATCACCCCTCCAACACCGCCTGTTCGGGCGCACTCCCGATGCTATGCACCCCCACCATCTGGCAGGTGGCCGTCACCAGGACCCTCATCGACGGTGGCGCCGGCCTTAACGTGCTCTCGGTGGAGGCCTTCAGCCTCCTCCACGTGCCGCTAGAGCGGCTCCAACCCAGCAGGCCCTTCTCGGGCGTTGGAGGCAGTTCCACCGGCTCCCTGGGGCAGATCCGCCTCCGGTGACCTTCGGCACCCACGACAACTTCCGCACGGATCTGGTCGACTTCGACATCGCCCCCATCGGCCCCCCGTACAACGCCATCCTCGGCTACCCAGCCTTGGCCCAATTCATGGCAGCGACTCACCCGGCTTACAACCTCATGAAGATGCCCGGGAGCAGCGGCGTCCTTACCGTGTCCGGAGACACAAGGGATGCGCTGCAGGCGCTCAAGCTCGCTTTCAAGACGGCCGCGGTGGCGCAGCCCACCAGCGCAGATACCCTCGAGCCCAAAGGGGCTGCGCCGGCAAAGAAGAAGCAGCTATTCAGCCAAGACAAGGCGGAGACCAAGCAAGTACCGGTCGACGATGATGGATCCTCTGGCGCCACCTTCACCATAGGCACCAACCTCGATCCTGAGCAGGAGGAGGCCTTGGTGAAATTCCTGCGCGCAAACAAGGAGGTGTTTGCGTGGGAACCTGATCAGCTAGCAGGGGTCCCAAGGGATGTGATTGAACACCATCTCAACCTGTGCCCCAACGTGCGCCCCGTGAAGCAGAAGGCAACACTACAAAAAAAAAGACACATCCGTGACATTTTGGGCCGAACGAATTTTTTTCTGTCATACATATGAAACTTCTACGACGATAATTGTGACAAAACCCGGTATCATCATAGATGTGGTGGGCTCCTACTTCTATGACAAAAATCATGACAGAAAATGGGCTTTTCGTCTGGCGGGCGGAGACGCAGCTGCATGACATTCTTTGGGCCGTCCATGACGGAAAAAACTGTGGTAAGCGAGGGGAGGAAAATTTCGGGAGTTCGGTTATGGTGGGAGGTCGGGGCGAGCGATCGTGTTCTCTCGTGACACGTGCTGCTGCGTGTGTAGGCGTTAGCTCTAATCGAACCCGAAGCGGCGTTGGGCTCTAATCAACCGTGCGGCGATGCTGACCGCAGTCTGGCGTTCATCGAACCCGGCGATCGATCGATGGTTGTTAACTGAACCCTATCGGCGATTCGCCGCTCTGCTGCTAATCAAGCCGATCGATTGGATGAATAGTGAGCGTTGCGGGGGGGGGGGGGTTTGGATGAACAGTGAGCGGTGGCGTTGACTTTGGATGAACAGGACCCTGTGGTGTGGTGGAGGGCTGGATGAAAATTAGACGGTGGAGGGGTGCCCATGGAGTGGTGGTTGAACAGGACCCCATGGTGTGGAGGGCTGGATGAATAGTAGACAGTGGAGGGGGGCCCGTGGAGGGGTGGTGGAACAGGACCCCGGCCGTGGTGTGGAGGGCTGGATGAACAGTATACGGTGGAGGGGTGGTTGAACAGTAGCCGGTGGAGTAGCGCGCGGTGGAGGCTGGATGAACAGGAGCCCGTGGAGGCTAGAGGAGGTCGACGGTAGCCCGTGGAGGCTGGAGGAGGTCGACGGTGGAGATGAACAGTATCCCGTGGAGTCCCGTTTTGCGGTACGCCACACCCCTCCCGATGAACAGGACCCCGGTTTCGACCGTAGCGCCCAACACAAGTCTGTTTGCCCATTTTGTGCTCGCCACACCTCCCGATCAACAGGACCCCGTTTACCCGTAGGGAGGTCCGTTTAAATCCGTTTTGCGATACGCCACACCCTCCCGATCAACAGGACCCCGTTTGACCGTGGGAGGTCAGTTTCCTCCGTTTTGCGGTACGTCAGACCCCTCCCGATGAACAAGATCCCGTTTCGAATGTGGCCGGTCGAACACAAGGCCGTTTCCTCCGTTGTGCAGTACGCCAGGCCTCGTTTCCATCGCCTGTTCCATCCAAGCCCTCTCGATGAACACGACCACGCATTCCATTCCGACCCAGTCGGTTGGCTCTCACGCGTTCCGTTGCCTCCCGATGAACACGATGCATTCCTTTGCCTCCCCATGAACACGACGCATTCCGTTGCCTCCCCATGAACACGACGACGATGCTGTTTCTTCGTTCCGACCCAGCCATGTACACGAGCCCTGGCGTACGTATGCGCGAGTAGGCGTTCAAGACCCCGCCCGTATGTATACATACGTGGCCGTATTTTCTTTCTTGCACCCTAGTCGCTATACGTACGTGTACATGCTACGTGCGCGCCTCTACATCCACCAGTATGTACGTACACGTTCGCGACCAGAATGACAACACTACGTACGCTTCGACCAGGTGGGTCCCGACTGTCAGGCACTTCCTTGCGTGCAAAGATGTAGCTGGTGGGTCCCAGCAGTCAGGGGGGCGAGTCATTTTGTTTTTTTTGCGCAGAGGCACTTCCTTGCGTGCGAAGGTGTAGCTGGTGGGTCCTAGCAGTCAGGGGGGAAATGTTTTTTTGCGAAATACGGTGGCCCGTCCGGTGGGTCCCCGCTGTCAGGTGGAGGAATAATTATTTTGCGCATAATAAGGAGGCACTTCCTTGCTGCGGCCATGGACCCAGCTGTCAGCGTCTCCACGCACAGTACTCTTCCGATGGAAGTTGGTCGTTGACCACATTGACCACGCCGCGCCGAGAGCACCACGGCGGTGGACGACGGCGAGGCCTAGGAAGGGGACGACACGGAGGCAAGGAAGACTCGACAGTTGTTTCCCACGCGGAGGGGAGTACAACTGTACGAGGGTTTACTGGTTCGTCTGCCATCGCCAGAGAATAACAGCAGGTGCGGGTGAGTAGAGGGATGGCTAGGCCAGCGATGGGAGTACGGTCGGGCGGTGAGGCCTGCGCGACAGCACTGTAACGCCCCGGATTCGATGCGCCAGGTGTCTGCCAGTTTTTCGCTGTCGTTGCCATGTCATTTGCTTGCGTGTTGCATTTCATATCATGTCATCATGTGCACCTCATTTTGCATACGTGTTCGTCTCATGCATCCGAGCATTTTCCCCGTTGTCCGTTTTCCAATCCGGCACTCCTATGTCTCCCGGCGCCCCTTTTGCCTCTTTTTAGTATGCGGGTGTTAAGCGGTTTGAATGGACCGAGGTTTGTCAAGCGGCCTTGGTATAGCACCGTGAACCGCTGTCAAGTTTCGTGCCATTTGGAAGTCGTTTGATACTCAACGGTTAACCGGTAACCGCAAAGCCTCTTTGTGTGCAGCCCAACACCCCTTCCAAAGTGGCCTAAAACCCAAAACTCCCTCCATGCTCTCGGTCGTTCGATCACGATCGTGTGGTAAAACCGCACCTCATTTGGGCACCCCGAAATATATGGGCACCCCCATATATGGTCTCCTAGCTCCTCTACCTATATATATGGGCACCCCAAAATTCGCGGATCAATTGCACCCTAACCCTAAAACCTCCCTACCTGCAGCGGACATGTCCGTCCAGCCGCGGACATGTCCAACCGCCCCGCGCCAATCATAAGCCGCCAAGTGTCCTCCGCCGCCGCCCGCGCGCGCCCGCCCACTGCCCGCCTCCCTGCCCGCCCGCCCACTCTGCCGCCGCCGCCCGCCCAGCCAAGCGCCCCGCCAGCCGCCCGCCGCCTCCGGCAGCGCCCAGCGCCGCCGCCGCCCGCCGCCTCCGCCACCCGCCGTTCGCCGCCTCCGTCGCCCGTTCAGCGCCTCCTTGCCGAGCCGCGCCTTGCCGCCTCCAGGCGAGCCCACGCGCCCGACCTCCGCCGCTGGCCGAGGCACCGCCGTCCGCGCTCCCGGCCGCCGCCGGCCGCCTCCTCCGCCCGCCTCCCGCGCCGTCCGTCCAGCGCCTCCTCTCCGTCGCCCTCGGCCAGATCCGGCCACGGGAGGGCCGGATCCAACCGCCCCGCGCCTCCCCGACCTCTTCCTCCTCGTCTCCGGTGAGTACTCCGGCGATCCTCGAAGTTCGTGCGGATTTGGATCCATATGAGGTTGACCCCGAAGATTTGCCTAAGTCCCGAGATTTTTGACATTATATGCTCATGTTTATCATGCCACAACTCTCTGCATATTGCTCCGTTTCGTGTGTGTAATATGTCGAATTGTTCGCCTCGACGAGAACATCATTTCATCTCACTGCATCATTTTCATTTGAGCTCATCTTGATGCCCGAAATTCTGTTGGAAGAGGGCTATGTGATGTTAGTTTCAGATTCTTATCAGAACATGCACTTTTGTCATTTTTGCCATGATTGATGTGTGCACCCTATGAACTTGAGTCCTACATGTGTTTTGTAATATGCCATGCCATCTTTACAGGGGTGTATGCCATGTATTTTTGTGATCTCTGTGGTGACTAGCACAAGCATGCAAACTAGGCTTCACATGTTGATGATTTCAGCCCCTGTTCTGCTGATATTTTTATGCCATGTAAACTTGATGCTACCGAGAGATCCATGCTTATTTTGAGTTACTTCAGTAAGGATGTTTTGAACATATAGTTATTCTCTATCCATCCATGCCCTTGTGTACAATTATGGAGTGCCATAGCTTGAGTCAATCGAGCTCTACTTTTGCTATAAAATGTTTCCTGGCAGGTTGTTTACATGTTAGTCAATTTTGCCAAGGTTGTTGTAGTTGATCCTTGCATGCTATGTTGTTGTTCTTGCCACGTATAGCTTCTATGCCATGTCTTCTTACTGTGAGTTGCCTTGCCATGCCATGTATTGCTCTGTGGTGAGTGGTTCAAGCTCACCAACATGCCTACTTATCGTTGTTCCTGCCATGTATGAATCTGTAATATAACTTGCCATGTTTACATGGGTGCCATCATATCTTCTGATCCTTTTTGGCTCATGGTCAGTAAGAGACTTTTGTTATATGCTTTGAGTAGATTCATGCCGTGCTCTAGTTTGACTTGATATCGTGCTGTAACATGTTGTTTGATAGCTCTAAACATTGCAACCTGATGTTATTCCTGCTAAATCTGAAACTGTTATTATTTGCAATCTTTCCATGTGTTTTTGAGCATGTTCTAGTGGTTTATGAAGATAGCTCAGTGTTCACGTTTTATCATGCATTACCTGTACATCATACCCATGCCTTTTGTTTTCACGTTGGGATTCTGTAGCATGTTGTTTTGATGCTTGTAATATGCCTAGTTGCTGTTTTGGACAGCTTGTCCTTTAAACTTGTTTAGAGCATGTGTTGAACCGTTGCTCCGTTTTGAGTGTGCTCTATATGAAACTTGCTTGATTTTGCATGTAGTTTCATATTATCATGTTGCATCCTTGTTTTGAGAGTGTTTGCTTGATGTTTGTATGCATTTTGCATCAATGCCATGTTTAACTTGTTTTACTCATATCTTCTAGGTCGTAGCTCCGAATCTAATGAACTTTATATGTATCTTGACTAGAATTTCGTGTAGATCATCGTGGTGCATCTTAACTTGCTGTTTAACGACTTTAACATAAGGTTTATTCAGTTCTGGACCAATTTCGAAATTTGCATATGAGGACTTACCGGAGTTGTTCTATGTTGTTTCCGGCCTCATTTAAACTTGCCTTGATGTGTTGCTCTTGTTTGCATCATCCCTTGCCATGAGTAGATTCATGTAGCCGTGTCATGCATCATGCTTGTTGTGCATCATGCCTTGTTCATGTGTGGTGTGTTTACCATGTTGTGTGCTTCTCTCGATAGTTCCGCTTTCTTGCGATCGTGAGGATTCGTTCGCTCTCGCTTGGTTCGTCTTCATTGGCTTCATCTTCTTCATGGACTCATTCTTCTTCCTTGCGGGATTTTAGGCAAGATGACCGCTACCCTGGATCTCACTACTATCATTGCTATGCTAGTTGTTTCGTTCTATCGCTATGCTGCGCTACCTATCACTTGTTCCTCAAGCCTCCCAATTTGCCATGAACCTCTAACCTTTGTCACCCTTCCTAGCAAACCGTTGTTTGGCTATGTTACCGCGTTGCTCAGCCCTCTTATAGCGTTGCTAGTTGCAGGTGAAGTTGAAGATTGCTCCATGGTGGACAGGATTTTGGTTGGGATATCACAATATCTCTTATATTATTAATGCATCTATATACTTGGTAAAGGGTGGAAGGCTCGGCCTTATGCCTGGTGTTTTGTTCCAATCTTGCCGCCCTAGTTTCCGTCATATCGGTATTATGTTCCCGGATTTTGTGTCCCTAACGCGGTCGGGTGATTTATGGGACCCCCTTGACAGTTCGCTTTGAATAAGACTCTTCCAGCAAGGGCCAACATTGGTTTTACCATTTGCCTCACCACCACCTACTTTTCCCTTGGGAGTCGCTCTCTCGAGGGTCATCTTTATTTAGCCCCCCGGCCGGTGCTTCTCTAAGTGCTGGTTCGAACCGAGCTGATCAGGGGCCACCTTGAGGCAACTTTGAGGGCTGGTTTTACTCGTAGCTAGTCTCATCTGGTGTTGCCCTGAGAACAAGATATGTGCAGCTCCTATCGGGATTGTCGGCGCATCGGGCGGTCTTGCTGGTCTTGTTTTATTGCTGTCGAAATGTCTTGCAGCCGGGATTCCGAGACTGATCGGGTCTTCCTAGGGAGAAGGAATATCCTTCATTGATCGCGAGAGCTTATCATGGGCTAAGTTGGGACACCCCTGCAGGGTTTGAACTTTCGAAAGCCGTGCCCGCGGTTATGTGGCAGATGGGAATTTGTTAATATCCGGTTGTAGTAAACTTGAAGCAAACTCTTCTAAAATACACCAACCGTGTGCGTAACCGTGAGTGTCTCTTTTCGGGGTTGATCGAGAGGAGAACACGGTTTCTGGGTTATGTTTGACGTAAGCAGGAGTTCAGGATCACTTCTTGATCATTACTAGTTGACGACCGTTCCTTTGTTTCTCTTCTCGCTCTTATTTGCGTATGTTAGCCACCATATATGCTTAGTCGCTGATTCAACCTCACCACTTTACCCCTTTCCTTTCCCATTAAGCTTTGCTAGTCTTGATACCCATGGTAATGGGATTGCTGAGTCCTCGTGGCTCACAGATTACTACACCACCAGTTGCAGGTACAGGTTTGCGATGATCATGACGTGAGAGTGATGTTTGCTTGTATTGGAGTTCTTCTTACGCTTCTTCTTCGATCGGGGATAGGTTCGGTCGGCAGCTGGGCTAGCAGGTGGATATTGTTTGAGTTTCTGTTTATGTTTCATCCGTAGTCGGATGTTGATCTTGTATGATGTTGATGTATTCTTGTGGCATTTGTGCCTTATGTATGTATCCCCATCTATTATGTAATGTTGATGTAATGATATCCACCTTGCAAAAGCGTTTCAATATGCGGGTCTATCCTTGGTGGGACCGTCGAGTTCCTTTTGGATAGGTTCGCATATTGGGCGTGACAAGTTGGTATCAGAGCCTCGACCGACCCTAGGAGCCCCCTTGATTGATCGTGGAGTTTGGCCATTGTTGAGTCTAGAAGAAAACTATTTTCAGAGTCTAGTTATATCGGAGAGTTGGAATTCTTTTTACTCCTCAGCCCCTTCGTCGCTCTGGTAAGGAATCTTGACGTAGGTGTTTTGAATTACTTCTCTTCCCCTTCAAATTTTCTTTAGGATCACGCAGTTGGTTTTCCGATCGTTGGCTCTCAGCTCTTTTCATCCGATGCATTTCTCGTCAAGTCGACTCGACCATCTTCATCTTTGAGTTCAATCCTCAGTTGTTTTCTTTTCCCACCCGCCCTCCCTGTTCTTCTTCTCGGAACCGGAGTCCGTAATTCAGTATCCATCCTACTCGTGCGAAGTCTTTGCTTTCTTTTCTCAATGATTTCAACCGGTGTTTTTCTCTTCAAGATATTCGTCAGTTCCCCCTTCCAAGTTGTCTTTGTTTTACTGCCCTCCCACCCTATTATTCCCGGAGTTCGAGTTTTTTTTCCGACCATCAATTCCATTCGTGTGGAGCCTCTTCAGTCTTTCCTCAATTATCTCAACAGGTGAATTCTCGTTTTGTAAGACATTCTTCATCTCTTTTCTTCCCCGGTGGATTCAATTCAAGTTTTTCGGTGCTGATCATATTCTTTCCTTGGATCAAGTGTTCTCCTTGCTCATTTGCCTCTCGCCATTCAATCATTCCGGAGTTCCGAAGACATCTCATGAGATTCGTCTGTGTTCCAATTAATTCGAGGTTGTCACCTCAGTCAAATATTTCAGTTCTTCCGGTGCATCATCTATCTGTTCAACATCCCTTTCCAACGGTGTTTTCTTTTAGTGGGCCCTAACCCACAGGTCTTTTCCCAGGATCTTACCTGACTCTTCTAATTATTCCGGAGCCATTCCTATTTCTTTTCAAGTGTGACGTAAGAATGGATTTCATCAGTCACATGCCTTCTCCAAGATCGCTTTCAAATTCTTTTCATTGTTGACTCAACGTCTTTGTTTTTCATTCTCCCGGAGCGTCTCAACAATTCTGCATGGTGGTTCTCGTCGTCATTCTCAACATTTGAAGACCATCGTAGATTTTTCTCTTAAATCTTTTCCGTTCTCCCGGAGATTCGCGGTGCTAGCTCGATGTTATCCTATCTAGTTCTTTCCAGTTGTGCAATTCTTTTCATCCATCCGGAGTATTTCAGGAGTTTTTTTTCCGTATCGATCATCCGGAGGTCATCTTTTCGGAATATTTCTTCGTTCCAAGTTTTCAGCTTCGTTCATCTCAATATTCTCCCGGTGCTTCTTTCAAGTGTTATTTAATCAGCTCATGATCTCTTTGTTCTTTTGCATCTAATCCCCCTCAAGCATATTGTTCTTCTAATTCTGCCCGGTGATTCATTCTCTTTCATCAGTCATTTTTGAATTCTTACGGTGGTTCGTGCAAGATTCTTTTTCCTTAATTTTCATTTTATCCATTCGTTTTTTTTTTCAATCCTACCGGTGGTTCATGAAGACTTTCTCAAATTTTCGTGCTATATCCTCCCTTAATCTTTTCCAACGCGAATAAGTTGCATGCCAAATCCGGTTGTCATCAATTTAATTTGGTGACGATAGCATAACGTAATTCTTATTCTTCTTTCGTCAAGTGATTAATCCCTTCCTTCAGAGTTTGTTCGTGATGAATAAATTCTAGTTCCAAGTCTTTCCATCTTTTCTTTTCCGGAGTTCAAATTTCCTCGGCCATCTCGTCGGAACCTCCATCTAAGTCACCGCAAGGCTCATCTTATTCTTTCTTCCTTCATTCTATCTCATCATCCTTTGTTACCGGAGTTCTTCACGGTGGTTCTTCATGATTTAATTCATTCTTCAAGAGTTCATCAAGTTTCATTCCATCTTCTTAAGTTCATGTTCTAATCATTCCATTTTCAGCAGGAGTGCTACCTAAATCCTTTCAGTCTTATTCGTTTCTCATCTCGTTCTAACCGGAGTGCTTTCAGAGTCTATCGTGTTTCCATGAGAATTTGATTCTCGTCATTCTCGTCGTTCCTCTCTTCTTCTTGAGTGCTCTCGATTCTTTGCTTCTTCTCTTGAGTTCTTGTTTCAACTCATCCTTTTTCCCTTCCGTCTCGGTCCTAAGATCTCGGGACGAGATCTCTTGTTAGTGGAGGAGTGTTGTAATGCCCTGGATTCGATGCGCCAGGTGTCTGCCAGTTTTTCGCTGTCGTTGCCATGTCATTTGCTTGCGTGTTGCATTTCATATCATGTCATCATGTGCATCTCATATTGCATACGTGTTCGTCTCATGCATCTGAGCATTTTCCCCGTTGTCCGTTTTCCAATCCGGCACTCCTACGTCTCCCGGCGCCCCCTTTTGCCTCTTTTTGGGTGCGGGTGTTAAACGGTTTCGGAATGGACCGAGGTTTGTCAAGCGGCCTTGGTATAGCACCGGTAGACCGCCTGTCAAGTTTCGTGCCATTTGGAAGTCGTTTGATACTCCAACGGTTAACCGGGTAACCGCAAAAGCCTCTTTTGTGTGCAGCCCAACACCCCTTCCAAAGTGGCCCAAAACCCAGCAAACTCCCCTCCATACTCTCGGTCGTTCGATCACGATCGTGTGTGCGAAAACCGCACCTCATTTGGAGTCTCCTAGCTCCCTCTACCTATATATATGGGCACCCCCCCGAAATTCGCGGATCAATTGCACCCGTAACCCTAAAAACCTCCCTACCGCAGCCGGACATGTCCGTCCAGCCGCGGACATGTCCAACCGCCCGCGCCCAATCGAAGCCGCCAGTGTCCTCTGCCGCCGCCCGCTGCCATGCCCACCGGCCCGCCTCCGCCCGCCTGCCCACTCTTCCGCCGCCCGCCCGCAGGGACGCCGCAGCGCCCGCCCGGCGCGACCGCCGCCTCCGCCGCCCGGCGTCCGCCGCCTCCGTCGCCCGTTCCGACGCCTCCTTGCCCTAGGACGCGCCTTGCCGCCTCCTTGCGCGAGCTCAGCAGCATCCGACCTCCGCCGCCCGGCGGCGCGCCGCGCCGTCCGCGCTCCGGCCGCCGCCCGCCGCCTCCTCCGCCCGCCGCCAGCGCCGTCCGTCCATCGCCTCCTCTCCGTCGCCCCCGGCCAGATCCGGCCACGGGAGGGCCGGATCCAACCGCCCCGCGCCTCCCCGGCCTCTTCCTCCTCGTCTCCGGCGAGTACTCCGGCGATCCTCGAAGTTCGTGCAGATCTGGATCCATATGAGGTTGACCCCGAAGATTTGCCTAAATCCTGAGATTTTTGACATTATATGCTCATGATGAATCATGCCATAACTCTCTGCATATTGCTCTGTTTCGTGCGTGTAATATGTCAAATTGTTCGCCTCGACGAGTACATCATTTCTTCTCATTGCATCATTTTCATTTGAGCTCATCTTGATGCCCGAAATGCTGTTGGAAGAGGGCTATGTGATGTTAGTTTCAGATTCTTATCAGAAAATGCACTTTTGTCATTTTTGCCATGATTGATGTGTGCACCCTATGAACTTGAGTCCTACAGGTGTTTTGTAATATGCCATGCCATCTTTACAGTGGTGTATTCCATGTATTTTTGTGATCTCTGTGGTGACTAGCACAAGCATGCAAACTAGGCTTCATGATGTTGATGATTTCAGCCCCTGTTCTGCTGATATTTTTATGCCATGTAAACTTGATGCTACCGAGAGATCCATGCTTATTTTGAGTTACTTCAGTAAGGATATTTTGAACATATGGTTATTATCTATCCATCCATGCCCTTGTTTGAAATTATGGAGTGCCATAGTTTGAGTCAATCGAGCTCTACTTTTGCTATAAAATGTTTCCTGGCAGGTTGTTTACATGTTAGTCAATTTTGCCAAGGTTGTTGTAGTTGATCCTTGCATGCTATGTTGTTATTCTTGCCATGTATAGCTTCTATGCCATGTCTTCTTACTGTGAGTTGCCTTGCCATGCCATGTATTTCTCTGTGGTGAGTGGTTCAAGCTCACCAATATGCCTACTTATCGTTGTTCCTGCCATGTATGAATCTGTAATATAACTTGCCATGTTTACATGGGTGCCATCATATCTTCTTATCCTTTTTGGATCATGGTCAGTAAGACACTTTTGTTATATGCTTTGAGTAGATTAATGCCATGATCTAGTTTGACTTGATATCTTGCTGTAACATCTTGTTTGATAGCTCTAAACATTGCAACCTGATGTTATTCCTGCTAAATCTGAAACTGTTATTATTTGCAATCTTTCCATGTGTTTTTGAGCATGTTCTAGTGGTTTATGGAGATAGCTCAGTGTTCATGTTTTGTCATGCATTACCTGTACATCATGCCCATGCCTTTTGTTTTCACGTTGGGATTCTGTAGCATGTTGTTTTGATGCTTTCAATATGCCTAGTTGCTGTTTTGGACAGCTTGTCCTTTAAACTTGTTTAGAGCATGTGTTGAACCGTTGCTCCGTTTTGAGTGTGCTTTATATGAAACTTGCTTGATTTTGCATGTAGTTTCATATTATCATGTTGCATCCTTGTTTTGAGAGTGTTTGCTTGATGTTTGTATGCATTTTGCATCAATGCCATGTTTAACTTGTTTTGCTCATATCTTCTAGGCCGTAGCTCCGAATCTAATGAACTTTATATGTAACTTGACTAGAATTTTGTGTAGATCATCCTGGTGCATCTTAACTTGCTGTTTAACGACTTGAACATAAGGTTTATTCAGTTCTGGACCAATTTCGAAATTTGCATATGAGGACTTACCGGAGTTGTTCTATGTTGTTTCCGGCCTCATTTAAACTTGCCTTGATGTGTTGCTCTTGTTTGCATCATCCCTTGCCATGAGTAGATTCATGTAGTCGTGTCATGCATCATGCTTGTTGTGCATCATGCCTTGTTCATGTGTGGTGTGTTTACCATGTTGTGTGCTTCTCTCGATAGTTCCCGTTTCGTTGCGATCGTGAGGATTCATTCGTCTACGCTTGGTTCGTCTTCGTGGCTTCATCTTCTTCATGGACTCGTTCTTCTTCCCTGCGGGATTTCAGCCAAGATGACCGCTACCCTGGATCTCACTACTATCATTGCTATGCTAGTTGTTTCGTTCTATCGCTATGCTGCGCTACCTATCACTTGTTCCTCGAGCCTCCCAATTTGCCATGAACCTCTAACCTTTGTCACCCTTCCTAGCAAACCGTTGTTTGGATATGTTGCCGCGTTGCTCAGCCCTCTTATAGCGTTGCTAGTTGCAGGTGAAGTTGAAGATTGCTCCATGGTGGACAGGATTTTGTTTGGGATATCACAGTATCTCTTATATTATTAATGCATCAATATACTTGCTAAAGGGTGGAAGGCTCGGCCTTATGCCTGGTGTTTTGTTCCACTCTTGCCGCCCTAGTTTCCGTCATATCGGTATTATGTTCCCGGATTTTGCGTCCCTAACGCGGTCGGGTGATTTATGGGACCCCCTTGACAGTTCGCTTTGAATAAGACTCTTTCAGCAAGGCCCAACATTGGTTTTACCATTTGCCTCACCACCACCTACTTTTCCCTTGGGAGTCGCTCTCTCGAGGGTCATCTTTATTTAGCCCCCGGCCGTTGCTTCTCTAAGTGCTGGTTCGAACCGAGCTACTCATGGGCCACCTTGAGGCAACTTTGAGGGCTGGTTTTACTCGTAGCTAGTCTCATCCGGTGTTGCCACGAGAACGAGATATGTGCAGCTCCTATCGGGATTGTCGGCGCATCGGGCGGTCTTGCTGGTCTTGTTTTATTGTTTGTCGAAATGTCTTGTAGCCGGATTCCGAGGCTGATCGGGTCTTCCCGGGGAGAAGGAATATCCTTCGTTGATCGCGAGAGCTTATCATGGGCTAAGTTGGGACACCCCTGTAGGGTTTGAACTTTCGAAAGCCGTGCCCGCGGTTATGTGGCAGATGGGAATTTGTTGATATCCGATTGTAGTAAACTTGAAGCAAACTCTTCTAAAATACACCAACCGTGTGCGTAACCGTGAGTGTCTCTTTTCGGGGTTGATCGAGAGGAGAACACGGTTTCTGGGTTATGTTTGACGTAAGGAGGAGTTCAGGATCACTTCTTGATCATTACTAGTTGACGTCCGTTCCTTTGTTTCTCTTCTCGCTCTTATTTGCGTATGTTAGCCACCATATATGCTTAGTCGCTGCTGCAACCTCACCACTTTACCCCTTTCCTTTCCCATTAAGCTTTGCTAGTCTTGATACCCATGGTAATGGGATTGCTTGAGTCCTCGTGGCTCACAGACACTACACCACCAGTTGCAGGTACAGGTTTGCGATGATCATGACGTGAGAGCGATGTTTGCTTGTATTGGAGTTCTTCTTCCGCTTCTTCTTGATCGGGGATAGGTTCCAGTCGGCAGCCTGGGCTAGCGGTGGTGGATATTGTTTGAGTTTCGCTTATGTTTCATCCGTAGTCGATGTTGATCTTGTATGATGTTGATGTATTCTTGTGGCATTTGTGCCTTATGTATGTATCCCCATCTATTATGTAATGTTGATGTAATGATATCCACCTTGCAAAAGCGTTTCAATATGCGGGTCTATCCTTGGTGGGACCGTCGAGTTCCTTTTGGATAGGTTCGCATATTGGGCGTGACAAGCACAGCCGGCTGCGGGGAGGAGGGAGCAGGCAGTCCCGCCGGCGCTTGTTTGAGCGGTTGGAGCAGGAAGAGCAGAGATTGAAGAAGCATGATGGCCGTTGGTTGGACATCCAATAGTCAGTGCTTGTGCGTCAACCTTTTTTTAGGAAAGCCTCAAATCGGTGGAAAACAGCATATAGCCCATCTGCCATTATTTCTAATAATTTACAGGCCATTTGCTAAGTCTTAAGGTTTTTTTGGAGCCCATATTCTTTTTGTTAGCATTACAACCCATATTGTGGCCATGGTTAAAAAATTATATGAAATTTTGCATATTTCAGTGCGGTCTGAACTGTTTTTAATCCCGAAATTTCGACTCACATTCAAACTGATTTTAAAAATAAATGTATATCAATATAAAATCCAACAAATTCTCCACGCATAAAAATTAATGTAATTTAAAATCTTGAAATGGAAAAAAAGATATTTGAAACTAATTGCCGGTTTGATGTGTTTTAAAAATGTACAGCCCATTTCTCATTACTGATGGGCCATTTTTTCGGCCAGCCGAATGAAAGCTCTCCCCGTCTTGAAAGATTTGCAGCCCAACAAGCCTGACAAAGCGACTTACTTGGCAAATCACAAAAAACTGGGCTGTGGCCGTGGACCCAGTTGTCAGCCTCTCCACATACAGTACTCTTCCGATGGAAGTCGTTCCTTGACCACGTTGACCACGCCGCAAGTAGACCACAACGGCGGTGGACGACGGCGAGGCCTAGGAAGGGGATGACGCAGAGCCGAGGAAGATGCGACAGTGGAAGCCCGTGTGGAGAGGAGTACGAGGGTTCACTGGTTCGGCTGCGGTGTGAGGCTGCCGTCGCCGCAGGGCCTGGCCAGCCGTGGGAATAGTAAGGGGCGGTGAGGCCTCCGCAAAGACAACCGCCACGGAGGCAGGAGCATGCGGCACGACCGGCGTTGCTTTGGGCGGCTGGAGCAAGAAGACCAAAGGTTGAAGAAGCACTACAACCATTGGATGCACATCATACGGTCACTGGAGCTAGAATCGTTCATATTGACTAAGTTGACAAAGCCCTCCGTCCCCGTCAACTTAGTTGGCCCACAAGTCATCCTCCCACTATGACGGGTCCCAGCTAGCAGGGGGTATTCATTTTTTTGTGCGTAATAAGGAGGCACTTCCTTGCGTGCGAAGATATAGCTGGTGAGTCCTACATGTCAGCGGGGGGAACGTTTTTTTCACGAAATACAGAGGCCCTTCCGGTGGGTCCCAGCTGTCAGATGGAGGAATCATTATTTTGCACGTACAGTCCACGGCCGATGGATGTCGTTCGTTGACCAAGTTGACCAGGCCGCGCCAGAGCACCATGGCGGTGGACGACGGCGAGGCCTAGGAAGGGAATGACACGAAGCCGGGGAAGACTCAGCAATGGTTGCCCACGCGATGGGGAGTACGAGGGTTTACTGGTCCGGCTGCCGTCGCCGGAAAATAACAGGAGGTGTGGGTGAGTAGAGGAATGGCACGCCAGCATCAAGTAGGGTGGGGCGGTGCGGCTCAGTGCGGCAAAGACAGCCGGCCACGGAGGTGGGAGCAGGCAGTCCCACCGGAGCTGGTTTGGGCGGCTGGAGCAAGAATATCAGATATTGAAGAAGCATCACGGCCGTTGGATTAACATCCAAAGGTCACTGCTGCTAGAATCGTTTGTGGACTAAGTTGACAAAGCCAAAGTACACGTCAACCTAGTAGACCCACAAGTCAGCCTCCAAATCTGTCCCAAACAGCATACAACCCAAAATTTCTAGCCAGATTCAAATTAATTTTAAATCTAAATATACCTTAATTTAAATTCAATGAAAATTTACCTGCACAAAAACAATGAAATTTAAAATATCAAAATCCGAAAGAAAACAGTATGTTGGAACTAATTGCCTGTTTGCTGTATTTTTTCATTTTACAGCCCATTTATTATTACTTATAGCCCATTTCTTATTACTTATAGCCCATTTTCTAGGCAAAATGCACCCCTTCTCGCCTTGAAAGATTTTCACCAAAGAGGCGTAGAAAAGCAAGTAGGCCTATGTTGGTTATTCTCAAAAAACAAAATAGCTGGCTAGCCATTTTCGTAAAGGAAAAACAAACTGGGCTGGTCATGTGCTAAACCTATGAAATAAAAGCCTGGCTAGACGGGCCACGGGTCTCGCACAACCCAGTTGATACCCTTCTCCGTCCCAAAAAACAAAATTACTGCAGCAGCTGCTGGGTCCCTCTTGTCATCCTCACCATGTACAAATATCTCCTTATTCCTCTCGGTTGTTGACCATGTTGACAACACCGAGGGCGAGCCATGGGCGAGCGTAACCAAGGCGGAGGACGATGGTGAGGCCTCGGACGGAAACGAACAGGAGCAGGGAAGATCACAGCCAGCCGTGGGAGGCGGGAGCAGGCGGTCCCGCCGGCGCTGGTTTGGCTTTGGTGGTTCGAGGTTGGCACAAGGTTGAATGTCAATCCAACGGTCAAGGTTGGCACAATTGTTTGTTGACTAAGCGTACACCAAGTAGCATAATTTTTTATATATAGGAAGAAAACTGCGAGGAAAATGCGTTAAATCGCCGTCCTCCTCACAGGAACGTTAAGCCATATAAGTGACTAGCACCCTTGGTTTTCAACCGAGAGGTCTTGGGTTCGAGTCCCAGGAACTCTCAATTTTGTCCTCCTTCCTTCCTCACAAAAAAAGGGAAAGAAAATCAAAGACTTGGGAAGGTGTACAGAACAAGCTAGTGTACCAGTAAAGAGACGTTGCCGAGTTTTAGAAAAAAGAAAGACGTGCTCCTATAGCTGGTTTGAATCCAAACCTAGACTATGACTATATATGGTGCTATGCTACTCTGCAAGTAATGAAAATGACATATCCAACGTTCGCTTCTCCTCTTCTCTACTTACTCGCCGAGCATCGAGGCTCACGGCGCAGCAACCATGTCCGCCGGTTGCTCGTCCACCGCTCTTCAGCAGCAACAACCAGATATCGCCAAGTCGCCACCCGTACCATCGCCTGTGGGTCTCATCACACCCCGCCAAGACACCGCGCACCGCAGCCGATTGCTCATCGCAACCCGCTGCCGTTGGTGTGGTGCCACTGCTTTAAATCACACAGAGTCATCCGTCGCGTCTCAACCACAATCTGCAACCCCGGCCAAGTCTTCTACAAATGCCCGAATCATGGGGTAATAATATGTTTAAGTGTTGTTCTGCTGCTTTCGGTTGCTAATTTTTTAATAGTTTGGTTGATGATCTTCCAATTTGATTCGTGCGTAAAAGGGAAGATTCGTGTGATTTGTATTTCGGAAGTTCTTGATGTGGGGAATGCAACTACGCTGATTATTTGGTTAGCCGAGGAATCCCAATACCAGCAGGTTGGGGTGTTGGACAAATGGCGAAGGAACGGCAGAAGAGGAAGATCTGAGCGAAGGTTAAAGATGCAGTTCCTCCGATCATGGGCAAGCAATAGTTGTTGAGCGGCCTTGACAAAGAATGAGGAGATGAAAGATCTTGTGAAGATAATGGGCAAAATTGATGTGCTCTGTGGGATGATTGTCTCTTTATTTGTAGTGTATGTAGCACTCGTGATGTATTCAATTAGCTACGACATGAGCACTTTGTGAAACTAGTAATGAATGAAACCTGTAGCAGGCTGGGCGTAGTGTTGTGAACATCTAATCATTTCTATTAACGGAAATCAGGGGTATCCCTTTGCTCATATAAATAAATAAATAGGAGAGGCCCGTCGGGTCAGCTTTGTTCTCATTCAAGACGTCGAGCAAATTGCAGTCCAACAGCAAACTATGTCATCAAATTCAAGTTTCACAGCCAAATATGAGTACAACTAAACAACAATGTCATCATGTTTTAGTTGTCATACAATCACCAAACACAAATCAGCATACATAACAAGTGATGTTCTCACAGCAAAATACTAAACAACATGTTCATCAGGTTTCAGTTGTCATAGCAAACACAATTGCACATAGTAGATAAAAACGCGTCTTCCGACGAGCAAATCGACAAAAGCAATGTAATCATCATCCGCAGCAGCAGCGTCAACATCTTCGCCATGTGTATCAGTCTGAATCGTAATTCCCCACGGTGTCATCTTCTTCTTCGTCCTCAACATCCTCGAATGTTGGCTTCTTCTTGATCAAATCTTGTATGTCCACAACACGACAGGCAATCTTTTCGCCGGCGTCATTGACGTGATGGTTCTCAAAGATATTAGGAACATTTGTGTTATCTTGTACATCAGGAGCAGTGTAAGCATCATCTTGTTGTGCAACTTCATTAAACGAATTCCTCTGCTCAAACCTTTGCAATACTCTCTAGTCATCGCTATGTGCAAATGTGTCTTCCAAGAAAAATATCTGTGTTGCTTGATTTGCCAAAATAAAAGGCTGTTGGTCTGGTACGCCACCTTGACATTGATGGATTTGAAATAATCATCAGCTCTGGGTTTTGCGATCCTGGAAAATAGGTTATATCAACGACAACACAACAGAACGACACACCAATGATCCTCGAAACTGGAGATATACTGCAACTGAACAATGTCTGTTATGTTAGCATACATTTCAGCCGTCTCTTTGTCATACGTATCCGTGCTCATGATGGCACTGTTTTGTGTCTTCCTGCCTTCGTCTCGTGCAAGGGTGTTGTAGCGCACATCTCCAACAACGCAAGATTCATAATGTATTACCCAAGTATCAGGACCCATTGCTAGTGAGTAAAGGGCATCATCAACTGCCTGCCCATCCTCCCGCATCTTCTTAACCTATGGTTAGAAAATAGACAAGCTGATCATCTTATGTACTCAATATATTTAAAAAACTGACAGTGCACTTCAAAAGCTTACATGGTTCTTGAACCATTTTCGCAAATCCTGCCATAACCAGTTTGTCAATGTTTCTTGGATTTTGCGGCAGTAACTGAAGGAAATATGCCCTAGAGGCAATAATAAAGTTATTATTTATTTCCTTATTTCATGATAAATGTTTATTATTCATGCTAGAATTGTATTAACCGGAAACATAATACTTGTGTGAATACATAGACAAACAGTGTCACTAGTATGCCTCTACTTGACTAGCTCGTTAATCAAGATGGTTATGTTTCCTAACCATAGACATGAGTTGTCATTTGATTAACGGGATCACATCATTAGGAGAATGATGTGATTGACTTGACCCATTCCGTTAGCTTAGCACTTGATCGTTTAGTATGTTGCTATTGCTTTCTTCATGACTTATACATGTTCCTATGTCTATGAGATTATGCAACTCCCGTTTACCGGAGGAACACTTTGTGTGCTACCAAACGTCACAACGTAACTGGGTGATTATAAAGGTGCTCTACAGGTGTCTCCGAAGGTACTTGTTGGGTTGGCGTATTTCGAGATCAGGATTTGTCACTCCGATTGTCGGAGAGGTATCTCTTGGCCCACTCGGTAATGCACATCACATAAGCCTTGCAAGCATTGCAACTAATGAGTTAGTTGCGGATGATGTATTACGAGCGAGTAAAGAGACTTGCGTGCGAGATTGAACTAGGTATTGAGATACCGACGATCGAATCTCGGGCAAGTAACATACCGATGTCAAAGGGAACAACGTATGTTGTTATGTGGTCTGACCGATAAAGATCTTCATAGAATATGTGGGAGCCAATACGAGCATCTAGTTTCCGCTATTGGTTACTGACCGGAGACGTGTCTCGGTCATGTCTACATAGTTCTCGAACCCGTAAGGTCCGCATGCTTAACGTTTCGATGACATTTATATTATGAGTTTATGTGTTTTGATGTACCGAAGGAGTTCGGAGTCCCGGATGAGATCGGGGACATGACGAGGAGTCTCGAAATAGTCGAGATGTAAAGATCGATATATTGGACGACTATATTCGGACATCGGAAAGGTTCTGAGTGATTCGGGTATTTTCGGGAGTACCGGGGAGTTACGGGAATTCATATTGGGCCTTAATGGGCCATACGGGAAAGGAGAAAAAGGCCTCAGAGGGTGGCCGCACCCCTCCCCATGAGCTGGTCCGAATTGGACTAGGGAGGGGGGGGGGGGGAAGCGCCCCCTTCCTTCCTTCTCCTTTTCCCTTCCCTTTCCTTCCCTCCTACTCCTACTACTTGGAAGGGCTCCTAGTTCTACTAGGAAGGGGAATCCTACTCCCGGTGGGAGTAGGACTCCCTAGGGCGCGCCATAGAGAGGGCCGCCCTCCCTCCTCCACTCCTTTATATCTGAGGCAGGGGGCACCCGAGACAACAATTGATCGTTTGATCTTTTAGCCGTGTGCGGTGCCCCCCTCCACCATAGTCCACCTCGATAATACTGTAGCGGTGCTTAGGCGAAGCCCTGCGTCGGTAGAACATCAACATCGTCACCACGCCGTCGTGCTAACGAAACTCTCCCTCAACACTCGGCTGGATCGAAGTTCGAGGGACATCATCGGGCTGAACGTGTGCTGAACTCGGAGGTGCCGTGCGTTGATACTTGATCGGTTGGATCGTGAAGGCGTCGACTACATCAACGCGTTGTGCTAACGCTTCGCTTTCGGTCTCACGAGTGCGTGGACAACACTCTCCCTCTCGTTGCTATGCATCACCATGATCTTGCGTGTGCGTAGAATTTTTTTTAAATTACTACGTTCCCCAACAGTGCATCCGAGCCAGGTTTTATGCGTAGATGTTATATGCACGAGTAGAACACAAGTGAGTTGTGGGTGATATAAGTCATGTTGCTTACCAGCATGTCATACTTTGGTTCGGCGGTATTGTTGGATGAAGCGGCCCGGACCGACATTACGCGTACGCTTACGCGAGACTGGTTCTACCGACGTGCTTTGCACACAGGTGGCTGGCGGGTGTCTGTTTCTCCAACTTTAGTTGAACCGAGTGTGGCTACGCCCGGTCCTTGCGAAGGTTAAAACAGCACCAACTTGACAAACTATCATTGTGGTTTTGATGCGTAGGTAATAAATGTTCTTGCTAAGCCCGTAGCAGCCACGTAAAACTTGCAACAACAAAGTAGAGGACATCTAACTTGTTTTTGCAGGGCATGTTGTGATGTGATATGGTCAAGACGTGATAAGATATAAGTTGTTGTATGAGATGATCATGTTTTGTTGAAGTTACCGGCAACTGGCAAAAGCCTTATGGTTGTCTCTCTATTGCATAAGATGCAAGCGCCAAATAATTGCTTTACTTTATCGCTTTGCGATAGCAATAGTTGCAAGAGCAATAGTTGGCAAAACGACCATGTGACAACACATTGATATAGATCAAGATGATGGAGATCATGGTGTCATGCCGGTGACGATGGAGATCATGACGATGCTTTGGAGATGGAGATCAAAGGCACAAGATGATGATGGCCATATCATGTCACATATTATGATTGCATGTGATGTTTATCTTTTATACATCTTATTTTGCTTAGTTCGGCGGTAGCATTATAAGATGATCTCTCACTAAATTTCAAGATAAAAGTGT
Source organism: Aegilops longissima (assembly GCA_021605205.1). Classification (NCBI taxonomy): domain Eukaryota; kingdom Viridiplantae; phylum Streptophyta; class Magnoliopsida; order Poales; family Poaceae; genus Aegilops; species Aegilops longissima. The sequence goes on along the minus strand of CM038681.1, from coordinate 430,318,985 downwards.
TCTCCCTGAGTATGCACCGTTGCCAAAGTTCGTCGTGTCCAGGCACCACGTGATGATCGGGTGTGATAAGCTCTACGTCCATCTACAACGGGTGCAAGACAGTTTTGCACACGCGGAATACTCAGGTTAAACTTGACGAGCCTAGCATATGCAGATATGGCCTCAGAACACTGAGACCGAAAGGTCGAGCGTGAATCATATAGAAGATATGATTAACATAGTGATGTTCACCATTGAAAACTACTCCATTTCATGTGATGGTCGGTTATGGTTTAGTTGATTTGGACCACGTGATCACTTAGATGATTAGAGGGATGTCTATCTAAGTGGGAGTTCTTAAGTAATATGATTAATTGAACTTTAATTTATCATGAACTTAGTCCTGGTAGTATTAGCATATCTATGTTGTAGATCAATAGATCGCGTTTAGCTCCCCTGTTTTATTTTTGATATGTTCCTAGAGAAAACTAAGTTGAAAGATGTTAGTAGCAATGATGCGGATTGGATCCGTGATCTGAGGATTATCCTCATTGCTGCACAGAAGAATTAAGTCCTTGATGCTCCGCTAGGTGACAGACCTATTGCAGGAGCAGATGCAGACGTTATGAACGTTTGGCTAGCTCAATATGATGACTACTTGATAGTTAAGTGCACCATGCTTTACGGCTTAGAATCAGGACTTCAAAGACGTTTTGAACGTCATGGACCATATGATATGTTCCAGGAGTTGAAGTTAATATTTCAAGCAAATACCCGAGTTGAGAGATATGAAGTCTCCAACAAGTTCTATAGCTAAAAGATGGAGGAGAATAGCTCAAGCAGTGAGCATGTGATAACATAGTCTGGGTACTACAATCGCTTGAAGGGAGTTAATCTTCCAGATAAGATAGTGATTGACAGAATTCTCTAGTAACCATCACCAAGTTAGTAGAACTTCGTGATGAACTATAATATGCAAGGGATGACGAAAGTAATTCCCAAGCACTTCGTTATGCTGAAATCGGCGAAGGTAGAAATCAAAGAAAACATCAAGTGTTGATGGTTGACAAGACCACTAGTTTCAAGAAAAGGGCAAAGGGTAGAAGGGGAACTTCAAAAAGAACGGAAAGCAAGTTGCTGCTCAATTGAAAAAGCCCAAGTCTGGACCTAAGCCTAAGACTAAGTGCTTCTACTGCAAAGGGACTGGTCATTGGAAGCGAAACTGCCCCAAGTATTTGGTGGATAAGAAGGATGGCAAAGTGAACAAAGCTATATTTGATATACATGTTATTGATATGTACTGTACTAGTGTTTATAGCAACCCCTCGGTATTTGATACTGGTTCAGTTGCTAAGAGTAGTAACTTGATATGGGAGTTGCAGAATGAACAGAGAGTAGTTAAGGGTGAAGTGATGATGTGTATTGGAAGTGGTTCCAATATTGATATGATCATCATCGCACACTCCCTATATTTTCGGGATTAGTGTTGAACCTAAGTAAGTGTTATTTGGTGTTTGCGTTGAGCATGAATATGATTTGATCATGTTTTTTGCAATACGGTTATTCATTTAAGTTAGAGAACAATTGTTGTTCTGTTTACATGAATAAAACCTTCTATGGTCATACACACCAACAAAAATTGTTTGTTGGATCTCGATCGTAGTGATACACATTTTCATAATATTGAAGCCAAAAGATGGAAAGTTAATAATGATAGTGCAACTTATTTGTGGCACTGCCGTTTAGGTCATATTGGTGTAAAGCGCATGAAGAAACTCCATGCTGATGGGCTTTTGGAATCACTTGATTATGAATCACTTGATGCTTGCGAACCATGCCTCATGGGCAAGATGACTAAGACTCCGTTCTCTGAAACAATGGAGCGAGCAACTGACTTATTGGAAATAATACATACTAATGTATGCGGTCCGATGAGTGTTAAGGCTCACGACAAGTATCGTTATTTTCTGACCTTCACAGATGATTTGAGCAGATATGGGTATATCTACTTGATGAAACGCAAGTCTGAAACATTTGAAAAGTTCAAAGAATTTCAGAGTGAAGTGGAGAGTCATTGTAACAAGAAAATAATAGTTTCCACGATATGATCGCAGAGGTAAAATATTTGAGTTACGAGTTTGGCCTTCAGTTAAAACAATGTGAAATAGTTTCACTACTCACGCCACCTGGAACACCATAGTGTAATGGTGTGTCCGAACGTCATAACCGTACTTTATTAGATATGGTGCGATCTATGATGTCTCTTACCAATCTACCACTATCGTTTTGGGGTTATGCATTAGAGACAGGTGCATTCACGTTAAATAGGGCACCATCTAAATCCGTTGAGACGACGCCGTATGAACTGTGGTTTGGCAAGAAACCAAAGTTGTCGTTTCTTAAAGTTTGGGGTTGCGATGCTTATGTGAAAAAGTTTCATCCTGACAAGCTCAAACCCAAATCGGAAAAGTGCGTCTTCATAGGATACGCAAAAGTTACTGTTGGGTACACCTTCTATCACAGATCCGAAGGCAAGATATTCGTTGCTAAGAATGGATCCTTTCTGGAGAAGGAGTTTCTCTTGAAAGAAGTGAGTGGGAGGAAAGTAGAACTTGATGAGGTAACTGTACCTGCTCCCTTATTGGAAAGTAGTTCATCACAGAAATCTGTTCCTGTGACTACTACACCAATTAGTGAGGAAGCTAATGATGATGATCATGTAACTTCAGATCAAGTTACTTCCGAACCTCGTAGGTACACCAGAGTGAGATCCGCACCAGAGTGGTATGGTAATCCTGTTCTGGAGATCATGTTACTTGACCATGACGAACCTACGAACTATGAGGAAGCGATGATGAGCCCAGATTCCGCGAAATGGCTTGAGGCCATGAAATCTGAGATGGGATCCATGTATGAGAATAGAGTGTGGAATCTGGTGGACTTGCTCGATGATCGGCAAGCCATTAAGAATAAATGGATCTTCAAGAGGGAGACGGACGCTGATAGTAGTGTTACTATCTACAAAACTAGAATTGTCGCAAAAAGGTTTTCGGCAAGTTCAGGGTGTTGACTACGATGAGAGTTTCTCACTCGTATCTATGCTTAAGTCTGTCCGAATCATGTTAGCAATTGCCGCATTTTATGAAATCTGGCAAATGGATAAACAAAACTGCATTCCTTAATGGATTTATTAAAGAAGAGTTGTATATGATGCAACCAGAAGGTTTTGTCAATCCTAAAGGTGCTAACAAAATATGCAAGCTCCAGCGATCCATCAATGGACTGGTGCAAGCATCTCGGAGTTGGAATATACGCTTTGATAAGTTGATCAAAGTATATAGTTTTATACAGACTTGCGGTGAAGCCTGTATTTACAAGAAAGTGAGTGGGAGCACTACAACATTTCTGATAAGTATATGTGAATGACATATTGTTGATCGGAGATAATGTAGAATTATTCTGCAAAGCATAAAGGATTGTTTGGAAGGAGTTTTTCAAAGAAAGACCTTGGTGAAGCTGCTTACATATTGAGCATCAAGATCTATAGAGATAGATCAAGACGCTTGATAAGTTTTTCAATGAGTACATACCTTGACAAGATTTTGAAGTAGTCCAAAATGGAACAGTCAAAGAAAGAGTTCTTGTCTGTGTTACAAGGTGTGAAACTGAGTAAGACTCAAAGCCCGACCACGATAGAAGATAGAAAGAGAATGAAAGTCATTCCCTATGCCTTGGCCATAGGTTCTATAAAATATGCCATGCGGTGTACCAGATCTATTGTATACCCTAAACTGATTTTGGCAAGGGAGTACAATAGTGATCTAGGAGTAGATCACTGGACAGCGGTCAAAATTATCCTTAGTGGAATAAGGATATGTTTCTCGATTATGGAGGTGACAAAAAGGTTCGGCGTAAAGGGTTACGTCGATGCAAGTTTTGACACTGATCCAGATGACTCTAAGTCTCAATCTGGATACATATTAAAAGTGGGAGCAATTAGCTAGAGTAGCTCCGTGCAGAGCATTGTTGACATAGAAATTTGCAAAATACTTATGGATCTGAATGTGACAGACCGGTTGACTAAAATTATCTCGCAAGCAAAACATGATCACACCTTAGTACTCTTTGGGTGTTAATCACATAGCGATGTGAACTAGATTATTGACTCTAGTAAACCCTTTGGGTGTTGGTCACATGACGATGTGAACTATGGGTGTTAATCACATGGTGATGTGAATTATTGGTGTTAAATCACATGGCGATGTGAACTAGATTATTGACTCTAGTGCAAGTGGGCGACTGAAGGAAATATGCCCTAGAGGCAATAATAAAGTTAATATTTATTTCCTTATTTCATGATAAATGTTTATTATTCATGCTAGAATTGTATTAACCGGAAACATAATACTTGTGTGAATACATAGACAAACAGAGTGTCACTAGTATGCCTCTACTTGACTAGCTCGTTAATCGAAGATGGTTATGTTTCCTAACCATAGACATGAGTTGTCATTTGATTAACGGGATCACATCATTAGGAGAATGATGTGATTGACTTGACCCATTCCGTTAGCTTAGCACTTGATCGTTTAGTATGTTGCTATTGCTTTCTTCATGACTTATACATGTTCCTATGTCTATGAGATTATGCAACTCCCGTTTACCGGAGGAACACTTTGTGTGCTACCAAACGTCACAACGTAACTGGGTGATTATAAAGGTTCTCTACAGGTGTCTCCGAAGGTACTTGTTGGGTTGGCGTATTTCGAGATTAGGATTTGTCACTCCGATTGTCGGAGAGGTATCTCTTGGCCCACTCGGTAATGCACACCACATAAGCCTTGCAAGCATTGCAACTAATGAGTTAGTTGCGGGATGATGTATTACGGAACGAGTAAAGAGACTTGCCGGTAACGAGATTGAACTAGGTATTGAGATATCGACGATCGAATTTCGGGCAAGTAACATACCGATTGTTGGGGATATAACTATTTGTGTAAGCCGCCCAGGAGGGGCCGGGTTACGCAAATAAGACTCATCAGAAAGAAGACCAAGACCAAGCATGAAGATGGCGGTTCATAGGGTCTAAGGCCCACGGGCGGCTTAAGACCCATAGTGACAAACCACCATGATGGCATGACTTGTAACATAAGGTAGAAGTAACTAGTCACCGAGTCAGACACTGTTTATGACCCGGCCGGGACTCTGTAGGCCGCAGGGCGTCACCCGTGTATATAAGGGGACGACCCACCGACGGCTTAGGGAAAGAAACATCCAGTCAAGAACCGGGCATAGCGTATCTCGCTCCCTGGTCATCGAAACCTCAATCAATACCAACCCAACTAGACGTAGGCTTTCCTTCACCGTAAGGGGCTGAACTAGTATAAACCTCTCGTGTCCTTTGTCCCGATTAACCCCTTTAAGCTTCCTAGTTGCGATGGCTCCACGACTAAGCCCTTGCAAGAGGACATCTGTCGTGACAATTCCACGACAGTTGGCGCCCACCATGGGGCCAGCGCACGGTGGATTTGAGTTCTTGAAGGGCAGCTTCGAAGGGCTCAAGGGATACGCGTTCGGTCGGATGACCAAGAGTCGTCGCGGCAAGATCTACATCGACGACGAAGGCTGGGCCCCCGGCTCAATTGAGTACGGGTACCGGGTCCCCGTTGGCGGAATCCACGTCTTCATCGGCCGGATTGGTGAGCCGGGCCCTGAGCCGGACAACTGCACCGACCCATCGAGACGGCTCAGCACGCGAGAGCCGCCCGGGCTCAACCCGTCGTGAGGCGTGCCTTCGTGGGCTGCATCCACGGAAGGGAAATTTCTGAAGGATCTGAAGGTGGTGGTGAGACGGCCGTCCTCTCCGATGGTGAATCGTCCGCCGGCTCAACAGATTCACTATATCTAGTGCAAGATGGCGGGCTTGGGGGCTGTTTCGATGGCTGCACTATTCCGGACCCCTCTGAGTCGCCAAACTGGGCAGGAGTCTTCATGGCTGGTACTCAACCCGGCCAAAATTCCACAGCCGCAACAGCCATAACGTCCGGGTCAGGAGCATCCGGGGCAGGAGGCCCCGTGCGCCCGCCGGCTCAGGTGCTGCTGGATCTCATGGATAAGCTTACGACCCTGTTAACCGCTACAGTCATCCCAACGAACCAAGGTGAGCACGATGCAGAGGTGGCACAGGTTCGTGAGGAGATAGCCCGGGCTAAGGAGGTCTTAGCAGCTGAGGATACCAGATTGGCCACCGAACGGGCGGCTTTGGATGCACGGGCTCAGCAGCTCCAGTCCGAGGCTTTCCAGCTTACAATGAGCCTGAACGCATCCAATGAGGTGATGAGGAGAAGGCATCAGAAAACTCAATCCTGTTTACCTCCGGTTTACGATCCACGGAACCTCTTCGCAACGCCCGGCGCCGGTCCAAGTAACCCGCCGGAGGTCAATCAGTTCATGACAGCCGGAGGACCGGTTCAGCCTCAGGTGACAGCACCTCCTCACAGGAACATGGCACCGCCCCGTTATGTGCCGATACCGCCGGGTCACTTCTCCAACCCCATGGAAAACTTAATCGCAGCATCAGCACGTTTGGTGGCTCTCCCAGTGGACGATGATGATCCGACAGCGGTGGAGACCCGGAGGATCAGAGATCTCGTTCAGATGGCCCTGGCTCAGCAAGAGACCTACTCCTACAGCCGGTACATGATTCATTCAACTCCTCTGCCATGGTTAGCTCCACCTCGACCAAACCAGAGCCCAAGTTACAGCAGACACATGGAGTCAGAGGCTTTGTCAAGCAACACTCAGTGCCGTAACCAGCCCGGCGGATATAACCCAGTGCAAGATCGGATACGCCAGGAGGACGAGCGGGCGGCTCAGCTAGCGACTCAGCAGACGGCTCACCCGGCCGTTCCGGATTATCCAACGACCTCTGTTGAGGTGGGAGTAGCCACTAGAACTGGTGGTGTACCGTGTCTGGTGCCGGCCTTACGTAATGTGCGCCTCCCTAAGGACTTCAAGGGGCCTCCAAAGGTGCCAAACTATACGGCCGACTTACAGCCTGGGGCATGGATTGAAAGCTATGAGATGGCCATGGAGCTGTTGGAGGTCAGAAACACAGCAATGGCTAAATACTTCACCATGATGTTGGATGGAACAGCCCGGTCTTCGTTAAAGGGCTTGCCGCCCAATTCCATTAGTTCATGGGCCGAGTTGAAGGCCCGGTTCATCCAGAACTTCAAGGATACTTGCAAGCAATCTATGTCAATTGTGGACTTAACAAATTGCAAGCAAGAGGAGGGTGAATCCACAACTCATTGGGTGCGCTGGGAGAAAGAGATTATACACTCATCTGACAAGATGGATGCCGGTTCTGCAGTCCTCATGTTGGAGAAGAATTGCCGCTTTGAGCCGCTGAGACAGAAACTGGGGCGCCTTAAGCGAGATTGTAATGATATGGGTACGCTGATGGCAGCTTTAGTCAAATATGCCGACTCTGATAGTACCAAGGATCCCGCGTCTGATGAAGAAAAGACAGGGAAGGGAAAGAAGAACGGCAATGGAAAGGGTCAGCAGCATAACCCGACGAATCAAGGAGGCAATAAGCGTAAGGCGGAGGGTAACCCGGAGTTTGTGGCCAACGCCAATGCGCAGGGTAACAATCAGAGACGTAAGGGAAAACCGCCCCCTCGATCTGGCAGGTCAGGTCCATCTCTTGAGTAGCTACTCAATGAGCCCTGCCCGAGACACGGCACCCGGGAACGGCCCGCCACCCACTTGTGGAAAGATTGTGCCATTATGAAGGCTTTCAAGAATTCCAACACGTTTGATGGCAATTATGGGTCGGGCGGCGGCTCAGGTGCTGGCGGCTTTCATGGCCCGAGCGGCGGTTCAAATTCCGGCTTCCAGGGAAATCAAGGCGGTTATAATCAACAACAGTCTAGTCAAGGAGGACAGCAGCAGCAGTAGTCAGGTTATCAAAGCCACCCAAAGCAGCTGAATAGTGGGCAGTATCATGTATTCACCACTAGCTTGTGCAAGCGTGACCAGAAACTTCATAAGAGGGCTGTAAACTCTGTTGAGCCGGCAGTTCCTCGTTACCGGAGGTGGTCAGAGCAGCCTATTGTATGGAGCAGGGAAGATCACCCTCCCCGGGTTGATAATCCGTGTCAGTTAGCTTTGGTGGTGGCGTCTCAGGTCGGTGGATATAAATTCACCAAAGTACTCATGGATGGAGGTAGCAGCATCAATATCCTCTATTATGAGACCTTCCGACGCATGGGTTTGACTGACAAAAATTTGAAGACGTCCAACACCGTTTTCCATGGAGTGGTGCCTGGTAAGTCGGCGTACCCAGTCGGTAAGGTTGAGTTAGAGGTGGCCTTTGGAGATGAGTATGATTCTAGGGCTGAGAAGTTGACCATTGAGGTGGTTAAGATCAAGAGTCCATATCATGCTTTATTCGGGCGACCAGCTTATGCTAAGTTTATGGCATAGCCGTGTTATGTTTATTTGCAGCTCAAGATGCCAGGTTACAAGGGCACCATCACTGTGCATGGGAGTCGGAAGGTAGCCCTAGAATGCGAAGAGGGCGACGCGGCTTATGCCGAGTCTGTCTGTGCGGCGGATGAGTTAAAATTTTATCAAGATAACGTTGACCCGGCGGATATGACCTCTCTGAAGAAGCCAACCACAGAGAATGACCCGGCAATGAAGTTCAAGTCGGCCGCTGAAACTAAACTTGTTGATTTCACTCCAGGCGACTCATCCAAGCAGTTCAGCATCAGCGCCAACTTGGATCCTAAATAGGAAAGCACGCTCATCGAGTTCATCCGTGAGAACTGGGACATCTTTGCATGGAAGCCTTCTGACATGCCGGGTGTACCGAGAGGACTCGCTGGCACACTCTTAATATTGATCGAAGTATAAGCCAGTTAGGCAGTTTCTTCGACGGTTTAACGAAGAGCGACGAAAGGCTATTGGAGAGGAGGTCGCCCGGCTCTTGGCGGCTGGATTCATTGTTCAAGTTTTTCACCCAGGGTGGTTGGCTAACCCGGTGCTCGTACTCAAGAAGAACGGCACCTGGCGAATGTGTGTGGATTACACGAACTTAAATAAAGCTTGTCCGGCTGATCCTTTTGCTCTCCCCCATATTGATCAAATCATTGATGCCAAGGCGCGTTGTGAGCGTTTGAGCTTTTTGGATGCTTACTCTGGTTATCATCAGATCAAAATGGTAGTTAAGGACCAGGAGAAGACGACTTTCATCACTCCGTTTGGAGCCTTCTGCTATGTGTCTATGCCCTTTGGGCTCAAAAGTGCCCAGGAGACTTATCAGCGGTGTGTACAGAACTGTCTCCACAATCAGATTGGGCGCAATGTTCATGCTTATGTGGATGACATAGTAGTGAAGTCCAGAGAGAAGGAAACCTTGATATCTGATTTAAAGGAGACCTTTGATAATCTCCGGGTTTACAAGATGATGCTTAACCTAGAGAAGTGTGTATTTGGTGTACCTGCAGGCAAGCTTTTGGGATTTCTGGTCTCAAACAGGGGCATTGAAGCTAATCCAGAGAAGATCAAGGCAATTACCTCTCTGGCTAAGTCGGCGTGCATCAATGATGTTCAGCGATTGGCGGGTCGTGTCACCGCTTTAAGCCGGTTCATAAGCCGGTTAGGTGAGAAGGCCCTACCGCTGTATCAAATGATGAAGAAAACATACACTTTTGTCTGGAGCGATGCTGCTAATACTGCCTTTAAGGATTTAAAGAGACAGTTATCTGAACCGGCGGTCCTAGCAACTCCCATTGATCGAGAGCCATTGCTGTTATATGTGGCAGCCAACTCACGAGCTGTCAGTGTTGCGATCGTGGTGGAGCGCAAGGAGGCTGGCAAGGAGCATCCGGTTTAACGGCCGGTTTATTACGTCAGTGAGGTGCTCATTGAGTCTAAACAAAGATATCCACATTGGCAGAAGCTTATTTACGGAGTGTTCAAGGCAAGCCGGAAGCTGAAGCAATATTTCCAAGGTCACCCTATCACTGTGGTGAGTTCTGCCCCCTTGGGAGACATAATCCATAACAGAGAGGCCACGGGACGGATTGCCAAGTGGGCCATTGAGCTTGGGCCTCACGGTCTCAAGTATATGCCACGTACTGCTATTAAGTCTCAGGTCTTGGTGGATTTTATTAATGATTGAACAGAGTTGCAGGCACCTGAGGAGAAGCCGGATAACACATATTGGACTATTCACTTTGATGGGTCCAGGCAGTTAGAAGGCTCGGGGGCTGGAGTAGTTTTAACTTCCCCTCGAGGTGACAAATTCGGTTATGTGCTCCGGCTTATGTTTCCTTGTACTAACAATGCAGCTGAGTATGAGGCTTTACTCCATGGTCTCCGGATGGCCAAAGAGATGAATTTGAGCCGGGTAAGGTGCTTGGGCGACTCAGACCTTGTGGCTCAACAAGTGTCAGGCAAGTGGGACTCCAAGGATCCCCTTATGGCGGCTTACCGTCGTGAAGTTGATGCTGTGGCTGGACACTTCAAAGGTTATCAAGTGGAGCACATTGATCGGAGGAAGAATAAGGCGGCTGATGCCTTAAGCCGGCTGGGATCACAGCGTAAGCCGGTGCCGCCTAACACCTTTCTTGATGTTTTGCATAATCCCTCTGTCAAGTTACCTACAGAAGAAGATGTAGCAGTGCCTGACCCGGAGGCACAACTGGTAGCGGCTCTTCACATCATCCCAGATTGGACAGTGCCTTATTTGGCTTATATGAACCAGGGAGAGTTGCCTGAGGATGAGACCTTGGCGAGACAGATCGTCCGGCGGTCCAAGTCCATGACAATCGTTAATGGCGAGTTACATCACTGCAGCATCACTGGGGCGTTTCAACGTTGCGTGTCACCTGCGGAGGGTCAGGAGATACTTCGTGTGATCCATGAAGGCGATTGCGGTCATCATGCCGGCTCAAAATCCCTTGTGGCCAAGGCCTTCCGTCATGGGTTTTATTGGCTGACGACTCATGCTGATGCAGAAGATCTGGTCAACAAATGTGACGGATGTCAGAAGTTCTCATGACGAGCTCATGTGCCGGCTCAAGAATTGAGGATGATTCCAATTACTTGGCCGTTCGCAGTCTGGGGGCTTGACATGGTTGGGCCTTTCAAAAGGTCTAAGGATAAAAAGACGCACCTCCTGGTGGCTGTTGACAAGTTTACAAAGTGGGTTGAGGCGGAGCCAGTCAGTAAGTGTGATGCAGCCACGGCGGTTCAATTTATGAAAAAGGTGATTTTCCGTTTTGGGTTTCCACACAGCATCATCACTGATAATGGTACTAATCTTTCCAAAGGAGCCATGGAAGAGTTCTGTCAACGAGAGCATATCCGGCTTGACGTTTCGGCTGTGGCTCATCCTCAATCCAATGATCAAGCAGAAAGAGCCAATCAAGAGATCTTGAAAGGTATCAAGCCCTGGCTCTTAGTCCCCTTACAGCGGATGCTGGGTTGTTGGGTGGAGGAGTTACCTTCCGTACTTTGGAGCATCAACACTACACCTAACAGATCTACGGGTTACACACCTTTCTTCATGGTGTATGGAGCAGACACGGTCCCACCAAGTGACATCTGTCATGACTCACCCCGTGTGGCGGCTTATGTTGAGGCTGACAATGAAAGAGCTCGTCAAGATGCACTTGACCTGTTGGACGAAGAGTGAGACTTGGAAATAGCCCGCTCAGCGATTTACCAGCAAGACCTGCGCCGGTACCACAGGCGCCGGGTTAGATCCAGAACCTTTCAGGAAGGCGACTTAGTGCTCCGGCTCATCCAGGATCAGTCTGATATGGACAAGCTATCCCCTCCTTGGGAAGGACCCTTTGTGGTCAGCAAGAATTTGAACAACGGGTCATACTACCTTATCGATGTTCGAGAGCACAAAGACTCACGTAAGTCGGAGGAGGAGACCCGCCGGCCGTGGAATATCGCTCATCTTCGGCCTTATTATACTTGAGCCACAGGCTCTAATATGTATATATTTTGACAATGTATATATTAGATAAGGCAATAAAGCAGGACCTCTGTCCTTTTTTCCGCCCTAAACAAGTTTATGTGTCTTCTTTGTCATGTGGTGGAGACAACCAACAGGGAGCGGGTCACATCTGAATTCGGCTTTTCCTTTGGTCTGGCTTAGGATCATATCTGAATCTAGCCATGATCACCTGGGGGCTTCCTGTTCCAACATAGGTCGTATTCGAAACAAAGAGAACATAGCTGTCGATACCCACTTGATCGGCATACCGCCAAGCCCACTTGGGGGCTTCTTGATCTTATTTGAATCATAGCTTAATCCCTGTGGGTCTGACGTGGATCGTATTCGAATCAGCGTCATTAAACAACTCTTATGGTCACTTGGGGGCTTCCTGTTCAAACATAGGTCGTATTCGAACCAAAGAGAACATAGCTGTCGATACCCACTTGATCGGCATCGCCACAACCACTAGGGGCTATATGATCGTATCCGAATCTTAGCTTAACCCCTTTGGAACAGTTCACTGATCGTATTCAAATCAGAGGCCTTTCAATTTTGTTTTTTATTCATCATGTTATATAAGTGTCAATATTTGACTATCTTGAGACCCTCTTGAAAGTACAATGGAGAGGGTTGTAATCCTCCTGGTTAATACTGGTTCCTCGGGTTGTTAAGTACCAGGTGAACTGTTATATACCAATTTTCAGGAGCTAAACTTACCCTCAGGGGTTGGGTTATATAAGCCGGAGAGATAATCACAAGCATCACGTGTATATCATTATGATTATGTCTACTAAGTCTAATCATAAGTTGGTTTTCCTAAAAATTGTTTGGTGTATACTCCGGTTGTCAATACCTTATGTGACCCCCGAGGCGGTAAGTCGCCAGAGGATTTTGTTTGTCTCCTATGCAGGTTAAGGCAGGCAACTTTGTTTAATATATGGGAACTAGAAGATCAATAAAAGCTGGAAGTATATAGCAATGGCGGCTTAAGGAAGTACTGAACGCCATAAACATGCGTGAAGGCATGACAAAAATCAAAGTATTTTCTACCCTATTACAAGACTCCCCGAGTCTAAATGATGACGCATTGTTTGTTCTACGAAGATGTAAGTTTATGACGCTTGGCGGTATACTCCTGGGGTTGACCTGAAGCTTCTGGGTTATCCTTCTCCGCCTCTCCATCGGCTGCCTTGTCCTGGAAGGTTGATGAGGCCCAGTCAATGCCACTCGAGGCTTCAAACTCAGCTTCATCATCTATTAAACCAATTGGGTCGACTTCAGGGGCAAAGGTGTGCTTACGAGTTGGAGGGATCAGGCTGACTTCATCGTAATGAGGTGTTGGAATCCTCCGGTTCTCGCTATCATAACCCGGCTGATCCTTGGTAAGATCAGTGTCGTTCCCAATGAGAGTAGCCACAGGGCGTATGTCTTTCACACAGGCGGTGAACTCTGCCTCATCGAACAAAGTACCATCCTCCTTCAGAGTCGGGTATCCAAGAGAAAGGTCGGCCGGGTCTAGCTCTGGAATCCATGCCTTGGCCCAGCTCAAGGCAGCTATCGCCCCAGCTCTTGCGGATGCCCGGCTTAGCTCTTGGACTCGCTGAGGCAGCACAACAAGCCGTTTTAGCACATCTTGCAGGAGATGGGGGACATCATTTGATAAAGCCACAACGGCCAAAGCACGTCGCGACCCAGTGTACAGTTGCTCCACCAGAGTATACACTGCCTTCAGCTTGACAACCATGTTCTGCTTGAGGTTGGTGTTCCTGGGGCCTGCATTATTAGACAAAAGGTGAGCCGGAGGTAATAATTAACATAGTCGTCCAAAGAAGAATTGCGATATTTGAGGTTTATATCTAGCGACTTACCGAAGATGGCTGAGACCATTTGAGATATCTGGCGCTTTAAGACGGACAGCTCAGTTTTTGCTTCTGCAAGTGATGCTTCTGCTGTCTCGGCACGGGTCACCAGTAAAGCCTTCTCGTCAGCCCAGGTTTTCTTCCCCGACTCAAAATTCTTCTTCAACTTCTCTTGTTCAGAGACGCTGAATTCAAACTTGGAGTTGGCCTTTTGAATTTCAAGTTCCTTGGCTGCCAAGCGGCTCTTCAGGTCAGCAATCTCTGAATCAAATTGACTTATGGTGGCCTGCGTTGATACCGGGTCATAGTCAGGATCATGGTAAATAATATTAAGTCCCAAGCACTTTGCAAGCAAAGGTACTTGACACTTGGGGGCTAATGTATGCTGAAGAATTCTAAATTGCTACACTGGCTTATGCAAAATAAAGTCCCAAGCACTTTGCAAGCAAATATACTTGGCACTTGGGGGCTAATGCGTATTGCAAGTTCAAAATATCAGGCTACAACCGGGTTAAGTATTTTCTTTTTAAACCGGATAAGCAGTGCTAGACAGTTTTCTAAGTCTACAGCATATTTACTCATAAGCAATAGACTTAGGGGATGGTACAGTAAGTATGATTGAAAGCAAGGAAGCATAAGTCATACCTCAGATTTTTGCTGTATTTGCTTCACCGTGTCAATTTCCAGGTCACGACTTCTATGCACCTGGTTGATATAGCCCGAGACGATGTCTCCAATACTCAAATGAGTATAGTCAGTGATGTCCATCTTGGCTTTACGGCGTTCTAGCAGCTCCTCCTTAGCAGAACACTTGGCAAGAACAATGGGCCGGGCCGGCTCAACGAACCGAGTCTTGAGAATTTCTACTTCTGGGTCAGTCGTCTTGGCCGGGTTAGGTGCTTCTGGGTTAACAGAACCATCAAGAATATCTTCAGCAGGTGGATCAGAAGTTGGTGCTGGGATATCCCGAGCCGGTTCAGGTGGCGGCTGATGTGTGGAAGAGTCGGGGGCAGCCGTGCCCAGTTCTGGCTCAGTCACTGCAGGGTCTTGGGCCGGTTTATCTTTCTTTGCTTTCTTCCTGGGCTTCACTTGCACACTATGAACAAGGCAGAGAAGTGAGTACAAAAACATGAGTGAGATAATGCATAAGGTAAACAAATCAACATTACCCAGGGGCAGTTTTAAAAGCCGGCATTTTTGACTGCATAGACTCGCCGAAGGAGGGAGAAGGTATCCTGATAATTGGAGTCAGATGAATTAAGAGGTTGACGGATTAAACCCGCCAAAGGTGAAACAAAATGTAAGTCGGAGATAACCTCATTACGACGCTTCCTCGTTACGTCAGGTAAGCCGGAGGAGAGTTCTGCATCCTTACTGGTCCGGGTCTGCTTCCGGCTTTCAATTTGCTGTCGCTTCAAAAGAAAGTCAGGATCTTGGTAAGCCAAAGGGTGTGAAAATCTTACTTTCCGGGTTACTCTTCGAATTTTCTGACGCGGCCGAAGCTCGGAGTCGAAGGAGATTATAGTTACCTCTTCCTCGACGGGTTGGCTGTTTCTCGTGTCTTCCTGAAAGGGGAATAATGTCAGTAAGGTAATGATAAAGAGTAAGGGAAGTTGAAAAGTTACCTCTTCTTCATTGTCATCGGAGTCATCAAGTTGGAACATCTCGGAAGCGCTTGGCTTCCTTTTCTTTGAAGTGATAGGCTTGGCGGTTTTTCTTCCGGCTCTCTTAGCCGCCCTGTCTTGTTTGGCCGCCTCATGATCATACTGGACCTTCCAGAAGTTGTCGTTTGCCTGTAAAGGATCGTAAAAAGTTATGAGTAAAAATAAGGTATAACATAGTAAAAGGTAATCATGGAGGCTGATGACTTACTGCAGGGGCCGGGTTCCTCTTGCAGAAGGGCAGTAAGCCGAAAGCATTACTGGTCACTGTGCCCTCTTTCAACAAGGACTGGGTTGTAGCCTCCACCACATCATCGGGTAAGTCGTCAGAACTATGACGCTGAGGATCATCCTTCTCGCCTGAGTAAGTACACATTAAGCCGGGACGGCGGCTTAACGGAATTACTCTCCAAGCGACCCAGACTCTGACCAGTTCGATGCCATCTAAGCTGTTCCCCAAAAGAGCTTTGATTTTCTTGATAGTGGGGGTGAGTGGCAGACGCTCAACAGCAGTTAACTTGTCTGGCAGCGGATGGTTGGATTCAAGGCGCAAGGCGCGGAAGCCGGGCAGCGGGTTTTCACCAGCCGGAGAAGTGTCCTGGCAGTAGAACCATGTCTGGTTCCAGTCCTTTGGATGACTCGGCAGTTCAGCATAAGGGAACATGCAGTCTCTCCGCCTTTGAATTGATATGCCACCAAGTTCCAGGCTGGGCCTGTTGGCATGTTCATTCTGCCGGTTTAAATAGAACAATTCTCTGAACAAAAGTAGGCTGGGCTCTTCTCCAAGGTAGACCTCACAGAAGACTTGAAAGTTGCAGATATTTGACACGGAATTGGGCCCGATGTCTTGAGGTCTTAAGTCAAAGAAGTGCAAAACATCTCTAAAGAATTTTGAACCGGGTGGAGCAAATCCCCGGCTCGTATGATCCGTAAAAACTACTACCTCCCCTTCTTTGGGACGAGGTTTCTCCTCGGACGGGTCAGGAGCACGATAAGACATGATCTCCTTCTTGGGTAAATGGCCAGACTTCACAAATTCAGACAGTTTGCTCTCTGTGACAATGGATGGGACCCAGTTGCAAGTCACAGGAGCCTTGGGAGCCTTAGGCGCCATGGTGTAAGTGGAAGCCTGTGATAAAGTAAAAACTCCGGTTTAACACACAACCCGGAGGAGAGCATTTTTAATATATTCAAGGTGGCGGCTTAAGAAGGGGCCTAATGACATATAGGTGATTATGCAATAATGTTTAAACCGCTGCAGGTATCAAAGGTAATTAAAATTTTCTTAAATCGCCAGAAGCAAGCGGTGCTGACAGCCGGTGTTGTCTTAAACTGGTCACATGGACTACTATGGCTAAAACAGATTCAACGGATGCAATTTTTGGCTAAGTGTGAGACAAACAGGTTTCACAAGTTGCAATTGTTATTTTGGATCAAACGGTCGCTCTGGAAAGAAAATTTTCTAGACCTAAAAAGGTCAGAGAAGTTCATGCATTCGAAGATGGCTTCCAAACAAGGGATATGAGATCTGTTTTTATACAAAATAGGCACAAACAAGTACCGCAGCAGTTCTATGTTGTTTTACGATCTAAAACAGTGCGTTGGAGGTGAAAACTAAAAGGGTTGGCATTGGGCGGCGATGAACGCCGACGAACTCAAAACAATTCCAATGCAGATCTGAGGAAGGAAAGAAGAGGAACTCACAGATGCGGATGAGCTGCGGAGGGTCGTCATCATTTTCTGGTCAGAGTCAGGTTGATGCAGCGGCCTGAGTCGTTGAAGACGAGGAGTTCGGCGGTGGTGGCGGCGGAGCTCGAGCAGCAGAGAAGGGAGTGCGAGGAGGAAGACGACTGAAGGAAATGCGAAAGACCTAGGTCGCATCTATTTATAAGGAGGGTGTCGGTGTCAAAACCGGCGGATCTCGGGTAGGGGGTCCCGAACTGTGCGTCTAGGCGGATGGTAACAGGAGACGAGGGACACGATGTTTTACCCATGTTCGGGCCCTCTTGATGGAGGTAAAACCCTACGTCCTGCTCGATTGATGTTGATATTGTGGATGTTTACAAGAGTGGATCTACCACGAGATCAAGGAGGCTAGACCCTAGAAGCTAGCCTATGGTATGATTGTAAGGGTTGTTGATGTTGTCCTACGGACTAAAGCCATCCGGTTTATATAGACACCGGAGAGGGTTAGGGTTACATAGAGTCGGTTACAATGGTAGGAGATCTACATATCCGTATCGCCAAGCTTTCCTTCCACGCCAAGGAAAGTCCCATCCGGACACGGGGCGAAGTCTTCATCTTGTATCTTCATAGTCTTGGAGTCCGGTCGATGATGATAGTACGGCCGATGATAGTCCGGCCGATGATGGTAGTCCGCCATCCGGACACCCCTAATCCGGGACTCCTCAAGAGCCCCCTGAACCAGGCTTCAATGACGATAAGTCCGGTAGCGATATTGCTTTGCATTGCAAGGCGGGTTCCTCCTCGAATGATAGAAGATTGTGAACACCAGGATAGTGTCCGGCTCTGCAAAATAAATTCCACATTCCACCGTAGAGAGAATAATATATACACAAGTTCAATCTGCTGACGTTTTTTTGTGGCATGATGTCACACCACTACCAAGCCATTACTTGAATCGTTTTTTATTTTACCACCTCCACGCATTTAGCGAAGCGGTTCCCTTGGCACGTCTTGTCGAAGCAGAGATCGTGTTTCCCCTTAATCCGGGATTCTCATTAATACGGACGTGGGTAACCCAACCGCGCCCGTTCGCCACGCCTCCTCTATCGAAGGTGAGTCCCAAACGGTCATGGAGACGGCTCTTGGTATTCTCCCCCTTTATTAATGGGACCAAGGCTCGTTTCTTTTCTTCAATCCTCCATTGAATCTTCTCCCCGCTCCAAGTTCCAGCACCTAGAGCTCCAGATTCGAGCGCTTCGGACTTTCAACGATGTCCGGTTCCGACCTCCAGGGCCGGTGGATGCCCTCCTCCGTCACGGAGGAGGACGTGCTAAAGTTGCGGGAGGCCAAGTACAGCTTATGAGATTTCAAGACAGGTTGCTCCGCCAAGGGCAGGCTATTCCCACCCCCGAGCCCGGCGAGTATGTCATTTTCGTATCCCACCTCCGTCGGGGTTTAGGCTTCCCGATGGATCCTTTTGTGAGAGGGCTCATGTTTTACTATGGGTTGGAATTCCACGATTTGGCTCCGGAGTCCATCCTCCATATCTCCGCATTCATTGTCGTCTGCGAAGCCTTCCTCCGCGTCACCCCTCAGTTCGGCCTGTGGCTAAAGACCTTCAATGTGGCGCCGAAGATGATCGGGGGGCGTTAAGCGGAGTGTGGCGGGGCGGCCATAAGTAGGAGGGTCGATGCCCCGTGGCCCGTTGGCTCCTTCCAAGAGGAGCTCAGCCTGTGGTAGCAGGAGTGGTTCTATATTACCGTTCCGAGGGGCCGCAGACAAAAGCCACCGCCCTTATTCCGCCCGGGACCTCCACGACGGTTGATGTCGTGGGTCAACCAAGGGCTCAACTGGGGGCCGTCAAAGGACGTGCCCCTACTGCAGGGCCGGATTCGGGATCTCCAAACGAGGGAGATCGATATGGTGGTGGTGATGCAGGTTATGCTGATTAGGCGTCTCCTGCCCTGCAAACGCCGCCCTCTCCGGCTATGGGAGTTCAATCCGGAGGGCCCATGGATTTTTCAACACTTCATGGGTATGACACCCCTGGAGATGTACAAATTATTCTTCGGATCGCAAGAGGTGCGTCCGGAATTGACCGAGGATGCTGGCCTAAGCTGCAATCGCCCGGATAATCAAGTAAGTAGTTCCGAGTCCGGACATACCGTTTGTTTGCCTTTAGATGATTCGCTTTATGACCAACTTCCTTCTACACAGGAGTGGATAGCGGAAGCAAAATTGATACGGTGTCCGGCCCCCCTCCCCGAGACTGCGCCGGATCCCGTGCTGGTCCGGATGCTTGAGGTTGCGCCTTCAGAGGAAGGCGAAGGGGAAAGCAGGAAAGCTACTGCCTCGCCTAAGGAGGCTCTTGAAAGAGGGGGGATCGAGAATCCCTCCCTTCAAGGGGAGAAGAGGACTGCCTCCGAGGACCCGGGGGCAAAAGCCCCTAAACGGGGGAAGAAATCTTCGCCAGAGGGTCCTGCGTCCGGGGAGGCCCCGGCCGCACAATCTCCCTTAAGGAGTCAGCCCTCCAACGAGCCGTAAGTAGAAATAAAGGAGTTTATAATAAGGGACATCCCTATTTGTGCTTCTGAGGATAACTAAAGTTCTTACCTTGTAGTTCGGATCTCCGTCCTTCGCAAATGAGCTCGTCCTCGGGGGACCTTCTCCGGAGATGATAGAGAGCGAGACGCCTCCGTCCGGGGCGCCGTCGGATAGGGCGGACGAGCCTGAAGTGTCGTCATGGAGGGAGCCCCCGGGTTTGGCAAAGACGGATAGTTCGGCGCCAACTGGTGTACGTCTGAAGGATCTGCTTGAGACGGCGTCTATCTCAGAAGATCATCACGCATTGATGAGCATGGTGATTGAAAGGATTTAGATCCGCTTGGCGCGTTACCTGATGCCGCCGGGAGTTTGTTGGCGGGGTTTGAGGTACGTAAAAATGACACACCTTTTAACAGTTTTGCATATAGAATGCGCCCTGTATAGATAGTAGCCCCTGAGACTCGGTAGGTTGTCGAAATCGACAGCGTGCCAATGATCAAAATCGCAGGTTTAAATTCTCGTCGTGCCGATGTAGGTGGCGGGTCGTCCAGGGGCCAGCCGGACTGATGGAGTTGCTGAACTAAAGCGGCAACTCGATGCTGCGGATGCGGACATCACGCTGGTCAACAGGCGACTTGATGAGTCACAAGGTAAGTGTTACTGCGCGGTCACTTGGTAAGGGAGCCGAAGCCAGCTCCTTACAATATGTGCGTGAAATGCAGATAGTGCCGCTGCTGTGGAGAGCCTTGGGCGAACTTGCTCAAGCCAAGGAGCAGGCCGGAAGGAGTAATCTGGCGGCCTCGAGGGCGGCCGAGGAGTTAGCGGCGAAAGGGTCGCTGCATCGCCGAGCAGGGAAGAGATGGCGAAATGGCCATGAAGTTAAAAGATGCTACCGACCGCAATGAGGCTCTTGGGAAGGAGCGCTAAGCGGGCAAGAAGACCTGCGAAGGCCACCGCCGGTTAAGGATGCCCGCTCGCAATGCGGGCTATAAAGGAAGAGCTGCGCCAGGCGGAGATATTGTAGCTGGCAAGCCCTTTCTGCTGCGCCGAAGGTTTACGGATCCAAAATATGCTCAGCTGGCCAACTGTAGGGTTCAGAGGACCCTTATATGGACTTAGCAGCGAGTGTGGCGGATGCCGTTGTGTATTTTCGAAGCCAGAAGGATCACAAGACGGAAGAGCTGTTTTGGTCTCAATTCCATAGTCCGGAGCGTTCACTTCCGCTGACCGACCGTTTGGCCGAGTGGGCTGAGCTAAATAGGTTGTCCGGGCTTGCTATGACGGATATAGTGACCCATATCCGGCGGATAGGCCCCACCAAGAGTTACTTTGGCTTATTGCAGCAATTTCTTGGGGCGGTGCCGCATATCAAGGCGATGAAGCGGTCGGCCTGCATAGAGGGTGCGCGGATGGTGCTCGCCCATGTGAAGACACATTGGACAGAGATGGATGCCACCGCTATTGCGACCCCGGGTTCGGATGATAACCGGTTACCCGCCGAGCACTATTTTGGCGAAGTGCTGCGTGGTGCTCGTGTAATAGAGTCGCAGTGCTAAAAAAATGTGACGTTCGACTGAACGTTTATATGATGTAAAATGATATTTATGATGTAAATCTCCTTTTATACTTGTGCGTTCAAGTAATAGAATATCTCCTTATGCGGCCATTTATGTATACGTGTGTATAACCTGAAAGATGGCAGTCGTCGGCTTCAGCCCCCACGCACAAGGTGCGGGGGTGTTTGCAAAAAATAGCGCGTTTTCACACTTAATCCGACGTCTCGGTCCTTTAAAGGAGGTGGTAGCATAGCAAACGAGGCAACCGGACTATAATGCTTTATCACTTTCACTTAGCCATGGAGTTCGAGGGTGGGGCTACGACATAGCCCACAGGGCACCGCTCGCCCGAATTTAGGCGCCAGATGTGCCTGGCCGAAACGGCCCTTCATCAAAACGGAGGAATCCTAAACATTCCCATAGTCGATCGAGTGGTTGACCAGTCTCTCGCTGTATCATGACAGTCAGTTTTCGGATTTCTCTTGAGAGGTGCTCGCCCGGCCCGGGCACAATCGCGATAGTTCTCCGAGCCGCATTAGCCAATGATACGGAACGTAAGGCAGCAAAACACAGAGCCGGGCAAAACCAACATTTGACCAAAGACATGATTCGAGCTGATGCATATAAGGCCTAACTTTCGAGACACGAACACTCCGAAGGTGTTCGGTCTTTATAATAGCGGGCAAAAAAGCCCTAAGCCCCTTGTGTCCGTGCACGGCAGGTTCTTACGGCGCGGCCGATGCCAAAACGCCAGATCTCCACTCGGTTATAATGATAAACCAGGGATTATAGCAACAAGAGACAAGAAGAAAGGTTTACGAGGGTCTTAGTCCGAAAAGAGTCCTTACAACGGGTCCCTCTTGCGTCTGCGCTGTCTCCGTTGTGCCGTATCATCCTCGGCCGGTGTGCACGCGGTTCATCTGTAAAAAGAGAGGAACTTGGTTGGAAAAGAAATCGTGCGAGAAAGTGCATAAAAATTGAAATATAGATTAGTAAAGCTGAGCCTATGCTAGCTCATTATGGCTTATATGTGCAAACCCTTGTGAAGGGGTGTGCGGCTAGGTAGCCCTAGCTTATTTATTCCGGACTCGTCCAGCCGTGTCCGGGGTCTCCAGGCGACCTTTTAATGAAATGATGCCACGTGGACCGGGCATTTTAAGCGTAAGAGACGCGTAATGTGGTATTGCATTGAAGCGGACGAAAGCTTCCGTCCCCATGATGCTTGATAGCTACTTTTAAATGGGGCGACATGAAAGGTTAGCTTTTCTCGTCGGAAGTTGTCAGGTGACCCGAACACAACTTCTAGTAATAATGAAACTGTGCACCTGGCGTAAGGGCCTGGCGCCACCCCTTTGAAGGAAGTGCGGTATGGTCTATCCCAACTTGCGGATTGTGTCCGGATATAGCAGGTTTAAGTCACTGCCGCCGTCCATCAAAACCTGCGTGAAATGCAGTCCGTCTGTTATGGGATCCAATATCAGGGCAGTCTATCCTGCATTCCGGATACTTCTGGACTAATCCAGATGGTCGAAAGTGATTGGTTTTGACATCCAATCTCGGTGTTCCACCGAGGTGGACCGTGCGACACTTGTCTTAGCGAGTGCCGTGTTGGTTTTCCGTGCTATCACGTGAAGCGAGTTTACTGTTTTGACTTCTTGTGGGAAAGTCTTTGGACTTCGGTGCTCGCTGGTGGGGTTCGTTATCGTCCTCGCTTGGCGCGAGCCTTGTGTCCGGCGTTGAGTCTGCCGGACTATTTAAAAACCCAACAATTTCGGTTGGTATGGTTTGCAGGCCTTCCAGAGGTACTGTGGATTTGACATATCCGATCTAAAATTTTGTTTAAATTTGATAGCTTGTCTCTGTTGTCCTTAAGAGGCCGTGTTTTATTGTTTGGCCGCGAGCTTTTGAATCCGGCGTTGACCGCCGTGCCCTTTGGGCTTTTTTCTTTATTCCGGCGCTGATCTTTCCTGCGCCGTGACTTTCGGTTTCATCTCTGATATCGGATGTACTCGGATCGCTGGTGCTGCATCTTGCTAGCCAGTTGTCTTCTCCTGCGCAAAAGCGCGTCATGAGGCTTGTTAGTGCGGCCATTGTTCTTGGCTTCTCTTGGCCGAGATGTCTGGCGAGCCATTCGTCTCGGACGTTGTGTTTAAAAGCTGCTAAGGCTTCCGCATCCGGACAGTCGACTATTTGGTTCTTTTTTATGAGGAACCTGTTCCACAATTTGCGTGCTGACTCTCTCGGCTGTTGGGTTATATGACTCAAATCGCTCAGATCCGGAGGGCGGACATAAGTCCCTTGAAAATTTGCTCTAAACGTCCTCAAGCTCTTCCCAACTTCCAACAGTGTTTTACGGGAGGTTTTGAGCCAATGCGGGCTGGCCCTTTGAGCTTGAGGGTAGGTATTTTATGGCGTGGAGATCATCTCCTCTAGCCATGTGTATGTGTAGTATGTAATCTTCTATCCGCACTCAAAGTCTCATTGTGCGTCGTATGCCTCTATGTTCATGGGTTTGAACCCGCTGGAAATTCATGATCCAGCACCTCATCGGTAAAACATAGCGGGTGTGCGGCGCCCCTGTATTTGGGTGTGCCGCTGTCTTCGAACACTTGTTGTGTTGTGTTACTTCCTGGGGCCCTCTTTTTTGGCCCGTAGATGGACCTAGTTGGGCCGTCCGTTTTTCTAGGAAAATAATTCGGCTTGTGCGCGGCCCCGCTTGTCGCTTTTGGCCTGTCATCTGGCCGTCTATCCGACCAGGTGGCCTCTTTATTTTTTGACTGTGAAGGCTCTATGGCTTCCTCGTCAAATTCTGGCAGCAACTTGCGCTTCGGGTAGCTCTTAGTTTGATGGGCATTGCCATATTTGTCTGCAGTCTTGAATACTTTGTTCCACTTCATTACGGCGTGTCTTACGCTGTTTTGAGCTTCCGTTTCGCCTTCTTCAAACTTCTTGCAGTGGCGACGAGTTTTTTGTGTATGTTCTTATGCTCCGGTGTTGTGTCCGGACTGTTGATTGCTCCGTGAAGGGGTTGATTATCCGGCTCGTCCTGTTCGTTGTCCGCTGGTTTGCCCTGCTCTATCGCTGGGTCGTTAGGAAGGCTGCTTTGATCGAGGCGGGACTTAGGGTGGCGTCTACATCGCCGTTTTGGTTGTTTATCGGCGGGATTATCCTCTGCCGCGTCCCGTTGTTCCTCGTTATTGCTTCTCTTTGGGGTGTCCACCATGTATATGTCGTATGACAAGGTGGTCTTCCAGTGTCCTGTAGGCTCTGGTTCTTGGTAGTCTCCGGCATCGTCGTCCATACCGTCGATGTCTTCGGAGTCGTAGTCGAGTACGTCGGTTAAATCGTCGACGGTGGCTATGAAGTGGGTGGTGGGTGGGTTCTGAATTTCTTCGTCGTCCGCGTCCCAACCGTCCTGGCCGTAGTTCGGCCAGGGCTCTCTGGATAATGAAAGATGCTTCAGTGAATTTATGATATCGCCGAAGGGCGAGCGCTGAAAGATGTCCGCAGCGGTGAATTCCATGATCGGCGCCCAATCGGATTCGACTGGCAGGGGCGCAGGAGGTTCGGAGTCCGGCAGAGAGTCCGACACGTCGGAGTCATGAGCTTTATGCGGGACAAGGTAAGTGTTCGGCTCCATCGCCGTAGAAGGATCAGCTCCCGAGGCGGTGTCCAACCATCCGTCCTCGATCCGAGCGATCGGCTCCGGACTATGAGTCGGGCGGATTAGTAGCGGCCTCAAGGTGCTGTCCGTGGCGAGAGTTAGGTCATGCCCATCGTGAAAGCGCTGCACGCTTCGGCTGTGGCTCAGATCCATCGAAGATCAAGTCCCGCGGATATCGGCCGTGAAGTTTAGGCTTCAAACCTGACTGACGGCGGGGCGTAGCTTCGATCTGCTCCGGATGGCCAAGTGAGTTGGCCCGCAGCGAAGGCTGCGAATATGAAGATCTGTCCGGGAGAAAAGTCTCACCCAGGGCGGCGTCGTTGTTGATTGAAGAGGCCATCAAGCCTATCGGTGATGACACGAGGAGCTCTCAATGAAAGCACCAATGTCGGTGTCAAAACGGCGGATCTCGGGTAGGGGTCCCGAACTGTGCGTCTAGGCGGATGGTAACAGGAGACGAGGGACACGATGTTTTACCTGTGTTCGGGCCTCTTGATGGAGGTAAAACCCTCGTCCTGCTCGATTGATATTGATATTGTGGATGTTTACAAGAGTGGATCTACCACGAGATCAAGGAGGCTAAACCCTAGAAGCTAGCCTATGGTATGATTGTAAGGGTTGTTGATGTTGTCCTACGGACTAAAGCCATCCGGTTTATATAGACAGCGGAGAGGGCTAGGGTTACATAGAGTCGGTTACAATGGTAGGAGATCTACATATCCGTATCGCCAAGCTTGCCTTCCACGCCAAGGAAAGTCCCATCCGGACACGGGGCGAAGTCTTCAATCTTGTATCTTCATAGTCTTGGAGTCCGGTCGATGATGATAGTCCGGCCGATGATGGTAGTCCGGCCATCCGGACACCCCCTAATCCAGGACTCCCTCAGAGGGGCCAACCAAGATGGCGCGAGAAACGAGGAGACGGAGTCCATTATCCAGCGACCCCGATGCCTCGGTTTTCGGGATGGTCAGTAAAGGCAAAGATCTGTTGAAGATATGATGGAATAAAATAGATATTTAATTAAAAGGTGATGTCACGTTGGGTTAACCCGGATCTAGAAGATGACGTCACAACGGGTTATGACCTTCTCACGGACAGAAGACAGAAGGACTTGTTGTTAAGGTATTTTAAGATTGACATGAACCGGTTCAAATCAATCTGGGGCCTAATGTTGGGGATATAACTATTTGTGTAAGTCGCCCAGGAGGGGCCGGGTTATGCAAAGAAGACTCATCAGAAAGAAGCCCAAGACCAAGCATGAAGATGGCGGTTCATAGGGTCTAAGGCCCATGGGCGGCTTAAGGCCCATAGTGACAAACCGCCATGATGGCATGCCTTGTAACATAAGGTAGAAGTAACTAGTCACCGAGCCGGGCACTGTTTATGAGCCGGCCGGGACTCTGTAGGCCGCAGGGCGTCAACCCGTGTATATAAGGGGATGACCCGCCGGCGGCTTAGGGCAAGAAACATCCAGTCGAGAACCGGGCATAGCATATCTCGCTCCCTGGTCATCGAAACCTCAAGCAATACCAACCCAACTAGACGTAGGCTTTCCTTCACCGTAAGGGGCTGAACTAGTATAAACCTCTCGTGTCCTTTGTCCCGATTAACCCCTTTAAGCTTCCTAGTTGCGAAGGCTCCACGACTAAGTCCTTGCAAGAGGACATCTGCCGTGACAATTCCACGACACCGATGACAAAGGGAACAACGTATGTTGTTATGAGGTCTGACCGATAAAGATCTTCGTAGAATATGTGGGAGCCAATATGAGCATCCAGGTTCCGCTATTGGTTATTGACCGGAGACGTGTCTCGGTCATGTCTACATAGTTCACGAACCTGTAGGGTCCGCATGCTTAACGTTTCGATGACAGTTATATTATGAGTTTATGTGTTTTGATGTACCGAATTAGTTGGAGTCCCGGATGAGATCGGGGACATGACGAGGAGTCTCGAAATGGTCGAGACGTAAAGATCGATTTATTGGACGACTATATTCAGACATCAAAAAGGTTCCGAGTGATTCGGGTATTTTCGGGAGTACCGGGGAGTTACGGGAATTCGTATTGGGCCTTAATGGGCCATACAGGAAAGGAGAAAAAGGCCTCAAAGGGTGGCCGCACCCCTCCCCATGAGCTGGTCCGAATTGGACTAGGGAGGCGCCCTTCGTTCCTTCTCCTTTTCCTTCCCTTCCTTCCTCCTACTCCTACTACTTGGAAGGGCTCCTAGTTCTACTAGGAAAGGGGGAATCCTACTCCCGGTGGGAGTAGGACTCCCCTAGGGCGCGCCATAGAGAGGGCCGACCCTCCCCCTCCTCCACTCCTTTATATACGGGGGCAGGGTGGCACCCCAGAGACAATAATTGATTGTTTGATCTTTTAGCCGTGTGCGGTGCCCCCCTCCACCATAGTCCACCTCGATATTACTGTAGCGGTGCTTAGGCGAAGCCCTGCGTCGGTAGAACATCAACATCGTCACCATGCCGTCGTCTTGTGAAACTCTCCTCAACACTCGGCTGGATCGGGGCGTCCATCGGGCTGAGCGTGTGCTGAACTCGGAGGTGACGTGCGTTCGGTACTTGATCGGTCGGATCGTGAAGACGTACGACTACATCAACCGTGTTGTGCTAATGCTTCCGCTTTCGGTCTACGAGGGTACGTGGACAACACTCTCCCCTCTCGTTACTATGCATCACCATGATCTTGCGTGTGCGTAGGATTTTTTTTTGAAATTACTATGTTCGCCAACAGTAACTCGTCTTTGTAGATGCTGCACAACATAGTGATTGCGTCAAACATCTAAATATATAAGAATGTGCTGCAAGTTTAGTAGATTACGATGTATAACTGCAGTACTGCACTTACTTGATATAAGGTAGTATCTCATGACAGTTATTCAACACATACCAAACCATTTTGTCCAAATATTTAGGTTTGTCCTCTTGCCGACTCTTCCCTGTAACTCGAACAGTATAATCGAAAACATTGAGCCCGGGATTGTCTTCACCCACATCTTTGCTAAGCTGTTAAGCTGTTTCAATGTATTTTGAGCAGAATGTCAACGCTTCTTTAGCAATGTAGGCCTCCGCAATGGAACCCTCGGGTCTAGCTCTGTTCCTAAGATAGCCCTTGAAAGTGCCTAGCCGCCTTTCAATAGGGTACATCCAGCCATACTGTACTGGACCTCTAAGTAGTGCCTCATCACGTAGATGAACAGCCAAATGCACCATCACATCAAAGAAGTCTGGAGGATATATCTTCTCAAGGTCGCATAGGATAGTTGGTATCTTGTCTCTAAGACGCTCCAAAGCATCTATCCTGATATTCCTACTGCAGAGTTCCCTGAAGAATTGTCCCAACTCTGCAACTGCTCTGTATAAGTCAGGGCGGCCCAATCCTCTAAGGATAACAGGTAAAACCCTTTGAAGTAGGACGTGGCAGTCATGAGTTTTCAACCCTTGTACCTTGTTTCCATCTGCACTGACTCTCCTTTCAGGGTTGGAAGCAAATCCATGTGGGAATCTCACACGTGACAGGACCTCGAAGAATTCTTTTCTTTTTACCTTGTCCAAGACGTACATAACTAGTGCCATATCCTGTGGTTTATCTTCATCTTGCACCTGCAAATCCTTTCTGATACCCAGGTGTGTCAAATCAATCCTAGATTTTAAGGTATCTTTCGTCTTGTCTTCAATATTAAGAAGTGTGCCGATAATGCTGTCACATATATTTTTCTCGATGTGCATCACATCAAGATTATGTCGTAGATCCAAATCTTTCCAATACTCCAAGTCCCACAAAGTAGACCTGCGGGTAAACAATAATCTCTCTTCTACCCTGCCACACTTCCTTTTCCCGCTACCATTACCAGGATGGTTTCCTGGTGTAATATGCCTAACCTTCTCTAGTTCAACTTGCAACTCATCGGCGGTGAGCCTCTTTGGCGCATCACGGTTTTCATGCTTTGCATTGAACACATGTCTTCGGTATTTTCTAGGATGCAGCTTGTCCTTGGCAAGGAAATGGCGGTGTCCAATGTAACATATCTTGCTAAGTGTTGCGTATGACAATGATTCTGTCACAAATAACACATGCATTGTAACCATGTGTCGCTCACCACGACATAGTGCCCAAAGCCGGATAATCATGGATGCACCAAATTATAACAACACGCAGAAAGAAATCAGCTGGTGGGCTGCTATATAGGTCTCGAGTGAGAACACCCTTCCATAGCTGTTGAAGTTCCTCCACAAGAGGCTCCATGAACAAATCAAAATCCTTTCCGTGAATTTTTGGACCTGGGATGAGCAAGGCCATCATGTAGTTTGATTCTTTCGTGCGAGACATTTGGAGGCATGTTGTAAGGATAACAAGCACTCGCCACATGCTATATGTGGCGCTCTGGTGGCCAAATGGGTTAAATCCATCCTGCTAAGCCAAGTCTAATGTTTCTCGGTCAGACAGAAACTCTTTGTGTTTATCATTGAAGCTTTTCCACTCACTACCATGAGATGGATGGCTCATTATATTCGATCTCTGTACTCTGGTTCCTAGAATGCAACAGTACATCCTCTCTTGTTTCAGCATCATGAAACAACCTCTGCAATCTTGGTGTAATTGGAAAATGTCTCGAGAACATTATGAGGAATCCTCTTCACAAAGATCGCCATCTTTCCATCTTGATGATTTGCATTTCGGGCATTCACTTAAGTTGGCATAATCCTTCCGGAACAGAACACAATTATTCTTACAAACATGGATCATATCATATCCAATTCCAACTGCACGAAGGAAATTATTCATTTTACTGTAGGTGTGTGGCAGCTCAAACGCATCTGGGAAAGATTCACGGAAAGCAGCCAACATCGCATCGAATGATTTGTTGGTCATCCGCTCAGATGTCTTCACCTGAAGAAAGGTGACCATAGCTGAGAATATTGACAGCTTATTTCCTGGGGTGACAGCAACGTTGCATTGTTCCAACATGCGGGCCCACCGTTTTTCTTCTGCAGGCGAAAGTTCACGGAATGCACGAGCATTTCGTAGCATTGTTTCAATGTTGGTCAAACTCACTGGCTCTGCCACCACCACCTCCTCCTCCTCTTCCACCTGAGCATCAGGCATATCAAGATGGTGATTTGTTGCTTCCACGTAGTCAATAACATTGACGTTCACAGCTTCACCATGATGAACCCACCTAGTATATGTGAGACATCCCATACAAGTGTAGATGATTTTGCACAGTTGACTGGGGTCTTGTAACTGAATTCATACAACTGCTACACGGGCAGAGCACATCTGATCTCGGACCACCGTACTCAGCTCTGATAAAGTTCATGAAGTTTTCAACCCCCTCGACATATGCAGCGGAGAATCTTCGAGCAGAAGTTATCCAAGTCCTGTCCATCTATTAGACATACAAATTAGTTCTTCTACTAGATATTACAGGAAAAACATATATGCTTTTTTATGAAGTCCAGAAAAAAATACCTAGGTCCATGTCTAAAGCTATGGCAAGATATTCTGACGAGCAGATCTAAGTAACGAAATATATGTAAAGCTAATTCAGCAAACATATTTGAGTGCCAAATTATGGCAAGCTGTTTCAGCAGTCAATGAGGCCGAGCACACAGCCATCAAACTATTGAAGGCCATCGTAGCAACAAAGATCGAGTATAAAACGGTGTAGAGCTATTTCACCTAACAGATTGGCTACTAGACCATGGCAATCTATGTCACAATAAATATATGGCAAGATATTTTAGCAACTAATCGGCCTTGGCATGCCATCTCAGCTAAGCAGATTGAGTGCAGAACAGGGCAAGGAAGCTTCTTAAGCAGATCATATTGATAGTAAACTACTTCGGCAAATAGTGAGATTAATAGCGTCTATCAGCTAACATTCAGCGCTACACCGACATGAACGGAGCCTCAGTCTAGAATGCGCGTACCGTGGGAGAAGCTGACCGCCGTGCGTCTCCACACGAACGTCACCAGCGGTGGCGGCGCCGACCGCCGTCGCCCACAAGAACGTAGCGAGGTGGCGGCGCTGCTAGAGGACGGCAGTCTCTGAGAGCGTCTTGTGGGAGCGAGAGGATCGCCGAACATGGCGCCGACATATCGGCCAAGGGGAGGGCGGCTTTGGCGGAGCGAATGGAGTGGAGGGGGACAGGGGGAGGGGGGTGTGGGGAATATTATTGGCTAGTTGGCCGAAGGGCGGTTGAATTGGATTTGGGGGTAATTTTTGGGTGTGGGGGGGAGGATTTTCACGCGGTGGGCGGTGGGAGTTTGGCACATGGTCGGTTTCTCCAAGTGCAGTCCCACGTGTCAGTGAAGAGGCAAGCCGAAGTGCGTTCCGTTTGCGTGAGCCGTGTGCAGGACCGAACGTGTGTTGGTGCAATGCGACCGCGACAGGAGTGCTGTGAGTGTACCGCCTTTTTTCCTTTTAAACTAGGTGCTTCGCCCCCTAAAACAATTGTTGCTTCGCGCGATCCATTTATACTACTACTAGTAATCCGGTAATCCCGACTAAAACGGCACGGCCGGGTCTTTTCCCGCGATATCTTTGGGAGGTTGGCTTAGTTGGGTTTTAGGACGAGTAATGCTACACCTCGTAATCCCGCCACGTAATTAACGTAATGTGAAACGTGTGAGCTGTTGATTGTAGATTGGGGGAGGGAGGGGCCCACCACCATGAAAATCAGGGGAGGAGAGAGAGAGGCAATTTACGTTAACCCTTTCGCAGGTTCCCGTAGATGTAGAAAGATGTGAAATGCGTGAATGTGTAGTGGACGTACTATTGGAGTGCCTAAGATAATTTGTGTATGTATAGACCCTATGTGTTTATTTTACTTCGCATGTTAGATTTGTCTCGGTTCAATTAAAAGCAGAGTTGGTGATGATGGTGTGCCTGTCATCCTGTAATATAGGTCGTCCGACCTATATCTAACGGATAGGAAGGAAACTATGACAATTTACCCGCACTCCTCTCCACATTTGTAGATAAGGCTTTCCCTCGTTCATCCTTTTCTCCCACAAGATCTTGATCTTCCGTGCAACGCACGGGCATCTTGCTAGTACTCCTACAATATGTATATTATTGTGAAAGTTCATATACACCGGCCGAGATTAATGCAAACACGGCAGATTTTCATTACATTTCGAACTTTTATAGGACAAAAAAATAAAACAAACCTGACCCTAAACCTATTCAACGGTGGTGACCGACGTCCTCCATCTGTGATCTCCATGTACGGGGGCGGGGTTCAAGACCCGTGAAGTGAAGGTGCGGTCTCCGACGAGGAAAAGTAGAACACGGGAGACGGACCGGCCAGTTGGCACACCATGCCCTGCCGCCTCCCATGCCCTACTCATCCTCGGAGGAGTCCCCGACCTCGGCGGTGCCGGACGTTGGACGGCGGCAAGTAGGACGCGTGGCTGACGGTGCTCCCGTCGTCGGCCGCCAGCGTGGCCACCACTTGTGCGGCGACTTGAGCGAGGGCGGCGACCTCGAGCTCCATCCCCGCTTGCGGTCATGCAGGATGTGGTTCCAGGTAGGAGGACGATGCGCCATGGTGTGGAGGTTAGCTGGGCGTTGCCTCTTTAAGTAGCGCATTCCGGTGAGGCCAAGCGTCCTGTTGCGTCATTATGTCGCCAGAGTTGGTTCCTCGGGCACCGAGCCTCTAAACGACGACATACAGACGAACGACATGAATGCGGGCAGCTGGCACCGGCTGGGAACGCACCGTGTGACGGCGTGAGGGATGAGGGTTTTTGGTGTGCCAGGGTAGTCAGCTGCGGTCGTGGAAACGCTGGAGATGCCCTTTGCTCACATGCAATCGACGCATGTCATTGAAAAAGCAAGACGACCCGGCATGGTGTCAGGTCCAGAGGATGCAGTTGGCCGTGCTACACCACTCCGCGGACGCGTCACGGCGCCCCGAGCATCCTCGACGAGCCGGGTTTTGGGGTGTGTTTGGATTGTGGCCAAAGTGCATCTTACCAAAATTTTGGTCATGACCCAAAGATTGGTCTTTGTTTGGATGGCTGCCATGTTTTTGGCATGCCAATGAACTCTAGCCAACTCTAGTTCATTTTTTTTGCCAATGTCGGCCAAATCATGGCCAACCAATACCTCAACCAAAATTTTGGTCATGACCCAAAGATTGGTCTTTGTTTGGATGGTTGCCATTTCTTTGGCATGCCAATGAACTCTAGCCAACTCTAGTTCATTTTTCTTGCCAATGTCGGCCAAATCATGGGCAACCAATACCTCAACCAAAAATTTGGCTACCCAATGCTTTGATGGGGCAACCTTGGGCACAAACCAAACATACCGTTGGTCATGCCACAACACTAACGCCACCCTCGGCACACTGAAACCGACCGTGTCTATCGATGATATGAGCGTGTCGCTCACCGCGGTCGCCGTGTCCAGAGGCGGTGCTGGAGCTGCGCCCCGTTGTTGGCCCCAATGACTCACATGAACGGTTGTCGGTGGCAAGGAGGTCGTGGGCCAGCTCCTCCATTGGACTAGTCTGCGCTACATCGTCCCGACGGGTGTGCCCCACATGTCGGTTTCCCTGTTTTCCCGGCCATATTCGAGCGTCAGTGCTCCGAGTTGCGCATTAGGCCTTTCACTATGTAGGCCAAGCGAGACAACTTACTGTTTATTTGAGCCGTTCAAGTATAACCATGTGGTGTTTGCTTATTTCTCATTCCTCTCCATCCCTCTTCTCCATCGATTATGCGCCCTCCAGTCGAGTCCATCCTCCCGCATGACTCATTTGAACATTACACCGAGTATCATTCGCATGTCCCACCCTAGTCCTCTTTCAATAGATCTCCGGACCCCGAGATGAAATCGAGAGGGAACGAGTGGGGGAACGTGATACCTAAGGCGGATTCAAAATTTTGAACCGGTGATCATAGCATCCGCAAATCATATATAAAGGGTATTCAATGTTCGTTCCGTTTTTGAACGTACAATATACTCCATCCTATCCTTTCTAGTTTACATATAAGTTTTATGTGTAGTTAAAGTATCTCTGCTTTGATCAAAAAGGTATCAACATTCAACAACGCCCAATCAATATTGTTAGATTCATACGTACTCCTAGATTTGTACTCGAGATGGTTTCCAATTTGACTATTGACAAGATTAATAGTACATGAGATGTATAATGTGAAAATTATATCATTGGAAACTCCTTTCACATACGAATTTGACCGTATGCTTTGTGTAAGTTGCATGTCATATATTATTACTCTAACATTTGTTCAATGTTAGCCTCGAAAAATGCATTAGACCCTGTATGCTTTGTGTAAGTTGCATGTCATATATTATTACTCTAACATTTGTGTAAGTTGCATGTCATATATTATTACTCTAACATTTGGTCAAAGTAGTATAGTGGAAGTGGATCCTCCGACGTAGGTATCCCTGCCTTACCCTCCCTTTCGTCATTCTTGGCGGACCCCATGCTTGCTAGGCCCCACATGTCAGTTACTCAATGGGTTCGGCCACTTCAGGGGATCCTCATCCGTAGTATACTCCCTCTGTTTTTATTTACTACACATAAAACGGAGGGAGTGGTGGTATAATAAATGATGCGGGCGGGGGAGGGGGAGGGACGTCGGTTTGCTCTCAACTACGATCCCACAAGCGAGCGAAAATGCAAGACGAAGCGCGTTCCATTCGGTGAGCGACGTGGAGGGTCCAGCGTGCCGGGCTGCAACGCGAACGCGACAAGAGCGATGTACAATCAAAACCTATTGACCGGTCATGACCGGAACCACTATTCACACCAGAACCTTCGCTGCTCGGCCTACGCTAGCCACTGCCCTAAAACCACACCAAATCTCCAGCCCATTCCCCCACCTTTCGATCCCCTAGCACGCATCAAGCATCCCCTAGTTCTCCAGAAAGCGATGGTGCGCCGCAAGATCACTTACTACAAGATGCTGACGCCAGAGCGTCGCACAGAAATCACGGCGGCGGTCGGCGCCACAGACCTCCGTTCCCAAGCTCGCTTTGCAGCGGGCCAATCCCCGAGTTCTCTGGAGCCAAGCTACGAGGAGGAGGAAGCCGATCCAATGTTCATGGCGGAGGTCGCGACGCAGAAGGCCCCCGATGGGTATGAGACGATGGACGTCGACTTCGTGCCGGCGTCCGAGTCCCCCATGGTGCAGGCGGACCAGTGGTTCAACATGGCGACATTAAAGGAGGACCGGGAGGCAGAGGCTCAACTCGACAGGGAGCGCGCGCATGCCGCTGCCATCGAGGCTCTCCTGCAGGCGGAACCGGATGTCGTGGATGCGAACCGGGCGGCGGAGGCTCAACTTGAGGCGGAGCGCGCAGATGCTGCTGCCATCGAGGCCCTCCTGCAGGCGGAACCGGACATCCTGGACTTGAACCGGG
Organism: Aegilops longissima; assembly: GCA_021605205.1. NCBI lineage: Eukaryota > Viridiplantae > Streptophyta > Magnoliopsida > Poales > Poaceae > Aegilops > Aegilops longissima. The sequence continues at coordinate 430,283,590 of CM038681.1, read as the reverse complement.
TGGCGAGCTCGACTTCGGCAGAAGCGCGGATGCCGCTCTCATCATGACCCTCCTGCAGCGGAACCGACGCCCCGACTTGAACCGGGCGGCGGAGGCTCGACTCGGCGCTGAGCGCGCGGATGCCGCTGCCATCGAGGCCCTCCTGCGCAGCGGAACCAGACGCCCTCGACTTGAACTGGCTGTGCTCTCGTCCGTGCAGGCGCCCGCATGCTCCGCTTGAACGAGTAGCTGGAGGTCGAGGACAACCACGGTGCGGAGACACACGTCGGCAGCGATAGCTGGTTCAAGGCCGGCAGCCAAAGACGGCGAGGCCGTCTCTTTCCGCGACGCAAAGATAGTTTTTCTTTATGTTGTTGTTTTTATGGATCTTTTGCTGTGTAAAACATATATTTGTTATGCAAGTCGCTTGACTTGGGTCATCTACCATTTCAAAGCGGTTGGATGAATATCCCACGTCTCCTAACCCTTCTTTCCTTCTTCCTCACCGCCGGTGTCAAAACCGCGGATCTCGAGTAGGGGGTCCCGAATCGCGTCTAGGCGGATGGTAACAGGAGACAAGGGACACGATGTTTTTACCCAGGTTCGGGCCCTCTCGATGAGGTAAAACCCTACTCATGCTTGATTAATATTGATGATATGGGTAGTACAAGAGTAGATCTACCACGAGATCAAGGAGGCTAAACCCTAGAAGCTAGCCTATGGTATGATTGTTGTTCTTCCTACGGACTAAAACCCTCCGGTTTATATAGACACCAGAGAGTGCTAGGGTTACACAAAGTTGGTTAATGTTAGGATATCCACATATTCGTATCGCCAAGCTTGCCTTCCACGCCAAGGAAAGTCCCTACCGGACACGGGACGAAGTCTTCAATCTTGTATCTTCATAGTCCAGGAGTCCGGCCGAAGGTATAGTCCGGTTATCCGGACACCCCTAATCCAGGACTCCCTCAGTAGCCCCCGAACCAGGCTTCAATGACGACGAGTCCGGTGCGCAAGTTGTCTTCGGCATTGCAAGGCGGGTTCCCCTCCAAATTCCGTGTACCTGTTGAATAATGTCCGGTTTCTTGTAAATGTTGTGCTCCTTGGCTTCTACGCCCAATAATGGCCGTCCTCCACGTGTCAAATGAATACAAAAAGTCTGGGTGTTTTTACATTCACACCCCTAGCCGCGTAAATGAGCCGCCTATTTAAAGGGACGAGGATTTAGATCCAAACCACACCTTCTCCCTTCCGTGAGTATTCATTAGAGCGCATCCGACAAAGGTCCATCCCACCATGGCCAGCCGTCGCAACTCCTCCTCTCGCCCTTCCAGCCCTCAGCCTGGAGATTGGGAGAGATGCTCCATCCCGCACAGCGAGCTAGTGACGCTACAGACCAAGGGATTTCTCCCCCCGGCCTATATGATCCCGGTTCGAGCCGTACTTGCCACCTATAATGGCGGAGAGCAAGCGGAGAGTGCCCCCAGTCCCTCCAAAGGAGAGCGGGTATGCCTTGTCCCTTATTTAATAAGAGGGCTTGGATTTCCAATTCATCCGTTTCTCTGGGGGCTCCTGGAGTTCTATGACCTCCAGCTGCACAACCTCACGCCTGCCTCCATATTGCATATCGCTGGCTTCGTAGCCCTCTGCGAGTTTTTTTTGGGTGTTGAGGCTCATTTCACGCTGTGGAAGAGGCTATTCTGCCTGGTGCCCTGTTTTCAGGAGGGGTCAATATATCAAGTGGGCGGAGCCGAAGTGTGGTGCATCGCCGGGACCGGATATCTATCCAGAACCCCAAAGAAGGCGTCCGAGAATTGGCCTTCGGAATGGTTTTATATAGAGGACGTCCCGTTGCCGGATACTGTTCGGATCGGCCTCCCTGAGTTCGACACTGCTCCCCTGAAGAAGCGCCTAAGCTGGCGTCCACGGAGCCCTCAGAGGGAAAGTGACAAGGACGTCCTTTACCTGATGGACCGGATAAAATTATTAGCTCATTCCGGACTCACCATGATCGGAGTCATGGCCGCATGCATCATGCGGGGGGTGCAGCCGCTTCATTATAGAGGCCACCCCATGTGGGACTTCAACGGGGAGGATGACGCCACCCATCACGGCCGTAAGGGGCCGGACTCGGCTGCCACTATAATAAAGATCTTGTCCGCTTTGTACAAGGGAGAGGAGGAGGAATTTCTCCGTCAACCCACAGGGTGGATTTACTATGTACAATCCTCGGAGTTGGGTAAGTGGACACTTTTGCTTGCCGATCCGTTTTATATTCCCATCGTTTAAGTATATAGTCTAACGACTTCAATGCAGGAACTGTGTCAGGCTGTTAAAGAAATAAACAGCCCTCCTCCACAGCCCGAGGATCCGGGACGGTCCCTCGACCCGGCCTCCCAAGAGGATCCGGACTTATCTGTGGAGCTGATTGATGGAGTGTTCCATCAATTGAGCAAGGACAACGCCTTAGTGGCCATTACGGCCGATTACCCAGGGCTAATCCCGGCCTCCCAGGTAACTGAAACCGAAGTCCCAGCACCTCGAAAAGGGATCCACCCTCGCGTGTTTTCAGTTTCCTGATTACAACCGTGTTTTGCAGGGGAGGTTTTTGAGACGGGAGGCCGAGCCTGCGGCGACAAGCCAACGAGGGGCTGCAGGGCCCCGTGGGCAAAAAAGAAGTGCAGTCCGGACCGAGGCGCCGGCGCAAAGGTATAGCGCGCCCTCTTATTCCCAGGTGTTATTCCTTCGAGGCATATTAACACTCGTGCTCTCTTCAGGACAAAGAGACCTCGCCGGACTATATCCGGAGAAGCTGCCAATCGCGCCTCCACCAGCCAGGCTCCAAAGCCTGGTCCGGAGGCAGAGGCGAACACGAGGCGCGCACCAGACGCTCCTCCAACAGAGGATGCAGACAGACTGTCAGCCACCAATTACGAGGTGGAGAGTGCCTTGAACCACAGGCGTCGCCGGACAGTTCTCCGCGACGCTTCTTTCTCCCAAGAGGCGTTGGATGCCTTCAATTTGGGAGATGCGTACCTCCGTGCCGCTCAACATGGCCTAGCCAGAGCCACGAAGCAATATGTAAAAGACATACAGGTGAGAAAATTTAATGGTTATACATATCAGTAGCCCCCGAGACTTGAAACAGTTAGAAGAACTGATTTAAGGATCATTTAATAATGCAGGGTATTGCGAAAAGAATACCCAACTGTCCCAGGAGCTAGAAGAGTGCAAAGCCCAACTTGAGGCTGCACTAGCCGTGACAGGGGAGCCCAAGGAGACCCCCGTTGGTAATATATGCTTCAAAAAGATAAGTATTTTGTGAAGTGCAGCGTGTGTGCAAATCTGACAAATGAAATTGCAGATGGCGCCGGATTCGATCCGGAAAAGCAACAACTCCTACGCCAGTTAAAGGCTGGTGAGAGCGTGCTAACAAAGGTGAGGCGGGAGAAGAATGATCTCCAAGATGCCAACACCAAGCTGGGCGTTGAACTGAAAGATGTTCATGCCCGGCTGTCGGACTCTGTTAAGGAGAATCAGCGGCTTCGGCACGGCATATTTAGTAAGTGCTTAAACGAACCTTTGAAAAAAAAGAGTTCGGCGAGGAAGTCGACTAACAGAGTAATGTCTGTAGGTGTGCTAACAGGTCGTCCTGCAGAGGAGATGCCCGGTTCTACGGGTGACCTTCTTCCCGAGCTCTACGAATCGCATGCGAGCGAAGTTCGACAGTGATGCAAGGCGTCGCCCAGGCCTTGTGGCCATCCATCTCCATGCACGAAGGCCTTGGAGAGCTTGCAGAGAAGCTGAAGGGAGTGCGGCGGCGCTTCCGATTGTGGAAGATATCGGCCTACCGTCAAGGCGCTAGGGAGGCCTGGGCCATGGTGAAGACGCACACGGTACCAGGTGACCCCAACCACATGGCCGAGGTCGGACTGTGGGGCCCTATGGAAGGAGATCCTGTAAGTTAGTATACGGCCAAGTAGAATTGGCCGCAGTATTCCCAGCAGGATCAGAAACTAGACAGCCCGTTAGATGGTATTGAAGAGGAATACAATCACTCGAATGACTATGTAATTTTAATTGACATTTGTAATGCCTTCTATCCGGATTGTAGATCGTTTGTCATGGCCGACCTTTTCGCTTCAACCTCGGGGCCTGACGGTCCGGAGTGTGTCCGAATACCCTCGCGGTTATATAAGAACCGGGTATGCATGGAGACCAAAGTGGGGTCATTAGTGCTTGAAATGCATAAGTGCCCAACTAGTTATGTTATATTACATGGTTAGTAAGAAACAACTTCCAGTGAGAATAGTTCCGTTAAGGGTTCCTTTCCCTGGGAGGCATGCCCTAAAGTGCATATCCGTTCTGTGAAAAAGACGCAGGAAAAAGCATCTGGGGGCACATAAATAAATAAATAAGTGAAAAGATCATCTTTTAGTTCATCGACCGAATATTCCCTTAAGAACGCTAGCTTTCGGCTTCACCCAGTCTGAGGTACACATCCGGCTGACCCAGCAGTAACAATCGCAGAGGTGCTCCCTTTACCACCTAGCCGAACAATCGGGAATGTAGGGGTAAGCACAGGAGCTAGGCAACCTAGCTTGGCCAAAACTTAAGTCATATTGATGCATATAATGGTGAAATAAAAGGTACATGCGGAAGTGTGACACATGTGTTGGGCATAAAGCCCGTATAAATAAGCTTCTGTTAAGAGAAGCCCCCAGGTTTAATGAGTGCGGATAGCACGTCATTTGATGAGCCTTTAAAGGCTATAAAAGAAAGGGAGGGGAGAAGGAGAGAAATGTAACACAGACAGTATATAAAAAATGGACAGAGGAAGGAGACGAACACAGAGTCCGGCGCTAGGCATAGAATCTTCGGAGACGGGCTGCGTTCCATGGGTTCGGCTCGAGTCGGTTATCCGATGCATCTCGCAGGCGGTACGCTCCACCAGTCAGGACTTGGTCAATTATGTAGGGACCTTCCCACTTGGGCTTGAGTTTGTCCTTTTCTTGTCCGCAGCGCGAGAACTAATTCGCCAACGCTGTAATTTTTGGCCCGTACTTCTCGCTTTGGTATCTTCAAGCCTCTTTGCTGATAGAATGCGGAACGGGCTTTTGCCACGCCACGCCCTCCTCCAAGGCGTCAAACTGTCCTGCCGACGAGCTCGGTTCTCTTTCTTCGTACATGCGCACTCGAGGTGAGTCATGAATTATGTCACAAGGGAAAACAACCTCTGCGCCGTACACAATGAAGAATGGTGTGTATCCGGTGGTGCGATTCGGCGTGGTCCGCAGCCCCCAGAGTACGGAGTCGAGCTCCTCTACCCAGTGCGTGTTAGATTCCTTGATAGACCGCACTAATCTGGGTTTGATGCCGCTCATGATAAGACCATTTTCATGTTCGACCTGGCCGTTAGTTTGTGGGTGATAGACGGAAGCATAATCGAGCTTGATGCCCATGTTTTTCCACTAGAGTTTTACCTCGTCGGCCGTAAAGTTCGTGCCGTTATCAGTGATGATGTTGTGGGGGATGCCATAACGGTGTACAACCCCGGATATAAAGTCTATCACCGGTACGGATTCGGCCGTCTTAACAGGCTTGGCTTCTATCCATTTGGTGAACTTATCCACCATGACCAGTAAGTATTTTTTCTTGTGGGTTCCGCCTTTAAGTGGTCCAACCATGTCAAGCCCCCAGACCGCGAAGGGCCAAGTGATGGGGATAATTTGGAGGGTGGTGGGTGGCATATGGATTTGGTTTGCAAAAAGCTGGCAACCGACGCATCGTTGGACTAAGTCCTGGGCGTCTGCCCAGGCCGTCGGCCAATAAAAGCCTGTACGGAAGGCCTTGCTTACAAGTGACCGAGCTGCGGCGTGATGACCACCGAGTCCAGCATGAATTTCAGCCAGAAGGTTCCGCCCTTCCTCTTCGGAGATGCACCTTTGAAGGACTCCGGTAGTGCTTTTCTTATAAAGCTCTCCCTCATGGACTTTGTAGGCTTTAGATCACCGCACTATTTAGCGTGCCTCGTTTTGGTCCTCGGGGACTTCCTGCCTAGTAAGGTAGGCTAAGAAAGGTTCTGTCCACGGGGCGATGACAACCATTATTACGTGGGCTGAAGGTGTGATTTCATTGGCAGAGCCTCCAATTATGTCAGATTGTTCGGTATTGGGCAGTGCGGTTGGGTCCGGGCTGTTATTGCCGGGTTCCCCTTCCCATGCTACGGATGGCTTGAACAGACTTTCCAAGAAGATGTTGGGGGGGGACTACATTGCGTTTTGCGCCGATGCATGCCAGGACATCTGCCGCCTGATTATTTTCCCGGGCTATATGGTGAAATTCGAGCCCTTCGAACCGAGCTGACATTTCTAAGACGGCGTTGCGGTAAGCTACCATCTTTGGATCCTTGGCATCGAAGTCTCCATTTATTTGGGATATCGCGAGATTCGAATCCCCGCGCACCTCTAGGCGTTGAATGCCCATGGATACTGCCATCCGGAGACCATGTAAAAGGGCCTCATATTCGGCTGCATTGTTGGAGTCTGTGTACATAATCTGGAGTACGTATTGAACTGTGTCTCCTGTGGGGGACGTCAAAACGACACCAGCCCCTAGACCGGCCAACATTTTGGAGCCGTCGAAATGCATGATCCAGTTTGAATATGTGCCGTACTCTTTAGGGAGTTCGGCCTCCGTCCATTCTGCGACGAAGTCGGCCAAAACTTGCGACTTGATAGCTCGCCGTGGCTTATAAGTTATGTCAAACGGGAGGAGCTCAATGGCCCATTTTGCAATCCGGCCCGTTGCGTTGCGGTTGTTTATAATATCGTTAAGTGGTACTTCCGAGGCTACTGTTATTGAACACTCTTGAAAGTAGTGTCGCAGCTTCCGGGATGCCATGAATACCGCGTACGCAATCTTTTGATAATGCGGGTACTGTGTTTTGCACGGAGTGAGGACAGTGGACACATAATAGACCGGCTTTTGAAGGGGGAATTTGTGTCCGTCCGTTTCTCGTTCGACGACGAGCACTGCGCTTACAACCTGATGGGTTGTTGCAATGTACAATAGCATTGGTTCGCCAATGTTTGGCGCGGCCAGGACTGGTTTTGTTGCCAATACGGCTTTTATTTTGTCGAGTCCGGCCGTGGCGGCGTTCGTCCACTCGAAGTGTTCGGTGCGCCGAAGGAGGCGGTAGAGGGGTAGTGCCTTTTCTCCCAAGCGGGAAATAAAGCGGCTTAGATCCGCCACGCATCCGGTTAATTTTTGTATTTGTTTGAGGTCCTTTGGGATATCCAGTTGTGCCAGAGCTCGGATCTTGGCCAGATTTGCTTCAATTCCTCTACCGGATATAATGAAGCCCAAGAGCTTTCCGGCTGGAACGCCGAAAACACATTTTTCCAGATTGAGCTTGATATCGTATGTTTGGAGGTTATCAAATGTGACCTCAAGTCGTCTACTAGAGATTCTACATGTCTTGTTTTAACGACCACACCATCCATGTATGCCTCCACTGTTTTGCCGATCTGGTTTGCCAGACAAGTCTGAATCATGAGCTGATATGTTGCACCGGCGTTTTTGAGCCCGAAGGGCATTGTGTTGAAGCAGAATGGGCCGTATGGTGTGATGAATGCCGTTGCGGCTTGGTCGGACTCTGCCATCTTGATTTGATGGTAACCGGAATATGCGTCGAGGAAACACAACGAATCGTGTCCTGCGGTAGCGTCGATAATTTGATCGATGCGGGGTAGGGGGAAGGGATCCTTTGGGCAAGCCTTGTTAAGGTCTTTAAAGTCAACGCACAGGCGCCATGATTTGTCCTTCTTTGGTACCATCACCATGTTTGCTAGCCAGTCCGGATGTTTTATATCTCTGATGAATCCGGCCTCCAATAGCTTGGATAGCTCCTCTCCCATGGCCTATCTCTTAGGTTTGGAAAAACGCCGGAGAGCCTGTTTGAAGGGTTTGAATCCTTTTAGGATATTTAAGTTGTGTTCGGCCAGCCTGTGTGGGATTCCTGGCATGTCTGAAGGGTGCCAGGAGAAAATGTCCCAGTTCTTACGTAGGAATTTTCGCAGTGCGGCATCTACACCAGGGTTTAATCTTGCCCCGATGGAAGCTGTTTTATTGGTGTCCGTTGGATGGACCTGGAATTTGACTATTTCGTCCGCTGGTTTAAAGGAGGTGGACTTGGATCTTTTGTCGAGTATCACATCGTCCCTGTTCACCGTGGGCGCGCAAAGATATCGAGCTCCTCACCGCTAGGGCTTTGATAGTGCCTCAAGGGCCAGTGCGGCTGTCTTATTTTCGGCGCGGAGTGCTATGTCCGGATCACTAGCGAGAGTGATAATTCCGTTCGGCCCGGGCATCTTGAGCTTCATGTACCCGTAATGGGGTATTGCTTGGGAGACTGTAAACGCTTCCCGCCCTAGCAGAGCGTGGTATCCGCTACTGAACGAGGCCACTTGGAACGTGACCTCTTCGGACCTGTAATTATCCGGTGTGCCGAACACCACATCTAGTGTGATTTTTCCTATACAGCGCGCTTCCCGACTGGGGATTATTCCTCTAAAGGTTGTGCTGCTTCGCTCAATGCGGTTCCAGTCTATTTCCATTTTTTGAAGGGTTTCCTCGTAAATGAGGTTCAATCCGCTGCCTCCATCCATGAGTACCTTGGTAAGGCGAAAGCCGTCCACTATTGGATTGAGAACCAATGCGGCTGGTGTTCGGGCTGTTCGGAATTTAGGTTCATCACTGGCATTGAAAGTGATAGCCGTGTCACTCCATGGGTTTATTGTTGCTACTTGGTAGATTTCTGCAAGGCTGCGGAGTGTTCTTTTTCGCATATTATTTGATGCGAAGATCTCGAAGACTGTTAATACCGTATCGGTGTCTCTAGGGTGGCCTTCTGTGGCCTCTGGAATTAGAAGGTCTTCGCCAATTTTGGCCACCTGCCGGAGTATCCAACATGCTCTAAGGCTGTGAGTTGGTGTGGCGCCCTCTGTACTGTGAATTTTACAGGGTCCATTAAGCCATCCTTCCAGTACGGTTCCATGCCCTGTTGAGGGTTTTTGCTTTTTGGTGTTTAACTCGGGTGTCTGGCGATGATGCACCCTTTTATTTCGGACTAGGTTTGTATTCAGGGTCGGATTATCCCAAAATTTTATTTCGGTTTTCCAGGCGCTTTCCATCGCACAGTACTTTCGTACTATGGACGCCAAGTCAGCGAAGCGTGTAATATCACGGCGACTTATGGCGTTGAGGATTCCCTTGTCCATGCAATTATTGTAGAAGAATGAAATTGCGTCTTCCTCACGGCAGTCCTTGATCCTGTTCATAACCAGGAGGAATCTGGCCCAATAGTGATGTACCGTTTCTTCTGGATTTTGCCTAATTTGGGATAGATCGCATATGTTCGGGTGGGTGGGTGGAATTAAATCCGAAACCTCACCCAATCTGAGACTCAGAGGCCAAGGAGTTTCTGAACTAGAAAGTTTGGATTCCTGGATGTTGTCCAATGAATCTAGCCCGTTGCCCGACTCTAAGTTCAGGTCTTGAGTGATGTCCTCCCCTCCGCGGGTATCCGGCTTGGAGGGATCGGGAATCCGGACATAGCTAGTCCTTAAGATAGATGAAGGGTCGCCGCACTGTCCCTCTACCACGGCAGCGTGATGGGTGACCTGGGGAGAGTTGATCTCTCTCAGATCGGGTTTAGGCACGATCTGGTCGTAATCCGTAGCGACTCCAAGGGCGGCGATGCGATTCAAGAGCTCGTTTATGGAAGAGAGCTCCATTGGATCTAACTGCTCGGCAAGTTCCGAGCTGACATGAAGATTGCTTTTGATGACCTGAGAGGTCTTCATCGGCGCAGCAGCCGAACAGGAGGTCATAAGAAAACCACCTAGCCGGAGAGTTTGGCCGACAGCCAAAGCTCCCTTAGCGACGGTGCCGTCTTTAAAGACGGGATGAGGCATCCTTCCTGATGGCGACGGCACAGAGGAACTCTCAATGAAAGCACCAATGTCGGTGTCAAAACCGGCGGATCTCGGGTAGGGGGTCCCGAACTGTGCATCTAGGTGGATGGTAACAGGATACAAGGGACACGATGTTTTTACCTGTGTTCGGCCCTCTCGATGGAGGTAAAACTCTACTCCTGCTTGATTAATATTGATGATATGGGTAGTACAAGAGTAGATCTACCACGAGATCAAGGAGGCTAAACCCTAGAAGCTAGCCTATGGTATGATTGTTGTTCTTCCTACGGACTAAAACCCTCCGGTTTATATAGACACCGGAGAGGGCTAGGGTTACACAGAGTCGGTTACAATGTTAGGAGATCCACATATTCGTATCGCCAAGCTTGCCTTCCACGCCAAGGAAAGTCCCTACCGGACACGGGACGAAGTCTTCAATCTTGTATCTTCATAGTCCAAGTGTCCGGCCGAAGGTATAGTCCGGCTATCCGGACACCCCCTAATCCAGGACTCCCTCACTCACCTCTTCTTCTTCCCCAACAGACCACCGCACTGGCCGTACGGATACTCCCCAACATGCGGTTGGATAAATATACTCTATGAACAAAAATTATGTGTCAGCGATAGGATGGTTAAGTTTGGTTTGTTCACATGCAACGGCACGTGTCAGTGAGGGTGCGTTCCCTTGGTTGGGTTTGTGGCGTGCAGGAGCGACTGTGTGAGGGTGTGGTGCGACCATGAAAGTGCGTTATATCGACTAGAGGGGGGGTGAATAGGCGATTTTTATGAATTTTACAAATTCTTCACTGAGGAATTTGCTGGTGAGGAAATTCCTTAGCGAAGAAATACATGCAGCGGAATAAGTACTCAGACGTAAGCATAACAGATTACAAGCATTGTCATCATGATGAAATGAAGACAATCATAGAGTACAGAAAGCGTAATCACAGGATAACACAAGATGAAGACAAACAGACTGAAGAAATTGAACTGAGGAAATTGAGAAAGTCTTCAGTCAAAGTCTTCAAACACAGATATGAACAAACACTCAACACGTAATGAGGAAATGAAAGGGTTGAGGAAATAGAACCGATTAGGTTGGTGAAGACAATGATTTGGTAGACCAGTTCCAACTGTTGTCTCGGTTATACGTCTGTTGGAGCGGCTGAGTATTTAAACTCTAGGACACGCAGTCCGGACACCCGATCCTCGAAAGCACGCAGCTCGGGACACCAAGTCCTCACCGTATTCTCCTTGAACTTAGGTCACGCAGACCTCGTCCAATCACTCGTGGTAAGTCTTCAGGCGACTTCCAAACCTTCACATACTTGGTCACTCGGCGATCCACAATTCCTCTTGGATGCTCTAGACCTTGACGCCTAACCGTCTGGAAGAAGCACAGTCTTCAAAGGTAAAAAGCGTCGGATCCACGCAAGATCAATTTCTTCAGTGATGCTCAATCACTTTGGGTTTGTAGGGGTTTGGTGTTTGGGTTTTTCCCCACTTTTGGGTTTTTCCTCACTTGATGATTTTCTCTCAAAGTCCTCAGAGGATGGGTTGCTCTCAAATGACAAGTGTCAAGTTCTCTTGGAGCAGCCAACCAACTAGTGGTTGTAGGGGGCGGCTATTTATAGCCTAGGGAGCAGCCCGACATGATAAGACATAAATGCCCTTCAATGATATGACCGTTAGGTGGATAAGATATTTTGGAACAGTCATGCCAAGAAGACAAAGAACGGTCGGAAATTTGAATATCAAATTCCTCGTGGCTATCATGTTCCTCATTTGTGTAGGCAATTCGACTGGCGAATTCCTAACTCCTCGATCGAAACAAATTCTCGTGACTGTAAGAGCTTCGTCTCATCATCAAGAAATTGACTGAATCTGTATGAGATTTCAAAAGCTTCACTCAAGGGATTGGTAGGTGTGGGATTTTGAGTTGAGCATCAAATGGAAATTTTCCTTAGTATTTCCTCGACCCCTTTAACAAGATCGGTGTTTCCTATGACTCAAGAAAGAGAAAATGAAACTACGAAAACAAAAGTCTTCACGCTTCATGTTCCTCAAGTGACTACCAAGTCTTCAGGATCACACCAATTTCTTCACTTTCAAAGTCTTCAGAATATCAAAGTATTTAGTTGAAGAACTTCATTTTTAGGGGTCGACTTTCACTGTAAATATCAAACTCCTCATAGACTTATAGACCTGTGTACACTCACAAACGCATTAGTTACTTAACCTATAAGTCTTCAATACACCAAAATCACTAAGGGGCACTAGATGCACTTACAATCTCCCCTTTTGGTGATTGATGACAACATAGGTTAAGCTTTCAACGGGATAAATATGTGAAGTGTAAATACGATAATGAGGATTTTGATTGCAAGATATAGAAGAACTCCCCAAAGGTGTGCATAGTGAGGAATTTGCTTTTGAGGCAATGCACATTTGAAGAATTGAATCATGGAGATCTCCCCTATATCTTGTAATTCATACACGATTTGACATATAATATGAGGAATTTGAAATGCATGATGAAATATGGTGCTTGATGGTATTGAGCATGCAAAATAATGCATAAAAAGTATCAGAGCCCAATGCGTATGAGGAATTTGAAACTTTTTCATGAGTATCAGAGCCCAAATCAATTGAAGATTTTCAACGAGCTCATGAGGATCAGAGCATAACAAATATCAAAACTCAGTAGTCGAGCATAGAGCAAAAGCATAATGCATCAAAAGTATCAAAGCACCATCGGGTTTAAGATTACAACTCGATCCAATAAAAGGTTTCAGAAGAACGAGAGTTGTAACTTAATAAAATACTGTATATAGACAAACCGAGACCCGCTTGAAGACTAACTCAAATTTCTCCCCCTTTGTCATCGAATGACCAAAAGGATCGAAACTGAGGACTAACACTCTTGAGGAATTTCAAGTTGAAGAAGGAGCCCAAAGATTGTCGGGTTGTTCGTTGAAGTAGGACCAGCAGCAGTGTCTTCCAAATCTTCATTTTCATCGATGTCGCGAGATGAAGAATAGGAGCTAGCCACCAAGGAAGGAACTTTGACTTTCTTGAATTTCTTCTGAGGAGGTGCGACCAGTCAAATTCTTCCTTGAGTCCCATTGATTGCAGTTCTTCTTCATTATAGACATGTGAAAGAACAGCCCAAAGCGCTTGAAGGTTTCATGAAGGTAGTAGTGGTTTTCTTCACCGCATTGTGAGTTGAGGTCATGTTGTAAAGAAGAGTACCAAACCGACGTTTGACCCACTTATGATTGCGATCAACCTTCCGATGAAGACCGAGGAGTAACTCACGATCACCATCACCACGGTGCGCCTTGAGGATTTTGCTTGACGAGGTATTTGCTGCAGAGTCATGTGTGGCGAGTCATCATTGGTGGAGTAAGATGCTGCTTTGCGAAACTGTCCATCCAATGGACGAATGCCTTCATCTATCACAGCAGTGGCCTTGCCCTTTGTCATCAGCTGAGGTAATTGTCCGTTTGAGGACTTCAATCGGGGGCAGATAGCTGCAGTGGTTCAAAGTATCAGCCTTGTAATTGAGTGAAGACCTTGACCTGATGAATCTCATAATCCAAGGCGCATAAGGCTTCAGCTCAAATGGTGACATGGCAATGTTAGCCAGAGTCCTCATGAAGAAATCATGGATATTGACGGGAACGCCATGGATGATGTTGAAAAGCATATTCTTCATGATGCCAACGACTTCTTCATCGTTCGAGTCGTGACCTTTGATAGGACTCATAGTCTTCGTCAGAATCCGATAGACTGTTCGAGGCACATATAATAATTCCTTGACGAGGAATTTGGTCCTTGGGGCTTGCCTTGGCTTCAAAGGTTTCATCAGCACTTGCATATAGTGATCTGAAAGTTCCTTTTCTTCATAGATGCGACGTGCACCATCAATCGGAGGACTAAGTGGGAGGGCACGAAGCAATTCACTTGCTGGTGCCTTGTAGTGAGTATTTTCGGTCATCCAATCCAAGACCCATGAAGTTACATCTTCAAATCTCCGTGATGTGCAGGGTTGCATAGAATCAAGAATTAGCTCTTCGCTCCATCCACGAGATATCGGTGCAGAAATTTAGCGAGACTGCGTCGTGAAGAACACTTAGGACGGGCTCAAAGCCTGGCAGCGATTCCATATCCACATGAGGAATATGAGCATGATCGAAGATTTTGTCCTTGTTGAAAAGCACTGAGGAATAGAAGTTGGCTTGACTGGCAGTCCAGAAGCGTCTCTTCCTAATTCGAGCAGAATCATAAGGATTATATTCAGTGAAGAACACGTGCTCTGCAAAGAAATCTTCAGCCTTGAACTTTTGTTTGGTTGAGAACGGATTCTTTTGCTTGGGCAGAGGGGTGTCAGTGAGTTGCATTACCACCTCAGGAATCGTAAGTTCAGGTTCTTCAGCCTGAGGAATTTCTTGGTCCTCAACTTGTGCAGTCTGAGGATCAGCAGCAGCAGCAGTTTCATCAGCACTAGTGGCTGGAATTTCTTCATGCACGTAACCAGCGGGTTGATTTTCTTCGAGTCTATTTGGACAATGCATGCGGGGAGTGAGGAACTTGTTGGAGCGGGTGAAGAGAGGAGTATTGGGATGCTGACTTTCCCAAAAGTCATCATTGATCACTGGAGTGGTGCATCCAATATCCACATCTTCATTGTCAATTTCCTCAGTACCAGCTTGAGGAATTTCATGGTCTGATGAGGGAATAACTGGGGTTGAAGGGATTGCTTCCACTTCAATTTCTTCATCAATTTTCTCTAACGAAGCAGGAGATTGATGTTCTTCATCAGATCTGGTTGGGATCTCATATTCTTCTCCAAAAGGAACTACTTCCTTTGATGGTACGGAGGAAATTGGAATAGCATCAATTGGGTTGTCAATGGAGCTGGTCATTGGCTTCATTTTCTTCGCAGTCGAAGAATCTGACGCAGCAGATGCTTTCCTTTTCTTCACAGCAGCTCGTTCCGCAGCCTTGGTTTTCTTCACATCAGAAGCAGATGGAAGAATTGAAGTTGGAATTGGCGCAGGAAGAGCTGAGGAATTTGGAGCAGTTTCTTGAAGCAACCGATGCGCCTCCTGCTTTTGAGTAATTTCTTCAGCGCAATCGATGCAGTTGTCCCGACTTGAGCAGTTTCTTCAGTAATCGATGCAGCTTGTCCCGACTTGAGAGCTTTCTTGAGCGCACCACTAGTGGGTGCCTGGCAATTTCTTCAGCGGCTGGGATGGGATCATCAGCCTGGAATCAACATTTTCTTCAAGAGTTGAATCGAGGCTTCACTGAGGAATCTCAAGTTGCACAGTGCAGCAACACTTGTGATTTTCTTCGTCGATCGATTTAATCTGGTCTTGACTACTTGCCAATCAGCATAGTATGTGTCAAGTTCTTGCTGAGGTTTTGAATTTCAGTTTGATTTGGAGGAGTTCCTCGGTGTCATCTTGACAACGTTTTCTTCGTGAACCTCTCCTTCCTGTATTGAGCCTTCTTGATTTCCCTCGCCTTCTCAAACTTCCATTTTCTTCAGCGATGAAGTGAGTCAACGCATGACTTTGACCAGTGTCAAAGGAAGATCAAGCGAGAGGGTATTGGGATCATTGTGTCGAGGTCAATGAAGTCGAGGACTTTCTTCGATCCATGGCGCAGTAGCACAGATGTACCCTTGGCTCTAGCGGCTCTAACTTGGCGGTCTCGATGATTTCTTCAAGTTCTTCATCGATGCCTCATCATCGATGTACGTGGACTACAAGCTGTTTCTTCCTTGGCTAGGCCGAGGACCACGTCCAACTGTTGCTTTTGTCTTCAGCAGAGTCGGGCCGATGAAGAATTGGGGCAGCCGAGAACTTGCAGAGATGCTCGAGGCAATAGAGAAACCAGCAGTCCTTTGACATGTAGCTAGGTGCACAGAACCAAGGTTTGGGCGGAGCAGTTGAGGACTTTGATGGAACAACAGCGGTGTGAGGAATTGGCTGGGATGGTGCTGCCGAGAACTTGGCCGTGAGGGCGCAGATGATGAAGCACTTGGCTTATTAGCATACTTCTTTTGCATTGATTTCCTCGGTTTGACCGAGACCTCGATGGCAGCAGCAGCGCGAATCCTCATTGAATTTCTTCACTTGCTTCCTTTGCTTGCTTTGCTAATTTTGCTTGGCGTTTAGCCCATTCATCGAGAAAGTCCTCACGCGTTTGACGCTAGTGGGATCAGCTATTTGGCCAGTGCCAAAGGAGCTCTTGGGCATGGAGGATTTAAAGCGAATTTCTTCATGTACTTAGGAGTTACATATCTGTATTCCTTCCATTCCCGTGCCCATCTCCGTTCAATCTTCTGAATACGCACCTTGCGTTGATTTTTGCTTTCCTCATCCGGAGTGCAATTGTCAGCATATATTTCCTCAGGGATTTCGAATGCTGTCATGACCTCAGGTTCCTTTCCTCCCTTCTGCGGCTTCTTGCCATCTGCCATTTTCTTCAGGTGAGGAAATTGAACAATTGAGTTCTCTGAAGAAGTGTGCAGTTTTTCTTCGAGGAACGCCGAAGTGAAGAACACGACGAACTGAGATGAACAGTTGAGAAGTTCGTCCGTTCAGATCTTCCCCGCCCTAACTTGGCAGAGGAAATCAGCTACGGCGACGGCGGAGTGAAGATTTTCCACGGTCGGCGCGAGTACGTCGGCGAAGAGGTCAAGGCAGTGAAGCTTTTCCTCACCGGCGACGATGAAGTAGCGGCGGCGCTAGGGTTTTGAGGAGCTCGAGCGGGAGAGAGAGGTCGAGCAGTGTAAAAGAGTGAGGAAGGGGCGAGGGGTATTTATAGACACGGTGAAAAATGGATCGCCCGAAGATTTAGGACGAACGTGCCCCTGACCGCTTCCCTTCTCACGACATGTGTCACCCACGTACTGTGTAGTGGAGACCGTGTGCGATCGTGGGTGAATATAATAATGCATCGTGGGATGCGGAACGGTTTGAGCGGTAAAATCAAAGTTTGGATAAGATTCGTTTTAAAAGTTCCGTTGCAATTTCTTCAACTGTCAAGGACACAGTGAAGAATTTGAACGAAGTTTCAAAGTAGAACGCACATGAAGAATTTGTGAATGGATTTGGTTGAGTATAGCATAGAGGGAAAGGGTCCGATCACATTCACTTAGCGTAAAAAGCGACTTGAAGAAATAGCCATAAGTGAATGCTGTAGAGGACATAAATCCATATATATATATAGCCAATGAAGAAAGACGATTTAAAACAGTGAATAATTTGCAAAGTTGAAGAATTTGAAAACTGAAGAATTTCAAAAACTGAGGAAAAACTCAAATTGAAGATTTTCAACTTTGGTGGTGGCGTGACCCACCAGATAAGAATGATGATTTCAGACACCGCGTACAATTGTCGAGGGTTACGAGAATCAAATTCTTCATTAATTTCTTCACACTTAGAGTGTTATTCTTCATTGATTGAAGAAAACGCTTCTTCATGTGTTGCACATCTAAGTCATCAATTTTGCATAAGTGTTAGGATGTGTGTCCTTTTCAAAGAACATTCGAAGATTCTAAGATATTTAGCTCACACCGCAACTTGCTAAATCTCTTCTCATCCAAGGGCTTAGTGAAGATATCAGCTAGCTGTTCTTCGCCTTCACATGCTCGATGGAGATGTCGCCTTCAACACATGATCACGAAGAAAATGATGACGAATTTGAATGTGCTTTGTCTTCGAGTGCTGAACTGGGTTGTGAGCAATCTTGATGGCACTCTCATTGTCATAGTAGAGAGGCACATTCTTCACGTTGATGCCGTAGTCCTTGAGGGTTTGCTTCATCCATAGTAATTGAGCACAACACGAGCCAGCAGCAATGTATTCAGCTTCCGCAGGACGGTGATACAGTTACTGCTTTCTTCGAGGACCAATGCACCAAAGATCGTCCGAGGAAATGACAAGTACCAGATGTTGACTTGCGGTCCACACGATCACCAAAGATAGTCGAGTCGAATATCCAATGAGATCAAAAGTAGAGCCCTTGGGGTACCATAATCCTAGTGTTGGTGTCTGAGCTAGATATCAAGAATATGCTTCACAGCCTTATGGTGTGATTCCTTCTGTAGCTTGAAATCGGGCACACATGCAAACACTAAGCATTATATCTGGCCTAGATGCACATAAGTACAATAAAGAACCAATCATGGAGCGGTATACCTTGTGATCAAGTCAATACCATTTTCATCGGTGCATAGATGGCCATTTGTGGGCATAGGAATTTTGACGCCTTTGCAATCTTGCATGCCAATTTCTTCAGGACATCTTTGAGGTATTTCTCCGAGATATGAATATGCCATTGTGTTGTTGATTTAATTTGAAGACCTAAGAAGAATTTCAACTCTCCCATCATAGACATTTGATATTCTTCACTCATCATATAGGCAAATTCATCACTATAACGTTGGTCAAGACAGCCAAAGATAATATCATCAACATATATTTGGCACACAAACAGTTCACCATCATAAGATTTAGTAAAGAGAGTAGGGTCGAGTGAACGGTGTGAAGCCATTCTTCACGAAGAATTCCTTCAATGTATCATACCACGCTTGAGGGGCTTGCTTGAGGCCATAGAGGGCCTTATTGAGTCTCAAGACTTTGTCGATTCTTTGGATCTTCAAAACACGGGGTTGAGCAACATATACTTCTTCCTCTAGCTTACCATTGAGGAATGCACTTTTCACATCCATTTGATATAAAGTGATATTGTGATGGTTAGCATAGGCGAGTAATATCTTGAATAGACTCAAGTCTAGCAACAGTGCAAAAGTTTCATCGAAATCAATTCCTTCAACTCAAGTGTAGCCTTGAGCTACTAGTCGTGCCTTATTCCTCACCACAAGACCATTTTCATCTTGCTTGTTGCGATAGATCCACTTTGTGCCAATAATATTATGCTTGCGAGGATCTGGACGTTTGACCAGTTCCCTGACGTTGTTGAGCTCGAATCGATGTAATTCTTCTTGCATGGCCTGAATCCACTCCGGCTCCGAAATGCTTCATCTACCTTAGTGGGCTCTGTGATAGAGACAAAAGCATAGTGCCCACAAAAGTTAGATAAGTGTGAAGCTTTTGAGCGAGTGAAAGGACTGGCGCTTCAATGTCATCGATGATCTTGTCAACTTGCACTTCTTTTGCAACGCGAGGATGAGCTGGTTGTCTTCGAGGAATTTGATCATTTTCCTCAAAGACCATTTTCTTCAAATTATCTTCAGTGCATCACTCGACGTTCTTCAGCGTCAGAATGAATTCTTCAGCAGTTTCTTAAGTAGGAATGACATCCTCGGTTGCCTTGAACTTGATAGAATCCTCGGTGCTGGTTCGTCTAACACGTAAGGTAGGTGCTCTCTTTGCGAGCCATTAGTTTCATCGAACCGCACATCTACAAGGTCAACAATCTTGTGAAGTGCGATGTTGAAGACTCAGTAGGTGTGCGAGTCCTTTCCGTAACCAAGCATAAAACCCTCATGTGCTTTCGGTGCAAATTTAGAGGTGTGGTGAGGATCTCTAATCCAGCATTTAGCACCGAAGACTTTGAAATAACTTACATTGGGTTTCTTGTCAGTGAGGAGCTCATAGGCAGTCTTCTTGAAGAATTTGTGAAGATATACACTGTTGATGATGTGGCACGCAGTGTCAATTGCTTCAATCCAAAAACGACTAGGCATTTTGTATTCATCAAGCATAGTGCGAGCCATCTCAACCAGAGTTCTGTTCTTGCGCTCCACGACTCCATTTTGCTGAGGAGTATAGGGAGCAGATAACTCATGAGTAATACCAAGTTCATCAAGATAATCCTCAAGTCCGAAATTCTTGAACTCAGTTCCATTGTCACTTCTGATGTGCTTGATCTTCACACCAAAGTTGGTTGAAGCCCTCGAGGAAAATCGTTTGAAGATTTCCCGCACTTGATTTTTGTAAGTAACAATGCGTACCCATGTGTAGCGAGAGTAATCATCAACAATAACAAAGCCATATAGTGACGCTTCATTAACGGCAGGTGAGTAATGATTGGGACCAAAGAGGTCCATGTGAAGCAATTCAAGGGACGAGTGGTGGTCATGATAGTCTTCATTTGGATGCTTGGCCTTGGTCATTTTTCCAGCTTCACAGTTCTCGCATAAGTGATCCTTGAGGAATTTGACATTCTCAATGCCAATGACATGCTTCTTCTTCGAAGTGTGTAAATTCCTCATGCCTGCGTGACCAAGTCGTCGATGCCATAGCCAGCCTTCGAAGCTTTTGCAAGTAGGCACATGGCTGGTTGTGGACAGAGAGAAGTCAACAATATACAAGTCTCCTCTCCTAAAGCCTTCAAGACTTTGGAATTGTCACCCATAATCACAACACAACGATATTTGCCAAAGATAACTACCATATCAAGATCACAAAGCATTGAGACCGACATGAGGTTATATCCTAAAGACTCAACAAGCATGACTTTGTCCATGTGCATGTCCTTAGAGATAGCCACCTTACCAAGTCCCAATACCGACTTTTGCCTTTGTCAAGAAAGATGATATGCTTCAGATGTGACGGTGATAAGGGAGCATCCATCAATAGATTCTTGTCACCAATCATGTGATTTGTACATCCACTATCGAGAACCCACTCGGTGGCTTTGGGTTGATCATCCTGCAGATGAATTAGTACAACTTACGATCTCATATACTTCATCGGTGAAGAATATGATATCAAGTTCATCGATGAATTTCATCATCAAGATTCGGATAAGCGGATGAGGACGTGTGAAATGAAAGTTCATTTCATCGTGATTAGCTGCGTCCTTTCGAGCAATTTTGTCGGGCCCCAAGAAATTCTTGAGACGTTAAGGCACGCCCGGAGACCTGACCTGCAGAAGAGATTAGTTCTTTTCTTCACCACCCACATCTCAAGGGGTGGCAAAGAGTTCATCACTCTGAAAGCACCATATGAGAATGGTGGCATAGAGGCCAAACCATTTCGCTTCACATAAGAGGGGTTAGGGTAAGCATATGAATAAGCGGAGAAATTCTTCGAGGACTTATGAACATATTGGTTTGAAGAATAATGCACATATTCATAGCCCTTAGCTCTACCTGCGAAAAGAGAGTTATTAGCACGATGATAATCATATGAGGACTTTGATCCTTTTGAGGAATTTGATCCACGTGAGGAATTTGGTCCGTGTGAGGACTTGGATCCATATGAAGAATTTTGTCCATATGAAGAATTTGATCTGGGGTTCCTTTTCTTCACGGTGGTGTCATGAGGACATTCACCAAGACTTTCAAGACATTTCTTGGGAACCCAGATTTTCTTCATAGGGGGACCGTTCCTGCAGTTAGTGCCAACATATCTAGCAAATACTTCACCATTCTGATTTTTGAACAGTTTATAGTTTGAGTCAAATGACTCATCATCAGAATGAGGAAATTCACATGTAAAGCCAGATAAGGTGGATGGACCAACTGGAGGTCCCTTTGTAGCAACCCATGAGGTTTTGGGATACTGCTCAGGCTTCCAGTATGTTCCATCAGCATTTAGTTTCCTCTCAAAGGCAATACCCTCTTTCCTAGGGTTCCTATTGAGGATCTGCTTTCTAAGCACATCACAAAGAGTCTGATGCCCTTTGAGGCTTTTGTACATGCCTGTCATGTACAATTCCTTCAGCCCTGCATCGTCAGTGATACTAGCAATGTCCTCAGGTGAGGAATTAGTGACAGCAGAGGCAGGTGAAGAATTTGTAACAGTTGAAGCATTTGAACATTCAGGTGAAGAATTAGCAGATTCACATTCAATGCATTTTAAGCATGGAGGAACAAATTCTTCTTGAGAAGCGCTGATTTGTTGAGCAAGTAATGAATCGCGCTTTACAAGATCTTCATAACTCGCTCTTAGCTTCTCAAGATCTTGCTTTCTTTGAAGAAATTCATAAGAAAGTTTCTCATGATCAGATAAGAGAGTGTTATGATGACCTTGAAGGCTGTCAAGCCTAGACTGAACTTTCTAAAGATTTTCAGTCAGGGCTTGAGTGCGATCCATTTCTTCACCTAACATATCATCACTCTTATCTAGCATGTTTTGAACCTTTTCAAAAGCCCTTTGTTGTTTTATAGCAATCTTAGCAAGTTTAGAGTAGCTGGGCTTGAGATCCTCATCAGATTCATTTGCTTTCTGTAGTTGGCTTGTTCGTCCCTATTTGAAGTTTTATTGGAGTTGCTTTTAGCGTTGTTGCCGTCCCTGACCTGTGACTCTTTATCTTTTTCGCCTACTTGACTCGTTTTCTCTCTCGCAAGTCTCACGAGGGGGGCTACGCGGGTGCCCTCACGAGTGTTTTCTGACCCAGTCTTGTGAGGCTTTCCTATCCAAGTCCAGTACGGGAGCACCCCTCCCGGTCCGTGCCCCACGGGCATCGCGACACGAACACAGGACCTGAGTCGGTTGCCCTCGTGACCGAGACCGGAAGTTACCTCTCCTGACCAATTCTTGTAGGTCACAAAGCGCGCGACGAGGCCTCACCGAGAAGCGAAGATCATGGTGAGCCCCGAGTTAAGTAATTCCTACACTCGAGCACGCGGCACCAAAACACAGCACGGGAATAACGAAGATAGCATAATAGTTAACAGCAACAGTCCACCACGCCACTGCGGGGCCATACACTACTCTTTCTTTGCGCAGGAAAGGGAGGAAAACAAAATAGACGTGGCTTGCTCGGCACCGACTCGTGGCTAGGGCTCGTTCTGCCTCCGGAGCTCAGTCGGACCCCTACTCACGCTTCACCGAGGCGCGACGGCGGGCTGACCCGCTACCTCCCTCAAGGCGAGCGCGATGGCGGGGAGGCTGGTCACGGACACCGCTGGAGGAGCTGCCGTCCGAAGGGGAGCCACCGAGGCTTGGCGAGCTGCGAACGCCGCCGGCCACGCGCCCGCCTTCATCTGCTTCCCGACCATCGCCGAGGCTGGGCACCCGGCCGCCGTCATCGTCTTCGGGGCAGCACCCAACGGGGCGGCCGTCTTCTCCGAACACCCTCACGTAGAGGGTGGAGTCGCCATCGAACTTGAAATGCAGGGTGCGCCGCCGGCTCAGGCCACGCGCGCAGGCAAACGTTTGCCAGCCGCGGGTCAGGGCCACATTCCCGGCGACGGAGATCTCCAGCGAAGCCCAGGAGGCCTTGCTGCAGCAACTGTCCGCTTGAAGCCAGAGGCCGCCAGGAGCACCGGCCGGAAGTTCACCTGCAAAGAAGTGGGGAAGCTGGAGCCAGGTGCTAGTTGGGTCCACTTACCACACGACGAACTCCGGCAGCACCTCCGCCAAGTGGAAGCGCGGTCTGGGAGGCCGCGCAGCCACGGCGCGCCTTCCCTCGCCCACCAGGCGCCCATCGCCGCGCAGGAGATCGCAGCCGCGACCGCGGGGAGCCACTGCAGGAGACGCAGGATGCTTGCGGGGACGACCCCGGCCGCGCTTGGGCGGGGGAGAGTCAGGCCCTTCCCGACGAGCCTTTCCCTTCTCCGCAGCCGAGAACCTCTTCGGTGGCGCCATAGGAGATGGTGAGAAATAAAAGATCCTAATACCACCCAATGGTGACATGGGCCCGTAAGCCACATAGCCATGTTAGTAAAAGTTTTGCAATGACTAGACTCAACTTCGGCCAAGGAGTTTGGAAGGGGGATTCCTACAGGCAGTTGGCTCTGATAACAACTTGTGACGTCCTCGATTCAATCGTACACTAATCATGCACGCAAACATGTACGATCAAGATCAGGGACTCACGGGAAGATATCACAACACAACTCTATAAGTAAAATAAGTCATACAAGCATCATATTACAAGCCAGGGGCCTCAAGGGATCGAATACAAGTGCTCGAACAAAAATGAGTCAGCGGAAGCAACAATATCTAAGAACATACATAAGTTAAGAAAGTTGCCACAAGATGGCTAGCACAAACTAGAATACAGATCGAAAGAGGCGCATGCCTCCTGCCTCGGATCCTCCTAAACTACTCCTGGACGTCAGTGTCCCGAACGAAGTAGTAGGCACCCTCGGTGTAGTAGGGGTCGTCCTCGACAGTGGCGTCTGGCTCCTGGGCTCCAGCATCTGGTTGCGACGTCCGGGAAGAAGAGCAAATGGTAGACAAGAGGGAGCAAAGCAACCGTGAGTACTCATCCAAAGTACTCGCAAGCAAGGATCTACACTACATATGCATGTGTATATGTGTAAAGAGGCAATATCGGTGGACTGAACTGCAGAATGCCAGAATAAGAGGGGGATAGCTAGTCATATCAAAGACTACGCTTCTGGCAGCCTCCATCTTGCAGCATGTAGAAGAGGGTAGATGGAAGTTCACCAAGTATCATCGCATAGCATAATCCTATCCGGAGATCCTCCCCTCGTCGCCCTGTGGGAAAGCGATCACCGGGATGTCTTTGGAACTTGTCTGGGTGTGTTTTATTAAGTATCTGGTTCTAGTTGTCATGAGGTCAAGGTACAACTCCGGATCGTCCTTTTACCGAGGGACACATCTATTCGAATAGATAAACTTCCGTGCAGGGGTGTACCACATAACCCAACACGTTCGATCCCTCTGGTCATGCCTGGCCTCGGAAGATCTACACGTCGCCGCCCAACCTAGGCAGAACAGAGAGGTCAGCACGCCGGTCCAAATCTCGTTGCGCCAGCAGGTTCGGTCCCATCGCCCATTGCACACCAAGACGCTATGAAGCGCTGCCGGTGAGCAGACCTAGCCTAAAATGCAATTTTCAAAAATGCAAGTTTTCTCTAATTCAAGCTAATAAAATACAAATAAAATAAAATTTTGATTTTAAAATTTCTTCTCCGATATTTCTCTTCTGTTGAAGAAGTCATATTATCTTCTCTCATTTATTTTTATCATTGGAAATAATTGGAGAGAAAAATATTAAAATCAAATTGACCCTCTTTTCAAATTTGAACTAAATTCAAATATGAAAAATTTGTGAAACCTCCAACTCTCTCCTTGGGTCCTTGAGTTGCTTAAGATTTCTAGGATCACACCCAAAATGCAAAATAAATATGATATGCATATGATGATCTGTGTTTAACATCCAAATTGAAAATTGGGATGTTACAGTCGAAGCATGGCATTTTCTCGGCGAAAGCCCTCCCATTTAGGCAGTTGTACAAAGGACGTCCCTCGGGAGGAAGCGCGACGGGCGCCTCTCCAGTCAGGAGCTGGAGCACCCCGCACAACATGTTGGAGGGGAGCAAAGGCATTTGGGGCCTCAAGGGGTCGTCAGGGCTGGTGAAGGCCCACATTGGGCGAGTATGGCACTAGAGCGGAGCGATGCGCCGCTTGACGAATTCCCTCACGACCATCGATGTCGTCACAACCGCCTCCTTCAGCTTGGCCAACCCAGAAAAGACATGTGCGAGCTGCGGGTCAGCGAGCTCTGCGAGCCCCCAGTCAGAGCTCGGCTCCGCCGGCGCCGGTGGGATGAGGAGTAGGGGGTTGCGCGGGGTGGCGTCCGCATACACCCACTGCTTTCGGAACCCCCTCGCATCCGGTTGGAGCATGAAGTCGATGCCGGAGCCTGCAATCATCACCACTGCCTGAAGCGACACTCACCCCGAGCGCTGCCTACTGTCGACCAAGTGGAGCGAAAAGAAATGGCGAAGTAAGGCCATGGACGGGGCAATGCCCAGGAAGGCCTCACACAAGAAGGCAAAGGCGAAGAGGAGGATGATAGATTCGAGATCTAGATGCAGCGCATGGATCTGGTAGTGCGAGAGCACGAGCTTAAAGAAATCAAAGAATGGAGGCAATAGGCCGGCAGAAAGAGCATGGAGATAAAGGGGGATCTTGGTGGCCTCCATGTCAGCTAAGGTCCGGGAGGCAGGACAGACCTACGTTGCCTTCCACTCGTTGGAATCGGCGGCGATTGCGTGTCGGACCTTGTCTAGCCCCTCCCAGTTGATCATCGTGGACTGGTTCAGCGCTGGTTCCGGCCCCGGCGAGGGCTCCGCTGCCGCAGGAGTGTTGCCCATCTTCTTCCTGGGAGCCATGAAGGCGAGGCATGTCCGAGCTGTCCCAGAATCTAGCGAAGAGGGCACAAGTTTGTGAAGAGGAGGAGGTGCAGAAGGTAAGAGCACAGCGATGCAACGATGGCTAGGGTGCAGGCACCGGGCAGTTGTCAAGTCAAGCAGTTGGCGAGGCGCGTGGGAAGTGAAGACGCCCACGTCCCATCAAGTGCAATGCATCAGCCTAGCCCGCAGGTGACTGGGGCCCGTGGCGCTTCGCCCTTGGCCTTTGGCTTCGTCTCGAAGCCAAGTCTGAGTGCGCCTTGGGCCCGGGGGCTACTGTCGCCATTCTGGGAACCAGGGTACCCAGACTTGCCTTCCCACCACCTCTACAGAGTGTGTGTGTTGAAACTATTTGAATAGCCAAGTCCCCGGCAATGTGATGTCGCTTGAACTACGTCTGTATTTCCCCAAAGAGGAAGGGATGATGCAGCACAGCTACGGTAGGTATTTCCCTGAGTTATGAAACCAAGGTATCAATCCAGTAGGAGAACCTAGCAACACTATGTAAACGGTACCTGCACACAAAGAACAAATACTAGCAACCCCACGCGTAAGAGGGGTTGTCAATCCCTCCACGGTAAAAAGATAGATAAATTTGTGGTAGATTGGACAAATAGATCTCGCAATAAAAAAATAAAAAATGCAACAAGGTATTTTTGGTTTTGGGAAATATATATCTGAAAATAAAAGTGGCAAATAATAGATCAGAAAGAAAATATGAAGAAGAATAGACCCGGGGGCCGTAGAATTCACTAGTGGCTTCTCTCAAGAAAAATAGCATACGGTGGGTAAACAAATTACTATTGGGCAATTGATAGAACTTCAAATAATTATGACGATATCCAGGGAATGATCATTATATAGGCATCACGTCCAAGATTAATAAACCGACTCCTGCCTGCATCTACTACTATTACTCCCCCCATCAACCGCTATCCAGTATGCATCTAGTCTATTAAGTTCATGGAGAAATAGAGTAATGCAATAAGAACGATGACATGATGTAGACAAGATCTATTCATGTAGGAATAGACCCCATCTTGTTATACTTAATGGAAACGATCGATACGTGTCTTGCTTCCCCTTTGTCACTGGGAAAGAACACCGCACGACCGAACCCATCACAAAGCACCTCTTCCCATGGCAAGAAAAATTGATCTAGCCGGCCTAACTAAACCAAAGATTCGAAGGAAAATGCAAGGCTACAAGTAATTATGCATATAAGATATCAAAAGAAAACTCAAATAACTTTCATGGATAAAAATAGATCTGATCATAAACTCAAAGTTAATCGGATCCCAACAAACACACCGCAAAAAGCGTTACGTCAAATAGATCTCCAAGAGACCATTGTATTGAGAATCGAGAGAGAGAGAGAGAGAGAGAGAGAGAGAGAGAGAGAGAGAGAGAGAGAGAGAGAGAGAGAGGAAGCCATCTAGCTACTAACTATGGACCCGTAGGTCTACAATGAACTACTCACGCACCATCATAGAGGCACCAATGAGGATGATGAACCCCTCCGTGATGGTGTCTAGATTGGATCTGGTGTTTCTGGAACTTGCGGTGGCTGGAATTGTGTTTCGTTGACTCTCCTAGGGTTTTTTATTTTCGGGGTATTTATAGAGCAAAGAGGCGGTGTGGAAGGCGGCCGAGGTGGGCACAACCCACCAGGGCGCGCCTGGGCCCCCAGACGTGCTCAGGTGGGTTGTACCCCCCTCGGAGAACCCCTACGGTACTTCTTTGTCCCAATAGGTGTCTTCTGGTCCAGAAAAAATCTCCAAAAAGTTTCGGTGCGTTTGGACTCCGTTTGGTATTGTTTTTCTGCGAAGTAAAAGAGAAGCAAAAAAGAACAACTAGCATTGGGCACTATGTCAATAGGTAAGTACAAAAAAATGATATAAAGTTGCTATAAGATGATTGTAAAACATCCAAGAATGATAATATAACAACATGGAAAAAGTGAAAATTATAGATACGTTGGAGACATATCAGCATCACCAAGCTTAATTCCTACTCGTCCTCGCGTAGGTAAATGATAAAAACTGAATCTTTGATGTGGAATGTTGCCTAACATGTTCGTCACATATTCTTTTATTTTGTAGCATGGACATTTGAACTTTTATATGATTCAAAGCAATAGTCTAGTTTTGACATGAAGATTTCAATACTCAAGCATATCAACAAGCAACCATGTCTTTCAAAATATCAACACTAAAGCAAGTTATCTATAGCCCATTATGCTCAATCATTGATCCATTCATGAAACACACTCGCATATTGGCTACACCCAATGCTCAAGTACGATCATAGTGCCCCTTAGTTGGTGCTTTATAAGAGAAGATGGATACTCAAATAAAAATAAAAATTGCATAAAGTAAATAGAAAGGCCCATCGTAGAGGGAAGTAGGGATTTTTAGAGGTGCCAGAGCTCAATGCAAAAAAGATAGAGATAAAACATTTTGGGTGGCATGCTTTTCCTGTCTATGAAAACGATCAAGTAGTTCCCAATACTTTCCATGCTAGATATATCATACGAGGTTCCCAAACAAAAAATAAAGTGTATTCCTTTTTCCACCATACTTTCACATTCCACGGCTAGCCATATCCACGGGTGCCGTACATACCAACACTTTCGAAGGAATTTATTATTTGATAACATAAAGTAAATTCATTTTTCATTTCGGGATAGGGCATCCCTAATACCTTTGCCATACTCTCGTGCAATGATAAGTGAATAAACACTCATCTTGAGAATAACACATCTAGCATCGAAAAATATCAGCCACCCCCTACCGTTTCATGAGCGGTACGAGCACACAGAAAATAATTTTATTTTGAAAATTAGAGATGGCACATTCAAATTTGCTTGGAAAGGCACGGAAATACCGCATATAGGTAGGTATAGTGGACTCATATGGCAAAACTGGGTTTAAGGATTTTGGATGCACAAGTAGTATTCTTACTTAGTACAAGTGAAGGCTAGAAAAAAGATTGAGAAGCATCCAACCAAGAAACGAAAAATTTCATAAGAGAGCATTAAGCATAACTGACACCGAATAATGCACCACAAGTAGGATGTAATTTCATCGCACAACTATTGACTTTCGTTCTTGCATAGGGAATCACAAATCTTAACACCAATATTCTTACTAAAGAACAATTACTCATCAACATGACTCACATATCACTATCATCATATCACAAAACTATTACAAAGAATCAAGTTTATTTTTTCCAATCATATGTTCCTGATTTTTTTATTATATCCCTCTTGAATATCCATCACTTTGGGACTAGTTTCATAAGTTGATTTTGATTTCTCAAACAAATCTAAGTGTAGAACATGAGCATAAAAAAATTTTGTATCTCAAAATAATATAAGTTAAGCATGAGAGAATTTCTTCAAAAATTACTAACTCTCAAATAAATCTAAGTGAAGCACTAGAGCAATTCCATAGCTCAAAAGATTTAAGTGAAGCACGTAGAGCAATTCTAACAAATCATAGCATAATTTCGGCTCTCTCAACTAGGTGATTTCAGCAAGGATACTTGATACAAAACAAAAAAGCAAACCAAGCAAATACTCATATAATACAAGACGCTCCAAGCAAAACTCATGATATGTGACGAATAAAAATATAGCACCAAGTAAAATATGAATGGTCATTAGAAGAAAGAGGGGATGCCACACGGGCCATCCCCAAGCGTAGTTGCTTGTTTCTCCTTGAATATTACCTTGGGGTGCCATGGGCATCCCCAAGCTTAGGCTCTTCTTACTCCTTATTCCTTCATCCATCGTGATCTCACCCAAAACTTCAAAACTTCAATCACACAAAACTTAACAAAACCTTAGTGAGATCCGTTAGTATAACAAAGACAATATCCACTCTAAGTATTATTTCAAACACGTTCATATTTTATTATTGCATTATATCTATTGTATTCCAACTTTTCTATGGCTCATACCGATACGTCTCCAGCGTAGCTATAATTTTTTATTTTTCCATGCTATTATATTATCCATCTTGGATGTTTTATATGCTATTTTATATGATTTTGGGACTAACCTATTAACCTAGAGCCCAGTGCTAGTTTATGTTTTTCCTTGTTTTTGAGTTTTATAGAAAAGGAATATCAAATGGAGTCCAATTGACCTGAAAATTTACGGTGAATTTTTATGGACCAAAAGAAGCCCCCGGAGAAAAAGAGTTGGGCCAGAAGAGCCACGAGGCCTCCACAAGGGTGGAGGGCGCTCCCTACCCCCCTGGGGGCACCCTCCGGCCTTGTGGGCTCCTCGTGGACCCTCCTGATTTCTTCTCGATGCCAAAAATTCCTATAAATATAGAAACCCCTAGAAATAAACCTAGATCGGGAGTTCTGCCGCCGCAAGCCTCTGTACCCGCCAAAAACCAATCGGGACCCTGTTCGGGCACCCTGTGGGAGGGGGGAATCATCACCGCTGGCCATCTTCATCATCCCGGCGCTCTCCATGACAAGTAGGGAGTAGTTCACCCTCGGAGCTGAGGGTATGTACCAGTAGCTACGTGTTTGATCTCTCTCTCCCCCGTGTTCTTGATTTGGCACGATCTTGATGTACTGCGAGCTTTGTTACTATAGTTGGATCATATGGTGTTTCTCCCCCTCTACCTTCTTGTGATGAATTGAGTTTTACCTTTGAGGTTTCAGTATTATCGGATTGAATACTATTATGGATTTGAGAACACTTGATGTATGTCTTGCGTGGGATACCCGTGATGACAATGGGATATTCTATTGATTCACATGATGCACCTATATACCTGGTAATGAGGGGAAAGCTTGGCCCTTTGCCTGGTGTTTTGTTCCACTCTTGCGGCCCTAGTTTCCGTCATATTTTTGTTATGTTCCTTGATTTTGCATTCCTAACACAGTTGGGGTTTATGGGCCCCCCTTGACAGTTAGCTTTCAATAAAACTCCTCCAGCAAGGCCCAACGTTGGTTTTAACATTTGCATAATAAACATGATAATAAAATTTGACGCGTAGGGAGTTAGCGCTACCCGGGATTTGTTATTCTACTTATAGGTGGGGCCAGTCCTGATGGTGCCGGTCCAAACTAGAGCACTGTACGGGGCCCCTTGGCAACTTGGTTTATGTTGGCACCTGCACGCGTCGCTTATCCGCCGTATCCTGAGAATGAGATATGCGGCTCCTATCAGGATCGTTGACACGTCGGGCGGTCTTGCTGGACTTGTTTTACCATTGTTGAAATGTCTTGTGAACTGGGATTTCGAGTTTGATCGGGTTGTTCTGGGAGGAGGATTTTCCTCCGTTGATCGTGAGAGCTTGTCGTGGGCTAAGTAGGGACACTGTGACACTCCAAAAATATTCTTTTGGTTTCTTCAAAAAAAAAAGATTTTGTTGGATTTGAAGAAGGTCTTCAAAACCCTTCCAAAAATCTCTCTCAAAAGCTTTTCCCCTTTAGCAAATATTTTATTTTTGCATCTCCTTCAACTCTGGAGTTTGGTTTTTAAATTTTCCTTCTGATTGCCCTCTTCTCAAGATTTCAAGAAAAATCTTTGGAGTTTATTTTCTTTCAAAAAGAAAACCCTAAGAGTTTATCATCTTCTCCCAAACTTGAAACCATTCATGATTTTACCATGCACCACATGGTAAAACCTTCCCAAAAATCTCTCCCTCTACTTTGGGCAATCCAAACATTCTGTCTCAACAAACTCATCCATTTTCTGAATTTTATTTCAATTGTTTCTCCTCCCAAATCTTTTCTGTCTATTATTTTGAGCCTAGGTAATTTGCAAAGCAAGTACCTAAATGCATTTGAGTTTTGACCTCAAACCAACTCCCCTGGATGGTCCTTGGTACCCACAACCTAGATCAATCAAGATCCACTCCTCTTCTGTTCAAAAATTTCAAATTATAGTCTCTGCAAGTTTGGACCAGAATTGCCAAATTTGGTGAAATTCATATCTACACTTCTCCAAAAATTCCACAAATATTCAGGAAGCCTCTAGATGCAATGAGAGGCCCCTCCACCAAAACCAGCTCAAGGAAAAAATCCCTACATGCCTAAATCATTCTGTCGAACACCTTGCATGCACTGTTTCTGCTCATTTTCAGTTAAGTTCAGAAATTCAGTGTCGATCTCCGTCAGAGTTCAGTCACATGCTCACAGTGCACTTGGCACGTTGCTCACGGCCTAGCTCGCTTGTCCGGAGCCTCACACGCGTGCTTGGCGCGTTCCTGGCGTCGGGGCACCCTCGCCCGCCTGCGCCGGCGTGTCTTGCGGTGGCCGAACCACCGTAGCGGCCGACAGGGAGCAGAACGGCGGCATAACGCCGTTCGGTGCCGCCCAAACCCCCTAGTGGCTCCGCGTGGCCATTTCCTTGCCAGCGCATGCATGCAGCACCGTCTCCGTGGCCTGGCACGCGTAGAGCGCGTTCTCTGCCGCCGACGGGCCGTGCGGCCGTTCCGTCGAGGACAGGCCGTAACCTCGCCCATCTTGCTGAGTCGGACACGGGGATGGCACCAGTTCGTCGTCTAGTCAGTGCTCAAACTCCTAAGCCGACCGTGCAGCCACAGCGCCACCGTAATCACCTCACTGGAGAACCCCATTCTCGGCAACCGCCTCGGGCCGGCTATATATAGCACCCCGAGCTTGCTCTCGCCCCCGCACACCTCCACTACCTCTCCAGACCTCGCCAAGCCCCTAGAAGGGCCTCGAGGAGCTCTTCTTCCTCGACTCCGGCCGCTTCCTTCCGCCTCGGCCTCCACCGCGATTCACTCTGGTAAGGTCATCTCCGGCGCCCTAACCTCGTCAGATACCCTCTCATGCTATCACGAGTCTAACCCCCTCCTCAATTCCACCTCCGCAGCTCTCTCCGACGAGGTCCACGACCACCCGAATCGCCGTCCGCCGGAGCAAGCATCGCCGCCGACGTGGTACTCGCCGGCGACCACCACCACCACCCATAGATGCGGGATGGCGCCCTGAACACGGAGGTACCCTCCGATCTCCTTGCCTCGCCATGGATCGCCGCCGGCGACCACCGCGGCTCTCAGGTGCCGACGAGCCCCGACTCCCTCGTTTGAAATTTCAAACCTGACGGGTGGGACCATACCACAGCCTCTCTTTGTTTTTTGAATCGTTTTCTGAAAGCGTGCTTTGGCAAATCGCTTTCCTCTGAACCGCTTTTTCTGGACTTTTACGCAAAGCCCTGGAAGTTTTCTCATTTCATTACGATGAGTCCTTGGACTAAAACCATTATAACTTTTTAACAGAACGGAATTTTTGAGTGATTCTTTTTCTGTCCTCTTCAAATTTTTGTCTAGTTTTTTATCATATTTATTTGAAAAATATTTGGATCAACTTTATATACCCCACGGTATTTACGTTAGCGCGTGTATTTTTGTGTACCGTAGATACCGAAGGAGGTGACGGAACCGCAAACTTCGCCGAGCTAGACCCCGACTACTCCGAACCAGGCAAGCAAAGTTTGAACTTTTGATATGATGAGTGTTTGGGCATGTTTGCATTATTTTTGTATCATGGCACGATCATGAGCTTTTCGATGATAGTTTATCTCGTGAGCATTGAGGCAAATGAGCTCGGTAAATCCATGAGTTGTTGGAAACTTGTTGCATGGCCATGAGTTGGCATGAGTATGGGTAAGATGGTAGTGTTGTAGCATGACAGGCTTATGCCATATCGTTGACCCAGTGTCAACATAAATCAGTTAGATTCCCGTCCATCTTCCCTTCCGTACTACCACTGTTTCCCAAGGGATACGGACAATAAGTTGCAAACCACTTCTGGTACACAACAAATCGAGAGGCCGGGATGAAGGTTCCATGGCCCTGGATTAAAGCCTTTCATCCGGTCAGGGGGCATGGGTGTTTCCGGTTGGGACCGAGAGGGGGGCACCCCTTAGAGCGCGCGTATATAAATTTGATCCCATGCTATTCGAGATTCTGATCCCCCCGTCTCAAAGTTTTTCTTAAACGCCGTCTAGGGTGATTCCTGGCAACGTGAGGTATGATGGGTGTGTACTAGCTAGTTGTGTTTCTTCCGAAATACCGTAAACGGAACTAGTCCGTCGTGACTACGGAAATCCGTTGGCCGTGGAAATTTTGGTACAACCTCTTCAGAGTCAAAATTCTTGAATTCATCTCATTCATATCCAAGTACCGTGTTCATCTTATCTTGTCCAGTGTGTGTCTCAGTGACAGAAACTCTTGAGAACCATTTGAGTATTTAAGGTTCATTTTCCTCTGAACGGAATAACCCGCTTATGGTCTCATGATGAATATTTTCCGTGAGCACTATATCTTATCAGTTATGAATAATGAATTATAAGCCCTTTCTGTGATGTCGCTCAGACGTCCGACTGCGGCATTGTTGTTATTTAAATTCATTATAAGCCCTTTTTGCGATGTCGCTCAGACGTCCGACTGCGGCATTGTTGTTATTTAAATTCATTATAAGCCCTTTCTGCGATGTCGCTCAGACGTCCGACTGCGGCATTGTTGTTATTTAAATTCATTATAAGCCCTTTCTGCGATGTCGCTCAGACGTCCGACTGCGGCATTGTTGTTATTTAAATTCATTATAAGCCCTTTCTGCGATGTCGCTCAGACGTCCGACTGCGGCATTGTTGTTATTTAAATTCATTATAAGCCCTTTCTGTGATGTCGCTCCGACGTCCGACTGCCGCACATATGTATTTTTCCTTTAATATAAGCCCTTTATGAGGTGTCGCTTAGACGCCCGACTGTGGCACGTTTTACTTATTTATTCACCCTTGAGGCGCCGCCTGCACACCCAATCGGTTTTGAGTTTATCTTCTTTGGGTTTTCGAGCGGACTACCGCCGATTCCCTTCTTACTTATTTTGCTATACTGATTTAATTGAGCATTGTTAAAATTAATCATGACGCATTCATGCATTCATTTGTTATATGTTTTTTCCATACTATCTTGCGAGTACTTTCATAGTACTCACCTGGCTTGTTGATTTGGCCAGATGCTGACGAAGGCGATCTCATGGATGAAGAGTTTGATAGCGAGTCCGATGCCTAGAGGAATCGGTCAGTCTCGTCGACCCTGGATTAGTCATTGTGATATATCCGCTTCGCTACCCAAATAAATTCATCGAGCCTCACCTCGGCGCCGATGAGCCGCCAAAGGCTGATGAACTTATTAACCACTCCGTTGTGTTATTCCACCAACCACTCATATCTCGAGTCAGTAGTATTTTCCACCCCACACCTTTGTGTCATATCCGTCATCATGTATAATTATCGGCGTGTTTGTAATAATTGGTTGGGCATCCTCAGTCCGACCCTGTAATATTGTAATACTACTGGCTTCTTGTGTCAAAGTTTTGTCTACCGATATGGAGGATTTTCCCTCATATTGGGTTTCACAGGTCGGTTGTTCAATAAACATTTTTATTTAAAAACCGGTCGTGACAAGCTTGGTACCAGAGCCAGGCTGACTGTAGGAAACCACTAGGTGCGATCGCTAATCGGTTATTAGCATATTAGAGCTATTTATTATTTTCACAAATGTAGTCAATTTCTGACAGTCAGCATAAATTTATGATTTGACTACTCAGGATTTTTGTCTACTTTTGTAGATGGCTGGCAACGACTGCGAGTCGCAGATGTTCGCCAACATGCCCGATGGGTTCGTCAAGCTTCTATCCTTCATCGTCCAAGTCGCGATAGGGCGGATGTGCGCCAGATCTTCTCTCTCTCAGCACAAGGTCAACGACCGTCTAACCATGCACCAAGCGCGGTGGAATTCAAGAGAGGACGAGTTGGCGTTACGGTTAAATGGGAAGAGCCATGCCCACAGAGAAGCATGCACTGCAGATGGCAGCCCGTGAGGCCATAGCTCGTCTCAGGGATATCCTTCCTTCGATGAAGACTCGTCGCTACCGCTACCTGCCATGTCACGTGCCATACACCTGCCACTACGCGTTCTCTTGCCACAGAGGAGAACGGGACGAAGCTTTTGAGATGCTCATCGAGTATCTCCGGGCTTTGGAGGCAGCCTTCGACAACCTGGTGGACGACTTTGTAGCTGCCCGCATGGACTCAGTCCATGGCTGTGCCGCCAACAGGAGGGAGCTCCTGCGCGTCGCACCGCCACTGAATTTTGTCTCGTCATCAGCCTCGTTTGCTCCTACTGCCCGCACCGCTACTCGTCGCCTACCTACCACGGAGGAGTTCAACCATGTCATTGCGCCTACTCCGGTTCGTTCTGCACCACCCCTCGTGCCCGCTCAGATTCGAGTTGTCCCACACAGGGCACCTGCTCCACCAATTCAGCGCAGCACCTCACATCTGGAGCCTATCTCTGAAGAGGAGGTTGAGTCCCCAGCCTCTCTACGCCTCACCCTTGGCAGGCCAAGGGAAATCCTTACCATCTTCGACTAATTATGCTTAGCCGCCATGCGATGTACCGACTTGTTCGATATGTTTATATGTAAATAGGCTGTGAGAAGTAGCTTGTTTGCGCATCATGTAGGATCTGGAGAAGTGCACTAGACTAAATAACATGTCAGGATTATGTACGCATATCCTGAGTGATGTATTGTATAATTACTGCTTGCGTCTAAGATATGTAATGAACAGTCCTTCTCAGTACGCAAACATATTTTTTTCTCTTGAAAAATCTTGGAGCATTTGCAACTTTTTGCATCTTCTTGAATTTATTGGTTTTTGCGGCTCAATTTCTTTTCTTATGAGTGTTTCAAAATATATCCCCAGAGTAAACTATGTCTCGTCCTTGGACACGCTCCATGCCAACTCCGACAGAGGAAAATTATGGCACACCCCCAGGCAACAATTTCACACGGGGACAGACAAGTCAACAGGACAGTGAAACGGCACTTTCCCAAATGTGCCGTCTTTATGAACAAAGTCAGCAGCAACATCAGGAAATACTGAACCAAGTCATCAATATGGGAAATCACCGTGGACAGTATCAGCAGCAATCAAAATTATCTGAGCTACGGAAGACACGTCCCCAAACATTCTCTCACACTGACAAACCGCTTGAAGCCGAGGACTGGCTTCGAGACATGGAGAGAAAGTTAATTATTGCCCAGTGTTCAGATCTTGAGTAAGTGCTTTATGCTCCGCACTATCTCACTGGAGCAGCCGCATCGTGGTGGGAAAATTTCCTACACATGCACCCCAACGAAAACAATATAACATGGGAGGAATTTAAGGAAGGTTTTCGTGGGGCACATATTCCTAAGTCTTATGAAGATCAAAAAGAGAGAATTTGATGACCTCAAGCAAAGAACAATGACAGTGTCAGAATACAACATTCAGTTTACCCTGCTGTCTCGCTACGCCAACGAGGAGCGTATGTCAGAAAACAAAAAGATGGAGAAATTCCTAGATGGTCTGACACCCGCGCTTAAATGTCAATTGGTCGTACACACATTTCCAGATTTTAAGACGCTGGTATAAGGCCATTAGCTTGGAAAATGAGAGACGCAGCTTAGAAGATTTCCGCAAGCGGAAGAGGGACCAGACTAAACACGCCCGCAATCACCGCAGCAAGACAGATGTTCAGAAAAACTGGACACCCAAACCCACGACAAACGTCTCATGCCCAATCAAGAATTTTCACGCAAGGGACAAGGAGTTCACATATCGCCCAGGCGCTACCTGTTACGCTTGTGGAGAAGAAGGGATGCCAAGCAGTGCCCCAAGCCAAGGAACTCGACCCCAAAGCCGAACAACGAAAGCAATAATTTGGCACCAAAGCGCAACAATTTCAACCCAAATAACAACCACAGGAAGGGTCATCTGAACCACGTGACCAAAGAGGAAGCGCAAAATGCCCCAGATATCGTACTCGGCACGTTTCCTGTCAACACAATACCTGCCATGGTTTTGTTTGATTCTGGAGCTTCTCACTCATTCGTTTGAAAAGTTTTGCTTTGCAAAATAATTTTCGATGCTTCCCTTGGGAAAATCTATGATCGTCAAGTCCCCGGAATTAAGCAAGTTACCCGAATTATTGCGGGGTGTAGTTATCGAGTTTGAAGGGTTGAAGTTTCACGCAAATCTTATCGTGTTGGAAAATAAAGGACTGGATGTCATCTTAGGGATGGATTGGTTAACCACCAACAAAGGTTTCATTGACTGCTTCAACAGGACCGTAATTCTCACCCATCACCACGGGAAGACCATAAAAGTTTCAGCCAAGGAAAGAAAAATATCCCGGCAACCGAGATTAAATAAGGTGGATATTTCTGAATTGAGCAAGGTTCGATGGTGTGAATTTCGGATGTATTCCCGAAGAGCTACTGGGCATGCCACCAGATCGAGAGATAGAATTCAGCATTGAGCTAGCACCCGGAACCGCTCCCATATACAAGAAACCGTACATAATGGCACCATCCGAATTGGTAGAACTGAAGAAGCAAATAAAGGAATTGTTGGAAAAAGGGTACATATGAGCCAGTTCCTCACCTTGGGGTTCACCAATTTTGTTTGCCAAAAAGAAGGATGGAACACTGAGATTGTGCATAGACTATCGAGCTCTAAACATGGTCACAATCAAGAACAAATATCCGATGCCACGAATAAATGATTTATTCGATCAACTCGCTCAGGCCAAGGTGCTCTCAAAGATTGATTTGAGGTCGGGATACCACCAACTAAAAGTGCGAACCGAAGATATTCCCAAGACAGCTTTCACCTCCAGATACGGATTGTATGAGTTCACCGTAATGCCATTCGGGCTAACAAACGCCCCCGCATATTTTGTTCACCTCATGAACAAAGTATTCATGAAGTTTATGGATAAGTTTGTTGTGGTATTTATTGATGATATTCTGGTATACTCCAAAACACCAGAAGAGCACGCTGAACATCTCCGAATTGTGCTAGGAGAACTCAGGAAACATCAATTGTATGCTAAATTCAGCAAGTGTGAGTTTTGGCTAAGGCAAGTAGGTTTTCTGGGCCACGTACTGACCCAAGAAGGTATCGCCGTAGACCCGGAAAAAGTCAAGGCCGTACTTGGCTGGAAGCCACCAGCCAGCGTGACGGATGTACGAAGTTTCTTGGGTATGGCAGGATACTACCGGAGATTTATTAAAGGATTATCCACCATAGCAAAGCCAATGACGCAACTACTCAAGAAAGACAGGAAGTTTGAATGGACGGAAGCTTGCGAGAAAAGTTTCCAAGAACTGAAAAGGAAACTAACGACAACACCAAGACTAATTGTGCGGATATACACAAAATTTTGAGGTATTTTGTGACGCATCTCGAAAAGGCCTCGGTGCGTATTGATGCAAGAAGGCAAGGTTGTCACATATGTTTCGGACAACCGCAAGCATGAGGAAAATTATCCTACTCATGACCTGGAATTAGCAGCAGTTATTCATGCACTCAAGGAATGGAGACACTTCTTACTTGGTAATCGTTGTGAAATATACACGGACCACAAAAGCCTCAAGTATATTTTCACACAACCAGAACTGAATTTACGGCAGCGTCGCTGGTTGGAATTAGTAAAGGATTATGATGTTGGAATCCACTACCACCCAGGCCAAGCAAATGTTGTAGCAGATGCTCTGAGTCGAAACCCTAGTCCGGACAACGACAGCATGCCAAACTTAAGACCTAAATTCCAGCAGGAATTTGCGAAGCTCAATCTGATGATGGTCACCGAAGGCAGTGTGTCGAACTTAGAATTTCAGCCTACCCTGATAGAGAAGGTTAAAGAGGCTCAACATGGACACCCCAACATTGAAGGCATAAAACGGAAGATGAAGTTGGGCAAGGCCTCAAAATTCGTTATTGATGAGCAAGGGATATTGTGGTACGGGAATAGGCTTCGCGTACCAAATATCCATGACCTTAAACAACAAATCCTGGCTCAAGGCCACACCGCTCCATATTCAATCCACCCTGGAGGAACGAAAATGTACAAAGATCTTCAGGAAACCTTTTGGTGGCATGGTATAAAAAGAGACATAGCCACGTTTATTGCATGTTGTGACTCTTGTCAACGCATCAAGGCCGAGCACCAGAAACCGGCCGGGCTGCTGCAACAAAATAAGATACCCGAGTGGAAATGGGACGAGATTGGAATGGATTTTATTGTTGGACTACCTCGGTCACGACACGGACATGATGCCATATGGGTCATCACTGATAGACTGACTAAAGTAGCACACTTCATCCCCGTGAAGACAACCCACACCACTCAGAAACTTGCTAGGGTCTACCTTTCCCGTATCGTTTGTTTACATGGAGTCCCAAAGAAAATAATCTCGGACAGAGGCACTCAATTCGTCTCCGATTTTGGGATCACTTACAACAAGCTCTGGGAACTCAGTGGCATTCATGACCGCATACCATCCCAGACGGATGGGCAAACCGAGCGAGTAAACCAGATTCTAGAAGATATCTTTGAGAGCATGTGTCCTCACCTATGGGACCAGTTGGGAGGAGAGCTTACCATACGCCGAATCGCATATAACAACAGCTATCATCCAGCCTGCAAATGGCACCATTTGAAGCTCAGCAGGCGAAGATGTCGTACCCGCTAAATTGGTCGGAAACGGAGACAGCCATATCTTCGGCCCAGACCTACTCAAAGAGGCTGAAGATAAGGTCAAGATGATTAAGGACCGACTCAAGACAGCCCAAAGCCGACAAAAGAGTTATTACGATCAGAAGCATCGTGGAGTCAATTTTGAACCCGGTGAATTTGTGTACCTACGAGTATCCCCTATGAGAGGCCTGCACCGATTCAAGATTAAAGGGAAGCTAGCACCAAGATTCATCGGACCATTCTGCATAGTAGCATGAAGAGGCACGGTGGCCTACCAACTAGACTTACCCGAAGAATTATCCGACATCCACGACGTATTTCACGTCTCCCAATTGAGAAAGTGCGTAAGCAACCCGGAGAAACAAGTACCCCATAAAAACATTGACATGCAGCCAGACCTTACATATCGGGAGCATCCGATAAAAATCTTGGAAGAGTCAGAAAGGAGAACCCGACAGAAAACCATCAAGTTCTTCAAGGTTCAGTGGAGCAACCACACCGAAAGTGAAGCCACTTGGGAAAGAGAGAATTTCCTGTGGGTACAGCACCCACAATTATTTGAGGATCAGCTGGAATCTCGGGGACGAGATTTTTCCTAAGGGGGTAGGTGTTGTGACACTCCAAAAATATTCTTTTGGTTTCTTCAAAAAAAAATTGTTGGATTTGAAGAAGGTCTTCAAAACCCTTCCAAAAATCTCTCTCAAAAGCTTTTCCCCTTTAGAAAATATTTTATTTTTGCATCTCCTTCAACTCTGGAGTTTGGTTTTTAAATTTTCCTTCTGATTGCCCTCTTCTCAAGATTTCAAGAAAAATCTTTGGAGTTTATTTTCTTTCAAAAAGAAAACCCTAGGAGTTTTTCATCTTCTCCCAAACTTGAAACCATTCATGATTTTACCATGCACCACATGGTAAAACCTTCCCAAAAATCTCTCCCTCTACTTTGGGCAATCCAAACATTCTGTCTCAACAAACTCAACCATTTTCTGAATTTGATTTCAATTGTTTCTCCTCCCAAATCTTTTCTGTCTATTATTTTGAGCCTAGGTAATTTGCAAAGCAAGTACCTAAATGCATTTGAGTTTTGACCTCAAACCAACTCCCCTGGATGGTCCTTGGTACCCACAACCTTGATCAATCAAGATCCACTCCTCTTCTGTTCAAAAATTTGAAATTATAGTCTCTGCAAGTTTGGACCAGATTTGCCAAATTTGGTGAAATTCATATCTACACTTCTCCAAAAATTCCACAAATATTCAGGCAGCCTCTGGATGCAATGAGAGGCCCCTCCACCAAAAACCAGCTCAAGGAAAAAATCCCTACATGCCTAAATCATTCTGTCGAACACCTTGCATGCACTCTTTCTGCTCATTTTCAGTTAAGTTCAGAAATTCAGTGTCGATCTCCGTCAGAGTTCAGTCACATGCTCACAGTGCAGTTGGCACGTTGCTCACGGCCTAGCTCGCTTGTTCGGAGCCTCACACACGTGCTTGGCGTGTTCCTGGCGTTGGTGGCACCCTGGCCCGCCTGCACCGGTGTGTCTTGCGGTGGCCGAACCACCGTAGCGGCCGACAGGGAGCAGAACGGCGGCATAACGCCGTTCGGCGCCGCCCAAACCCCCTGGTGGCTCCTCGTGGCCATTTCCTTGCCAGCGCACGCATGCAGCACCGTCGCCGTGGCCTGGCACGCGCAGAGCGCGTTCTCTACCGCCGACGGGCCGTGCGGCTGTTCCGTCGAGGACAGGCCGTAACCTCGCCCATCTTGCTGAGTTGGACACGGGGATGGCACCAGTTCGTCGTCTAGTCGGTGCTCAAACTCCTAAGCCGACCGTGCAGCCACAGCGCCGCCGTAATCACCTCGCCGGAGAACCCCGTTCTCGGCAACCGCCTCGGGCCGGCTATATATAGCACCCCGAGCTTGCTCTCACCCCCGCACACCTCCACTACCTCTCCAGACCTCGCCAAGCCCCTAGAAGGGTCTCGAGGAGCTCTTCTTCCTCGACTCCGGCCGCTTCCTTCCGCCTAGGCCTCCACCGCGATTCACTCCGGTGAGGTAATCTCCGGCGCCCTAACCTCGTCAGATACCCTCTCGTGCTATCACGAGTCTAACCCCCTCCTCAATTCCACCTCCGCAGCTCTCTCCGACGAGGTCCACGACCACCCGAATCGCCGTCCGCCGGAGCAAGCATCGCCGCCGACGTGGTACTCGCCGGCGACCACCACCACCACCCACAGACGCGGGATGGCGCCCTAAACACGGAGGTACCCTCCGATCTCCTTGCCTCGCCGTGGATCGCCGCCGGCGACCACCGCGGCTCTCGGGCGCCGACGAGCCCCGACTCCCTCGTTTGAAATTTCAAACCTGACAGGTGGGACCCGCCCGTCAGCCTCTCTTTTGTTTTTTTTGAATCGTTTTTTGAAAGCGTACTTCGGCAAAATACGCTTTCACTCTGAACCGTTTTTCTGGACTTTTCTGCAAAGCCCCTGGAAGTTTTCTGTTTCATTACAGAAGAGTCCTTGGACTAAAACCCTTATAACTTTTTAACAGAAAGGAATTTTTGAGTGATTCTTTTTCTGTCCTCTTCAAATTTTTATCTAGTTTTTATCATATTTATTTGAAAAATATTTGGATCAAATTTCTGTACCCCACGGTATTTACGTTAGCGCATGTATTTTTGTGTACCGTAGATACCGAAGGAGGTGACGGAACCGTGAACTTCGCCGAGCTAGACCCCGACTACTCCGAACCAGGCAAGCAAAGTTTGAACTTTTGATATGATGAGTGTTTGGGCATGTTTGCATTATTTTTGTATCATGGCACGTTCATGAGCTTTCTGATGATAGTTTATCTCGGGAGCATTGAGGCAAATGAGCTCCGTAAATCCATGAGTTGTTGGAAACTTGTTGCATGGCCATGAGTTGGCATGAGTATGGGTAAGATGGAAGTGTTGTAGCATGCCAGGCTTATGCCATATCGTTGACCCAGTGTCAACATAAATCGGTCAGATTCCCGTCCATCTTCCCTTCCGTACTACCACCTGTTTCCCGCAAGGGACACGGCTTACTAAGTTGCAAACCACTTCCTGGTACACACCAAATCGAGAGGCCGGGATGAAGGTTCCATGGCCCTGGATTAAAGCCTTTCATCCGGTCAGGGGGCATGGGTGTTTTCGGTTGGGACCGAGAGGGGCACCCTTAGAGCGCGCGTATATAAATTTGATCCCATGCTATTCGAGATTGTGATCTCCCCGTCTCAAAGTTTTTCTTAAACGCTGTCTAGGGTGATTCCTGGCAACGTGAGGTATGATGGGTGTGTACTAGCAAGTTGTGTTTCTTCCAAAATACCGTAAACGGAACTAGTCCGTCGTGACTACGGAAATCCGTTGGCCGTGGAAATTTTGGTACAAACTCTGCAGAGTCAAAATTCTTGAATTCATATCATTCATATCCAAGTACCGTGTTCATCTTATCTTGTCCAGTGTCTGTCTCAGTGACAGAAACTCTTGAGAACCATTTGAGTATTTAAGGTTCATTTTCCTGTGAACGGACTAACCCGCTTATGGTCTCGAGATGAATATTTTCCGTGAGCACTATATCTTGTCAGTTATGAATAATGAATTATAAGCCCTTTCTGTGATGTCGCTCAGACGTCCGACTGCGGCATTGTTGTTATTTAAATTCATTATAAGCCCTTTTTGCGATGTCGCTCATACGTCCGACTGCGGCATTGTTGTTATTTAAATTCATTATAAGCCCTTTCTGCGATGTCGCTCAGACGTCCGACTGCGGCATTGTTGTTATTTAAATTCATTATAAGCCCTTTCTGCGATGTCGCTCAGACGTCCGTCTGCGGCATTGTTGTTATTTAAATTCATTATAAGCCCTTTCTGCGATGTCGCTCAGACGTCCGACTGCGGCATTGTTGTTATTTAAATTCATTATAAGCCCTTTCTGTGATGTCGCTCCGACGTTCGACTGCGGCACATATGTATTTTTCCTTTAATATAAGCCCTTTATGAGGTGTCGCTTAGACGCCCGACTGTGGCACGTTTTACTTATTTATTCACCCTTCAAGGCGTCGC
Source organism: Aegilops longissima (assembly GCA_021605205.1). Lineage (NCBI taxonomy): Eukaryota > Viridiplantae > Streptophyta > Magnoliopsida > Poales > Poaceae > Aegilops > Aegilops longissima. Next base: position 430,238,866 of record CM038681.1, on the reverse strand, counting down.
TTCAGACACCCGATCGGTTTTGAGTTTATCTTCTTTGGGTTTTCGAGCAGATTACGGCCGATTCCCTTCTTATTTATTTTGCTATACTGATTTAATTGAGCATTGTTAAAATTAGTCATGACACATTCATGCATTCACTTGTTATATCTTTTGTCCGAACTATCTTGCGAGTACTTTCATAGTACTCACCTGGCTTGTTGATTTGGCCATATGCTGACGAAGGCGATCTCTTGGATGAAGAGTTTGATAGCGAGTCCGACGCCTAGAGGAATCGCAGTCAGTCTCGTGCAACCCCTGGATTAGTCATTGTGATATATCCGCTTCCACTACCCAAATAAATTCATCGAGCCTCACCTCGGCCTTTCGATGAGCCGCCAAAGACTGATAGACTTATTAACCACTCCGTTGTGTTATTCCACCAACCACTCATATCTCGAGTCAGTAGTATTTTCCACCCCACACCTTTGTGTCATATCTGCCATCATGTATAATTATCGGCGTGTTTGTAATAATTGGTTGGGCATCCTCAGTCCGACCCTGTAATATTGTAATACTACTGGCTTCTTGTATCAAAGTTTTGTCTACCGATATGGAGGATTTTCCCTCATATTGGGTTTCATAGGTCGGTTGTTCAATAAACATTTTTATTGAAAAACCGGTCGTGACAGACACCCCTGCAGGGTTTAAACTTTTGAGAGCCGTGCCCGTGGTTGTGTGGCAGATGCGAATTTTTTTAATGTCCGGTTGTAGTGAACTTGATACCAGATTCAATATAAAATACACCAACCGCGTGTGTAACCGTGACTGTCTTTTTTCGTGTTAGTCGAGAAGAGAACATGGTGGGGTTATGTTTGAACGTAAGTAGTTCAGTATCACTTATTGATCATTACTAGTTTGCGACCATTTGCGTAGCTTCTCATCTTATTCTTGTACTCGTAAGTTAGACACCATATAATGCTTAGTGCTACTGCAACCTCACCAATTATCCATTCCATACCCATTGAGCTTTACTAGTCTTGATACCCATGGTAATGGGATTGCCGAGTCCTCGTGGCTCACAGATTACTACAGCAACAGTTGCAAGTACAGGTAATGCGATGATCTGACGTGAGTGCGATGCTTGCTTGTTTGGAGTTCTTCTTCTGCTTCTTCGATTAAGGGATATAGGTTCCGGGTCGGGAGTCTGGGCTAGTAGGGTCATTGTCGTTCTTCTTTTTTGTTTGATTTCATCCGTAGTCGGATCCTGCTCTTTTCTATGATGATTGCTATGTATTGATGTATTGTTGTATGGATGTTGTAGCGTGGCGAGTGTAAGCCTTTATATGGTACTCTCATCTATTCAGAACGTAGTATGTTGCAATGGTATCCACCTTGCTATGCGCTTGAAATGCGATTGTGCCCCAATCATGATTTCATCACGTGATTGGGATAGAATCGCATCTTGAGCGCTACAGCATGGTGTGCCAACTGGCCGGTCCGTCTCCCGTGTTATACTCTTCCTCGCCGGAGGCCGCACCTTCACTTCACGGGTCTTGAACCCCGCCCCCGTACATGAAGACAACAGATGGAGGATGCCGGTCACCATCGTGGACTAGGTTTAGGGTCGGGTTTCTTTTATTTTTCTGTCCTATAAAAGTTCGAAATGTAATGAAAATCTGTCGCGTTTGCATGAATCTCGTTCGGTGTATATGAACTTTCACAATAATAGTAAGATATATTGTGTGAAAATATATGGAATGATGATTCGTTTTTGTGTATATAAACTGAGAAGGTTTGACCCGAAACAAAGCTAGCAGGCGATGTAAATAAACACATAGGGTCTACATACACAATTTATATTAGGCACTCCAATAGTACGTCCACTAAACATTCACACATTTCACATCTTTCTATATCTACGAAACCTACAAAGGGTTAACGTAAATTGCCCCTCTCTCTCTCCCCCCTAATTTTCATGGTGGTGGGCCCCTCCCCACCCAATCTCCAATCAACAGCCCACACATTCCACATTACATTAATTACGTAACTGGGATTATGTAGGTGTAACATTACTCGTCCTAAAAAACCAACTAAGCCAACCTCCCAGCATATTGATACGTCTCCATCGTATCTATACTTTTTGTTTGTTTCATGCCAATAATATTCAACTTTTACATACTTTTGGCAACTTTTTATATGATTTATTTGGACTAGCTTACTTATCCAGTGCCCAGTGCCAGTTCCTGTTTGTTGCATGTTTTTGTTTCGCAGAAAAATCCATATCAAACGATGTCCAAACATGATAAAAATCTACGAAGAATTATTTTGGAATATTTGTGAATTTTAGGAGGTGTGATACGTGTCCAACGTATCTATAATTTTTGATTGCTCCATGCTATATTATCTACTGTTTTGGACTATATTGGAATTTATTTTCCACTTTTATATTATTTTTGGGACTAACCTATTAACTGGACGCCCAACCCAGAATTGTTGTTTTTTTGCAGTGTTTCGAAGAAACGGAGTCCAAACGGAATTAACCTTTCTGGAACGTGATTTTCTTCCCGAATATGACCCAGGAGACTTGGACCCTACGCCAAGGAAGCTTCGAGGTGGGCACGAGGTAGGGGGCCGCGCCCTACACCCCCAAGCATGCCCCCACCCTCGTGGGCCCACCGAAGCTCCACCAACGTACTTCTTCCTGCTATATATACCTACGTACCCCAAACGAACAGATACGGAGCCAAAAACCTAATTCCACCACCGCAACTTTCTGTATCCACGAGATCCCATCTTGGGGCCTGTTCCGGAGCTCCGCCGGAGAGGGCCGTCATCACGGAGGGCTTCTACATCATCATAGCCTCTCCGATGAAGTGTGAGTAGTTTACCTCAGACCTTCGGGTCCATAGTTAGTAGCTAGATGGCTTCTTCTCTCTTTTTGGATCTCAATACAAAGTTCTCCCCCTCTCTCGTGGAGATCTATTTGATGTAATCTTCTTTTTGCGGTGTGTTTGTTGAGACCGATGAATTGTGGGCTTATGATCAAGTCTACCTAAGAACAATATTTGAATCTTCTCTGAATTCTTTTATGTATGATTGGTTATCTTTGCAAGTCTCTTCGAATTATCTGTTTGGTTTGGCCAACTAGATTGGTAGTTCTTGCCATGGGAGAAGTGTTTAGCTTTGGGTTCGATCTTGCGGTGTCCTTTCCCAAAGTGATGTATAAGCAAGGCACGTATTGTATCGTTGCCATCAAGGATAACAAGATGGGGTTTATTTCATATTGCATGAATTTATCTCTCTACATCATGTCATCTTGCTTAAGGCGTTATTCTGTTTTTAACTTAATACTCTAGATGCATGCTCGATAGCGGTCGATGAGTGGAGTAATAGTAGTAGATGCAGAATCATTTCGGTCTACTTGTCTCGGACGTGATGCCTATATACATGATCATGCCTAGATATTCTCATAACTATGCTCAATTCTGTCAATTGCTCAACAGTAATTTGTTCACCCACCGTAGAATACTTATGTTCTTGAGAGAAGCCATTAGTGAAACCTATGGCCCCCGGGTCTATTCTCATCATATCAATCTCCATCACTTTAATTTTGCTTTGCTTTTTATTTTGCCTTTTACTTTTCACTTTGCATATCTATACCAAAAATACCAAAAATACTATCTATCAGATCTCACTCTCGTAAGTGACCGTGAAGGGATTGACACCCCTAATCGCGTTGGTTGCGAGTAGCTATCGTTTTGTGCGGGTACGAGGGACTTGAGCGTGGCCTCCTACTGGATTGATACCTTGGTTCTCAAAAACTGAGGGAAATACTTATGCTACTTTGCTGCATCATCCTCTCCTCTTCGGGGAAAACCAACGCAAGCTCAAGAGGTAGCAGGAAGAATTTGTGGCGTCGTTGCCGGGGAGTCTACGCAGAAAGTCAACATACCAAGTACCCATCACAATCTCTATCTCTCGCATTACATTAGTTGCCATTTGCCTCTCGTTTTCCTCTCCCCCACTTCACCATTGCCGTTTTATTCGCCCTCTCTTTCCCAATCTCCTTCTCCTTCTCTTTCTCCATTTGCCTTTTTCTCGCTTGCCTTTTGTTTGCTCGTGTGTTGGATTGCTTGTTTGTCGCGATGGCTCAAGATACTACCAAATTGTGTGACTTCACCAATACCGACAATAATGATTTCCTTAGCACTCTGTTTCTCCTCTTGCCAATACCGGATCTTGTGAAATCAATACTGCTTTGTTGAACCTTGTTATGAAAGATCAATTCGCCGGCCTTCCTAGTGAAGATGCCGCTACTCATCTGAATAGCTTCGTTGATTTATGTGATATGCAAAAGAAAAAAGATGTCGATAATGATGTCATTAAATTGAAGCTATTTCCTTTTTCGCTTAGAGATCGTGCTAAAGCTTGGTTTTCGTCTTTGCCTAAAAATAGTATTGATTCTTGGAACAAGTGCAAAGATGCTTTTATCTCTAAGTATTTTCCTCCCGCTAAGATCATCTCTCTTAGAAACGACATTATGAATTTTAAGCAACTTGATCATGAACATGTTGCACAAGCTTGGGAGAGAATGAAATTAATGATACGTAATTGGCCTACTCATGGTTTGAATTTGTGGATGATTATACAAAACTTTTATGCCGGATTGAATTTTTCTTCTAGAAATCTTTTAGATTCGGCCGCAGGAGGCACTTTTATGGAAATCACTTTAGGAGATGCTACTAAACTCCTAGATAATATTATGGTTAATTATTCTCAATGGCATACTGAAAGATCTTCTAATAAAAAAGTGCATGTGATAGAAGAAATCAATGTTTTGAGTGGAAAGATGGATGAACTTATGAAATTATTTGCTACTAAGAGTGTTTCTTCTGATCCTAATGATATGCCTTTGTCTACTTTGATTGAGAATGACAATGAATCTATGGATGTGAATTTTGTTGGTAGGAATAATTTTGGTAACGACACGTATAGAGGGAATTTTAATCCTAGGCCATATCCTAGTAATCCTTCTAATAATTATGGAAATTCCTACAACAACTCTTATGGAAATTATAATAAGATTCCCTCTGAATTTGAGAATAGTGTTAAAGAGTTCATGAATTCACAAAAGAATTTTAATGCTTTGCTTGAAGAGAAATTGCTTAAAGTTGATGATTTGGCTAGGAACGTTGATAGAATTTCTCTTGAGGTTGATTCTTTAAAGCTTAGATCTATTCCTCCTAAGCATGATATCAATGAGTCTCTCAAATCTATGAGAATTTCCATTGATGAGTGCAAGGAAAGAACCGCTAGGATGCGTGCTTCCAAAGATGCCTTTATTAAAGCGTGTTCTTCCAATTCCTATGAAAATCAAGATGAAGATCTAAAAGTTATTGATGTGTCTCCTATCAAATCTTTGTTTTGCAATATGAATCTTGATGAAACTGAATATGATCTTCCTTTACATAGAAGGCGTTCTAAAAATTCGGAGTATTTAGATCTTTATGATGAAATTGATGAAGGTGGGATTGAAAGAAATAAAAATCTAGATGTTGCTAAACCCACTATATTGGATTTCAAGGAATTTAATTATGAAAGTTGCTCTTTAATTGATTGTATTTCCTTGTTGCAATCCGTGCTAAATTCTCCACATGCTTATAGTCAAAAGAAAGCCTTTACCGAACATATTGTTGATGCCTTGATGCAATCTTATGAAGAACAGCTTGAGTTGAAAGTTTCTATCCCTAGAAAACTCTATGATGAGTGGGAACCAACTATTAAAATTAAAATTAAAGATCATGAGTTTTATGCCTTGTGTGATTTGGGTGCTAGTGTCTCCACTATCCCCAAAACTTTGTGTGATTTGCTAGATTTCCACGATTTTGATGATTGCTCTCTAAACTTGCATCTTGCGGATTCCACTATTAAGAAACCTATGGGAAGGATTAATGATGTTCTTATTGCTGCAAATAAGAATTATGTGCCCGTAGATTTCATTGTTTTTGATATAGATTGCAATCCTTCTTGCCCTATTATTCTTGGTAGATCTTTCCTTAGAACGGTTGGTGCGATTCTTGATATGAAGGAAGGGAATATTAGATTACAATTTCCATTAAAGAAGGGCATGGAACACTTTCCTAGAAAGAAAATAAAATTTCCATATGAAACTATCATGAGAGCCACTTATGGATTGCCTACCAAAGATGGCAATACCTAGATCTATCCTCGCTTTTATGCCTAGCTAGGGGCGTTAAACGATAGCGCTTGTTGGGAGACAACCCCATTTTATTTTTAGTTTTTTGTGTTTTTATTCTGTTAGGGAATAAATAACCCATATACCTTCTGTTTGGATGTGGTCTTGTGTTTTAATTAGTGTTTGTGCCAAGTTAGACCTATTGGATCTTCTTGGATGATAGTTATTTGGTCTTGCTGTAATTTCCAGAAACTTTGCGTTCAGTGCCCGAATTATTAAAAATCATCAGAACGTGATAAAATACTGATTTCAATTGATGCTGATCAATAAAAAAAATTCTAGGTCTTCTAATTTGGTAGAATTTTTTGGGTTCCAGAAGTTTGCGTTAGTTACAGATTACTACAGACTGTTCTGTTTTTGACAGATTCTGTTTTTTCGTGTGTTGTTTGCTTACTTTGATGAATCTATGGTTAGTAAAATAGTTTATAATCCATAGAGAAGTTGGAATAAATTAGGTTTAACACCAATATAAATAAAGAATGAGTTCATTACAGTACCTTGAAGTGGTCTTTTGTTTTCTTTCTCTAACGGAGCTCACTAGATTTCTATTGAGTTTTGTGTTGTGAAGTTTTCAAGTTTTGGGTGAATTCTTTTGATGGATTATGGAACAAGGAGTGGCAAGAGCCTAAGCTTGGGGATGACCATGGCACCCCCAAGATAATCTAAGGACACCAAAAAGTCAAAGCTTGGGGATGCCCCGGAAGGCATCCCCTCTTTCGTCCACTTCCATCGGTAATTTACTTGGAGCTATATTTTTATTCACCAACATGATATGTGTTTTGCTTGGAGCGTCTTGTATTATTTGTGTCTTTGTTTGTTAGTGTGCCACAATCATCCTTGCTGTACACACGTTTTGAGAGAGCCATACATGAACTGGAATTTGATAGAATACTCTATGTGCTTCACTTATATCTTTTGAGCTATGTAGCTTTGCTCTATGTGCTTCACTTATATCTTTTGAGCGTTATAATTTTGCTCTATGTGCTTCACTTAGATATTTTAGAGCACGGTGGTGGATTTATTTTAAAGAAACTATTGATCTCTCATGCTTCACTTAGATTATTTTGAGAGTCTTTATAGCATGGTAATTTGCTTAATAATAATATGCTTGGTGTCCAAGATTTGTGAAATTTTCTTTTTAGTGCGTTGAATACTAAGAGAAGATTGAAGCATGATAATTCTTTTGAGATATGGAGGTGATAATATTATAGTCATGCTAGTTTAGTAGTTGTGAATTTAAAGAATACTTGTGTTAAAGTTTGTGATTCCCGTAGCATGCACGTATGGTGAACCGTTATGTGATGAAGTCGGAGCATGATTTATTTATTGATTGTCTTCCTTATGAGTGGCGATCGAGGCGGCGATGGTCTTTTCCTACCAATCTATCCCCTAGGAGCATCTTGCGTAATACTTTTCTTTGATAACTTCTAGATTTTTGCAATAAGTATATGAGTTCTTTATGACTAATGTTAAGTCCATGGATTATACGCATTTTCTCCCATCCTTCCACCATTGCTAGCCTCTCTAATACCGCGCACCTTTCACCGGTATCATACACCCACCATATACCTTCCTCAAAACAGCCACCATACCTACCTATCATGGCATTTCCATAGCCATTCCGAGCTATATTGCCATGCAACTTTCTACCGTTCCGTTTATTATGACACGCTCCATCATTGTCATATTGCTAGCATGATCATGTAGTTGACATCGTATTTGTGGCAAAGCCACCATTCATAATTCTTTCATACATGTCACTCTTGATTCATTCACTAAAAAAAAGACACATCCGTGACATTTGGGGTCGAACGAAATATTTTTCTGTCATACATATGACACTTCTATGACGATAATTGTGACAAAACCCGGTATCATCATAGATGTGGTGGGCTCCTACTTCTACGACAAAAAATCATGACAGAAAATGGGATTTTCGTCTGGCGGGCGAACCCGCAGTTGCATGACATTCTTTGGGCCGTCCATGACGGAAAAAACCGTGGTAGAAGCGAGGGGGAGGAAAATTTCGGGAGTTCCCGGTTACGGTGGGAGGCCGTGTAGCGACCCGACCTCAGACGGTCAAGCCTCTGTGTATCCGTGCCATCCACGGATCGGTATCTTTGGAACACACAACATCAATGTATATATCAAAGTGCAATCACATGTATAAATAACGTAAAACTGATATATACCTCAATAGTCTCAGTGAAACAAGTAATCGGGTGTGGAGTCCCATCAACGCCATCGGCGGGTTGAGTGTAGACCGTAACCTGCACCATATTCTTACTCGTCGGAAGAAAGTATACGCAACATGATACGTTGCAGCCGTGTAGGTCAGACATTGAATGTACCGCAAGATCACAATAAAAGAACAGATGATAAAACTATACTATATGCAATATGGCTTTGTGGCTCTGTGTTTGGGGTTTTTATGTAAAAGCTGGTTTTATTTTACCTACATCAAAGGAATAAATGAAGTCTGTACTATGGGGTTTTCTATCATGACATGGTTCCGCCAACCGATGTCTCATAGCCCAAAATCATCATAAGTTGCCCACAATTAAGTTATCAATCCGGTGTTGAGAGTTCGAGATAGATCCAAGTCCAGATGCTCAAATTGTCCGTGAATCGGGACACGGCTAATCGATTAGGTTTAAACCCTCTGCAGAGGTTTGTACACTTTACCCGCAAGATTCGATCCTCTCTTTACGTTCTCGCACTTCAGGTGTTTGAGAACAAGATGACCAAACATGGTCTTCGAAGAGTTCCTCGACCACCGTCCGGTGCTCATCCAATCCTACCGTAGTTCTACATCTGCTAGCACTGTCCCAGCCAGAGTCACAACTAAGGTCAACCAAGCGAGCCCATAGTGACTTGCGGTTGCACAGTAAGCTTCCGGCATGAAGTATTCTTCCGTCTCTTTGAGTCTGGGTGAAGCTTTCCAAGATGTCATGGCGCTTCTCCATGCATCCCGCCAACCACTGGTTTCTCCAGGTGCCCGTCAACAAATCCTTCACCCAATGAGTGTGTATTGAATTCTTGTCTCGAGTCTTGAAGTCTTGAGGCCTTGAAGATGCAGTCCTTGCAGATTCCATCATGGAGTTATCGTCATTGGCGTAGATCCTCCATTCTCACACCACTCCGAGCACTCATACCAACCCGTCTACTATAGCGTAGCATTAAAATAAATAATGTCCCGGCTTGGTAACAGGGTGATGGGTTCCTACCTCATGCATACTACTCAACTACAAGGATTCAATATCACTCTGGAGGGTTGTTGCAAAGATGCCACTAAATGCAATAAAACATAGGTATGAAAGCATGGTCAAAGTGAACTTGCTCGCTAATACTTGATGAGGATAACAACGCTTGTCGAGAAAATGACTTGGTAGAACTAATCGTCACTCCGTTGAAAATCTATATAGTCAAACATAGCATACACATAAGCAATCATTCTAGCAAGCAATACTAACACTCAAAATAACAATTAAAACAAAAAACTCAATAATAAAACTCCAACAAAGTCCAAAGAAGCTTCAAATAAAACTAGAAAGAAAAACTACTAACGAAAATCTATGACTTTGCTACAAGCATCTAACATAGTTTTGCCCTAAGTAAAAAAACTTAACAGCAATTAAAACACTAAACTAATAATTTAACAGAAAATAAAAAGTAAAACAACTAAGTTAACAGAAAGTATTTTTTCATAAAATTTTATTTGTAAAAAGAAACAAATAAAAGCTTTTATAAAACTCTAACTATGACCTATAGAAGGTTTCATACAAAACTAAGGAAAATAATTTTTTAAAATAAAATAAATTTTTCTCCTGTTTTCTAACAGAACACAACTAATTTTGTCAAAAGTGACAAAAGAAATAATTTAAAACTAATAAAAACAATAAAGAAAAAGCTAAAATAGAACTAATAATAAAACAGTACTGTTTTGCTAAAACCTAATTTAAATTAACCTAGAAATAAAATACTAAATACTACTGGATAAACAAAGGTCCTAGAGACCAGGAGCAAAAAGAATCGGTCAAAATAATATTCCTAACTCAAAATAGCTCAAATCTAGTGATTTGAGAAAATTCATCTAAACACAAATTTAAACTGCTCAAATGTGAAATAAAATTGAACTAGCAGAAACTTCAACAAATTTGTGACACATAGCAATTGGAATCACTCAAAATACTAAAAACTCTAAAAGATATGAATTTTCTAAGATTGCTATTTTCTGAAAAAATGAATTACGGGATTTCGTGGATCTCACGGAGTAGTCGTCGGAGTTGGGGAAGAAGATCGGATCAATGTTGCAGTTGCTCCTAGAGGAAAGGAGATCACGGGACGGTGGAGAGGAGATCATATAAACCTCAGGAGAGGTCGAGGCGGGCGCGGCGGTGGGTGCTGCACTGCTGCTATTATGGAGAGGAGAGGAGAGGAGAGGAGAGGTGTTGGTTTGATGTGTTGGAGGGGGTGCTTGGGTATTTATATTGGGGAGGGAGGGCTTTGCTTGGGGTAGGGACAAGAAATAGACTAGGATTAGGAAACAAAGAGGAAAAGATCTAGAAACAAATCGAAATAAGCGGAATAACGAACGGGATCAAATCCTACTAGGATTTGTAAAGAATAGGAAACCTGGGCTCCTGGCCCCTAGGTGTGTGTGTGCGATGGCCTTGGCCTTGGCCTTGGCAGGTGGCTGGTCGGCGGCTTGGGCCTTTGGCCCAAGGCGCTGCATATTTTTTAACAAAATTTCACATAACTAAAACAAAAACAAAATAATTAAAACTTTTATATAGGCATATAATATATCAAAATTTGCAGAAAAATATTTCCTACAAGATGAACATTATTCTAATGTCAAATAAAATCCACACAAATTTTAATAATTCACACAGTGCTACTGGTCCAATAAAATCATTTTAAAATACCAAAATGACTTCAAATTAATTTCTCTCAATTTTCTGATGTAGGGAATCATGTTACCCTATTTTCCATATATTTTGTTTTTGGAGAAAATAATTTGAATAAAACTCAAATAACTCCAAATTGGAAATAAATTCAAAAGAACTTTGAATTTAATTCTTTTAAAACTCCCAACTCATATTTCATATGTTTTGAAGAAGTCATTTTATCTTCGCTCGTGAAAATCATTGAGTTGCATAAAGTTTCAGAATTGGAAAATATTTTCAACACCCCTTGTCATTTAAATAAATGGAAGAAGTCATGTCATCTTCTCTCCAGGGTTTTGTGATGAAAAGAATTTGAATTCATGGAGATCATAAATGCAAGGTGGAAGTTTGGGAAAGTCATTTCATTCCCTCTCATTCAACTTTCAGAAAGTTTCAAATTTCACTCAATTTCACACAATAAATCACACAACAAACAATCAATCAATCAAAACTATTTATTTATTATAACATTCCAAAATTTAGAATTTTGGGATGTTACAGGCCGGGGGCCGAGCGATGCGCGTTTCTCTCATACATGTACGCGCGTGTGTGCGAGGCGTTGGCTCTAATCGAACCCGAAGCGAGGCGTTGGGCTCTAATCAACCCGGCGATTGCACTGCAGGCTACGCGTTACTGAACCCGAACGATCGATCGATGGCTGTTAACTGAACCCGATCGAGCGATTCCTTCGCTACTGCTGTTAACTTAAGCCGATCGATGCTGCCTCTGGACGAACTGTGAGCGTTGCGGGGGGAGTTTGGATGAACAGTTCCCGGTGGGGGTGGATGAACAGGACCCCGTGGAGTTGCCTCTGGATGAACAAGACCCCGATCGATCGAGCCGGTTGGGGCTGGATGAACAAGACCCCGTGGAGGGCTGGATGAACAGGACCACCCCGTGGAGGGCAGGATGAACAGTAGACGGGGGAGGGGTGCCCGTGGAGGGGTGGTTAAACAGGACCCCGTGGTGTGGAGGGCTGGATGAACATGAGATGGAGGGGTGGTTGAACAATAGCCGGTGGAGTAGCGCACGGTGGAGGCTGGATGAACAGGAGCCCGTGGAGGCTGGAGGAGGTCGACGGTGGATGAACAGTAGCTCATGGAGGCTGGAGGGGGTCGACGGTGGAGATGAACAGTATCCCGTGGTGTCCCGTTTTGCGGTACGCCACACCCCTCCCGATGAACAGGACCCCCGTTTCGACCGTAGCGCTCCAACACAAGTCTGTTTCCTCCGTTTTTGGTACGCCACACCCCTCCCGATCAACAGAACCCCCGTTTCGACCGTAGGAGGTCCGTTTCCTCCGTTTTGCGGTACGCCACACCCCTCCCGATCAACAGGACCCCTGTTTCGACCGCAGGAGATCCGTTTCCTCCGTTCTGCAGTACGCCAGACCTCGTTTCCATCGCCTCTTCCGTCCAAGCCCTCCCGATGAACACGACCACGCATTCCGTTCCGATCCAGCCGCGTTGCCTCCCGATGAACATGACGCATTCCGTTGCCTCCCCATGAACACGACGACGACGCTGTTCTCCGTTCCGTCCCAGCCATGTCAACGAGCCCTCACCGTACGTATGCGCGAGTAGGCGTTCGAGACCCCGCCCGTATGTACACATACGTGGACGTATTTTCTTTCTTGCACCCTGGCCGCTGTACGTACGTGTACATGCTATGTGCGCGCCTGTACTACGACACGTGTGTGCCTCTACTACGACACGTGCGCGCCTCTACCAAAACCAGTATGTACATACACGTTCGCGACCAGAATGACAACGCTACGTACGCTTCGACCAGGTGGGTCCCGGTATCGCACTTCCTTACTGCGAAGATGTAGCTGGTGGGTCCCAGCGGTCGGGCGGAATACGGTGGCCCGTCCGGTGGGTCCCCGCTGTCAGGTGGAGGAATAATTATTTTGCACGTAATAAGGAGGCACTTCCTTGCTGCGCCATGGACCCGCTTATCGCCTCTCCACGTATAGTCCACGTCCGATGGAAGTCGTTCCTTGACCACGTTGACCACGCCGCGCCGAGAGCACCAGGCGGTGGACGACGGCGAGGCCTAGGAAGGGGCGACGGGAGCGAGGAAAACGCGGCGATGGAAGCCAGCAGCCAAGAGGAGTACGAGGTTCACCGTTCGCTGCGGTGTGAGGCTGCCGTCGCTGCAGGGCCTGGCCAGCGGTGGGAATATTAGGGGGCGGTGAGGCCTCCGCGGCAGCACAGCCGGCCACAGGAGGCAGGAGCATGCGGCACGACCGACGCTGCTTTGGGCGGCTGGAGCAAGAAGACTAGAGGTTGAAGAAGCACTACGGCCGTTGGATGGACATCGTACGATCACTGGAGCTAGAATCGTTCATATTGACTAAGTTGACAAAGCCCTTCGTCCCCGTCAACTTAGTAGGCCCACAAGTCAGCCTCCCACCAAGGTGGGTCCTAGCTAGCTGGGGGAGTATTCATTTTTTTGTGCGTAATTAGGAGGCACTTCCGATGGGTCCGAGCTGACAGCGGGGGGAACATTTTTTTTGCGAAATACGGTGGCCCCTCCGGTGGGTCCCAGCAGTCAGGGGGAAATGATTTTTTTTTGCAAAATACTGGTGGCCCGTCCGGTGGGTCCCCGCTGTCAGGTGGAGGAATAATTATTTTGCACGTAATAAGGAGGCACTTCCTTGCTGCGGCCGTGGACCCAGCTGTCAGCCTCTCCACGTACAGTCCACGTCCGATGGAAGCCGTTCCTTGACCACGTTGACCACACCGTGCCGAGAGCACCAGGGCGGTGGACGACGGCGAGGCCTAGGAAGGGGCGGCGAGCCGGGAAGACACGACGGTGGATGCCCACGCGTGAGGAGTACGAGGTTCACCGGTTCGCTGCGGTGTGAGGCTGTCGTCGCCGAGAATAACAGGGGTGTGGGTGAGTAGAGGATGGCCTGGCCAGCGGTGGGAGTAGTAGGGGCCGGTGAGGCCTCCGCCGCATCGCAGCCGGCCACGGGAGGTAGGAGCACGAGGCACGACCGGCGCTGGTTTGGGCGGCTGGAGCAAGAAGACCAGAGGTTGAAGAAGCACTACGGCCGTTGGATGGACATCGTACGGTCACTGGAGCTAGAATCGTGCATATTGACTAAGTTGACAAAGCTCTCCGTCCCCGTCAACTTAGTAGGCCCACAAGTCAGCCTCCCACCAAGGTGGGTCCCAGCTAGCAGGGGGGTATTCATTTTTTTGTGCGTAATAATTAGGCACTTCCTTGCGTGCGAAGATATAGCTGGTGGGTCCGAGCTGTCAGCGGCGGTAACATTTTTTCGTGAAATCTGAGAGGCCCTTCGGTGGGTCCACGATGTCGTGGAGGAATCATTATTTTGCGCGTAATAAGGAGGCATTTCCTTGCGTGCGGCCATGGACCCAGCTGTCGGCCTCTCCATGTAAAGTCCACTTCAGATGCATGTCGGTCGTTGACCACGTTGACCAGGCCGCGCCGAGAGCACCAGGGCGGTGGACGACGGCGAGGCCTAGGAAGGGAACGACACGGAGGCATGGAAGACCCGGCAGTTGTTTCCCACGCGGAGGGGAGTATGACTGTACGAGGCCTCGCCGTCGCTGGAGAATAACAGCAGGTGTGGGTGAGTAGAGGGATGGCTAGGCCAGCGATGGGAGTACAGTGGGGCGGTGAGGCCTGCGCGGCAGCAGAGCCGGCCGCAGGAGGATGGAGCAGTAGTCCCTTGGCGCTGTTTGAGCGGGCCGGAGCAGGAAGAGCAGAGATTGAAGAAGACGACGGCCGTTGGATGGCCATCCAACGATCCTTTGCTTGTCGTCAACCTTTTTAGGAAAGCCTCAAATCTGTGGGAAACAAAGATACAGCCCATCTGCCATTATTTCTAATAATTTACAGCCCATTTGCTAATTATTAAGGTTTTTTTGGAGCCCATATTCTTTTTGTTAGCATTACAGCCCATATTGTGACCACAGTTAAAAAATTATACGAAATTTTGCATATTTCGGTGCGGTCCGAACTGTTTTTAATCCCGAAATTTCGACTCACATTCAAACTGATTTTAAAATTAAATGTATATCAATATAAAATCCAACAAATTCTCCATGCATAAAAATTAACGTAATTTCAAATCTCGAAATGAAAAAAGATATTTGAAACTAATTGCCGGTTTGATGTGTTTCAAAAATGTACAGCCCATTTCTCATTACTGGTGGGCCATTTTCTCGGCCAGCTGAATGAAAGCTCTTCTCCTTGTCTTGAAAGATTTGCAGCCCAACAGGCCTGACAAAGTGTCAGGACCCCTATTCCAAGTCACATCGATCTAGCTGGTAACACCTCATTTCACTTTGCGGCCTCACGCACGGTATTCCCACGGGTGTCGCCTTACCATGGCCCGGGACCGTTTGCGCCTTTTGGCTTACGTATATGATAGGGTCGCTAGCATCCATATGACTGAGAACCCGGGGCGACATGGCTAGTCGTGAACCCAAAGCGGCACTAACCCATGGAGACAGGCATACATGAATCAACTTCGAGCATGTCGGTCAGCAGCGCGTGAATCCGGGCTGTAGCACTGGGCTAACAGGACTCCGGTAAACCGGGCTGTAGCAGGCTAGGCAGGACTCGGGATGTCACCGCGTGACATTTCCCCGAAGGGACAGACACAACAACAAAGTGAAACACATGCCGCCACCAAGTGTCCCGAGCAGTAGTCTTTGGGCTAGCAGGACTCCGTGAACTGGCTGTAGCGGACTACTATGGCTCAAGGAAGCACTAGACTACATTTCCCCATAAGAGAGTCTGCCAAGGATAAACAACTAGATTGCCGGATCCCACACATACCAAGCATTTCAATCATACACACAATATGCTCGATATGTGTAAATACAACATGGCATCACAACACAACTCTACGACTCAAGTATTTATTCATTAGGCTCCAAGGAGCGAGATATTAAAAACATGGGTCTCATGACCCAACGTTCAGAGCATACAAGTCAAACACATGCGGAAGCTTAACATGTCTGAGTACAGACATCTAAAAATGAAAAAGGATAATAAGCCTCACTATCTACCAGATCCTGCCGAGGGCACAAGATCTTAGCTAAGGTATCAAGCTAAATTTCAAAGTCCACGCGGAATTACTAGCGAGACTGACGTCTCTCTGCAAAAACATAAATTAAGCAAACATGAGTACAAATGTACCCAGCAAGACTTACATCAGAACTATCTACATATGCATTAGTATCAACAAAGGGGTGGTGGAGTTTAACTGCAGCAAGCCAGCTTTGACTCGGTGGCTATCCTGAACTATGACTGCAATAACTCTTTTGAGATGGCGCACACGAGTCCACATATTCACCAACCAATACACCACTATGGATCCACTCCCGTCTCCCTACGAGAATGCCATCCATAGCACTCACACTTATCTTGCGCATTTTAGAGTATCCACTTTCACTTGTCTATGAACTATACAGGCAACCCAGAATTCCTTTACCGCGGACATGGCTATTCGAATAGATGATGTTAACCCTGCAGGGGTGTACTTCTTCACACACGCTCTCACCACTTACCACCATGTACACATCGTGTATCTCGGCAACCTTCAAGCGGAAGCCTGGCGAGGGAGTCGGCCAAGACCTGACTAACCACACAAGTCTCTAGTCCAGGTTTATCGCCTATTCGGGTTCCATCCGCAAGGAGATCCGTCCGGGGTGTCGCTCACGGCCCCAAATGATGTGTGCAGGGTTCCCAAGCCCACCTCGACGGATGGATCTACGCTTGGTACACCGTGCCACGGTGCCTAGTCTGTCCCAAGCCCACCTGTACCGGGTGCCACTTGGTAGACTACTAACACTACCTACAAACACCAGAAACTAGTTGCAACTCCTAGACAGAGATCGAGGCGGTTAATAAGCCGAGAGGGGTCGAGTTACCGGAACCCAATGTGTGGTAGTAACTATTCATGGATCACAAACACAGAACTCAGTTCCTGAGGATGGCTGCAATGAGACAACCCACCATGTACTCCTACATGGCCTCTCACCGCTACCTTTACCAAATCATGTTCACACACTTAGCTCTCAACAGTAGGACATGTTCACAACTTTCCAATTCATCCCCGATGAATCAGACCTGACACAACTCTAAGCAATAGCAGGCATGACAAACAAGCACGA
Source organism: Aegilops longissima (assembly GCA_021605205.1). Lineage (NCBI taxonomy): Eukaryota > Viridiplantae > Streptophyta > Magnoliopsida > Poales > Poaceae > Aegilops > Aegilops longissima. The sequence continues at coordinate 430,221,524 of CM038681.1, read as the reverse complement.
ATGAGTAGGCACATCAGGGCTCAAACAACTCCTACTCATGCTAGTGGTTTCATCTATTTACTGTGGCAATGACAGGTCATGCAGAGGAAAGGGGTTCAACTACCGCAACATGTAACAGTTGAATCGATGTTGTCCTAATGCAGTAAAAGAGAGCAGGAGCGAGAGAGTGGGATTATATCGGAATGAACAAGGGGGTTTTGCTTGCCTGGTACTTCTGAAGATAATATAGCTCTTCATCGGTGTCATCGAACTCATCGTTGGAACATCGTCTACCGAGAGGGGACAAATACTGGCAACAGAGAAGAAACACAATCAATGCAATGCAACAGTATGATGCATGAATGTGACATGGCAATATGCGGTTGATTGAGCTAATGCAACTAGCAACAAGTTAAATGGAGTTGGTTTGAACACTAGGTTCAAATTCAAACTCCACATGGGACATTTAAAATGCCATTTATTCAAATTGTCATAAACAGAGGCTGTAAGTTGTTCAAACAGGCATGAAAACTCCATAAACAGATTCTTTGGATTTCTCTGATCATTTTTCACATATAAATCTTTTCAATCTGAGTTATAGATTATTTTCTATGGTTTTTAGAAGTTTATAACACTTTCTGAAATCTCCTGGATTATTTTAAAACCAAAAAATCAATACTGCGTCAGCATGACATCATGCTGACGTCAGCAGGTCAACGGCGATAGCCCAAGTCAAACCTGATGGCTGGGACCCACACATCAGTCTCACAACTAATTAACAGGGTTAATTAGCACTTGTTAACACTAAACCTAACTTAGTTAGAGACTTGGGCCCACATGTCAGTGGCACGGGGCATCATTAGCACTATCATAATCGGGGTTAGGCCGGCGCTTAGCCGCCGATGACCTCTGGCCACAGCGGAGGCACGCCGGAATCGCGGCTCCGGCGACGGCTGGGCCTGTGGCTTGGTTCTACGGCGAGCTGGATGTGTGCCGCGTCCAATGGTGCAGGCGGTTGGGCGCGGGGAGGCCAGGAACGACAGCAACGACGACAATCGCGGCAGCCGGAGTACGGGTTCGCGGGGACGGCAGCTAGCGGACGGGAACGGAGGGGGCGAGCATATAGGGAGGAGCAGGAGCTCACAGCGCTTCGGATGGAGCCAGCGGCAAGGGCGGGGACGCACTGGAGGCCGCGAATCCACGATGGCGAGCAGCGGGCATAGGCGACGAAGATGAGCCCGATGGCGTCGCTTGAGGGCGTCCGAGGTCTTGATCTTTGACCTGGTGAAGTAGTGCTCATTGGCGGAGCTTTGGAACACGCCGGGGCGGTGGTTCATCGACGGTCGCTACGCGTACGGCTGCGGCGTGCTCTCAATGGTGCCCGGGCTGCGCGTGGAGCAGGGCTAGAGAGGGAGAGAGGCACCAGAGAGATGGGGGGAGTGAGGGAGTGAGCCAGGGTGCTGCGTGGCGTCTCTGAGGCGCCGGGGAGGCCAGCAGGGAGGCAGGAGGTGGCCACGGGTGGCTGTGCGCGCCGCACGCAGCTGCTTCTCCTCCTGGCAGGAGGAAGAAGACATCACTGCCCTTGGTGGGCTGGGCCTCCAGATGGGATGCTGCTACATGTAGGTGGCCAGGTAGTCCTCTCTCTCTCTCTCTCTCTCTCTCTCTCTCTCTCTCTCTCTCTCTCTCTCTCTTTTATTTTTGTTTATGTTTCCTATTTCGTTTAATTTTTTTTGATTTGATTTTTATACCAAATCATTTTTATTAGCTTCTGAAAAGATTTACCTGGCTTGATACAAATTATTCAAAGCCACTCACAAATTTTCAGAATTGTTGGACTTGTAATTCTTTTATAGAAGAATTAAATCCAACTCAATATTTATTGATTTAAATCCAAATGACTAAAATAATTCCTCATAAATGTTCCATATTTTTGGTTTGGACCAAAACCCTTGCCAAAAATATTAAACATCAATGAAGAGCATTTTGGAGACATTGGATGCATTTTCCAGGGTTATTTTCCCTTCTTTTAATTAAAATTTTGAGGCTTTCAACTTTCCTCAATTCAAGTTTATTGAATTTAGACATTATGCATGGATGCTCTCAGATGCAACTATTGCAAACATATTCTAGGGTTGTGACAACTCACCCCCACTAAACAAGAATCTCGTCCCGAGATTCAAGACGTGAGGTAAGAAGACAAAGGGGACACAAAGCTAACACGATCTCATGATCCACGTGCCCTTTTCGAAGATGTTGGTTCATTGCTCCAATTGATCTTGACGTCTTTCCTTTTGAAATCTTCTTCCAACATGATGACGACAGAAGGAAACCCTACAAGAATCGATCTTATTGAAGATCGAGCAACTCAAAATCAACTCATGAAGTGAGACGTTGGAAACATCTTTAGCTGAGGCAGCAAACACACATCAAGAGGGATGGAAAGAAACTGATAACAAAGATTCAATTTGATAGGCAACAATTCCACGCTTAGATAATATGGTGCATGGGTTTCAAAGTAGCGGGAGTTAATTGCCATGACTCCATAATGGGGCACCTTAGGGAAGGTGGCTCGTAGAATTAATCCCTTAAGTGGAAAAATATTACCTTTGATACATAGATCATTGAAAATCTTCATACCAGCCCAAGGCAATTTGCAATCGATTACTTGAAGGAGTCCGGAAGAATGGCATACTCGGACTAGAATGGATGATGTGGACTACCTTGTTGAAGACAACACAATGGATGATTTTTGCTTATCATCAGAAATGGATGAGACCCATGGCAGGACCACTTTTGAAGATGATCCTGGACAGCAACTGCTGAGAAAGTCAGCCCATGGGAAATTGGCACAATGGCGGTGCAAGCTAGGAACAAAATGCAAATGTTGGGAATGTTCCAACCATCATATCTGACCGAGATTTAGATCTGGTTGGTAACAGGATATTTCAGACAACATGTCTCGAAAGAAAGTTTGCAACACAAACCGATGAGATGGCGTCGTGAGATTCTCGGGGAATGAACTATGATAGCAAGTTCCAAAACATGAGTTGGTTCTGCTACATACATGTGAACACACTGTCCCAAACAAGCATGACCACGTAGTAGCCTTATAATAAAACACTACCGAGTTCAGGTGGGGAACCATCAACGAGGATTTCGAAGTCTTGTGCATGAACTAGTATTCGCACAGCAACTCCTTTTCCTTGAACAAATCAATCAGTGGCTTAGTGTGCTAGGGAATACATATGGAATGAAGATGATCAGTCTATTAGACCATAGAATACTTTGCATGGGCATGACTGACTTGGGATGATTCCAAAGGAAGCAAAACAATCTTTCTCGAACTCACGGCGGCAATTTTCATCGATTGCACATGAACTAGAGGAAGTCTCTTCTCTCATCCAAACATATACCTCATGGACGGAACATGAAGGTATTGTTTACAAAGTTTCCAACACTAGCTTGATGTCAAAAAAATCATGGAGAGGATAAGGATGTTGTCGATGGGCTCAACAACAATTCATCCAACTTTCCATATAGATGGAATTACACAATTAAGTGAACACGGTGATAGCATTGGTCAGACCAAAAGATGTAGTGGTGTATGCTCGGGGAAACATCCACGAGTAAGACAACATTATGAACATCGTTGGTTCTGATTTGATTTGACGATAGCTCATACTCAAATCAATGTTTTGATAAGATAATAGGTCCAACAACTGATCACAGGGACCAATCGATGAAGATATCATCTTTCTTCAACACACACACACACACACACACACACACACACACACACACACACACACACACAAGGATATCCCTTTGGAATGAACTAATTCAGAAAAGCTTTTCTTCCAACTCTCCAAGTTGTTGTTTGGCTTAACCAACTAGCTCAGGGATATCCAACATAGATTCTTGGAGAAAGAGTGGTTTATTGGAAAACCAACTTGATCAGGAACTCAACATATCGGTCAGGGGACGACCTGGTGATACTTCCGTGAAGATATCCGGAAAATCACGAACCACCGATATGTTACTAAGCTCGAGAACAATCTTGCTTTTCAGGGCAAGACGATGTGATCAAGAGAGTGATGGATTGACACAATCCTATCTCACTAATCGAGGAGTGCACCAGGGAAAATGGACTAGGTCGCACGATAAATCTTATGATGATGATTCAATAACCGACACGCTAAGAATGAAATTATTGTCCATTAACTACCAAGCAACGGAGTTGCTAGGAGTATTGATTTCACACATCACAATTCACTTGCCGGCATTCCGGTTACAACAACACAGAACCAAGGAATGAACAATGATGGCAAGAAGTATCACTAAATCAAGAATTCATAAGAGGTGGTGCAATTCTCATGACATTCTTGATAACAAAGAAGGTGACACTCCACGGTAGAACAGAGCAAAAGCTAGATTGGCATTTTGATCTACGGATTACAACTGCTTTGACTCAATCCTAGAAATGGATAAGGTACTGGAGTTTGTTTCTCCTAGTCATTCCGGAATAGAACGGCTTGACAGACCACAAGAATATCAGACTTTGATGAACGAATGCAATGATATACCCTCGACTATCAATTGATAGACGAAGGTCAGAAACAACTAAGGAGGAACAACTCGAAGGGACATATAACTTTCTGAGGTGGAATGCATGAATTAGCATGTCGAACAAGTTCAACATATTTCTTCCGGATAACCCATGCAGAAAAGTAGAACTGGCAGAGTCACAACATAGAATCGAGAACTCATCAAGAGCACTCTGGTTGTGATCTTTCGGTTCGACGAGGATCTTCTGCCATAAGTAGTTCATGGTATTAGGAAGAAGGAAATACCATGGACCTCGAGGACTATCACAAAGTTACTAATATCCTAAAGGAGCGAGCAAACACTATCAATAGGAGGGAAGTAGGGTGAATCTCGGGTTCAAGAACCCATAAATGGAATACCTACCAACTAATAACATCACGGGATGCTTTCGAGAATGATGGCCAGATTCATCACATTGGAACACAAAACATGGCTAGATTACTAGGTGATCCTCTAAGACACCTATGGTCATAGTAATAGCTCCAACATATATGTCGAGGCAACAGAGTACCTCAACTCACCGGTTAGTGTGGTTAATCTGGCCCAAAAGGACATCGAAAACTGGGAGGAAGGATTTGCAAATGCATCAGACTATCTAGAAACCTGGGATGACTCGGACAGCATAACGGCTGTATATGCTCAAAATGATTTGAGACATCCTGCAAAATGGTGGCATAACCACTTAACATCACAATATCAAAGTTCTGAGGCCAGCTATGAACATACGGAGGTAACAGAAACTGAACTGAGGCTTGAAACCAACAATCCTAAGAGTCTACGGATTAGTAACACATGATCCTGATAGAAAGATGAGGAGCCTAGTTCTTAATCCCCGTAGAAGAGAAGAGGATGACTCAGATTAGAAGGCATAAGGTAAAGGAGTAAAAAGAGCCTCACGTTCCCTTCCACAATCAATTCCCTTATATAACTAAAGCATTTCTAGACTCAACTTCCACCAGTTTGGCTTGGTAAACCTACAGGCAGTCAGGCTCTGTTACCAACGCTGTCAGGACCCCGATTCCAAGTCACATCGATCTAGCTGGTAACACCTCATATCACTTTGCGGCCTCACGCACGGTATTCCCACGGGTGTCGCCTTACCATGGCCCGGGACCATTTGCGCCTTTTGGCTCACGTATATGATAGTGTCGCTAGCATCCATATGACCGAGAACCAGGGCCGACATGGCTAGTCGTGAACCCAAAGCGGCACTAACCCATGGAGACAGGCATACATGAATCAACTTCGAGCATGTCGGTCAGCAGCGTGTGAATCCGGGCTGTAGCACTGGGCTAACAGGACTCCGGTAAACCGGGCTATAGCAGGCTAGGCGGGACTCCGGATGTCACCGCGTGACATTTCCCCGAAGGAACAGACACATGAACGAAATGAAACACATGCCGGCCAGTCAAGTGTCCTGAGCAGTAGTGCTGGGCTAGCAGGACTCCGGCGGACTACAATGGCTCAAGGAAGCACTAGACTACATTTCCCCATAAGAGAGGCTGCCAAGGATAAACAACTAGATTGTCGGATCCCACACATACCAAGCATTTCAATCATACACACAATATGCTCGATATGTGTAAATACAACATGGAATCACAACATAACTCTACGACTCAAGTATTTATTCATTAGGCTACAAGGAGCGAGATATTACGAACATGGGTCTCATGACCCAACATTCATAGCATACAAGTCAAACACATGCGGAAGCTTAAATGTCTGAGTACAGAAATCTACAAATGAAAAAGGCTGAGAAGCCTGACTATCTACCAGATCCTGCCGAGGGCACAAGATCGTAGCTGAGGTATCAAGCTAAACGTCGAAGTCCACGCGGAACTACTAGCGAGATTGACGTCTCTCTGCAAAAACATAAATTAAGCAAACGTGAGTACAAATGTACCCAACAAGACTTACATCAGAACTATCTACATATGCATTAGTATCAACAAAGGGGTGGTGGAGTTTAACTACAGCAAGCCAGCTTTGACTCGGTGGCTATCCTGAACTACGACTGCAATAACTCTTTTGAGGTGGCGCACACGAGTCCACATATTCACCAACCAATACACCACTATGGATCCGCTCCCGTCTCCCCCTACGAGAACGCCATCCATAGCACTCACACTTATCTTGCGCATTTTAGAGTATCCACTTTCACTTGTCTATGAACTGTACAGGCAACCGAGAATTCCTTTACCGCGGACACGACTATTCGAATAGATGACGTTAACCCTGCAGGGGTGTACTTCTCCACACACGCTCTCGCCACTTACCACCATGTACACGTCGTGTATCTCGGCAACCTTCAAGCGGAAGCCTGGCGAGGGAGTCGGCCACGACCTGACTAACCACGCAAGTCTCTAGTCCAGGTTTATCACCTATTCGGGTTCCATCCGCAAGGAGATCCAGCCGGGGTGTCGCTCACGGTCCCAAATGATGTGTGCAGGGTTCCCAAGCCCACCTCGACGGATGGATCTACGCTTGGTACACCGTGCCACGGTGCCTAGTCTGTCCCAAGCCCACCTGTACCGGGTGCCACTTGGTAGACTACTAACACTACCTACAAACACCAGAAACTAGTTGCAACTCCTGGACAGAGATCGAGGCGGTTAATAAGCCGAGAGGGGTCGAGTTACCGGAACCCAATGTGTGGTAGTAACTATTCATGGATCACAAACACAGAACTCAGTTACTGAGGACGGCTGCAATGAGACAACCCAGCATGTACTCCTACATGGCCTCTCACCGCTACCTTTACCAAATCGTATTCACACACTTAGCTCTGAACAGTAGGACATGTTCACAGCTTTCCAATTCATCCCTGATGAATCAGACCTGACACAACTCTAAGCAATAGCAGGCATGACAAACAAGCATGAATGAGTAGGCACATCAGGGCTCAAACAACTCCTACTCATGCTAGTGGGTTTCATCTATTTACTGTGGCAATGACAGGTCATGCAGAGGAAAGGGGTTCAACTACCGCAGCATGTAACAATTGAATCGTTGTTGTCCTAATGTAGTAAAAGAGAGTAGGAGCGAGAGAGTGGGATTATATCGGAATGAACAAGGGGGTTTTGCTTGCTTGGCACTTCTGAAGATAATATAGCTCTTCATCGGTGTCATCGAACTCATCGTTGGAACATCGTCTACCGAGAGGGGACAAATACCGGCAACAGAGAAGAAACACAATTAATGCAATGCAATAGTATGATGCATGAATGTGACATGGCAATATGCTGTTGATTGAGCAAATGCAACTAGCAACAAGTTAAATGGAGTTGGTTTGAACACTAGGTTCAAATTCAAACTCCACATGGGACATTTAAAATGCCATTTATTCAAATTGTCATAAACAGTGGCTGTAAGTTGTTCAAACATGCATGAAAATTCCATAAACAGATTCTTTGGATTTTTTTGATCATTTTTCATATATAAATCTTTTCAATCTGAGTTATAGATTATTTTCTATGATTTTTAGAAGCTTATAACACTTTCTGAAATCTCCTGGATTATTCTAAAACCAGAAAATCAATACTGCGTCAGCATGACATCATGCTGACGTCAGCTGGTCAACGGCGACAGCCCAGGTCAAACCTGACGGCTGGGACCCACACGTCAGTCTCACAACTAATTAACAGGGTTAGTTAGCACTTGTTAACACTAAACCTAACTTAGTTAGAGATTTGGGCCCACATGTCAGTGGCACGGGGCATCATTAGCACTAGCATAATCGGGTTAGACCGGCTCTTAGCCGCCGGTGACCTCTGTCCACAGCGGAGGCACGTCGGAATCGCGGCTCCGGCGACGGCTGGGCCTTCGGCTTGGTTCTACGGCGAGCTGGATGTGTGTCACTTCCAATGGTGCAGGCGGTAGGGCGCGGGGAGGCCGGGAATGACAGCGACGACGACAACCACGGCGGCCGGAGTACGGGTTCGCGGGGACAGCAGCTAGCGGACGGGAACGGAGGGGGCGAGCATATAGGGAAGAGCAGGTCTCACAGCGCTTCGGACGGAGCCAGCGGCAAGGGCGGGGACGCACTGGAGGCCGCGAATCCACGATGGCGAGTAGCGGGCAGAGGCGATGAAGACGAGCCCGATGGCGTTGCTTGAGGGCGTCCGAGGTCTTGATATTTGACCTGGTGAAGTAGTGCTCGTTGGCGGAGCTTTGGAACACGCCGGGGCGATGGTTCATCAACGGTGGCTACGCGTACGACTGCGGCGTGCTCTCGGTGGTGCCCGGGCTGCGCGTGGAGCAGGGCTAGAGAGGGAGAGAGGCACCAGAGAGATGGGGGGAGTGAGGGAGTGAGCCAGGGTGCTGCGTGGCGTCTCTGAGGCGCCGGGGAGGCCAACAGGGAGGCAGGAGGTGGCCACGGGCGGCTGTGCGCGCCGCACGCAGCTGCTTCTCCTCCTGGCAGGAGGAAGAAGACATCGATGTCCTTGGTGGGCTGGGCCTCTAGGTGGGCTGCTGCTACCTGTAGGTGGCCAGGTAGTCCTTCTCTCTCTCTCTCTCTCTCTCTCTCTCTCTCTCTCTCTCTCTCTCTCTCTCTTTTATTTTTGTTTATGTTTCCTATTTTGTTTAATTTGTTTTTATTTGATTTTTATACCAAATCATTTTTATTAGCTTCTGAAAAGATTTACGTGGCTTGATACGAATTATTCAAAGCCACTCACAAATTTTCAGAATTGTTGGACTTGTAATTCTTTTATAGAAGAATTAAATCCAACTCAATATTTATTGATTTAAATTCAAATGACTAGATAATTCCTCATAAATGTTCCATATTTTTGGTTTGGACCAAAACCCTTGCCAAAAATATTAAACATCAATGAAGAGCATTTTGGAGACATTGGATGCATTTTCCAGGGTTATTTGCCCTTCTTTTAATTAAAATTTTGAGGCTTTCAACTTTCCGCAATTCAAGTTTCTTGAATTTAGACATGATGCATGGATGCTCTCAGATGCAACTATTGCAAACAAATTCTAGGGCTGTGACACAAAGCGACTTACTTGGCAAATCACAAAAAACTAGGCTGTGGCTGTGGACCCAGCTGTCAGCTTCTCCACGTACTGTCGTTGACCATGTTGACCACGCCGCGCTGAGAGCACCAAGGCGGTGGACGACGGCGAGGCCTAGGAAGGGGACGACGCGGAGCTGGGGAAGACGCGACAGTGGATGCCCACGCGGAGAGGAGTACGAGGGTTCACTGGTTCGGGTGCAATGTGAGGCTGTCGTCGCCGCATGGCCTGGCTAGCGATGGGAGTAGTAGGGGGCGATGAGGCCTCATCGGCAGCACAGCCGGCCACTGGAGGCAGGAGCAGGCGGTCTCCCCCGGCGCTGGTTTGGGCGGCTGGTGCAAGAAGAGCAGCGATTGAAGAAGCATCAGGACCGTTCGATTCAAATCCAACGATTCTGCTGCTAGAATCGTTTGTTGACTAAGTTGACAAGCCTGCGTCTGCGTCAACTTAGTAGGCCTGGTCAGCCTCCCAACCGTGCGCCCAGATGTCGATGGGAGGAATCATTTTTTTGCGTAATAAGAGGCAGTTGATTGCGTGCGGCCGTGCCAGCGGAGGGAGTAGGGTGGGCCCGAAGCTCTGCGACCTCACAAATGGGCCACAAGAGGAGGGAGCAGGCTCCGCGGTGCTAGTTTAGGCGGCTTGAGCAGGAAGATCAGAGATTAAAGAAGCACGTCGGCCGTTGGATGGACATCCAACACTAACTGCTGCTAGAATGTGTGTTCACTGACAAAGCCTTGCGTAAACAAGTCAACCTCGAAATCTGTGGCGTGTACAGCCCATTTGCTATTATTTTTATAATTTTTACTCATTTTCTAATTCATATGGAATTTATTGCAGCCCGTTTTCCTTTTTAGAATTGTTGGCCATTTTCGTCGATGCCGAGTTAAAAATTAACTAAATATGTGGGAAATTTTGAAAATTCGCAAATTTTTCTTTGGAACTAAATATTCTTAATCCAAAATTAATAGCCATAGTAAAACAAATTTAAAAATAAATTAGTACTATATCATGTTAAATCCAATGAAATACGATAAGATATCGGTGAAGAACAAAAACAAAAAGAAACTTATATCCCATTTGCTATAAATTTTTGGAATTTTCAACCCTTTTGATATTACTTTTAATAGACATTGACCATACTCTTAAGCCGGGACGGTATGCATCCTCCTCGTCTTGAAAGATTTGCAGCCCAAGATTCGGAGAAAACAAATAGGCCTAGCTTGGGTATTCTTCAAAAAGAAATCCTGGGCTACCTATTTTCCCAAAGAACTGGTGCATGAGCATTTAGCTTTATTTATTTATTTATTTACTTATTTATGTTTAGGGTACCATGAGCATGTACCTGGGCCGGATTCATGTGAGAGCCTCCCTTCGAGTTAATTATGGGCTTCTCTATTGGGCCTTCATCAGTGGGTTGCATGTTATCAACAAGTGGAAAATGTGTTCTGAGTTTAAAAAAAAGTGTTCCGTACGACAAATAGTATGCGCTACGTACGGTACGGGGCACTAAAGGATCGTACCATGCAACGACTTCCAAAACATTGTGTTTGTCGTTCTAACAACACATTTATTCAACCAACAGACGAAATATACTACTGATTGTACATTGAAAACAACAGCAGCAACAACCAGGGCTGGGGTGCAATGAAAGCGATAAGAAGGCTAGAAGAGTGAAGACGCAGCTCTCTCTTCCAAACCAAACATCAGCCATCATTACAAAAGGGCTACCAAAAAAGAACAAGTGTATGCATCAAACTAAATAAAGTTCCTACTACACCAAGTGTACGCATCTAACTAACTGGCTCGGTTAGACGTTACTATTTATTAAGCTGTGGAGATTGGTGGCGGCTTGAACGGATGGGTGCTCGATGGGGAAACTCCAGCCAGCAGGTCGAAGTCATATACTTGCGACCCTCTCTCCTACTTTGGGCTGCAGAGCGTGGCACATATCAGGGTATGGTGCATGCAGAGACGCATGGTATGCTGTGTACACACAGTTTTGCCTGATGAACGAAACCGCGTTGCCATCATGATCCTTGTCGTCAGTTATCTCCTGGTTAATCAGATAATTCGGTCCGACAAACATAGATCGTGTACCAAGGCTACTTACCAGCCTCCAGTCAAAAATTCCTGAAGGCCCGAGAAGCTGGGATCCTGCTCAAAGACCTTGCAAAGGATCGTGATTGTATTCCGTGAAACAACACGTCCGGTACGTGCGAATGATCATCAATCTTTCGCCGTCGTCTGATCAAGCCAGGAACCACCTGCAACTGCCATGCCGCTTTTCTTTGAAAGGTTCTGGGATTAGGAAGGGTAGGGACACCAGGCGGCCTACAACATCATATCAAGTTGGAGTCAAATAAAAAATGGCTCTTGGTTTAGTTAATCTTAAGAACAGCATGTTATGAGCATGAATATTTTTTCAGCAAATGTTGACAGTAATATAAGCAAGCCATCATGATATCATAGGAAAGTAACATACTGCTGTAATAGCCGTTTGTAGTGATGACTGGAGTAGGCCAGCAATACGTCCAGCCATAGAAGGAGTCGACAGCGTAAATGAAGCCCTTGTGTTCAATGGCATCAGAGAACCATGGAGGATGTGCGATCCTGCGATGGACGTGCATATTTATCCACTTACCGCAGTGACCTGCCAGATAGGCGAGACCGCGGTTGAAGAACGCAATTAGCCTGAAGTCTTTATAATTCGCAGATCTTGTGGGCACTTGGCAGATTACAACCTTGAACAAATCAAACTTGGTATCATGTTGGCTACTGTAAGATTCCGAGTATTCTAGGCCGCAGTGCCAAAGCAAAGTCAGATGTTAATCGAAGGAAGGGGATCAATCGCCGGGTGTAGACCTCCACGAGCATCCAGCTGCCGCGATCGTCGACAAGCACCATCCAAGACGTGTTCATGCCGACCCAGTACATACTGTTAATGTAGTTGAGGCTGACGGGGATCGGATCGCAGTCAAGGGGGTTGATGCTCGCCACCCTACGATCATTATGCTGCGTGACACGCCATTTCTGAAGATCAGGCGGCATCAGCAAGCAAGGAGCTGGCTTAAAAAGCTCCGGCCTGAGGGCTTTGAGTAAATGGTACAGCCCCGACGAGCACGCAGCGAGCGGCATGGTACTGAGATTGTCCACACGCGAAACAATGAGCTTGATTACCTCTGTGGGGAGCGAATTCCAGCCACTCTTTCGGCGGACGCTGATTGGTTCTGCCATTGTTAGTGCTTGGGTTTCGGACGAGGGGGGAGGCGCCTTAGCGGGGATGGAAGATTGGACGAGATTATGTGCGGACAAAGATGGAGAAGCGAATATGTGCTGCGGGAAGTGGACAGGTGATGATGACTACAACACGCCACTTGACTTAAGAGACACATACCAGCATCGTAGGGTCATGTCGGTGCCAGACAACTTGCTTGAGTGATCAGAGTACTCGTACTCCCTACAGTGCTATGCCCTAACTTGCTTGAGTAGAGTAGTAGAGTAGGACTCTGCTCTACTACTAGCACCGGAGGAGTAGTATATTCTAATCTAAAATAGTTACAAACTTCAATGCCCGAGCGTGGAACGAATACGAACCGTGCTCAAAGACCGTGTCTACGTGGTGTTTGGACATGGGCGACAACCTCAACGCCAACGGTGCTGCTCCCGTTGCACCGTATGTGTTTCTGTCCTTCCTGTTCGAAATCGTGGTAGAATTCATGTTTCTACTTTGTATCCTACTACTATGCTAGTCCACATTATTAGTTTCATCTCTGTTATAGCCGTCATGATTTATTTTGTGCTTATTCGGATTAAATCTCGTAGTAACTTGCTCATATATTCAACTGGCGCAACGTCCCCTACAGCCACTCCCGTTTCATGGACGGCCTGGTCGATGTTGGAATTTTGCTAGTAGGCCTTTATAAGGTGAGCTCTTCTACCACTTGTATGAGCATGAAAAGAGGAGACCTACACGCGCGCTCCTCCACCTCGCTCGCCTCGCCACACCACACCTCGTCACGACGCGCCGCGGGTTGCGGGATTGAGCCGAGCCGAGGACAGAGCTATACTCCCACGACCTACCCGGCCCGCACTATATAGTTTCTCGCCACCGTTCCAGATCATTGCGCCGCCAAGCAAGTCTTCTCCATCCCTCCTTTCGGTGTGCACCAGGAGAAGGGACAGCAGACCTCCGGAACCCCGCCTCTCGTGATCCTGTACGGGAGAGGGACGATCAGGTTTTTGGGAGCGCTTTTCATGCGATCGCCGGCAGCGACGACTTCGCGAACGATGACTTCTTCCCCGACATCGGCAACCTCATCCTCGACGACATGGGCGACAACGTCAACGCCGGTGGTGCTGCTCCCGCTGCACCGTATGTGATTCTATCCTTCCTGTTCGAGATCATGGTAGAATTCATGTTTCTAGTATGTGATCTGTTCATCTGCTATGCTAGTTTGCATGATTAGTTTAATCTCTGTCAATGCTGTCATGATCTATTTCCTATTTATTCAGATTAAATATCATAGTAATTTTCTCATATTTCCAACAATCCAAAAACCTGATAATAGGCCCTTCGTCCACTGCTATGAGTGCCCGATGCCGTTTTGTGGCTCGCCGGCGGACATGGTGCATCACCTCACGGATGCGTGCAGCGGTCACTGCTGGCCCTTGGCGGAGAACATCAAGTACGAGACGTGCTACCCGTTCACCATGCCGGAGTCGCTAGAGGATCACCGCCACCTGCTAGTCTCGGAGGAGGACGGCAGCGTCTTCCTCTTGATCGTGGGCACCGGCGAGGCCCGCGTGGGCCGCCGCCCCGTCTCTGTAATGTGCGTCAGGGGCGACGCCGCTGACGCTGACACTGACACAAGGCCGATGTACAGGTGCGTGGTCAGTGTTACTACCCCTCGGCGTCGCGTGGGCGGCGACACCGGCCTCATCGAACTGACTTGGACTCTGGGGAGCTGGGACTATCCCGCCAATGTGGACTTGGAAAACCCATGGCATCCTTTACCCGCCCACGCGGTGCACGGGGACTCCAAGGAGGTTCACGTGGACATATGCATTATCAAGTTAAATGTTGATCATTAGTCTTCGCTCAATGTAATCCGCTGTCTAAGCATGTGGAGACTTCCATGCAGGATCTTGCTCTATTGGAGTATCGCTCATGAATAGAAGTGTATCCATTTATGGTTTAGTCTAGAATCTTCCATGTATGAATTTTTACTACAGTACTGGTGAAAGACTTGCGATGAACCATTTCTTACATCTCCTCTGCCCGCTTGCAAGTCATCCTGATTTAATCCCTCCGTCTAGGTGTATAAGGGCATGGTTAATATTACTTAATAGTATAGCCAACTGTTGACTATAAGAAAGTGCCATGTCATCTGTAGCCAACATGTATAACAATTGATACTCAAAAACTAATTCTTAAAGATCATTTCTTGCAAAGCACAATAAGTGTTATTTCTTCACAACTTTTGGATGCAGGTTGAACAGTTGAATGCTTTTGTTTGCAAAAGATACCTTTTTATATATTTCACCCGGATGTTTGTGAGCTCTAGAGATGAAATAATATCCGAAGAAATCTATCGATACACATTACACATGAGATGACCCCCACATCCTTTGTCAAAATAAACAACTCCCCGATCAATGGATTTCACTCTTTGGTGGACGGCGCAGTGGACGGCGCAGTACTATTCGATTTGACAACTACAACAAGTATATTATAAAAAACAAAAAATAGTAGTAGAGATAGAGATAAGAATAGAGACTAGGGAGGAGCACCATCTACTGCTTGGTGGGCTACTCTTGCGCTCCATTCGGCGGCCGCAACGTCCCCTTCAGCCACTCCCTCCCGCGCTCCATTCGGTGGGCGCTGTTGAAATTTGGTGAGCGCACTCTCGCGACTGCTAGCAGCGACGACTTCACCGACGACGACTTCTTCCCCGACCTCGGCAACCTCTTCCTCAATGACATGGGCGACAACCTCAACGCCAATGGTGCTGCTCCCGTTGCACCGTATGTGTTTCCGTCCTTCCTGTTTGAAATCGTGGTAGAATTCATGTTTCTAGTCTGTGTCCTAGATTCGATCTGGTCATATACTATGCTAGTCCGCATGATTAGTTTAATATCTGTTATAGCCGTCATGATTTATTTTGTAGTAAATCTCGTAGTAACTTGCTCATATATTCAATCGGCGGGCGTCCCCTACAGCCACTCCCGTTTCATGGGCGCCTGGTCGATGCCTCCAAGGAGCCCTTCGCTCATGCTATGAGTGCCGGTGCCGTTTGTGGCTCGCCCGCGAACATGGTGCATCACCTCACGGATGCGCGCGGTAACCACTGCTGGCCCTTGGCGGAGAACATCAAGTACGAGACGTGCTGCCCGTTCACCGTGCCGGAGTCGCTGGAGGATCAGCGCCGCCTACTAGTCTCGGAGGAGGACGGCAGCTTCTTCCTCTTGATCGTGGCCACCGGTGAGGCCCGCGCAGGCCTCCGCCACATCTCGGTAGTGTGTGTCAGGGGCGACGCCGCTGACGCTGACGCTGACACGAGGCCGATGTACGGGTGCGTGCTCACTATTACTACCCCTCGGCGTCGCGTGGGCGGCGACACTGGCTACGCCGAGCATACTTGGACTCTGCACACCTGGGACTTTCCCGCCGATGTGGACATGGAAAACCCATGGTGTTATTTGGACTCCAACAATGTGCACGGGGACTCCAAGGAGGTTCACCTGGACATCTGCATTTTCAAGTTAAATGTTGATCATTAGTCTTTGCTCAATGTAATCCGCTGTCTAAGCATGTGGAGACTTCCATGCATGATCTTACTCTATTGGAGTATCGCGCATGAATAAAAGTGTATCCATTTATGGTCTAGTCTAGAATCTTCCATGTATGAAATTTTACTACAGTACTGGTGAAAGACTTATGATGAACCATTTCTTACATATCCTCTGCCCCCTCCGAAGTCATCCTGATTTAATCCCTCCGTCTAGGTGTATAAGGGCATGGTTAATACTTAAATGGTATAGCCAACTGTTGGCTACAAGAAAGTGCCATGTCATCTATAGCCAACATGTATAACAATGGATACTCAAAAACTAATTCTTGAAGATCATTTCCTGCAAAGCACAATAAGAGTTATTTGTTCACAAGTTTTGGATGCAGGTTGAACAGTTGAACGCTTTTGTTTGCAAAAGATACTTTTTATCTATTTCACCCGGATGTTTGTGAGCTCTAGAGATGAAATAATATCCGAACAAACCTATCCAAATGAACTAACCGAGGCATCTCCATCTTAATTTTCTCTTGCAAGTCGTGCGTGGTCCCTTCATCGTGAAAATGCTCTGGCCGTCGCATTGATTTGCATGCTTGGATAGCGCCACCATATTTTCAAAGGAGGAGCGAGCTCTATATTTCAGCCAAGGCATGCATGATTTGAGGAATTATGGTTGGGCATGCATGTAGAAAAGGGAGGAGAGTAATTTGCATGCGAGGATTAAAGGAAGGAGGCCAGCGGCTAGGCATTCAAAGGAGGCTGCATGCAAGATTACACGATCGGATACTAGTCCCAAAATCAGTTCCTCTTTTGTGGACATGCCTTGGTACGAAAGATTGTCAAGTTAGGCCTGTAAAAATGGATGGAGGGAGTAGTAGTGCGTGTAGAGGCGGCGCTGCATGGGAGTCTCACCTCTCACCCCGCTGTGGCGCGGCGATAAAGCCGTCATATCACAAAACCCAACCACTCCCGGAATAAGTAGCCTGTAAAATAAGCGGACAGGCAACCATCACATCCCTCCGTCTTTTTGCATTTCATCTCCTGCATTTACTTTCTCCTGTTCATCTACTTTTCGATCCTAGCTACTACTCCTAGGGCCAGTTCTTTTAGCGTCTTCCCAGCTTTTCCCACAAGACTAGTCACAAGTGGAGAGTAACAACAATCGCCTCACTCATTTATTTGGGCTTCTAAACTACTATTCATCCTGGTTTATTCCTCACCATTGTAATTTGTGCTAAATTTTGACCAAAGATTTAACTGGTTTTTCCTCACCATTGTAATTTGTGCTAAATTTTGACCAAAAATTTGACACAGATTACAATGGGGACCAATAAACCAGGACGGAGGTAGTAGTTATGGGATTACTAATCTAGAAGCCTAAAAGAACTGGCCCCTGGTACTCCTACTAGTAGTAGTACTCAAGTTGGAATTCCAATTGCACGGCACAACCTGTTAGGCAAAAAAATTCGATACAGGGTGTAGGAAGCGGTTTGGGAATTTGCATGCCTTTCCAACCAGTGAGATACTCCGTACAAAGTACGAGAGAGAAATAACCACAGAGAAGGAAGCTAAAAGTAAACAATCAAACGAGCATTTTTGCATTTGTTTTGCATTGAATCGTTTGACAAGCTTGACTAGTGCTGTTTTTCCACTTTTACAAAAACCGCATCGTAATGTTAAAACGTGCATTTGCACGTACATAAGTAATAGTAGTACTCCCTCGGTCTAGGTGTATAAGTCTTCCCTCCTTCTTGGTCACGGTGCATAACCGAAGATGACTTATTGACCTGGACGGAGGGAGTAGCACAGTCTGCAAGCATATATCGAGAGAGACGTGTAGTGTGATAGTATATAGTAAAGTTTGTGCTATATGGACGTACTTGCAAAATGCGTACGAATACACAAGGTTTCCAAACTTTCCCTTTTACATACTTAATTAAGGACGCTAAAAATTCCTGAACGTTCGGGATTTATCATTTGCGTCCCAAAACTAATGAGATCGCCTTAAGAAACAAAAATTATACTCCTCCTAAAAGCCACGGCGCTCGCAGAGCGCTTGCGGCGCGCCACGAGTGCCCTGGTGCGCGGCCGTTTCCCAGCGCGCCAACACAACGCCTCTTCCTCAGCCTCGCAACTCGCGAGGTGCTGATTGGTGGCTTGCCGGTGGGCGAGCGCGATCTCACCGGTGTGGTGATCCGGCGCCAACAGGTACTCCTCCTCGCTGGAAGCATGCACCCGGTCCACGTACCGCCAAGCGTAGATGAGGCGCTTGGGCCCGACTGCACTCAGGGTGTTGGCACGGGCATCCTTCGCCACCCTCACGGCCCTCGCACGAGCCTTCTGCCAAAGAGCCAATTGCGTGACTCTCTCGGACGCGACATAGGCCTCCCAGGCAGCTTATTCCGCGGTGCGCTTCTCTTCCTCGGCCTTCTTCTCCACCTCTATTTTGGCGCGCTCTGCTGGAGGTAAAGCCTTCCACAAGGCGACATCCATTTCTTTCCAAAGCTCCTCAAGGCTGGGGGGCTCGGCGGCGCGGGCGTTCTCCTCGTGGCGGGAGCCGACGCGTCCTCCGGCGCGCGTGCTAGCGAGATTGGGAACGCCGACACGTCCACCTCGACGCGTCGCGGCGAGGAGCGGAACGCCGACGCGTCCTCCTCGACTAGTGGCGGCGAGGAACGGAACGGCGACGCGTTGCGTCGCGGCGAGGAGAGGAACACTGACGCGTCCTCCTCGACTAGTGGCGGCGAGGAATGGAACAGCGACGTGTGACCGTCCGCGCGGTGCTGCGAGGGGCTCCCAGGGCTTGGGAGGGGCGATGCCATGGTGGTCGACGTGAGAGGGAGGGGGAGGACATAGAGATGAACGTGAACGTGAGGGGGAGGAGATAGCGATGTCGTGGGAGGCGCAGTATTTATACCGAGCAATGGCACACCTACGTAAGATATGGACTGAGCTGCACTGACTTAACTGCAGGTCCAGTTGCGTCATTGACATGTGGGCCAGACCCATGTTGGGCCCATATGTCAGTGACCGAATGCACCTGTAGTTAAGTAACAGCTACGTGGGCATATTTGTTGGAGTAAATTATGGGGGAGCGAAGGGGTGGAAATATTGCTGGTCTGTGGATTGGACGGCGTGGGGGAGGAGAGTCATGCATGCAGATTTTTTTACACGGGGTGGAGTGGTGGGACCGCGGGAGGGAGAAGGAGAGTTTGGCAGGCATATTATTTCCACACATGGAGAGGAAAAGATTTGGAGACGAACAGGCTTCCTGCAGGTATGGGGAACGGTGCATAATAAGTCATCTTGCATGCCGGGCTAGGTATAGTCTCAAGTCATTAAAAACAAACACGCCCACACATGTTCATATTTCAAGGTGCACTAAATTATTGCATGCGATGATTAAGGCTGGCCATAATGGTGGTATCTTAGCTGGTATATCATGCACACGGGAATAGCAAACATGCTGATGTGGCAAAGAATTAAAGAAGAGAGGGGGGGTTAGAGTATCTAGTGTTCATGCATGCATTGGTAAACACATTTTTTGTGGAGAACGACAGCAGTAGTTGAGTACTTTTGCAGACTTCAAAAACTATTCCACAATGTGTCAACATTCACAATGTCAAATCAATATTTTTACGCTCATTATAAAACGTAGTTCTTATACTCATTATAATCAGTACTCCCTCCGTCTAGGTGAGCAAGTCATCTTAGATTGTGCACTGTGACCAAGGAGGAGGGGAAAACGAGAGATCTTAATGTTTATTTGCTAATTAATAGCATTGCATGCAATGAACTAACCACTTCATGTCGTGTTTGGTAGTCTCAAGTCATTAAAAGCATGTACACCCACATCTCCTATTGGTTGATATGTCAAGAAACAAGAAACGAGGTAGAAGTTAATGCATCGCGCCTAAGTGTTTTGGGAATATTGTATCGAATGAGTGTACTGGTGTGGCTGGTTAATTAATATAAGGTGGTGTTCAAAAAAAAGTATAAATTTGGTCAAACACTTTGCAAACGGTTGACGGGAGTAAAAAGGACCAGAGGGAGTATCATGCATGCGGAGTAGGCAAAAAAAATTCGCTTGTCTAAAAAAAGGCAAAAAAAATTGCTCATTTATATTCGGTCGAAGTCTCCAAGGGCGCGACCGCACGAGGGAGGCGAAGGTCGTGGGAGGCGCGACGTTTGACGGAATTAAGTGAAGTTACATCCACGCGCCCGGCATGGCGTGCGAAACAAGCGAAGCTATACCGTCGGGCCTCGATATGGGTCTAGTAGACATGACATCTAGTGGGTCCCGCATAGTTCTCGAGAACTCTTTGGGGCTTGCAGCCGTTTATCCACCGGGCAAGCCAGCAACCCCACGCCGTTCGCACGCCCTACTCGTCCCCGTCTTCTACCTTACAATAGTTCGCTCCCAGTCGTCCCGTCCTTTCACATTAGTTCGCTCCCATTTTTTTTGCGGGGTACAGCAGTTCAACTTCTCCTAACCCTCCTCCAAAATCCATGGCCTCCCAAATCTCCATGGTCGCGGCTGAGTACCAGGTTAGAGTCATCACCGGCGATCAGTTCATCGTCATCTACACATGTGGATCCGAGACGGTGAAAGCATGGCTTGCTCGCTTCCTATGCATGTTCAACAGTTCAACGGATGAGTGGGTCGCTGGGCTAGATGTTGAGTACACCACAGTCCTGGGACGAGAGAAGGATATCTAAAGGACGAAGAGAGGAAGAAGCCCGCCGTGATCCAGGTTTGCGTACATAACGTTTGCTTGGTGTACCACATATGCCATGCCGATGTTGAGTGCCAGGATTTTAAGAACTTCCTCAAGGACAAAAGAGTGAAATTCGTTACTGTAGGCTTTAAGAACGACAGTGACGTCCTGCATCGGATAGGTCTCGTTGTAGGCCAGCCCTTCGATCTCTAGAAGGCAAGCCTGGTGTCCTCCTCTCAACCTTCAATGCTGACCCTGTCAGCAGCCATGATTGATCCTTCGTACGCTAAACTGAAGAAACCTCATCACGAGTTTCATCATGCATGGGAGTCGAAGACATTATATGAAGATCACATCCTGTACGCAGCAATGGATGCCTACCTTTGTTTAAATATCTACAAGGGTTGGATGAAGAAGCACATCTCAATGTCCGGTTCAAGCAAAGAAGCGTCGGCGAAGAGGAAGAGAAGAGGGACGAGGACGAAGTCGAGGACGTGGACTCGGACTCCAAGTAGGTGGCACTGCCGTCGCTCATGCTGGTTCTACTCCAGTGTCAAGCGGACTAGTTGATTATTAGTTTATTTTCAAGGGTGTGTTGTGCTGAGGCCCCAGCAGAACTATGTTTATGTTCTTTCTCGTTATTTGAACTCTTTAGTACGTACAATAGTACTAGTACTATGTCTAACTACTGTTCTTCTTGCAGTTGGTACTACTACTCGTATCTTCATGTTCCTACTGTACTTAATACGTTCGTACTAGTAGTATAATTTGGGTCAGTCGATTTGTGAAAGAAGTTCGACGGAGCAAAGGAAGAAGACGACAGCAGACGTGGAAGAAGCCCTTCTAGCCATCCATGTTGCATCAAACGGCTCACATGAGTCGACTGACCCAAATTGCTCCTTTAGATTGCAGGATCCACGTGGCATTCAAGGTATCGAAGGTACATTATGCGTCCGCACCCGGTTTGCGGGCTCGACGCGCGCGCGACCGGCTTCCGCCGCAACAGCCACCATGCGCGCCTCCTCCGCGCGGGCGGAGACGACAATGACACACTAGTTCCTCCTCGCCGGCGAGCTGGATCACACGCTCGTCCTCCTCTTCGTACGTTGTGTGCTTGGCAGCGCGGCGGCATCGCGAGGAGGGACTGCAGACGACGTGAGCGGGCGAGCCTTCGGCTTCATGGCACAGGGATGGCGGCGACACGGCGGTGATGGGCGAAAATTGTTGGCGGAGCAGGCGGGCGCCGGCATGCGCACGGCGGCGGCATATTGATGAGTCTTGCGTGTGGGAGCTTACTTTAGTTTTAAATATAAGGTTGGTCAAACTTAAAAGAAAACCGTACTAGTACCGTAAACATTAGACTTAGGCAGCGCTTTTATTAGTTAGTACCACAGCCACGATACGGAATCCTGTGCAAGCACGTGAACCACGGCCGCCATGGATCGATCGAGCAGTGCGTCACCGTGTCGCTCGAAGGACATCCACGAACCTTTTGTGTGTGTGAAAACAATCCTCGAGTATTACTCAACTTTTTTTCTGTGAAAGTTCTTGACGCTGCAATATTTCTATATATTTGAATTTAGCTGCAGTTCGTGTTTATTTGGATTTGGACGTTTTAGGTGCGCCTAGTTTTTTAATACTGATTTTGTGTGTGTGGTGAGAGAGAACATGTGTATGTGTCCATATGTGTGTTGTGGTGGAAGGGCAATGTGGAGACGGTGTGCGTGTGATACAGACATAGAGAGGTGTGAATGTGCAAATGATCATGCATGAGTGAGACATAGATAGATGCCGATACGTTGTGTATACATGAGAGAACGGTCTTCTAGTTTACTTGTGTGTGTGTGTGTGTGTGTGAGAGAGAGAGAGAGAGAGAGAGAGAGAGGAGCATCCGTAACACAACAACCATCTCTCTCGATTCGTCCGTCCCTCGCACGGTTGCATGCAACACAAGCATCAACGCACACATTTTGACACCCTCACCCGGCCCCTGCCCACCTCAAGGCCCGCACAATCTCTTCGTGAATACCCATTTCTCTTCTTAGGTTTGTTTTCTCTCAATATCTGACACACACACAGAGAGAGAGAGAGAGAGAGAGAGAGAGAGAGAGAGAGACGCAGCACAACACACACACTCCCCCGAGCACACAATTCATCCCCATCCAAGGTTATACGGCGACCACTCTTGCTTGTGCTTCTTTGCACCCCGACAAGCACAACACCTCAATCTTCAAAGAGGGCAACGAGCAGATCGAAGACGGCGACCACACCGCGCTAGAGAATGCGGGGTCATTTGGAAACAGGGTGATGTGACGATGGATGACTGACTCCTCCCCCCGCCCTCTCTCTCTCTTGCACAAAATTACCAATCCCTCTCTCCCTCGCACAAAATTGTCAATCCCTCAACCCACGAGATCCTTCCCCTCTCGTCCATGTTTTTCCTGCTCTCTCATCAAACATGTTGTCTCTTCTCCTTCCACGTATACAGAATCCAGATGCACACGCATCTCATGTATATTACATGTATGCATCTTTCTCACGGACCGAACTTCTTCCTCTCGCTTTCTCTCTCTATCTCTCTCTCTTGTCTCATTAGGTTTGATTCCTACTCTCTCGTCCACATACATACAATCTTTCCTGCCCTATCTGCTCCATCTTGAAAAGCTCTCTCTGCATGTTTCATTCACACATTGGGATATGTCAAAATGTTGCTTCTATAATGGCTGATGTAGAGTTATGGTTGTTCTTGTTGCATCCTACAAAGTAATAACTATGAAATGCATTTAGATTCTCATTTGACTGGGATTATGTGAGTTTGAGCATGTTGTGAAGTACTATAGACCTTGTATACATCTTGGGATTCGACAATGATTGTAACTATTGAATTATATAGACCGTTACATTCGAAGTCAATAGCCTAATATATTTATTTCACAATTTCAACAAATGATTAGTTCACTACAAACTAAGAAAACAAATGTGTACTCCCTCCGTTTTTATTTAAGTCCGCGTATTAGCATTGGTCAAAGTCAAGTTTTGTAAACTCTCAGAAAGCTTATAACAAAAAATATTAACATATACAATAACAAATAAATACCATTAGATTCATTATTGAATGTACTTTCACATCATACATATTTGTTATCGTAAATGTTTATATTTTTCTATAAACTTGGTCAAACTTTAGGAAGTTTGACTTTGGTTAAACATAATATGTAGAGTTTACTACTACTACTCGCTAGTTGCTTAGCCGAATCACTCAACACGCCACACGGGGAGTCCAGTGTCACAAAATTTTGAGGTCCGCGGGAAAATCTCCTGAGACCCTAATTCGAGCTGTGGGAAGTTACCATCATAGCCTTCGGAACAGGCCTACGGATGACGCTTGGTAGGGGGCTGTTTTCGTAACTTCAGGTTCACCCTACCCAGCCAACCCCACCCCGGCACCCAGAGTAGTACACCTAAATACTCCCCAATTTCTATCCCCACTGCAAAATAGACTTCTCCATGGCACCGCAGCCTTCATGTTCCTCCCCTTTACATCGGCGCACTCGTCCACCGCAGCGCATCTGCCTCATCGACGACCTCGTACGCCGCACTGGGACCGGTCCACCGTCGTTGTCATACACGGAGCCTCTTCCCCGGCATCGTCTTCCACGGTCTCGGATCTGCTTCCCGGAAGCCGACGCCAAGCGCAGAAGTACCACCGTCGTGGACAATGAACTGACTCCCGTTGCCGACCATGACTCACAGAGGCCACCGCGACCATCGTTCTCCTCCTCGATTGGTAATGTGTGTATTAAATCACTTAGCAGTACATGTGCAGTTCCAATTTTGTTCATACCTACCCTTCAAATTTCCTGGGTGCTATTGTTCCCGTAAAAGTAATTGGTTATAGCCTCCATTATCCAACAGAATATCAGCTTGTAATTGTGCGTCGCTCTGTATCATCGCTGTGCTTGGTAGGTTTTTCATCGCAACCAGTAGTGTGGCAAATGATGGAAAGGTTTTAGAACTAGCAAAATGCCCATGCGTTGCGCGCATCAAGATGCATTTGTATGAGTAGTTTATCTTGTTGGAGATGCTCTAACATGGCGATTTAGTGCTTTAATGTTGCCCACAAGATGCGCGAGTATTACTAGTAGTATATTTTTCTTGCCATGTTGAGATTTTAAAACCACGAAAAGTAACATGCAGAGGAGCAATGAAGACCAAACACGGGATATTAGGGACATCTTCAAGGAGCGTGGCAAGTTAAAGAGGAGCTGCACCGAACACGTAAAATGAGCTTTGGTAAGTAACACCCTTTCAATTACTTTCGTAGCCTCGTGTTCTTGATGTGTATATGTTGTAGTTTCGTTTCTCTTAAGCGTGTTGTTCTTGATGTGTAATAAGAAGAGTCTTAATCGTCCTAATGCTTTCGTTTTAGCTTGATGTAGGAAGTGGGTTTTCTCACCTTGTAGTCTGTTTTATTTATTTATTCCTTTTGAATTCACTTCACCGAGTTCTGTTTATCTGGCTTCTACTAAATGGATCTAGGTTGCTCTGAGTATTGATCTAAAAAAGAAGTAACTTCATGCCAGGATGCAGTTCCTGCGTGGAGGGAAGTATGGTCAACCTCGAGATCATGTTTCCAAAATGAGGCTGGATTACACACAAGGTGCCAGTTCCCTAATGATGCTGGATTAGACCCAAGGTGCCAGTTCCCTAATGATGCTGGATTAGACACAAGGTGCAAATTCCCAGATGATGCTGGATTACACACAAGCCAGGTGGAGTCGTCAGCTGTTCATGTCCTCGTGGCATTAGTAAAGG
The DNA here is from genome assembly GCA_021605205.1 of Aegilops longissima. Lineage (NCBI taxonomy): Eukaryota > Viridiplantae > Streptophyta > Magnoliopsida > Poales > Poaceae > Aegilops > Aegilops longissima. Next base: position 430,195,594 of record CM038681.1, on the reverse strand, counting down.
CTGAAAGAAAGCGTGCAACAACCCTTGAGAATGTAGCTGAGTTCCTGAATAAGCGAAAAGACCAATCAGATGCTCTCTTCACCCAAGCCAAAGAAGAGATGGAAGAAGCCAGAAATAAGCTAGTAGAGGCAGAGCAGGCTAGGTGTTTCCTGCTATCTAAAACTGTTGTCAATACAAAATTTCCTTCATAATAGCTAGGTTCAAATGTTTATCCAGTCAGCATGCCTGTTGTGATGTCCGTGCATCTACTGATGTGGCACAAAATGTTTTTTTTCGGGTCATGTAATAACTGTAATTACTTTCCAAACAATAACAGACGAAGCATTGGACATGGTATAGTTCACGCGCAAGCCCGACATTCCAAGTTCAACTTCCACATCAAACTCATGTTCACAGATATCTGCACATTCATACATAATGTCCACAACCATGATTCACTTCAAAGCGAAAAAAATGTGAGGAGAGTTATAAATAAAGAAAATCCTCTACTAGTTCCTGCTACCAGTGCGAGCACAACAAGTCAAGACCATGCGTAAATAAATTATATTTTAGTCATTTTTTGTATTCTAAAATGCCTGTCGGCTCACGGAAGGACGTGTTGCCGGCACACGCGCGGATTCAATGAAGGCAGGCGGGGCAGTCTTAAGATGGTTGCACGCGGCGAGGAGGCGTGCTCAGCCGGGCCTGCAGCGAGTGCGGCCCTCTTGGCCGGCGCGCCGGTTCAATGCCTGCGCTATGAGAGGTCGCGTCCGTGTTAGAGCAATCACTCCCTCCAGTCCTTTTTTGTTTGGGTATAACAAAATCTCGTTTTCCATTCACATTTTAGAAGTAAAGTTCGTGGACAAACTTTGACCCAAAGTACGATGAGGACTAGTAAACCAGAATGGAGGTAGTAGTTTTTTTTAATCGAAGAAGGGTTTCCCCTTCCGATTTTCATTAAAGAAAACCAGCATCTAAATCTAAACCATAGTATTTTCCCTAGAACTACCAGGTTCAACATCTCGCAACATAAACCCATACAACCTCCATCGGAAAAAAACAAACCACACAACCATACGCCAAGGAGGTACGTAGTACTGTGAATTCCATTTTCGCTCCATACCAATCGTTCTAAAAAGTACTTACTACTTATAACGCACCATTGAAAATCGGAACTCTTAACCCCGCTAAAAATGATATTTTAAACGTGGCTACTCGATCTGTGGCAACTGGCGAGCCACCGCGCTCCAAGGCGTTCACCTGTGGTCCCGACCATCAACTCCTACGGATCAAATTATCACGCGAGCTGACTATTCCTACAAAGGTGCTCCACCACGTACCCGGTACCCGCGAATGCAGCAATCGTGCCCCTAGGATTTTAGAGTTTATTTGTTAACGTCGCCTTTACGTAACACTCATGTGTGTGAGACAGCGAGAGGCCGACTGCGTGCATGCGCCTCTTCTCTTCGTATATGTACTCCACCATTTGTCCGGTGTCCAAAAAATTATAATAACTACTAGCAATGTGCCAATGCATTGCCACACGATCAAAGTAGATTAATACAGTGGCGGAGCTAGATGCAGATTACGCCTGGGGCTGTGCTATGTTGAGTAATAAACTTCTATGATTTTCTATGCTTTGCATGAAGAAATTACAAAGGAAGTTGTTTCTAGGCCAGGGGCTATAGCCCTAGCTGCCCCAGGCCTGCCTCCGCCACTGGATTAGTACATATTCACCGATTTGATAGAAAAAAAAAGTATAGCTTTGAAATACGTATATCACTAAAAATATGTTATGTTTCACTCAAAATATATTCCTTTGGCGGTTTTGATGAGATAAGGGAGGAATGTTGTTGGTTTCAAGATTCGAGAAGTGGTATATGTCTAATTTCTACTCTTACTAGTAAGATGCCCGTCGTTGCGGAACATCAAGATCTTGTGGGAGAAAAGGATGAGCGAGGGAAGGCCTTATCTGCAAATGTGGTGAAGAGTGCGGAGTAAATTGCCATATTTTCCTTCCTATCCGTCAGACATAAATCAGACGACCTACATTGCAGGATGGCAGGCCCACCATCATCACCAACTCTATTTTTTATCCCTACTCTTATAATAAGCATTGTCGGTGATGATCGTGTGCCTGCCATCCTGCAATATAGGCCGTCCGATCTATATCTGACGGATAGGAAGGAAACTATGGCAATTTTAAAATAAGATACCCACACCCCTCTCCACATTTGCAAATAAGGCCTTCCCTCATTCATCCTTTTCCCCCACAAGATAAACTACTCATACAAATGCATCTTGATGTTCCGTGCAATGCATGGGCATCTTGCTAGTTGTTGCAAAAAGCCCATGTGTGTGTGTGAGAGAGAGGGCGAGTGGAGGAGGACGGAGTCCATGTGTGACAAAGACACAAGGAGTGTGTGTGCGATAGGTATCAGCTTAAAATGAGGTGATAGTGTGTGTGTGCACTATCGAGAGGGCGTGTCTCAAGAAGGGAAGAAAAATCTACATAGATACAAGGAGCGGGAGAGAGACATGTATGCGATGGTGGAAGAACGAGTGTGTGGGTGTATAAACCTATCTAGAGGCTAGCTAGTCGATAAATGTTTGTGAGAGAAATACGAGTCGGGGTGCGAAAGCGAGAGTTTTGTGTGTGAGAGAGAGAGACGGTAGTCGGGAAGGGGAGTGGAAGTAGGAGTTGTGTGTGTGTGTGTGTCTGTGAGAGAGAGAGGAGACGGTAGTTGGGGTTGTCTGATCGGTAATTAAATGAATAATGTGAGTCTGGGATGGAGACGAAAAGGAGACCACAACAAATGTTGTGTCTACAGGAGAGATAGAGAGAGTAATTTTAGTGGTATGAGTCATATGTAGAGACATATAGGGTGTGTGAGAGAATCCCATAGAGAAAAAGACAAAGTGAAAGGCAGTGGAGACTGTGTGTTTGGCGGTGAAAAGAAAGCTTAGGTACCGAGTGATACGGAGAACAGTAGAGAGCGTGAGAGATAATGAAAACCGTGTAATGTATAATGATAGGGAGAGTGTGACACTTCTCAAGGGAGACCTTGAGAGACCATGTTTGGGAGGATAGGAGCAACATGAAGTGAGCGTCTTGGTGAGCTGGAGAAAAGAGAGTGATAGCTACGAAGGAGCATGCATGCGAGAGAGATGGGCGTGAAAGGAGTGAACAAAAAGGATTCAAATATTTGAATTGAGATGATGATACATGTAATCCATACTCGAACAAAAATTGATCTATCAAACATGCATACTCATATGAATTCACGCACATCTATGTTATTTAATATGTAGATATTACTGATCCATACATTTTAGTAGAACATAGTTTGGTTAAATTTTTTCGAATTCAACCTTAAGATTTTGAGATCGTTGTATTCGTAAATCATATTTTACATATAAAGGAGCAGAATTCTTTGTTGTGCTTTTGAAAGTATATATATAAAAAAATGATGTATATAGAATGTAATTCCAATTGAAAATGGATCATGCCCGGAAAAAAATAGAATACAAACGGGATTCGAGTTGAGTTGGCACGGTAAACGTGCACTCTGCAAAATTTGAACGAAGCGGGGAAAGTCGCAGATCGCTGCAAAACCAAAATCTGCGAGATGGAAATCACTACTGCCTATCCCTGCCACACAAAGCCTATATGCTGGATTTCTATAGGTTTCGATAGGGGTAGGTTTGTAATTTCACCCAAACGTGACGCAACCGCCTCTCACCCGGATTCATACACGGTGGGCGCTGATACGTCTCCAACGTATCTATAATTTTTGATTGCTCAATGCTATACTATCTACTGTTTTGGACTATATTGGGCTTTATTTTCCACTTTTATATTATTTTTGGGACTAACCTATTAACCGGAGGCCCAGCCCAGAATTACTGTTTTTTTTGCCTATTTCAGTGTTCGAAGAAACAGAATATCAAACGGAGTCCAAACATAATAATCCTTTTTGGAACGTGATTTTCTTCCCAAATATGACCCAGGAGACTTGGACCCTACGCCAAGGAAGCTTCGAGGTGGGCACGAGGTAGGGGGGCGCGCCCCCACCCTCATGGGCCCACCGAAGCTCCACCGACGTACTTCTTCCTCCTATATATACCCACGTACCCTCAAACGAACAGATACGGAGCCAAAAATCTAATTCCTCCGCAACTTTCTGTATCCACGAGATCCCATCTTGGGGCCTGTTCCGGAGCTCCGCCAGAGAGGGCCGTCATCACGGAGGGCTTCTACATCATCATAGCCTCTCCGATGAAGTGTGAGTAGTTTACCTCAGACCTTCGGGTCCATAGTTATTAGCTAGATGGCTTCTTCTCTATTTTTGGATCTCAATACAAAGTTCTCCCCCTCTCTTGTGGAGATCTATTCAATGTAATCTTCTTATTTTTGCGGTGTGTTTGTTGAGACCGACGAATTGTGGGTTTATGATCAAGTCTATCTATGAATAATATTTGAATCTTCTCTGAATTCTTTTATGTATGATTGGTTATCTTTCCAAGTCTCTTCGAATTATCCGTTTGGTTTGGCCAACTAGATTGGTAGTTCTTGCCATGGGAGAAGTGCTTAGCTTTGGGTTCGATCTTGCGGTGTCCTTTCCCAGTGACAGAAGGGGCAGCAAGGCACATATTGTATCTTTGCCATCGAGGATAACAAGATGGGTTTTATTTCATATTGCATGAATTTATCTCTCTACATCATGTCATCTTGCTTAAAGCGTTACTCTGTTTTTAACTTAATACTCTAGATGCATGCTGGATAGCGGTCGATGAGTGGAGTAATAGTAGTAGATGCAGAATCGTTTCGATCTACTTGTCACGGACGTGATGCCTATATACATAATCATGCCTAGATATTCTCATAACTATGCTCAATTCTGTCAATTGCTCAACAATAATTTGTTCACCCACCGTAGAATACTTATGCTCTTGAGAGAAGCCACTAGTGAAACCTATGGCCCCTGGGTCTATTCTCATCATATCAATCTCCATCACTTTAATCTTGCTTTGATTTTTTACTTTGCCTTTTACTTTTTACTTTGCATCTCTATACCAAAAATATTATCTCTATCAGATCTCACTCTCGTAAGTGACCGTGAAGGGATTGACAACCCCTAATCGCGTTGGTTGCGAGTAGCTATCGTTTTATGCAGGTACGAGGGACTTGAGCGTACCCTCCTACTGGATTGATACCTTGGTTCTCAAAAACTGAGGGAAATACTTACGCTACTCTGCTGCATCATCCTCTCCTCTTCGGGGAAAACCAACGCAAGCTCAAGAGGTAGCAAGAAGAATTTTTGGCGCCGTTGCCGGGGAGTCTACACAAAAAAGTCAACATACCAAGTAACCATCACAATCCCTATCTCTCGCATTACATTAGTTTCCATTTGCCTCTCGTTTTCCTCTCCCCCACTTCACCCTTTCCGTTTTATTCGCCCTTTCTTTCTCCTTCGCCTTCTCTTTTCCGTTTGCTTTCCCGTTGCCATGGCCGAGTCAAAAAGAACAAAGGGTCCTTTCTAGGGTCTTAGTACCTTGGATGACCCCTCTATCTTCTCTAAGCTCAAAATTAATGATGCTATTGAAAGACCCACCGGGGTTACCAATGAGAGTTTAAATGATCTTGATGAAGATGACTCTGGAATTTTTCGTTATAGAATTGATGAGTCTCTAAAAGATGCTTGGGATAGGTTATTGATGATTAGGGCCAGCTATATACCACAATATCAAATTGAGGTTTACTTGAAAGGTTTCTATGTTGGTTTACCTACTTCTTTCAAACAAGTACTAGATTCTATTTTTGAAGAGGGTTTTCTTGAAGGGGATGCTATAGATACCTATGAAAGGATGAAAACTATATTTGGGCACCCCATGAATGATAAAGTTGAATCTACTACCCTCTTATGCTTCTATCAAAATGAAATTATCAAAGAGCTGAAATCTAGTATAGATGCAAATTTCCGTAACGTGCTTAATATTACTTCATCCATTAATGGCCATGTGCTTTCCCAAAATAGGATATGCCATAGAAAGGAAATTTGCTCTTCTCTTTCCTACTGCCAAAGATGGCAATACCTAGATCTATCCTCGCTTTTATGCCTAGCTCGGGGCGTTAAATGATAGCGCTTGTTGGGAGGCAACCCAATTTTATTTTTAGTTTTTTGTGTTTTTCTTCTGTTAGGGAATAAATAACCCATCTACCTTCTGTTTGGATGTGGTTTTGTGTTTTAATTAGTGTTTGTGCCAAGTTAGACCTATTGGATCTTCTTGGATGATAGTTATTTGATCTTGCTGTAATTTCCAGAAACTTTGCATTCAGTGGACGAATTGTTAAAAATCACAAGAATGTGATAAAATACTGATTCCAATTGCTGCTGAAAAATAAACAAATTGTCTAGGTCTTCTAATTTTCGTAGATGTTTTGGACTTCCAGAAGTTTGCGTTAGTTACAGATTACTACAGACTGTTCTGTTTTTGACAGATTCTGTTTTTCTTGTGTTGTTTGTTTATTTTGATGAATCTATGGCTAGTATTGGAGGGTATGATCCATAGAGAAGTTGGAATACAGTAGGTTTAACACCAATATAAATAAAGAATGAGTTCATTACAGTACCTTTAAGTGGTCTTTTGTTTTCTTTCTCTAACGGAGCTCACGAGATTTCTATTGAGTTTTGTGTTGTGAAGTTTTCAAGTTTTGGGTGAATTCTTTTGATGGATTATGGAACAAGGAGTGGCAAGAGCCTAAGCTTGGGGATGCCCATGGAACCCCAAGATAATCCAAGCACACCAAAAGTCAAAGCTTGGGGATGCCCGGAAGGCATCCCTCTTTAAATCCACTTCCATCGGTAATTTACTTGGAGTTATATTTTATTCACCAACATGATATGTGTTTTGCTTGGAGCGTCTTGTATTATTTGTGTCTTTGTTTGTTAGTGTGCCACAATCATCCTTGCTGTACACACCTTTTGAGAGAGCCATACATGAATTGGAATTTGATAGAATACTCTATGTGCTTCACTTATATCTTTTGAGCTATGTAGTTTTGCTCTATGTGCTTCACTTATATCTTTTGAGCGTTATAATTTTGCTCTATGTGCTTCACTTAGATCTTTTAGAGCACGGTGGTGGTTTGTTTTAAAGAAACTATTGATCTCTCATGCTTCACTTAAATTATTTTGGGAGTCTTAATAGCATGGTAATTTGCTTAATAATAATATGCTTGGTGTCCAAGATTTGTGAAATTTTCTTTTTAGTGCGTTGAATACTAAGAGAAGATTGAAGCATGATAATTGTTTTGAGATATGGAGGTGATAATATTAGAGTCATGCTAGTTTAGTAGTTGTGAATTTAAAGAATACTTGTGTTAAAGTTTGTGATTCCCGTAGCATGCACGTATGGTGAACCGTTATGTGATGAAGTCGGAGCATGATTTATTTATTGATTGTCTTCCTTATGAGTGGCAGTCGGGGGCGAGCGATGGTCTTTTCCTACCAATCTATCCCCCTAGGAGCATGCGCGTAATACTTTTCTTTGATAACTTCTAGATTTTTGCAATAAGTATATGAGTTCTTTATGACTAATGTTGAGTCCATGGATTATACACACTTTTTCCCATCCTTCCACCATTGCTAGCCTCTCTAATACAAGACCTTTAAATCGGTATCATACACCCACCATATACCTTCCTCAAAACAGCCACCATACCTACCTATCATGGCATTTCCATAGCCATTCCGAGATATATTTCCATGCAACTTTCCACCGTTCCGTTTATCATGACACGCTCCATTATTGTCATATTGCTAGCATGATCATGTAGTTGACATCGTATTGGTGGCAAAGCCACCGTTCATAATTATTTCATACATGTCACTCTTGATTCATTGCATATCCCGGTACACCGCCGGAGGCATTCATATAGAGTCATATTTGTTCTAAGTATCGAGTTGTAATTGTTGAGTTGTAAGAAAAAAATAAAAGTGTGATGATCATCATTTTTTAGAGCATTGTCCCAAGTGAAGAAAGAATGATGGAGACTATGATTCCCCCATAAGTCGGAATGAGACTCCGGACGAAAAAAAAGAGAAAAAAGGCCATAAAAAAGGGAAAGGCCCAAATAAAAAAATGAGAGAAAAAGAGAGAAGGGACAATGTTACTATCCTTTTACCACACTTGTGCTTCAAAGTAGCACCATGATCTTCATGATAGAGAGTCTCTCGTTATGTCACTTTCATATACTAGTGGGAATTTTTCATTATAGAACTTGGCTTGTATATTCCAATGATGGGCTTCCTCAAAATTGCCCTAGGTCTTCGTGAGCAAGCGAGTTGGATGCACACCCACTTAGTTTCTTTTGATGATCTTTCATATACTTATAGCTCTAGTGCATCCGTTGCATGGCAATCCCTACTCACTCACATTGATATCTATTGATGGGCATCTCCATAGCCCGTTGATACACCTAGTTGATGTGAGACTATCTTCCCCTCTTTTTGGTCTTCTCCACAACCACCATTCTATTCCACCTATAAGTGCTACATCCATGGCTCACGCTCATGTATTGCGCGAAGATTGAAAAAGTTAGAGTATGAAACAATCGCTTGGCTTGTCATCGGGGTTGTGCATGATTTAAATACTTTGTGTGGTGAAGATAGAGCATAGCCAGACTATATGATTTTGTAGGGATAACTTTCTTTGGCCATGTTATTTTGAGAAGACATAATTGCTTTATTAGTATGCTTGAAGTATTATGATTCTTTATGTCAATATGAACTTTTGTCTTGAATCTTTCTAATCTAAATATTCATACCACAATTAAGAAATTTTGCATTGAAATTATGCCAAGTAGCACTCCGCATCAAAAATTCTCTTTTTATCATTTACCTACTCGAGGACGAGCAGGAATTAAGCTTGGGGATGCCTGATACGTCTCCAACGTATCTATAATTTTTGATTGCTCCATGCTATATTATCTACTGTTTTGGACTATATTGGGCTTTATTTTCCACTTATATATTATTTTTGGGACTAACCTATTGACCAGAGGCCCAACCTAGAATTGCTGTATTTTGCCTATTTCAGTGTTTCGAAGAAACGGAATATCAAACGGAGTCCAAACAGAATAATCCTTTTTGGAACGTGATTTTCTTCCCGAATATGACCCAGGAGACTTGGACCCTACGCCAAGGAAGCTTCAAGGTGGGCACGAGGTAGGGGGGGCGCCCTACACCCCCAGGCGTGCCCCCACCCTTGTGGGCCCACCGAAGCTCCACCGACGTACTTCTTCCTCCTATATATACCCACGTACCCCCAAATGAACAGATACGGAGCCAAAAACCTAATTCCACCGCCGCAACTCTTTGTATCCACGAGATCCCATCTTGGGGCCTGTTCCGGAGCTCCGCCGGAGAGGGCCGTCATCACGGAGGGCTTCTACATCATCATAGCCTCTCCGATGAAGTGTGAGTAGTTTACCTTAGACCTTCGGGTCCATAGTTATTAGCTAGATGGCTTCTTCTCTCTTTTTGGATCTCAATACAAAGTTCTCCCCCCTCTCTTGTGGAGATCTATTCGATGTAATCTTCTTCTTTTTGCGATGTGTTTGTTGAGACCGATGAATTATGGGTTTATGATCAAGTCCATCTATGAATAATATTTGAATCTTCTCTGAATTCTTTTATGTATGATTGGTTATCTTTGCAAATCTCTTCGAATTATCCGTTTGGTTTGGCCAACTAGATTGGTAGTTCTTGCCATGGGAGAAGTGCTTAGCTTTGGGTTCGATCTTGCGGTGTCCTTTCCCAGTGTCAGAAGGGGCAGCAAGGCATGTATTGTATATTTGCCATCGAGGATAACAAGATGGGGTTTATTTCATATTGCATGAATTTATCTCTCTACATCATGTCATCTTGCTTAAAGCGTTAATCTGTTTTTAACTTAATACTCTAGATACATGCTGGATAGCGGTCGATGAGTGGAGTAATAGTAGTAGATGCAGAATCGTTTCGATCTACTTGTCACGGACGTGATGCCTATATACATAATCATGCCTAGATATTCTCATAACTATGCTCAATTCTGTCAATTGCTCAACAATAGTTTGTTCACCCACCGTAGAATACTTATGCTCTTGAGAGAAGCCACTAGTGAAACCTATGGCCCCCGGGTCTATTCTCGTCATATCAATCTCCATCACTTTAATCTTGCTTTGCTTTTTTACTTTGCCTTTTACTTTTTACTTTGCATCTCTGACGGGGAAGCTGATCGGACCCACGAACACCTATGGGACCGGCGGACCGAGCCCCTTTTCGGTTCGGTGGGGGCGGAGGTCGCCGAAGAAAAGCAGATCGGTAAGCTAACACGAGCAACTTACCCAGCTTCGGAGCTCTCCGGAGAGATAATACTCCTACTGCTGCTTGTCTGATTGTATTGTGTTCTTGCTAGAGAGCGCTGAGAGCTACAAGACCTAGCATGCGTGTTCTCTGGTTTCTGAATGAGCCGAACCCCTTCTACGTTGCGCATGGGCCTCCTTTTATATGCTAAAGGGGTCTCCGACAGGTGGCAACGTAGACAAGGGCAAAAACGTAAAAGGAGTCCTGGTTGGTACAGCTACTCGTACAGTGTAACATACCTACCCCTGACGACAGGGGACAAAGGCATTAAATGCCCATCTATGTCGCCTAAACAGTGCAGAAAGGGACCGTCAGGGACGCCACCGCTTGCCACGATGGCAAGCTTGTCAGCGCCGCTTGCCACCGCGCTCCGCTGGACGCACAACCTCTTGCCACGCGCACCTGGAAAGGTCCCAGGGCGACACGTTGGTGGACGCGTCTTTGGGCGTAATTCTGATGTGGTAGCCTACGCGGCAAGCGCCTTGCCGCGATGAAATGCGTCTTGTCGCGTCCGGAAGCTTGTCGCTCACCGGGCCTTCCCGGCAAGCTCCTCTTGCCGGGGCCTTGTCTCCTAGGTGCCTTGGTTGGCCTTCCCGGCAAGCTCCTCTTGCCGGGGCCTTGTCTCCTCGACTTAAATACTTTGTTCTTGAATGGCTCCAATGGAGCCGCGGAGGACCTTGGCAGTCACCAGGCAAACCTTGCCGCGGGGTGCTGCGACTGCCCGTGCACAAGTTCGGGATTCTAGGGTACCCCTACTCTAGTACACCGGCAGAGCCCCGGCTGGGCCACACTGCAGTGCCGAAGCGCTATTGGGCCAGGCCCAAAACAGGGCACGGGCACGCGCGGCCTGGGTCATGCCATAACTCACTCCGGACCCACCACGTCCCCCACGAATGGCACGCGTCGAATGCGGCATCGTGGGAGAGATCGTGGTGGGTTTCTTATTAGGAAAAGCGGAACGTCCGCCCCCTCCCTCTTTATAAGCAGAGGAAGCAGGGGCAGTTCGCCCACCTTGCCAGTTGCTGTCCAATCTCGAAAAACCTCCGCTGCTCCCCTTTCTTCCCAAGGCCGAAAAGAGAGCAGCGCTCCGCCCCCCATCGCCATCAGCTCCATCAATGCCGCCACCAACACCGTCGATCTCCCCCACCACCTCCGCCATGGCTCCGAAAGCCGACAAGGGGAAGGGCGTGAAGTCAGCCGAGCCTTGGCTGCTCGCGGCGCTGTGCAAGGAGCGGGCCATCTTCCCCAGCTCGCCCTTGAAGGCCGAGGGAGTACTACTACCTCTTCAGTCGACGGAGACGCGATGCATCCGCGCGAAGGTACTCTCGGCCGCCGCATCTGAACGGCTCCGGCGGGTATCCCTTCTTGGCGCTCTTTTTTCTCTCTGCGGGCTCTGCCGCCTTTCTCTAATTCTTCTGCGACATCATGAACACCTCACGGGTTCCGCCTCCTTGACTTCACCCCCAATGCTGTCTCGACCATGGCAGTTTTCGCACATCTCTGCGAAAACTTTGTGGAATCCACCAAACGTAGCCCTCTTCCGCCATTTCTTCATGCCACGAGTAGAGAGAGGAGAGCCTCTTGCCGGAGGAATCGCTTGGATCTCAAGGATCGGCAAGAAGGAAGCCTATCTGTAGGGGGAGCTCCGCAGCAAGTGGGAGGAATGGAGGGCAGATTGGTGTTGGATTGTAGAGGAGAACCCACAGCCCTTTACCGCCCAGCGCCAAACCCCAATAGTGCGCGGCAACGATTGGAGCAACTTGGCGCTGGAAGATGCTAGATTGAAGATTGCCGTCACCCGGATCCTGCGCCTCAGGCTTGCCGGACTCACTGTAGGCGCCGTTGGCGCAGATTTCCTTTGCCGCCGCATCGCCCCCTTGCAGGAGAGGAGGAGACCTGCTTGGGAGTTCCAGAATGCAGCGGATATCATGAGGCTGCGCCCAGGCCTCAACTTCAATTTCACCGTCTTGGAGTTGGATGCGATGCTCCTGGAGCTGTTCAAGCACGACCCTGATCATCCCGAATGGTTCAGGTTGCCGAGGGGAGTCGTTCCATTGTGCAACAATTCCTCGCTCGACCGCATCCGTGCAATGATGCATTGTGCGACTCGCATGGAATTGTTCCAACCTGGCAAGACTGCGGATGGCGTCGTCGGGTGTTCTTGACAGCTTGGAAGAAGTGCCGATCCGCCCGATGAGCGAAGGGCCTCACTGCGACACCACCGATGGCGAGATGCAGCGCGCCATACACCAACTAGAAGAGGCGGCAGCAGCTGCTGCCGCAGCGAGTTTGGATTCACCGTGGAGGCGGCAGAGGCAGCGAGGCGGCAAGCCTTGTCGTCGAGAGGAGCTTGCGGCGAGGAAGAGCATGCCGAGCCCGGTTGAGCCGAGCGAGCCCGCCAAGGGCCTCCTCCCACCTTCGGACAGCTTGCGCGGCGAGCCCCCAGCTCCAAGAAGGCGTCTCCATAAAGGCTGAGGAAGTAGCGGGCGGCGGCAGACGGGCCAACAGCCGTCGCGCCCGGCATGACGCGCTCCACCGGCAAGCAAGCATTGCCAGCCGCGGGAGCAACTCACGCCGCTGCGGCAACTGGAGCGGGGCCTTCTAGGACCACAGCTCCTGCACCCGCCAAGCGGCCAAGGGAACCTACTCTTCCAGCTCGTCGCACCGGAGGCGAACCGGAATTCGATCTCTCCGCGCTTAGCTCCGAGGAAGAAGAAGAGTAAGATTCCTTGCTGTACTTGTAATTCTTCAATTTGTTGCTTTGTCTTGTATCTGATTTGCTTCATTCTGAACCCATTCCTTTGTAGGACGCTGGCCCAGAGAGCATGAAGAGGGCCAAGACCCCGGTGATTGTCATCGAGGACGAACCCACCGCAGCAGCAGGAGGCGCGTCCGAGATGTCCTTGCCGGATCCGGCGACTCTTCCACAAAGCAGCCCCCAGCGTAAGCATATGGTTTACTTCTTGCTTTCAGGCGTGCATGGGTGCTCTTCCTTTGCTGATATCTGAATCGTTGGTTTGTGTAGGAGCGAGCAGCCCCACCAGAGTGCTGAAGCCGCTCGACATGCCATCTGCTTCAACTACACGCCAAGGGAGGATCCCCGGCAAGGGCGTTCTCCGGCAAGGGAGGCTTCTCCGGCAAGGCAGTTCTCGGCAAGGGATAGCGCCAACGACCCTCCGATGGTTGAAACCACGGCTGCGAGATCCCATCGCGGTAATCCTTTGCCTGAAAATTTCCCTTGGGTTCTTTTTCTTCTGATTTTCTCTTTGAATATCTGCTTGATTTTCTTCATTTTCTGGTCGTCGAGATCCATCGCATGAGCCGATGGGCCGAGGTCGCCATGAGGAGGAGCAGCGGCAACACCGACGACGCCGTCGTTGCGAGGAAGAAGCGGCGCTGATGACCCAGCCGGCGAAGAGGCCGCCAAGGCTGCCGCCGCGAAAGCTGGCGAGGTCCAGCGATCGCACTAACGGCCCCGAGGCGCGGGGCGCCAGCGCTACACCGACCGCCGATCCCTCGCCGCTGCCACGGCGCCCAGTTCGAAGAGCCTCACTGGCGCCTATCGAAGGCGGCGATGGCGTCTTCATCAAGCTTCCACAGGCGTCGAGCTCGAGGCGCCCGATCGAAGGAGAAACCTTTGACGAAGAGCTGCTCGCCTCCGCTGGGCTGGCGCTGGTCGACGCGCCAAGCAGCAGCGGCGGCGAGTCGAGGAGGAGCGATTGCTGCGGAAGCTTCATCGCTCTACCGCGCCCGACAAGCCAAGCTGGAATCGAGAAGCGCTTGTCACGGCGGAGCAGAACATTGAGAAGCGCCAGAGAGAGCTCCGGGGCCTCCATCGAGAAGCTCTCCGGTCTTTGGCGGAGGAGCGGGAGCAAATTGTTGAGGCGCGCAAAGCCTTCATCCTCGAGAAGGCTGAGGTTGAAGAGCGACAACGGCTTGCCGCCGAGAAGCTGTCTGTGCAGGAAGGCGAGCTGGCGCAGCGGAAGATCAATCTTGACAGCCATGAGGAGGAGCTTGCCGCACGCGAGCAGACATTTGGCGGGGCTCTCAAGGAAGCAAAGGACGCTGCCACAGCTGCTGAAGCCGCCAAGAAGGAGCTGGAGACGAAAGTGACGCAGCTGGAGGCCAATCTCGAAGAAGGCGAGAGCTTGCTGCACTCAAGCACGAGCGCTTGAAAAGGACGCCTACACTCTTGGCGAGCTGCAGGCCGTCTCGCCGAGAGAGCAAGGAGCTCAGCGTCGCCAAGGATTCCAGCGCGATCTCGAGCTGGTGACCACCTTGATCTGAGGGCGGGCGGCGCCAAGGAGGCGGGAGGTGGCCTTGTTGGAGAAGATCAAGGCCGGCGAGTCTTTGTTGGCGAGTGCTCTGCCGCCCGAGCATCTTCGAGAGAATGTGGAGCCTTTGGACCGAGGTCTCGTGAATGTTATCGCCGCCATCGACGAGGAGGCGACGGAGCTGGGGATGGTGGATCTCGGTACTCCTCCGACGAGCACCTCCAACCCAGCGCCAAGCTCAGCTTGTTCTTCAAGGGCGTAGTGACGGCCCTCCAACGTCTCCGGGAAGAGATCCCAAAGCAGCTGGCCGGCGAGTCGCGCCCGGATCTGTCTTGGGAGCTCTTGAAAAATCTTGATGAAGGTGGCCTTCCGCAATCCAGGCCTTAGCTTCACCAACGTCCTCAAGTCCTTGCCGCGGATGTTGGCGTGGGCGCTCAAGACCCTTGTCGCACCCATTGTGGACAGGGTGAGCGGGATCAAGAGGGTTGATGGCGACCGTGTAGATTAGACTGCCCATTTTATCTTTTCCTTGTCGGCGCTGGTCATGTTATGAAAACAATCTATTAGAGCTGCCACAAGCTATCTTGTAATATAACTCTATTTTGGGTAGTAATTGCTATGTTATTTCCTTTACTTGATCCCTTCCTTTGTATGTTTTTGCCCTCGCTTTTAGGGAACTTGTCGGTATGAGCACCTTTGCCATGAAGCGAGTCTTGAACGTCGGCAGCCTGCTAGCGGTGCCACTTCCGACAAGCAACCTTATGTAACTAGTTGCAGCTCACTTAAGTTGTTGAGCGGACTCGAAACAAAGTAAGGCGCAGCTAGCCACGAGTTGGTTCCTCCAGCACAGGTTTTCCATACAAAATGCAGTCGTTCGAGGAAGATAACTTAAAATTTAAAAGCTGGTTGCTCAAATTTTGACAACTTAGCTTTTACGTCGTTTGCTTCGGTAAGGCGAAACTTCTTGACGGCGCTTGGTGGCCCACACCATTATCTTCTCCTTCCCCGGCTAACTTGTGGGCGAGGGAACCTTCCTTTCTTTGAGAAAGAGAAAGAAGAAAATAAAGTTATGGAGCCTCGCGACTCGTTATTGCTTACGGGTGTAGGTGCTGCACAAAGTGTCGGATAACACATGCAATAAAATGATGAAAGCTTGAAATTGACAAGATGTGCGAACACGTGAGCTTTTACTTATGCAGGGATCTGCGCTTGGCTTTGTACAAAGGATTACATGCAACATCGGCAAGACTTGTACAAAAGGTGGTTGCGGAACAGGTTCCGGCAACCGCGCTCTGAGTAAAACTTACGAAGATGCTCGATGTTCGAGAGTTTCTCACGGAATGCCATCATCGGTCTCAAAGCGGACAGCGCCGGGCCTAGTGACTCGTCTCACCCGATAAGGCCTTCCCACTTTGGCGTCAACTTGTTGGAATTCTTTGCGGTGAGCGCGCTGAAGAACAAAATTCGCCTTCCTCGAGACTTCGGCACTAACTGCGGCTATGGTAGCGGCGCAAAGCTTGCTGATATCGAGCAGCTCGAACAGCAGCTTGAAGACGGTCTTCCTCAAGGAGCAATGCATCATCTTATCGCATAGCTGCTCTTACTCGAGCTCATCATAGCGAGCACTTTCGAGGTGACCCGTATCTGAGTTCCGTTGGGAGAACTGCCTCTGCTCCATAGACTAGAGCAAAAGGTGTGCGGCGGTGGCTCGATTTGGCGTCGTCTGATCGACCAAAGAACCACGGCAGCTCCTCAATCCAGTTTCTTCCGCACTTGTGCAGCTTTGTCGAAAGTTCGGTCTTGAGCCGCGCGCACGCCAGCATTGCCCTCTCCGCTTGACCATTACTTCTCGGATGAGCAACGAAGCGAAGCGGAACCTTGGCGCCAAGATCTTGGGCGTCTTGCATGAAGGTGCGACTCATGAATTGCGTGCCGTTGTCGGTGATGATCCTGTTAGGAATTCGAAGCGGCAAACAATCGACTGAAGAACTTGATTGCTGATTGTCTGTCACCTTCCTCACTGCTTCCACTTCCGGCCACTTTGTGAACTTGTCGATTACAGCGTACAAGTACTCAAAGCCCCGACAACTTCGGGGAAAGGGGCGAGATGTCGAGCCCCATACCGAAAATGGCGGGATAAAGGGATCGTCTGGAGAGCACGAGCGGGCTGGTGTATCTGCTTGGAATGGGCCATGCGCTTCACACTTGGTTTCTTGTGCAGTTGCATCACGGAGGCTGTCGGCCAAAAGAAACCTTGCGGAATGCTTTGCGGCAAGTGCTCTTCTTGCCAATGTGGTGACCACATATGCCTCCATGTATCTTCACTTCATCCGTCTTCCGGTGAATACACTTCAATTTCACCCGTTGAGTCTTCTTACATGCGAGTGTGTTGTCGACAAACTGGTACATACTTATTGTCGGGCTACTCTTTCCGCTTCTTCTTGCTCTTGGGAAGTTCTCACATCAAGAAGAAGCGGACAATCTGCTGTGCCCATCTTTGGATCTTGTGGCTCGACAACAAGGACTAAAGGCATATCTGCTCTGCGGGAACATACGCTTCTCTGGCGAGAACCTGCGGCTCGGCCGAGCTTGGCGTTCCCGCAAGCTTGCGGAACAAAACTTGTCGGGGCGTCGCTTCAGCGAAACAAACCCTTGGGCTTGTCGGGCGGACTGCTCCTCGGCGATATTGGTGTTGATCTTGGGGACCTTCTTGGCGGCGGCAGGGAAGCTCTGCGGAAAATAGTCACCAAAATCAACTTCCTCTTCTTATTCTGTCCGGTTGATGGCGTTACTGATCGGTTGAGTCAGCTTGAGCACAAAATCCCTGGTTCCACGGGTAACTTAAGTCTGGCGCACTTTGACAGGCCATCAGCAATGTCGTTCTGAGCTCTTGGAACATATTCCATTTGCAGGCCGTCAAAATGCTCTTCTAGCTTTCTCACTTCATCAACATAAGCCTCCATCAACAGACTCTGATAATCCTTGTTCACTTGGCAGACGACAAGCTGCGGGTCACCCCTGACAATGAGCTTCTTGATCCCAAGGTCTACGGCGATCCTGAGACTGGCAAGCAAACCTTCATACTCTGCAGTATTGTTTGTTGCTTGCTCCTTGGGAAAGTGCATCTGTACTATGTACTTGAGGTGTTCTCCGGTGGGTGCGACGAGCAGCACGCCCGCACCAGCGCCTTGCAGCGAGAAGGCACCACCAAAGTACATTAGCCACTCTTTGCTTGCTTCCTTGACGGGGATGCTCGTTTATGGAATTTCTTCATCCTGGGTTGGCGTCCATTCTGCTATGAACTCTGCCAATGCTCTGCTTTGGATAGTTGAAGTGCTCTCAAACTTGAGGCCAAAGCTTGACAGTTCCAGTGTCCACTCGACGATCCTGCACTTGCTTCGGATTTTGCGTTATCCTCTTGAGCGGAAAGCGAGTGACAAGCTGTGATCTCGTGTGCTTGGAAGTAATGGCGCAGCTTTCTCGAGGCCATGAGAAGGCGGAAAGCAACTTCACACACCGTAGTACCTTGACCTAGCCCCTGCGGAAGGAACCGACAAAGTAAACTGGGTGCTGCACCATCCTTTTACGTAGCTTCTCACACGCGTCTGCGAGACCCATCTTTATCGGGACGAGCTTGCGGTGAAGTTCCTTGCTTGTCGCTGGATGCTTCGCCGTGGTTGCGGCTCATCATCCGCCTCCCTCTCCGCTACTAACGCAACACTAACCACTTGATTGGTTGCCGCTATTTATAGCAGCAACTTCTCTTATAGCTTAGGTGCGACAAGTATTGAGTGGAGGACGAGTATCTCTTTAAGTCTGCAGGCGCAGCCTCCGCTTCGAGTCCATTTCATTAGACCTGCCTTTTCAATATTTTGAAAAATGGCAGGCGTCTCAGCAGAACCTAGAGATAAACCTCTTTGAGCAGCTATACAACCGGCAAGTCTTCGTACATCCTTGACACGCTTTGGTGCTTCAATCTGCTCAATGGCCTTGATCTTGTCGGGATTGGCTTCAATTCCCGCTGAGACACGAAGAACCGAGAAGCTTGCGGAGGGACTCCAAACACGCACTTCTCGGGGTTGAGCTTGAGGTTGATCTTGCGCAGATTCACAAAGGTTTCATCTAAATCTTGAATCAGAGTCGCCCTATCCTTGCTTTTGACCACTATGTCGTCCATGTAGGCTTCCACATTTATGTGCATTTGTGGCTCAAAAGCGTCATGGACTACTCTTGCAAATGTTGAACCAGCATTCTTTAATCCGAAAGGCATCCGTACAAAACAGTATGTGCCACATGGGGTGATGAATGCGGTTTTCTCCTCATCCTCTTCTGCCATGAAGATCTAATGGTACCTTGAGTATGCATCAAGAAATGAAAGCAAATCACATCCGTCCGTGGAGTCAACAATCTGATCGATGCACGGCAAGGGAAATGGGTCTTTGGGACAAGCTTTATTAACATCGGTAAAGTCGATACAAAGCCTCCATTTTCCGTTTGCCTTACGCACGACTACAGGATTGGCCAACCACGTAGGATGGAGCACTCCTCTGACAAGGCCTGCTGCTTCCAATTTCTTGATTTCTTCTGCGATGAACTCTTGGCGCTCCACTGCCTGCTTTCTGACTTTCTACTTGACGGGCCGCGCATGAGGATAGACAGCGAGATGGTGCTCAGTTACTTTCACAGGAACACGGGGATGTCGGGGCGGTTGCCATGCAAACACGTCGGCGTTACGCCCGAGAAAAAGCAACGGCGCGCTTTCCTATTTAGGGTCGAGAGTAGCGCGATGGTGAAGGTACCACCGGTGCCGTCCTCCTTGGTGGACACCTTCTTGGTCTCTGGTGGAGCTGCCATCGTCTTCTTGCACTTGCCGGTGGAGCTCAATGGTGCGTCCTCGACGGTAGCGCAACACTCCGAAGAGGTGCGCTTGCCGGAGTGGGCATCAGAACTCTTACCGGACTTGGTCTTCTTCTTCCTCCCGGGAGCTTCAGCGGCAAGTGACTTGTGATCTGCTACGGCTGCTGCTTCCCGGTAGATTTCGTGGGCGCAGATAAGAGCATCCTTCTTGTCGCCAGGGACAGAAATGACACTTATCGGGCCTGGCATCTTGAGCAAGTTGTATGCATAGTGAGAGGCTGCCATGAACTTGGCGAGTCTTTGGGCGGCCAAGTATCCCATTGTAAGGCAATGGAAAATCAGCAACGTCAAAAGTGACCCTCTCATCCTGAAGTTCAACTTCATTGCCAAATGTCACCGACAGCGTTATCTTTCCTTGGCTTGCTCCTTCCCGGATTGATTCCTTGGAATGTGCGGTCTCCTCGAGCTTCATTGTCGGGGATCTGGAGTTTCGGAGTACCGCAGAGGAGATCAGGTTCAAGCCAGCCCGCCGTCAACTAGCATCTTAGTGACCTTGAGGTTGCGGATAGTTGGTGAAACCAACATCGGCAAGCACCGACCGCAGTGATGCGATCGGGTGGTCCTCAATATCAAAGATGATAGGCGTCTTTGGACCATTCGAGGCTTGCGTGACTCGATGGATGGTTACGCGCATTGACTTCCGCATCCTTTGTTTGAGTTGGCGGTGTGAAGTATGCGAGAAGCACCGCCGTCAGCGCACAAGACCTCTGTGGCTTTGGAACTCCTGCTCGCCGGTCTCATCATCATCCATGTCTTCATCGTCGTCGTCATCTTCATGCTTGTCGCGGCGCGAGGAGTCATCTCCTTGCCGCTGCTTGGCCTTGTCGCGGCGTCCTCCTCGGCTGGATGTTTCTTGCTGGCTCCTCCAGCACCTTCTGAGACTTCTCCTTGTCGCGCGCTCGTATTCAGCCTACGCTGCTCAACAAGCTGCTCGACCTTCTTCTGACTCACGGAGGTCATGGCCCTTAGTGCGGTGGATCTTACAATCTGCTTATTGGAGCCGTCACCTTGTCGGCGACCGCCACACCTGGCAATTGGTGTCGCAGCAACCTCCTTGCGGAGCTACCAACTTTGGCTTTCTTGGCGCCACCCATTGCGGACTGCTCAACAACTAGCACATCTTTGCCTTTCTTCTTCATGTTGCTCCGCCGCTTTTCTTTGCCGGGCTTCCTCTTCACTATCGATCCTGCTGCTACGCATTCTCTCCGGGAGTCTTCTCCTTCCTCGGACGTGCACACTTGTCGGCCGGGGCATATAGCTCATGACATCTCTGATCTTGCACATCGCCATCTCCTCTCGCATCACCTGCTATTTCGCGCGTTCGATGGAGCAGCGATCCGTGTGGCGGGGTGGACATCTGGGATGTTGTCTTTGTACGGCTGAATCTCTGAATGTACTTGAGCGGGGTTCTCCTTCCCTCTTGGGCTAGCGAGATGAAGGTCGCTCTCTTGGCCATGGGGTTTGTGGCGCTTTGTGAAGGCGCCGACAAACTGATGGCACAGATCTGATCTGCCCAGAGGATATGGGTTGTCCGGCAAGTGCATGAGCCAAGATCGACATTGGGCTTGAGTACCGGTGGGAAGTAGTTGGCGAAATCTTGTCGTCTCGCCCCGGCAGCTTGCACCGCAATGGTGTAGATCTTGAGGAACTCTGACGGATCGTCTTGCCGTCGTACTTCTCACGCACGTCGGCTTGAAATTCTTCTTCTTGGGCCATTGAACTTGCCGCAGCTCACGAGTGAGCAGGGGCAGCCTACGCGTCTGACAAGTCGCTGGTTCCCTGGCGCATGCATGTCGATAGAGGGCCGGCCGCTGGTCGAATTGACGCCGCGCTTCTCTTGGCGCTTCGATCACGAGTTCGGCGTCTTCTTCTGTCGTTCGTGAAGAACTTGGCGCTGATTGCGGCGAGCTCGTGGGTCCGATGACGCGGTGGAGTCGCTGTCGAGGTGGATCCGACGAGTTGGCGATATTGGCCTTCGGGGTGGAGAGTGCATGGTGGTTGCACCCCCACAGGTTTCGTCACCACCGGCTCGTGTCTTGTAGTCTTGCCGAGGCAGCGATGTAGTCGGTTGTCACGGACTGTCGCCGTTGGCAAAGCCGATGAGACTCTGGATGGTGGCCCTCCATTCATCGACCTTATCGGCTATTGGAGGGTAATCTAGGAAGCGATTGAGCTCTCGCCAAAGCTTCTGCTGGAGTGGTGGGTGGCGATGGCGAGCGGTGCAAGGCGGGATATGCTCGGACTCTAACTATGTTAGAAGGAAGCGAGAGCCCGTCGAGCGACCGATGCCTCGCTCGTGCCGACTGTTGGCGTGCATGCTGGTCTTGAGCATCCGAGATCCACCAGCTCGATCTTGATCCAACGGCGTATGGTGCTTTGTGAATACCATGGCGCTGTCGGTCCAGCGCCTCCTAAGATGGGCGCGGTGTATGTCTGAGCGCCGAGGTCTGCGGCCTTGTTCTTAGACTTGGCGCACCGTGGACTCCTTCGTCGGCGCCGCCCTTCGCGGTGTCTACCCCACCACTCGCTTGCTCCGGTGGTGGTGGGATCGACGTGGATGGCTCTGCTGCCGCCGAAGCCTTCTTCTTCGGTGGCATGTCGATGAAGATGATGAAGATGTTGCTCGTGTGAACGTCGGATCAGGTTCACACAGCCTCGGCGCCCTACAGCGCGCCAAAGATGTCGGGGAAGCTGATCGGACCCACGAACACCTATGGGACGGCGGACCGAGCCCCTTCGGTTCGATGGGGGCGGAGGTCGCCTGAAAAAGCAGATCAAGGCGAAGCACGAGCAACTTACCCAGCTTGAGCTCTCCGGAGAGATAATACTCCTACTGCTGCTATGCGATTGTATTGTGTTCTTGCTAGAGAGCGCTGAGAGCTACAAGACCTAGCATGCGTGTTCTCTGGTTTCGAATGAGGCGAACCCTTCTCGTTGCGCATGGGCCTCCTTTTATATGCTAAAGGGTCTCCGACGGTGGCAGCGTATACAAAGGGCAAAAAAGCGTAAAAGGAGTAAGTGGTTGGTACAGCTACTGCGTGCGATGTAACATACCTAACCGTCTAACGGCAGGGGACAAAGGCATTAAATGCCCGTCTATATCGCCTAAGCGGTGCGAAAGGGACCGTCGGGGCGCCACCGCTTACACGATGGCAAGCTTGTCGGCGCCGCTTGCCACCGCGCTCATTGGGCGCACAACCTCTTGCCACGCGCTTTTGAAAGGTCGAGGCGACACGTTGGTGGGCGTCTTTGGGCGTAGTTACAGATGTGGTAGCCTGCCGCGGCAAGCGCCTTGCCGAGGTCATCGTCTTGTCGCGTCCGGAAGCTTGTCGCTCACCTGGCCTTCCCGGCAAGCTCCTCTTGCCGGGGCCTTGCCTCCTAGGTGCCTTGGTTGGCCTTCCCGGCAAGATCCTCTTGCCGGGGCCTTGTCTCCTTGACTTAAATACTTTGTTCTTGAATGGCTCCAATGGAGCCGTGGAGGACCTTGGCAGTCACCAGGCAAACCTTGCCGCGGGGTGCTGCGACTGCCCGTGCACAAGTTCGGGATACTAGGGTACCCCTACTCTAGTACACCGACAATCTCTATACCAAAAATATTATCTGTATCAGATCTCACTCTCGTAAGTGACCGTGAAGGGATTGACAACCCCTAATCGCGTTGGTTGCGAGTAGCTATCGTTTTGTGCAGGTACAAGGGACTTGAGCGTGGCCTCCTACTGGATTGATACCTTGGTTCTAAAAAACTGAGGGAAATACTTACGCTACTCGGCTCCATCATCCTCTCCTCTTCGGGGAAAACCAACGCAAGCTCAAGAGGTAGCAGGCGCCAAAACACAGTGTGTCCTTGGCCAAAATCGACTCCCTCCCCGATTCATATTCATACACGGTGGGCGCCAAAAACAAACTCTCGTCGGCAAATATTCGGTGTATGCGAGATTGCCGTCCTATCCTCAACCGACTAGTGTTGTTGTGATGTAGTAGAAATTTGAAACGGGGGCTAAGTTTGTAAATTTCCTCGCATTTGAGACAAGCGCGCCCTGAATACATGGTTCCCCCCTTCCTCTCTACCTCCCTTTTCCCCATTCGTACTCTGTGGGCGCCAAAACACCCTCTCCACCCCACCCTCCTCCGTCTGCCGCCGCCGTCCGCTACCCCATCCACCGCCGTCCTCATCCACCATGCCGGAGCTGATACCCCGACGCCGCCATCCATTACAAGAGATCGACCTCTCTCATCCATGGCTTCGGATCGGGATCCTTGCATCCCGTCCTCTCGCTTCATCCCCGCCGTCGTCCACCTTGCCGGCGCCGCTCCTACGACCGTCTCGTCCACCGCGCCCTGCCGCCACCGTCTACCCTCCTAGATCTGCTTCCACGCCGTCGACAGTCATCGCTACCACAACACCGTCAAATTCTCAGCGAATCGTTACGGCGCCGCACTGTGAGGCGGTACTCTTTCGTATTTGCTCAACTTATTTATCGCGGCAAGAAAATAGATCGCCACAGCTTTACTCCGATTTCTTGTCTTGGTTGCGAAGTTGCCTTTGTCCGGTTTGCACCTTCGGATCCGCCATGGCACGCTCAACACCATACTCGCAATGCTCATGGTTTTCCCCTTTTATATTCCACACTAGTTAAATCACAGTAGACTAAATTTCAAAATTGGGTCAGTCGATTTTTCAGAGCTCGCCGGAGTTCGCCGGTGCGATCAAAGGGGCTCGGGTAGGGACGGTGGTTGTGGGGGGCAGTGGTGGGGCCTCGTCGAACGAAGAAAACTCGACGCTGGTGGGGGCGGGGTGGGGGTGGGGGTGGCGGAGGAACACAGGTGGTGGGGCGGTGGTTCGGCCATGCCCGTCAAGGATGTTACAGATGGGAAGCACAGTATGTTCCTTGTCAGGAAGGGGAGTAGGGACATCTGCAGTCTAACAGCTGATAGAGCTGGCATGTACATGATCGATAGGCTTTCAATTACTATCGGCAATGCAACACCGTAATTTCCAGCCAGTTCCACTTTCCTGATTTATATATCCTGGTTATGGCGTACCCCTGTTATGTACACTATGATCTGCCTAGTTGTTGTGTGCTCTTGTTATCATGGTTTGGCAATAAACTCTCTATCGGTATATTATGAACCTATCATCACTTGACTATCCTTACTTACGGAGCCTATTTTTTGTGTACTTGTGCGGATATATAAATGCACGTACCATATTACAGCACACATGAGCTCTCTCCTCGAATCCAAAGATAGCACACAAGTGTTTACAGGGTGCCCCTATATTAGAATATCATCTGCATTACAAAGATAATCTCACAACTATTTATGTTTTCATGGTTCTCAGATATCATACGCAATTACAGTAAATATCAGAATCCGCGCATTAGAAGAATATTGTGGAACACTGCAACGACTTACAAAATTGGCACCAAGGCATTGAGTGCCATTCTGGAAGCAATGAAATTCATCGCTCCCCACTGTTGATTCTTGTTCGAATATCATCCTAATGACTATTCTAACCTCGAGAGTCAAAGGCGGATGGCCTGTCCTGTTCACCCATCAAGGTGCTGTTCTAATTTGGCAAGGTTTTATTGATTGCGCGTATCTTGCATATGTTGTCTTGCATTTCTTCTACTTTGTTGCACCGCCATCTGCTTAGTTTACTCATCATATATGTTGAGATGCCATGCCCATCCATTATCAATACATATTCATACGTCATCATACCATGTTTTTCCACTCAAATGCTGTTCGGTGCATCGGACATCAAAAGGAAGAGGGTGATTGCCGAACTGAAGGAGCACCAAAAAGTCCTTGAAAAACGTGGTGGTGCCGGAGAAATCAGACAGACACCCACTTATATTGGCTGTACAACCAAAGACACAAAGCGTAGGACCGACTCCGGCAGACTGTACCCATACTTCACAGCCACACCACTAGCCCCACCACACAGGACCTGCACTCCAAAGAAAAGGTATACCGATTTCATTTGCCATAGCACCAAATGTACCACGTAAAAATCCCTCTCCAAAAAAGTACAGACAAGTCCACCGACCGAAGACCTATCCCAACTGCAGAGACGGCCAATTCCTGCAGATTGGAACCCCATTCCATTTATTCCCAGTTTAAAAGACAATGTTTCAATGTTGTTAGGGACTACGTGCATATATTCCCATCATTGGAAGATTATTGTGAAGACAAACACCATCTTCACATCTTCCTGTCCAACTTACGTGTAAGTGCTATTATTCATGGTTATTATTTTCCTGTTTTCTGCTGATTGAACACATCAATGATTTACATTACATTGTTGTAACTAGGCGAGGGTCAATTTGGATAGTCATGACGAGCAAAGCTTGCTTTTGCTTTTCAAGGAAGCATTGCAGCAGTATCGGTGTTACCTGAGGAAATCACACTTTGATGGCAAGTCTATAAATGAATTTCTGGTGAAGTCTCCTCTACTAAATTTAGAAGACATTGAATGGAAAAACCTTGTTATGCACTGGTCTCGTTCCCAGGATGAGGTACTGTCTATGAAATCACATGACAATTTGAACTTCTACTTTTCCGCATGTGCCTTACAGATCTTTTTTGCAGGAAATCTGCTCGAAGAAGAATTCCGGTTTGACAAGAACGACAAGATATCGCAAATATGTTGCCCGCTGCATTGCTCTTGTTAGTACCTGTTGTCCTGTATCATTGTACTTGCATACATACCTGGTTCATTATGTGACAACATTAGGCATGATAGCTTGCTTATCAATTGTCCGCTCCAAATTATCTGATCTGTATGAATGGTTACATTAGTGTAGAATATATCCAATGCCAATGTTTTTTAGCTCTGCATTGTTCTTGTAAGTACATGATGTCCTTTATCAGTGTACTTATAATGACAGGTAGGTGTTCATGTACCATCACTCTGCAGCTTATTTTCCTTTGCCCTCCATTTTCTACACATCAGATCTATATTTACTCTTACCATAAGGTTGGTACTGAAGAAGTTTAGCTGTGCATTGCTCTTGGTTGTACCTTTTGCTGTATCGCTGCACTTACATTTATAGCTACTTGGTTATGTAGCATCACTCTTCATCTTATCTTAAATATTCTCCATATTTTCGTATATTATCACATCTATATTTACTCTTAACAAAATGTAGAATAAAGGCAATGCTTTTGAAGAAGATTCTGTGGTAAACTTCTTGAATTACCCCCCATCGGCATGGACAAGGCCTTTATAGAGCATGTCTTCACCAATAATGTAAGTTTGTCCATCTCAAGCCTTCAAACTTTGTTGTATATATTTGGTTAGGCATGACTGCAATGTTGTTTATTTTTGGTGTTTGCATCAAATTGCTTGTTTAAAGTTTATTATATGTAGTTCATAAACAAAAGTTTGTCCTTTCTCAATTTAAGTTTTCAGTTGTACAACCAAGTTCCTTCTTCATACCATGTAAATTAAACTATCTGAGCAAGTGAGCTTATTTTGCACTTGCATGTATGCTTCATTCTTCATCGTAATCCGGTGGTGTGGTGAACCTACCCACTACAACACAATGTCATATTCTGCAATGTCTTAACTATGAACAATGTCATATCATTCTACTATTATTTAAACCGTCTCTTTATTTGCCAATTTGAAATGGTATAAATTGACAGCACACTAACCATTGATACTTATGAGTTCTTGATCTGTAATTCAGTGGTGTCGTGAAGCTGCCAACTCCTTCACAATGTCATTTCCTGCCATGTCTTGACCTGAACAATACCATATTGTGTTAATGCAAATTTAAACTGTGTCACTTTATTCTCAGTAAGAAATGTGATGAATTGTCAGCACTGATACTTTTATGTGCAAAACCTGTCATCCGTGCCTTGTTTATCTTTCAAGCAGAGGAAGATATAAGTGTTGAACAAGCGCAGATCTCATCATCTTGCTCATTTGCTTGCGCTGCAGCTCCCAATGAGGCTAACCTTTCTTGAACTCTATTGAAGTCTTTGTCGGTTTTCTATATTATTTTGTCGGCGTGTTTATTTGCAATCGGTGGCGATCTTTGATGCCCAGTGTATGTATTCTCTTGTCGCTTGTGCTTTATTATCATAGTGGCGAACTTTGATGCCCAGTGGATGTAATATGCCGTAATTTCTTTATTGTATAGTCTAGGTTTTTTCTTATTCACGATGCTGCAGTTGTTTTACTGTATATATATATCATGTCTTCGCAGTAAACCGGCCAAACCGTAAAATTACGGTACATAATCGGGCCGTCGTGCAATCACGATGTAGGTTGGGCCTGAAAACGTGCCAATCAGCTCACGGGCCGGCAGCAGCCCGAAATGAACCCCGGCCCATGATTGTGCGAATCAAATCACGGGCTTTTAACAGGCTGAAAAATTGGCTCGGTCCTTGTTTGGCCCAATCGATATTAGCTCTGAAAGGTGTGGATGCAAACCGGCCGTAGTTAGGCCCAACTATATGACGGGCTTTTAACAGGCTGAAATTAATATAGGGCTGAAATGTTAAACGGGCCCTTAACAGGGCAAAACTAATATCAGGCCGAATTACTAAGTGGGCCTTTAGCAAGTCGGCCCAAAAGCATAGTGTCCAGTTGACGGGCCGAATCTGATATGGGCCATAATTGAGCCCAAAGCCTCTTAAAGGGCCGGACCTGATCTGGGCCGTAATTTGGCCCAAAACATGGTAGGCCTTTAACGGGCCGGATCTCATATGGGCCACTATTAGGCCCGGAGCGTGGCAGGCCATTAATGGACCGGATCAAATATGGGCCGGCATTTGGCCCAAAACGTTGCAGGCAGTTAATGGGCCGTCCTACTAGGGTCCACAAAATCTTCTGGGCCTACAGCTGGGCCGACCCATTAATGTCGGCAAAATCTCGTGGGCCTTTAGGTGGGCCGGCCCATTATGACTCGCAAGAATCTTGTGGGCTTTACCTGGGCCGGCCCATTATGGCACAAAAAAATCTTGTGGGCCTTTACCTAGGCCAGCCCATTATGGCCCGCAAAATTTTGTGGGCCTTTAGCTGGGCCAGCCCATTATGGTCCGCAAAATCTCATGGGCCTTTAGCTGGGCCGACCCATTATGGTCCGCAAAATCTTGTGGGCCTTCAGTTGGGCCGGCCCATTATGGTCCGCAAAATCTTGTGGGCCTTCAGTTGGGCCGGCCCATTTAAACTTGATGGGCCGGTCCACGTGTCAACATATCATAGGCGGGTCTCGCTCATTGGATGAGTTGACACGTGTCTCCTCCAGCCAATGATGATTTTACACGTGGAAAATCCCCATTGGTCGGGGCTGTTAACGGGTTATCGGATCCAAAACCCGACCCGATAGCTTAACGGCGTTCCATTACGGTGGATGCCACGTGTCGGTCACCCTTCACGAAAGCACTTCTGGGACGCGCGATTTATTGTCATGGAAGTGGACACTTCCGTGATGATAATTTTGGTAATGTCATGGAACACTTCTCTGACGACAAAGACAGTATGACTATCTTGATTACATCATAAATTTGTCATGGATGTACATGCATGACAAAAAAAGCGACCTACTGTGACAAACACGTATCATCACGGAAGTGTATTTTTTTGTAGTGATTGCATATCCCGGTACACCGCCGGAGGCATTCATATAGAGTCATATTTGTTCTAAGTATCGAGTTGTAAGAAAAATAAAAGTGTGATGATCATCATTTTTAGAGCATTGTCCCAAGTGAGGAAAGAATGATGGAGACTATGATTCCCCCATAAGTCAGGATGAGACTCCGGACGAAAAAAAATAAAAAAAATGGGAGAAAAAGAGAGAAGGGACAATGTTACTATCCTTTTACCACACTTGTGCTTCAAAGTAGCACCATGATCTTCATGATAGAGAGTCTCCCATTATGTCACTTTCATATACTAGTGGGAATTTTTCATTATAGAACTTGGCTTGTATATTCCAATGATGGGCTTCCTCAAAATGCCCTAGGTCTTCGTGAGCAAGCGAGTTGGATGCACACCCACTTAGTTTCTTTTGATGAGCTTTCATATACTTATAGCTCTAGTGCATCCGTTGCATGGCAATCCCTACTCACTCACATTGATATCTATTGATGGGCATCTCCATAGCCCGTTGATATGCCTAGTTGATGTGAGACTATCTTCCCCTCTTTTTGTCTTCTCCACAACCACCATTCTATCCCATATATAGTGCTATATCCATGCTCACGCTCATGTATTGCGTGAAGATTGAAAAAGTTTTGAAAAAGTTAGAGTATGAAACAATTGATTGGCTTGTCATCGGGGTTGTGCATGATTTAAATACTTTGTGTGGTGAAGATAGAGCATAGCCAGACTATATGATTTTGTAGGGATAACTTCTTTGGCCATGTTATTTTGAGACGACATAATTGCTTTATTAGTATGCTTGAAGTATTATTATTTTTTATGTCAATATGAACTCTTGTCTTGAATCTTTCGAATCTGAATATTCATACCACAATTAAGAAGATTTGCATTGAAATTATGCCAAGTAGCACTCCGCATCAAAATTCTATTTTATCATTTACCCTCTTGGAGAACGAAAGCAGGAATTAAGCTTGGGGATGCCTCGATCGTCTCCAACGTATCTATAATTTTGATTGCTCCATGCTATATTATCTCTTGCTTTGGACTATATTGGGATTTATTTTCCACTTTTATATTATTTTTGGGACTAACCTATTAACCGGAGGCCCAGCCCAGAATTGCTGTTTTTTGCCTATTTTAGTGTTTTGAAGAAACGGAATATCAAACGGAGTCCAAATGGAATAAACCTTTCTGGAACGTGATTTTCTTCCCGAATATGACCCAGAGACTTGGACCCTCGCCAAGGAAGCTTGAGGTGGGCACGAGGTAGGGGCGCGCCCTACACCCCAGTGCGCCCCCACCATCGTGGGCCCACCAAGCTCCACCGACGTACTTCTTCCTCCTATATATACCTCGCACCCCCAAGCGAACGAATCGGAGCCAAAACCTAATTCCACCGCCGCAACTTTCTGTATCCACGAGATCCCATCTTGGGGCCTATTCCGGCGCTCCGCCGGAGAGGACCGTCATCACGGAGGGCTTCTACTTCATCATAGCCTCTCCGATGAAGTGTGAGTAGTTTACCTCATACCTTCGGGTCCATAGTTAGTAGCTAGATGGCTTCTTCGCTCTTTTTGGATCTCAATACAAAGTTCTCCCCCTCTCTCGTGGAGATCTATTCGATGTAACCTTCTTTTTGCGGTGTGTTTGTTGAGACCGATGAATTGTGGGTTTATGATCAAGTCTATCTATGAATAATATTTGAATCTTCTCTGAATTCTTTTATGTATGATTGGTTATCTTTGCAAGTCTCCTCGAATTATCCGTTTGGTTTGGCCAACTAGATTGGTAGTTCTTGCCATGGGAGAAGTGTTTAGCTTTGGATTCGATCTTGCGGTGTCCTTTCCCGATGTGTAAGGGCAGCAAGGCACGTATTGTATCGTTGCCATCGAGGATAACAAGATGGGGTTTATTTCATATTGCATGAATTTATCTCTCTACATCATGTCATCTTGCTTAAGGCGTTACTCTGTTTTTAACTTAATACTCTAGATGCATGCTGGATAGTGGTCGATGAGTGGAGTAATAGTAGTAGATGCAGAATCGTTTCGGTCTACTTGTCTCGGACGTGATGCCTATATACATGATCATGCCTACATATTCTCATATCTATGCTCAATTCTGTCAATTGCTCAACAGTAATTTGTTCACCCACAGATAAGCCATTACTGAAACTTATGGCCCCCGGGTCTATTCTCATCATATCAATCTCCATCACTTCAATTTTGCTTTGCTTTTTATTTTGCCTTTTACTTTTCACTTTGCATCTCTATACCAAAAATACCAAAAGTACTATCTATCTGATCTCACTCTCGTAAGTGACCGTGAAGGGATTGACAACCCCTAATCCCGTTGGTTGTGAGTAGCTATCGTTTTGTGCAGGTACGAGGGACTTGAGCATGGCCTCCTACTGGATTGATACCTTGGTTCTCAAAAACTGGAGGAAATACTTACGCTACTTTGCTGCATCATCCTCTCCTCTTCGGGGAAAACCAACGCAAGCTCAAGAGGTAGCTAGGTGGAATCAATGTAAATCGAGGACCGAGGCCTCCACAACCCACCAGGGCCCAGGCGCGCCATGGTGTATGATGCCCTCCTCGAACGTCGGTTCGAGCCCTTCTTCTGGTGCAAGAAAGATAATTTATGGGAAAAAATCGTGTAGAAATTTCAGCGCAATCGGAGTTACAGATCTTCAGGAAATTTAAGAAACCGTGAAGGGCCAGATTTGGGGAGCGCGAAACAAAAGAGAACAGAGAGGGAGATCCAATCTCGGAGGGGCTCCCGCCCCTCCGCCGCCATGGAGGCCATGGAACAGGGGGAACCCTCCTCCCATCTAGGGGGGAGGCCAAGGAAGAAGAAGAAGGAGGAGGCTCTCTCCCCCTCTCTCCCGGTGGCGCTGGAATGCCGCCGGGGCAAGGATCGTGACGGCGATCTACATCAACAATCTTGCTACCGTCAACACCAACTATCCCCCCTCTATGCAGCGGTGTAACACCCCTTCTCCCCATTTTAATCTCTACTTAAACATGGTGCTAAACTTCATATATTATTTCCCAATGATCTATGGTGATTCACATGATGTTTGAGTAGTTCCGTTTTGTCCTATGGGTTCGTGATCTTGGTTGGAATGATTGTATATTTTATTTTTGGTGTTGTCCTGCATTGCCCTCCATCTCGCGCAAACGTGAGGAACCAAATGTAGGGTGTTGCAATACGTTCATGATTCGCTTATGGTGGGTGGCGAGAGTGACAGAAGCTTAAACCCGAGTAGGTGAGTTGTTGCATATGGGATAAAGAGGACTTGATACTTAATGCTATGGTTGGGTTTCCCGACCTTAAAATGGTCTTATGTAGTTCCGGATGCTTGCTAGAGTTCCAATCATAAGTTCATATGATCCAAGTGGAGAAAGTATGTTACCTCATGCCTCTCCCTCATATAAAATTACAAGAATGATTACCATTACTTGTTATTGATTGCCTAGGGACAAATGACTTTCTTGTTGACAAAAGCTATCCACTTTTACTACCTTGAAATTTATTCATAGTTTTATTCTCGCAAAGTACTCATAGTTTTATTCTTGCAAAATAGTTTCATACTTGTTTTCGGTAAAGCAAACATCAAGTGTGCGTAGAGTTGTATCGGTTGTTGAGGGAGTCCTGGATTAAGGGGTCCTCGAACGGCCGGATTATTAACATGGGCCGGACTGTTGGGTTAGGAAGATACAAGACATAAGACTTCTTCCCGTGTGCGGATGGGACTCTCCTTGGCGTGGAAGGCAAGCTTGGCGATTCGAATATGTAGACTCCTTTCTCTGTAACCGACTTTGTACAACCCTAGTACCCTCCGATGTCTATATAAACCGAGGGGATTAGTCCGTAGAGGCAATTACAATCATAATCATATAGGCTATACTTCTAGGGTTTTAGCCATTACGATCTCGTGGTAGATCAACTCTTGTAATACTCATATTCACCAAGATCAATCAAGCAGGAAGTAGGGTATTACCTCCATACAGAGGGCCTGAACCTAGGTAAACATCGTGTCCCCTGCCTCCTGTTACCATCGACCTTTGACGCACAGTTCGGGTCCCCCTACCCGAGATCCGTCGGTTTTGACACCGACATTGGTGCTTTCATTGAGAGTTCTACTGCATCGTCACCAAAAGTTTGATGGCTCCGTCAATCATCTACAACAATACAGTCCAGGGGGAGGTTTTCCTCCCCGGGCCGATCTTCGTATTCGGCGGCTTCACACTGCGGACCAACTCGCTTGGCCATCTGGAGCAGATCGACAGTTACGCCCCTAGTCACCAGGTCAGGTTTGGGAGCTTGAATTACGTTGCCAATATCCGCGGAGACTTGATCTTTGACGGATTCGAGCCCATGACAACTGCTCCTTGCCTCCACGATGGACTTGACCTAAATCTGTCATCGGACCGTGCCCAGGAGACAGCACCTGTAACTGCTCTGGCCCTAGATCCGGAGCAGACTGCGCCGTCCGAGGACGGGAAGTTCAACCCCGCCAAAGAAGCCTTAGACTCAGCGGCGTTAGAGCTGCACACAGATCCAACCTCGAGTCGGCCCTGTGTCTCTAGAACCTCGGATTCGTCTCCGGCCATAGGTTCTGAACCGCGTGCATCCGCGCTCATCGAATCTGATCAGGCGCCGATCGTTGAGTTCAGCTCCGCGGATATCTTCCGGCACTCACCTTTAGGTGATGTGCTAAACTCATTAAAAGCCCTCTCCTTGTCAGGGGACTCTAAGCCGAACTATATCCGGCTTGAATTGGAAGCTAATGACGTAGAATTTCGCTCCCCACCCACCACCCACCGCATAGCCATTGTCGAAGACTTAACCGACATGCTTGATTATGACTCCGAAGACATTGACGGTATGGGCGACGATGCCGGAGAGGAGCAGAACAGAAACCACCGCCATGTATACCGGACAGCTACCTCCTTGTATGACGTATACATGGTGGATACACCCAAAGAGAACAACGACGACAATGAAAAGGATCCAGTCGAGAACTCCCCACCCACCACCCACCGCATAGCCATTGTCGAAGACTTAACCGACATGCTTGATTATGACTCCGAAGACATTGACGGTATGGGCGACGATGCCGGAGAGGAGCAGGAACAGAAACCACCGCTTACAGGGCGCTGGACAGCTACCTCCTTGTATGACGTATACATGGTGGATACACCCAAAGAGAACAACGACGACAATGAAAAGGATCCAGTCGAGAATAAGCCTCCTGAGATACAGTCAAAGCGCCAACGTCAGCGGCACCGCTCTAAATCACACCGTGGAAAAAGTAGCAATACCAGCACAGGAGAAAATAATACTCCGGACGATGCCGAAGACAATGAAGACCCCGTTGAACTAGCTTCCGAACAGGAAGAAAGGGAGGATGGGCGAGCTAGCCTTGATGAACGGGCCATCAATGAAGACTCGGAGGACAGTAACTACTTTCCGCTCTCCGAGGACGAGGAGAGCCTCGTCAATGAGGATTTTATCGTGCCTGAGGAACCTCTTGAGCAAGAATGCTTAAAGCGCCAGCTAATAGCCACTGCAAGGAGCCTGAAAAAGAAGCAGCGACAGCTTCAAGCTGATCAAGATCTGCTCAACGATAGATGGACTAATGTCCTAGCAGCTGAAGAATACGGCCTCGAGCGCCCAACCAAAAGTTACCCGTAGCGCAAATTCCTACCCCAATTCGATGATGAGGCGCTGGAGCCCGTCCTACCAGGGCATAATGCGGCTGACCGACCACCACGTGGCCGGGACAAAGCGGCAACTCAAGCCGAACACCAGCCCGCACTACCTCGCCATAAAAACAGAAACACAACAGCTCGGGGATATACATATGACCTACAGCATGACCTGGAAAACAGAGCAGGTCAGACCAGATCGATCTATGGATCGGGGGGGCGTGCCCCGATGCGCAATGATGGCCACCCGACCGGACGTGACAAATATAACCACGTCCGGGCCGAAAACCGAAGACGAACTCCATCCGAGCTACGTCACGACTTGGCCCGATATAGAGGCGCCGCACACCCCCTTTGCTTCACTGATGAAGTAATGGAACATGAATTCCCGAAAGGGTTTAAACCCATGAACATCGAATCATATGATTGGACAACAGACCCCGCGGTATGGATTGAGGATTTTCTTCTCCATATTCATATGGCCCGCGGTGACGATCTTCACGCCATCAAATACCTCCCGCTAAAACTCAAGGGACCTGCTTGGCACTGGTTGAACAGTTTGCCCGAAAACTCAATTGGCAGCTAGGAGGACTTGGAAGACGCATTCCTCGAAAACTTCCAGGGTACATATGTCAGACCTCCGGATGCCGACGACTTAAGTCACATAGTTCAACAGCCCAGAGAGTCAGCCAGGAAATTTTGGACTAGGTTCTTAACTAAAAAGAATCAGATCATCGACTGTCCGGATGCCGAAGCCCTATCGGCCTTTAAACATAGCATCCGTGACGAATGGCTCGCCCGACATCTCGACCAAGAAAATCCAAAGTCCATGGCAGCCCTCACAACACTCATGACCTGCTTCTATGCGGGCGAAGATAGCTGGCTAGCCCATAGCAATAACAATACAAGCGAACCTGGCACATCTGAAGCCAGAAACAGCAACGGCAAGCCCTGACGCAACAGACATAAGCGTGGAAGCAACGGTGATAACACCGAAGACACGGCGGTCAACGCCGGATTCAGCGGCTCTAAGTCCGGTCAGCGGAAGAAGCCATACAAAAGAAACAATCCGGGCCCGTACAGTTTGGACCACATACTCGATCGTCCATGTCAAATCTACGACACTCCTGATAAACCAGCCAATCATACAAATAGAGAGTGTTGGGTTTTTTTACAGGCCAGCAAGTTAAATGCCGAGAACAAAAAGAAGGGCTCGCAATGCGAGGACGATGACGAGGAGTCCCGGCCACCGAACACAGGGGACCGAAGAAGCCCCCCAAGTTAAAACGTGAACATGATATACGCTACCCATATCCTCAAGAGGGAGCGCAAGCGCACGCTCAGGGACGTCTACGCGATGGAGCCAGTCTCCCCAAAGTTGAACCCATGGCCGTCCTGCCCGATCACTTTTGATCGCAGGGACCATCCGACCAGTATCCGTCATGGCGGTTTATCCGCACTGGTCCTCGACCCAATCATTGATGGATTCCATCTTACGCGAGTCCTCATGGACGATGGCAGCAGCCTAAACCTACTCTATCAGGATACAGTGTGCAAAATGGGTATTGATCCCTCAAGGATCAAACCCACAAAAACCACCTTTAAAGGTGTCATACCAGGTGTAGAGGCCCGCTGTACGGGCTCAATCACACTGGAGGTGGTCTTCGGATATCCGAATAACTTCCAAAACAGAGAGTTAATCTTCGATATCATCCCCTTCCGCAGTGTCTATCACGCACTGCTCGGACGAACCGCATTCGCTCGATTCAATGCGGTGCCACACTACGCTTATCTCAAGCTCAAGATGCCAGGACCACGTGGTGTCATTACAGTCAATGGAAACACGGAACGCTCCCTCCGTACCGAGGAGCACACCGCTGCCCTCGCAGCAGAAGCACAGAGCACCCTTTTCTGGCCGAACCTTAATTCGACGGCCAAGATCCCAGACACAGTCAAACGAGTACGAACTACTCTACAGCAGGACAGTCCAGCTCGTCAAGAGCTTGACTAGCAATTCGGCCTCTGTCCCAGTCCTGACCAAACTGCGGCATTCGTACCGCACGTACATAACTACGCACTCAAAATACCATGGGCATAGACGGAGGCATAGCTAGATCGTGGTCCATAGTACGGCTCAACCTGTCCTGGACCCACACACTTTCACCTTTTCCTTTTTCTTTTCAGGTTTCTTTTTTTCAAGGATTTTCCTGGTGACCTGATTATCGGACATATCAAAGGACGGAAACACCAAGACGGCAAGAAGCATTGACGTATAAGGGAATTTCCAGGTGGTCTCTTTAAACGATCGTTATGCCTGTTTTTAAGAACCCGCATGCAGCTCTCCCCTGGTCGTGGCATGTTAAATAGCCCTGTTGCTTATCAATACTTGTACAAATACGCTTTCATGTATTAATCAAAATATAATGGAAAATAGTTTACGGCCCAAACTCTGCGGCATTAGCCTATTGCTTCATTTTTACTTTTTATCGTTATCAATTGCACCCGTACACTTTGGTACGCCCTAATTGGCAGGGGTCTATTACGCCCCATAATACGGCAACAAAGTCTGAACAATTTTTTACAGCATAGTTCGGCACCCCGAACTTATAGCATTATATGCATTCGCTCTGAATCATGTCTTTGGTCAATAGTTGGGTTGCCCGGCTCCTGTGCTTACTACCTTACGTTCCGCTATATCGGCTAGGGTAGTAAAGGGAGAACTACTGCGATTGTGTCCTGGTTCATCCGGATGAGCACCTCAGTAGAGAAAGCCGAAAACTGACTGTCATGATGCGGCGTGAGCCGGTCAGCTGTTCGAGAGGTTTCAAATATTTTGCGATTTTTTCTGTATTATGCGATGAATTGGTTTTATCCGATCAGGTGTTTACAACATCCCAAGTTCGGACTTACGAATACTAGGGGCTGTGCCTAAATTTTTATTGTCAAACTCATATGGCTAAGTGAGGGTGATAAAGCCATATAGTCCGATTGCCTGGTTCGTTGCGCTAAACACCTCATTTAAGGACCAAACTTTGGAGTAAAGAGTGTTTAGATTCATCCCGAACACCCCCATACTACTATGTGGGGGCAGAAGCCGACGAATGGCCAACTCTCAGATTTAACAAAACGGCCGCACATGAGGTAAAATCTTAAATAACCACTATTACGAAAACCCTTACCAGTAGCGCTGGTTTTTTGGCTATTAGTAGCGCGGGCAGGCGCGCTACTGCTATGCCGCTACAACTATTTTTTAGCAGTAGCGCTTGTTTCAGCCAGCGCTACTGCTACCTATATCTAGTAGTAGCGTGCTTCTGTCCATCGCTACTGCTAATAGTAGTAGCGTGGCTCTACAACCAACGCTACTGGTAAAGCAGCGCTGCTACTACTCCAAAACCCCACGCTACTGCTAGTATTTTTTTATTTTGCTATATTCGTATTTTTACAGGTTTATACAATTACAACATACACATACACTAAAACTATATGAACAATGAATGTCTCATCATCATCATCGAAGTGGCACAACATAGTCTCATTTAGATATATTAAACCTGAGCATCTTTCCAACCATCTCAGGCCATTAGCATTCTTGGCCGTCGGATATTCAGTTCTAAGCGTTTTTGGCCGTCTAATCAAACTCTTGAGCGCTACTTCTGGCCGCTGGATCGGGCAGCTACTCCGGTAACAAAATTGAAGGCATGCAGTTAATTGGCAGCTACTCCGGCGGGTGTTTAGCGAGGCATTAAAGATGCATCAATGCCGCATGTGGGAGATTGGAGCTAATCAGCCGGTCTTGAAGCGCCGCAGTAAAGCGTCCGTTTTCACCGCGTCAAGAGTCTAGACCCCCACCGGCCATGCTGGCGACGAGAACCCAGAGAGGGACGAGCGACTATGCCTCCACCTTCCTGATGACGCCTCGCCGAAAGAAGACGCGGGCCAGAAGGACATGGGTGTTGACCACGACGACGACGTCCTTCTCGGGTGGTTCGAGCTCAAGGCCGAGGTGGTTGTCCTCGGGGACGTGCTCCTCTCCGACAGTCCGACTCATCAGAACGGCAGGGCGATCGCGTGTCTTATTAATCGCCGCATCCTCCGACGGGCAGCAGCACAACGACATCATCCAACGGCAAGCCGGTACATCCGTCGAGGCCTGGCCTTTGCGTTGGTGTCCCCTGCACACAACATGGTACATCCTGTTCCTCTTCCTCTACCCATTCTCCTGCGGCTGCAGCGTCGGAGGTCGTCCTGCAGTGTCCGTCGGGAGACACACACATACAACTCATGCACGTGACTTGATCGATTCCTTATGTAGGTGCTAGCAAAGTAGCTAACATACAAACGTACTTAGTTTACGAGCCATCGGCTTGCTTGATCAGATTCATCTCGCGTCGGAAAGCGAAAGACAAGACCACGCACAAGTAGGAACAAAACTTGAGGAACAGAACGTCCGGCCGGCGCCGCGCGACAGACTAATAGTAAAATATTATAGTTAGTCATTTTTTGAGGGGTTTATAGTTCTTTAAAAAAAAGGGGGTTTGCCCCGGCCTCTGCATCAGATAGATGCATACAGCCATATTATTGATAAGCAAAACGTCCACCATATTATAGTTCTTCTTTGGAGGTTTTATTTTGTTATTTTACAAATGCACGAGCAAGTAACCATCATTCATATTGACAAAACATTGAAATTTTCTCTTATTCAGGTTTAGTTCTGTAATGATGCTTGAGTGATACTGAAGAAGGTATTCGTGAAAAAGTGATACTGAAGAAAATGATCTATGAGCAAGTCACCCTTGCTTACCTTTTCTGCCAGGCAGCCACCTCCATTTTCTATCATTATTAATATTATTTTGATTAATGTGTCATTTGCAGACATATATGCACTACATACAAAGCCAAATGGATCGATGTTGAACAGGACTGTGGCATAGTATTGATTTCATTTTTTGATCTACATGTTTATGACTGAGATTATGTCTCCTTAAACATGCAAATATAAAAGTGAATAGAAGTGCCATGTATGTCTTGTATAGGCCTCTAGCATCGTGGCTTCATGTCCTTTAGATTGACATATATGTCACAATTTTCTATGCTTGGCAAAAATTAAGTGCATCAATTTGTAGATTATTCGTGGTATTCGCCTAGATTAACTCACATTCTGCATTGCAGTGCTCGCTAATACTCCAAACTAGAGATAGTAAACAAAAACAAATGTGTAACTAGCATCCATTTTGAACCATATGTTTGCTACTGCAGCCCGTGTTCAAGAACTATTGTACTGCAAACACAGGGAAGGATGTGCATGCTGTTATCAACATGATTTGATTATTTTAAGATTTGTAAAATGTCCTTACAATTTTGTAGTCAATGCTCTCAATTAAATATGTATTCTTTATAATGCTATGCTTTATATCATGTAATCAACATTTCCAGTTAAATTATTATTCCTTGATTCAACTTGTGTTGAATGTTTAAGGAAAAAGGGTATTGTCTCCTCAAAACCACTCAAATAAAAAGGACTTCCTTTCAAGCTTATTTTCTGGAGCTGGGGTCCTTGGGGATGCTCGATTGTAGCTGAGCTAACCATAGCCCAAAGTCTCTATATTAATGAAAGTAGAAGTGTTACCACCTTCAGAAGAAAAAAATATACAATGGGTCTTTCTTAGTTGATAGCATTTGATGCTTGGCTACATTGTTCTATGCTTTGATGCACAACACAATATTTCACAACAATGTGAGATAATGAATGTTCATATTCCTCTTCGACACACTATGGTAAGCATATGCATGTGTGCCCAAAGTTTTGTTAGTAATTTTTCTAACATTAGTGTATCTTCAAGTACATTTTTACCATTTTATAGTCAAAATAAAAGGGCGCAGCAACGCGCGCCATCAATGATCTAGTCATATCATCATTATCGAACACAAATGATGTCGATCTCATCATCATCTCGAAATAGCGATACAAGTTAATGATCATATGTCTCTTACATTGTCACCGTAGACACATGTTTCATCATCTACCTAAACTATGACCTACGAGATAAGAGCGATCACGATGATCAAAAGCGGTATTATGTAGTAGTTTTTGAAGCGGCGCTGGTTCTGAATCCCCTGTTGTGCCATGAATCTCAAGTAACTAGTTTCGGCTTCCGCTCTGCTATCAAACCCTTTCTGGCTTCCGCCGGAGAAGCCAAAGACCTGGGCCTGACACTCTGGCCACTCATCATACACACCCGGAACATGCCCTACATACACGGCATACCACTTCCTCGCCATCGTTGATCTATATACCTGTCAGAGATGCATATATATATATATCATGAAGCGAATTGAACGAAACAGGCATGAAATAGAAGCAACATATATAATAAACATAGTTAACAAATTTCATCGTACCGAAAGTAATTAACTAGACC
Organism: Aegilops longissima; assembly: GCA_021605205.1. Taxonomy (NCBI): domain Eukaryota; kingdom Viridiplantae; phylum Streptophyta; class Magnoliopsida; order Poales; family Poaceae; genus Aegilops; species Aegilops longissima. The sequence goes on along the minus strand of CM038681.1, from coordinate 430,154,257 downwards.
GCGGCACCATACATCTAATAGTTTCGTCGTATTGAGACATTCGAAGTTTCATCATATAGAGAAAGTAACAAGTAACTAAACAGACACATTGTTTTTAAGCAGTGCACTCTTCCCATCTGTCCATATCCGGGAGGACGGATCCAAGCTTAGTGAAAGGCGTCATGTCCTGACGTTGTAGGAAAATGCGGGTTCGGACGTCAGCTCGCGATATTTGGCCACCGTAGAACATCCCATTCTCTTCGAGGACATCTTTCATGATGATGGACGCAATTTCCTACTGGATCCGGTAGAAATCATTTCAAAGTCGATTATCCGGCATGGCTCCAAAGGCTTCGGCCCATCTCTGGATATGGGTATCGGATGAAGATTTCATGCAAAGTGATTGCACATCCCTTCTATACTCCATCATTAGATGGATGACGTAGAATCCATCGTTCTCACTTCTTGCCGGTGGCTGAATGCAATAGAAGTCAGTCTTGTGGCTAAAACAGACCCCGACCTTATTTGTTTTTTTGCTTTGGATGTATCCACCCCGCATGCTGAAGCCCAGCATAGCTCTGTCTAGAACATACTTTATGTGTGTGTAATCTTTCTTTTGTATGTTCTTCGACGGGTCCAAATATAGAGCGCGGGAGTAACGAGGGTAAAGAACGACGAGAACGGCACGACACCCCCCGCTGCGCAAAATACACGATCAAGTTAGCCTCCATGTGTGCAAAGTAATTATTGAAATGCACGAAAGGATGTATGTGTTATAGTGCTATCCGTAGGTGACTTACCCGGGATGATAAGGTAGGAGAATCGTTTGTTTGTCCTTATTGCTGACCAAGAATTCTTTGATGTATTGACTCGAATATTGACGGTTGGCATCATTGATTGACTAGAAGCCCTCATGCATGTAGTATGGGTCCGCGACCGCAAGACTGGTGACTTGCTCTCTCCTGACGATGTAGTTCATGTGCAGCGTATACAGGCGGAAGAACATAAAATCGAGTGTGCTCATTTGAAACATCTGTAAGATGTAATCAAACCTCAGGAAGAAGAGGTCTGCAGGGCATGTGTGGACGTACATCTTGCAACTGCTCGGCACATGAACCGTATAAAGTGGGTATCCCGGATCATCCGAGGCGAGGAGGCTTCTCTCTGTCGAAAGCACATGGTCATGGAGTCTCCTGAGATCCCCTGTTATGGCAGCTAGTACATTTGTCGGTACCCTTGGCTCTCCCGCGACATGGATTAATGGCGCATGTTTCATCGGTACACTGTCAACCTTGGTCGAAGGCAGCTAGTTGCTAGAACCAACATTGCCAGCCTTATTGGATTTTCTCGCCGTTGGTCTCTTCCTCTGCTTCTTCTTAGTGGGCTGAGGTGCTGGTGGGTCTGTCAGACCCTCCCTGAGCACCACCCCTAGTGTTGTAGGGCTCAGCATTGGACGACTCTGGCTAAGTAATTGAGCTTGGGTGGAACCGGCATCTGGAGGCGTGTCCTGCGAGGATTGCATGAACAAAGACTTCTTGCACTCCCGAGGACGTTCTGGCTCTGGTACATGCATCTCTATTCATATGGTTGACTCAGTCTTACTTCCATGTCATAGCCGGTATTGATATACTGGAGAGGGTCCTCGGCCTCCTCCATGTCATCATCCATATCCTCTTCCATGGGGCAGATGGCATCATTTGCCAGAACGGTTGGCCCTCCTTCCTCGTGTCTCTCGATATCAGCAAGCAGCACAGACGATGGTTGTACTTGTGTAGGAGGGGTTGTGGTCATACCTTCCTGAGGTCCCGTTGGTGTGCTCCCGGCCACCTCGACACGAAGAAGATTTTTCGGCCACAGGATCGGCCAATTTTTGCATTGGCCAAGCTGCATGGGGTCTCTTCATCCTCTCCATCGGTTTGTATTGGACGAGGGAAACCCTCGTGGCCCGCTTTAACACTCACCACAGAGACCCTTAAGGCGTTATCAGGCATCTACCGGCGGTGGAACAATCGATCCCAGAGCTTCACTATAGTACCCTTCCCCACATCCACCAACCCACCCTTCATGTGCTGAAGGAGGGTGCACAGAGTGGAGTCGGCCTACCAAGACATATATGTGCGGCGTCAGAGATCCAAGAAGAACGGCAACTAAAGATTAATTAATTAGTTGAGTTGATGAAGGTGCGACGCGTATTTACCGTGAGGGCTTCGAGCTCAGCCAATGTCGACGGCCATGCGCTCAAGCTAGAGACGGAGCTAGGGCTGCTATGCCAGCTGGGTGCAGGAGCAAGTGCTGGAGAAGGTGCGGGTGCGGGCGCGGGTGCGGTTGCCATACTAGGTATGGGTATGGGTCCGGTGTTCATTAAGTTGCTCCCGGTGAAGCTGGGCATGGGAAAATCACTTGGTGGCGCGTTTGGGTTTTGTTGCGCCCATGTGACCACAGTTGGAATCAAGCTTGTAAAGGTAGCCGCCGTATCATGTCTACAGGAAGCCATTATCTTAGCTTTGGTCTCAGCTTTTGCTTTCTCTGTCGATAGTCACTTGACTGAACTTCTTTCTTTGTCTTTTGGCCTCGGGGTCCTCGCTATAATAGTACTTCCACGTGGCACCATCCCCAACACCGTGCACACGTCCATATTGCGGCCGCTTGCCGGGCGGGTGTCCCATCATTATGTTCATGGCATGGTTGAAAGGAGTGTCCCACTTGTACTTCGCCGACGATTGAGTCGATTGAGTCGACGAGTCGCTCTCGGCCGCAAGCTTGTGTTGCTCTCTCTGCAAAATGGACCGTGAATCATTTACGAATGCGACTAGAATGTAGTAGACTTCGTTGATCAGAACCTAATATGTAAGGTGGTAAAAGCATAATTACCTGTATTCTCATGAATTTCCTAGTCGGCCCGTCGGTGAAAAAAAAATCTTTTTCTTGGGGTCCCACGAGAATCGGGCCCTAATGAAGTCGTGCTCCTGCTGGTCGATGAACTCAGCCAATGGGTCTGGGATCCCCTGACGTTCACGTTCTGCATCCTCCTTAGCCCACACGGGCTTCTTTCCCGTGTAACCACGACTTCCAAGGCGGTGGTTCCCCATGTTCTTTGCCTGCAGCTGCTTGCCTCTCTCCGACCTGGCCTTGGCAAGTCTCCTTGAACTTTTCAAAGTCCTCTATCATAATTTTTGGATTGTCTGCAACAATCTAGGCGTAGGTTTCATGGTCTACTTGAATCACCTTTTTCACCGTTGTTTTCCAAGCGCTCAATGCGTTGCTGAACTTCCCTAGGGCTTTGTTGTTGATTTTTTTCATGGCATCATCATCCCATGGGTCGACATCATCATTCCGACCGGGGAACATGAATCTTGCATGCAACCTAGTTAGGAGAAGCTTCTTCAAATGTTCATTCTTCCGTATTTTTGTGGTGTTGATGTTAGCGGTATCCCATAGGATGCATGCTAGTTGGTTGCCGTAACATGCTGCCACTTCTCGCGGCTCTTTTGGCTCGAACTCGCCAGGGTGCACTGTCGTGACCACCAGTCTTCCGGTGCCAAGCTCATTTGGGCGTCGTGTCCTCTTTTCCTTCTTTCCCTCACTGGCTTGGGAGGTCCCACCTTCCGTGCTGTAGTTAGCAACATCATGAGCGCCAGTCTCAGTGCTGGTGTCATTGGTGGCATCAGTGTCGGCACCGGCGCCACCACTGTCATTGTTCGTCATGACAAGGGGGTCCTGACACCCAGCTTGCTGTCTCTCCTGATCCGCCAGAAAGTTGAGGTAGGCGTGTGCTCGACCTAATTGGGACTGAGAACCCCCGGCCTCATCGGTGTCGGTCATGTTTCCAGGGTTCAATGTCGTAGTCGTATAATTATCGAGCTTTATATAATAAAGTGAATAATGACAAAAAAGTGACCTTTGTTTTGCTGGAAATGTCGTTTCATTCCCGAAGCGACCAATCTCGAGCACTCGATATGTCCAACTTTCTAGCACAAGTCATGCCGAAATTCACGAAATTTTTTGGCATGACCTTTGCTAGAAAGTGCACATATAGAGCGCCTGAAATTTGCCGGAATGGAAATGAATCAACATTTCTGAAAAAAGATATGTCACTTTTTTAACAGCAAGCATTTCAGCACTCTAACAACCATTTTAACAACCACATTATGAGCACTCTAAGAAGCTGAAACAAACATCACAGAGTTTGTTGCTGGTGACATATACACAATCATGAACATTGCTGCCCAACTGATGCAAAAAAGATCAACTACCAATCTAACATCTCATTAACCAATCTAACAGCTCCACTCCCCATTGCATCATTATGAACACTTTAACAGCCACATTATGAACACTCCCCCTTGCATCATTATGTGCTGACATATGAAGAGGGAGGGAAGAGGGGGTGGCGCACCTCGGGGTTGGGATCGGGGTCGGGGTCACCGGGGCAGAGGGGGGCCGGGGGGTTTGAGGGCGTCCTTCTCCTCCTCGTCGATCTACGCCTAGGTTCAATCTGCAGAAAGACCTAATTTGGCCAGAGAGAGAGAGAGAGTGACCAAATTTTCAAACACTTCCATTAAAAATCCTCATTATCAAAATGGACAGCAACATAAGCTAATTTTTAAAAACTGTAATTTTCATTTTCATTTTCACTTAAGAACAAACAATAACAACAAATTAAGCTAACTAACACTAACTAACACTAACATCAATTAAGCTAACAGAATACACTAACTAACTAACACTAACAGCAATTAAGCCAAGCACCATCACTGGGCTAACACTAACACTAACTAACACTAACAACAATTAAATTAAGCTCGTATGCACGGGACGGGGGAAGGGGGAAGGGGAGGGAAAGGCACCTGTCCACGAAGTGCTCGCTGGCGCTGTTGGGCGTCACCGGCTACTTCACGGAGGGAGGCGCTGAGGGGTCGGGGTCGGTGGCCGGTGTCGGGGTCGCCAGGGTCGCTAATGTGCAGAGACATACCGGAGCGGGAGGGGGTCAGAGAGAGAGAGAGAGAGAGAGAGCCGGGGCTGAGGGGTCGGAGAGGAAGGAAGAGGGGGCGGGGGGGCATACCGAAGCGGGAGGGGGTCGGTGGGCGGCGTTAGGGTCGGGGCTGGCGTGGGCGGCGGCGTGGGCGGTGGCGTCAGATACGGGATCGACGAGCGGCGCGAGTGAGAGACAGGAAAGAGGGGAGCTAGCGGACCTGTGCTATAGGCAGCTTAGCTATAGCGCATGTTGGCAAAACGTGCTATAGCTAAGTTAGCTATAGCGCTGATATAGCAAAAACGCGCTACTGCTATTTTTTCCTTTTTTTTTCTTTTTCCTTTTTCTTTTTCTTAGCTATAGCGCTGCCCAGGATAAAACGCGCTACTGCTAACTTTTTTTCTTTTTTTATTTTTCTTTTTCTTTTTTTATTTTTATTTTTATTTTTTATTTTTCTTGCATTTCATTTTCCACAACTTATCAGTTCCTTTTTCTTTTTATTTTCATTTCATTTTGCAAAAATTCCTTTCTTTTTCTTTTTCTTTTTCTTTTTCTTTCATTTGCACTTTTCTTTTTCTTATCTTCTTTTGCACTTTCCTTCCTTTAATTTGGTCCGTCGTTTGAGCAATACCACTGTTACCCTTCGGATAATAATTAGTATAATATGTCTTACATCATTTAACCGCTATCGGTGGTATACAAATTAGCTAGACACACACAAACTTTGGGGATTAGTTTGTCAGCTTGGGCGACGACGACGCTTCAGACTGATCTTCTTCCCTCTTTTGTTCGTTGTCGAATAATTGAGCCCATGGTCGTGACTTTTCGTTCTCCAGGGATTACGATCTTTCGTAGGTAATGTAGTCTTCATTCTTGTTTTGACGTATGTTTCGTCGTCATCAGCATCATCTTCCCTCATCGGATCACCGTACTGGTCATAGCATTCCTCGTTGGCGACTCCATCCATTCCGGCGATGCTCCTTTTGCTTCTCCTCACGACAACACGACTGGGATTGATCGGATCAATTATGAAGAAACATTGTGTCACGTGTTTAGCGTGTACCCATGGCTCATTTTTGGCGATGGCGTTGATGGTACCGCTATCGGAGTCGGGTATACACATGGTAGTGAAATGTCGGTTTTCTCTGTGTACATTCTTAGCCCATCTGACACGGAACATCGTCGCGCTATGCAATCCAGAGTAGTTAAGCTCCCATATATCTTCGACCCTTCCATAATATCTCTCAATTACATTCCCGGTCATGGCTTCCATCGTCACCCCTGAGTTTTGGTCATCACTGTTTATATCTTTCTCCTCCGTGTAGAACGTGTATCCGTTGAAATCATATGCTTGATAAGTCGCGAGGTTAGTCGAGGGGCCATGTGCTAAGGTGTATATGAGTGTTCCGTTCGGACAACCCTCTTCCGGGGGTTTAGCCAGAACTCGCTCTTTGAACCAACACATGAAAGTGGAGTTGTGCTCCGTAATGACTTCAGCGTCCGTCCTGTGCACCCCACGGGCACGGTACTTCTTTGCGATGGTCTCTTTGTGATGTGTCACGAAATCTTCTAGCATATCTAGATGTTGGAGAACTACTAAGTTTTCCCTATGACCGTTGGTGTGACCTTCGCCTTCGAGCCTTCCACAGTGCTTGTTGACGGGCAAACCAACAACAGGGTCTTTGGTCAGATAACTCTCACAGAAAGAGATGCGCTCTTTGATCAGATATCCCTGGGCTATGCTTCCATCTGGACAGGACATGTTACTGACGAATCCTTTGATGACCCCATTCATCCTCTCGAACGACATCATGCTATGTAGGAATGTCGGCCCTAGGTCGATGATGTCGTCCACGATGTGGACACATAGATGCACCATGACATCAAAGAACGCGGGCGGGAAGTCTATCTCTAGCTCATTCAGTATGACAACCATCTCTTCCTGTAGCCTATGGAGTTGCTTCACACTGATCGACTTTTGAGAGATAGCATCAAAAAAGTGGCATAGGTCAGTAAGCATCTCACGCACATGTGTGTCCATAATCCCTCTAAGTGCAAACGGGAGTAACTGCGTCATCATCACATGACAGTCGTGAGACTTCATCCCACTGAACCTTTTTTCTTAGTGTCCAGATATCTTCTTATCTTCCCACAGTATCTAGAACTAACTTTGATTCCGGCAAGGCACTTGAACAATTGATCGACCTCCTTCGGGTCTAAGGTGAAGCAAGAGGGGGGCAATATTGTTCGTCCTTCTTGTTTACTTTTTTGCCCCTATCTTCCGTCTCCGTCTCCGTCTCGGTCTCCTCTGACCTTTTACCGGGCATTTGGAGATATTTCCTGATATTAAAAAATTCCAAGTCGCTTTTTTGCCTTTGGCCCATCCTTGGTCCTCTCCGGCATTTCATCAATGTTCCAAGCAAACTCTCAAGGATATTTTTTGTGATATGCACTTGATCAAGGCTATGAGGCGTGTCGAGTATGGGCCAGTATTCCAAGTCCCAGAAAACAGATCTCATCTTCCATATCTTCAGCAAGGGCTCCGGCGCCTTTTTCTTCGTCTTTCCCGGTGAGGGGCACTCTTCCCAGTTCTTCAATATCTCATATATTTCTGCACCACTATGCTTATGTGGAGGACCTCGATGCTTAGCCTTACCATTGAATAGATCTCCACGCTTTCTCCATGGGTCATCCATCTCGAGCCATCTTTGATGCCCCATGTACATGATTTTCGAAGACCCGCCATCTTTCGATAGCTGCAGAGAAGTCGTATCATCCATGCACCACGTGCATCCGCAATATTCGTGGCACACCTGGACGGAGAGATAGCCGTAACCGAGATAGTCCTGCACCACCGTGATCAGCGCGGCTCTCATGTAGAAACACTACTAGGAAAATGCCTATAGATAGAAGTTTACCAGTAGCGTTTGTTTGCAACCCAACGCTACTAGTAGTTAGTAGTAGCGCTGGCTACAAACAGCGCTATTGGTATCAGTTACCAGCAGCGCTTGTTACCTAGGCCCATGCTACTACTAAGTGTAGAACACCACACCCCCTGGTCAAAACATAGCAGCAGCGCCTGTCCTCTAACCTGCGCTATTGCTAGTTTAGGATCTATAGCGCCTATTTGTCTAAGTGCGCTACTGCTAATTTTTCTATGCATAACATTTTACCAGTAGCGTGTGTTTCTGACCCGCGCTATAAGTAGTGCAACCCTAGTCGTAGCTATTTTGCAAGCTGCCATAGCAGTAGCGCGTGTAGGTGACCCGCCATCTTATGCCCGCCAGCCACCTACCACCTTTCCCTTCTTCCCGCTTCCTTTCTCCCACTTTCCTTGCACCTTGCTTGTTCCTTTCAATCCTCCCCCCACCACCACCCCTCCATTAGAGCCCTCCTCCCCCTCTTCTTTGCCCCTCCACCACCCCTCCATTAAAGCCCCCCTCCCTCCCCCTCTTCTTTGCAACTCCACCACCCCTCCATAATTAGAGCCCCCTCCCTCCCCTCTTCTATACCCTCCACCATCCCCTTTTATTTGTGCCTCCACCACCCCCCTCCATTAATGCCCTCCTCCCCTCTTCTTTTCCCTCCTCCCACTTCCATTAATGCCTTCCTCTTCTCTCCTCTCCTCTCCCACTATCTCCCTAGCTAGCTAGCTCTCTCTCTCTCCCTAGCTAGCTAGCTAGTTAGAGCTATATATCTAGAGCTACTAGGTAATTAAGAAGAAAGGTGCTCGATATCCCTCTTGATACATAGGTGAGCAAAAAAAGGTGTTTGTGTGGACAGGACCTAAATTATATATATATATATATATATATATATATATATATATATATATATATATATATATATGGCGATATGAGAATATATATACCGAATTGTGTGTGGCATAATTTGAGTTGCCTACATTGTGTATTTGATGAAATAATGTGGGTGACATGAGTTGCCTATGTTTTGCCGAATTGTCGTTTCAATTCCGTTTAGGCGAATTTCGGGCATGAAAACTCAATATGTCCTATGTTTAGGGAAGGTCATGCCGAATTTTTGTATGAATTTGATCCAAGCATGCATATATACGTGGTTATAATATTTGCTCCGCCCGCAGGTGATCATGAAGGTCAATGGAAGGATGGTGGAAAGATACTGGCAATCCGCTGTGGATGACATGTATGAAAAAAGACTGAGGGATGTTTTATGTCCGTGTTGAAAATGCAAAGGAAGAGTCAGGCTCGACCCCTTTAGGGGTGGTAAATTCAAGGCGCACCTGCTCATGCATGGTTTCATGCACGGCCTCAGAAATTTCGATGGCGAAGAGGCAGTTCAAGGCGGAGAAGACGCGGGCACGCCACCGTCTTCGTTGCTACTAACTTCAGCCATGCGGGACCCGCATGTTCGAGACCTGCTTCGCAAGAAGACGACTAGCGACAGAGCTGCTTCTAGAGAGGAGGCCAAATGGCAAGAATCGGAGGTAGACTCGATGACTCCTTTGTACGATGGTTGCAATAATCACGAGGTGACCCGCTTGAGTTTCACACTAGAACTTCTAAAGATGAAGGCAAAAACAAATGGACAGACATACAAGCTCGATGAGCTTCAAGTACCTAAAGAAGGTTCTTCCGCTGGAAGCCTGTGGTCCTACTAGTGTCGAGGAGGCAAAGAAAATCGTGTGCCCTCTTGATCTGCCACATATTAGATATCACACATGCATCAATGATTGCGTCATATATCGGAACGAGCACGCGGAAAAAACCATCTGTCCAAAGTGCAATGCTTCACGATATAAAAACGCCAGAAAGAAAGCTCCACAGAAAGCTATGGTACTTTCCGATCACTCCGCGTCTATAGCGGTATTTCGTAGATCCTAAGGATGACCCATGGAGAAAGCATGGAGATCTATTCAATGGTAAGGCTGAGCATCGAGGTCCTCCACGTAAGCGTAGCGGTGCAGAAATATATGAGTTATTGAAGAACTGGGAAGAGTGCCCCTCGCTGGGAAAGACGAAGAAAAAGGCACCGGAGCCCATGCTGAAGATATGGAAGACGAGATCTGTTTTCTTGGACTTGGAATACTGGCCCATACAAGACACGCCTCATAGCCTTGATCAAATGCATATCACAAAAAATATCCTTGAGAGTTTGCTTGGAACATTGATGAACATGCCGGAGAGGACCAAGGATGGGCCGAAGGCAAGAAAAGACTTGGATTTTTGAAAATCCGGAAAGATCTCCAAATGCCCGGTAAAAGGTCGTCAGAGGAGACCGAGAGATGGAGACGGAAGATAGGGGCAAAAAAGTAAACAAGAAGGAAGAACAATATTGCCCCCCTCTTGCTTCACCTTAGATCCGAAGGAGGTCGATCAATTGTTCAAGTGCCTTGCCAGAATCAAAGTTAGTTTCGGATACTGTGGGAAGATAAGAAGATATCTGGACACTAAGAAAAAAAGGTTCAGTGGGATGAAGTCTCACGACTGTCATGTGATGATGACGCAGTTACTCCTGGTTTCACTTAGAGGGATTATGGACACACATGTGCGTGAGACGCTTACTGACCTATGCCACTTTTTCGATGCTATCTCTCAAAAGTCGATCAGTGTGAAGCAACTCCATAGGCTACAGGAAGAGATCGTTGTCATACTGAATGAGCTAGAGATGTACTTCCCGCCCGTGTTCTTTGATGTCATGGTGCATCTATGTGTCCACATCGTGGATGACATCATCGACCTAGGGCCGACATTCTTGCATAGCATGATGCCGTTCTAGAGGATGAATGGGGTCATCAAAGGATTTGTTCATAACATGTCCCGTCCAGATGGAAGCATAGCCCAGGGATATCTGACCAAAGAGTGCATATCTTTCTGTGAGAGAGTTATCTGACCAAAGACCCTGTTGTTGGTTTGCCCGTCAACAAGCACTGTGGAAGGCTCGAAGGCGAAGGTCACACCAATGGTCATAGGGATGTGAATGTGTTACGCTCGGGCCGACAAAACGACCTTGATAGGGCAAACTTAGTAGTGCTACAAAACCTAGATGTGCTAGAAGATTTCGTGACATTGCACAAAGAGACCATTGCAAAGAAGTACCGTGACCGTGGGGTGCACAGGACGGACACTGAAGTTATTAGAGAGCACAACTCCACTTTCTTGCTTTGGTTCATAGAGCGAGTTCTGGCTAATCCCCCGGAAGAGGGTTGAGTGAACGGAACACTCATATACGCCTTAGCACATGGCCCCTCGACCAACCTCGTGACTTATCAAGCATACGATATCAACGGATACACGTTCTACACGGAGGAGAAAGATATAAACAGTGATGAAAAAAAATCAGGGGTGACGATGGAAGCCATGACCGGGAATGTAATTGAAAGATATTACGGAAGGGCCGAAGAGATATGGGAGCTTAACTACTCTGGATTGCATAGCGCGACGATGTTCCGTGTCAGATGGGCTAAAAATGTACACAGAGAAAACCGACATTTCACTACCATGTGTATACCCGACTCCGATGATAGCGGTACCGTCAACGCCATCGCCAAAAATGAGCCATGGGTACACGCTAAACACGTGACACAATGTTTCTTCATAACTGATCCGATCAATCCCAGCCGTGTTATCGTGAGGAGAAGCAAAAGGAGCATCGCCGGAATGGATGGAGTCGCCAACGAGGAAGACTATGACTAGTACGGTGATCCGATGAGGGAAGATGATACTGATGACGACGAAACATATGTCAAAAGAAGAATGAAGACTACATTACCTACAAAAGAAAATAATCCCTGGAGAAGGAAAAGTCACGACCATGGGCTCAATTATTCGACAACGAACAAAAGAGGGAAGAAGATCAGTCTGAAGCGTCTTCGTTGCCCAAGCTGACAAACTAATCCCAAAGGTTGTGTGTGTCTAGCTATTTTGTATACCGCCGATAGCGGTCAAATGATGTAAGATATATGTTATACTAATTTATCCGGAGGGTAACAATGGTATATTGCAAAATGAAAGAAAAAGAAAAAGAAAAGGGCAAATGAAATAAAAAGAAAAAGAAAAAGAAAGGAAGTTTTGCAAAATGAAATGAAAAGAAAAAGGAAAAGGAACTTATAAGTTGTGGAAAATGAAATGCAAGAAAAATAAAAAATAAAAAGAAAAAAAAAAGAAAAAAAGTTAGCAGTAGTGCGTTTTATCCAGGGAAGTGCTATAGCTAAGAAAAAGGAAAATAAAAAAAGAAAAAAACTAGGTGTAGCGCGTTTTTGCTGGACCAGCGCTATACCTAACTTAGCTATAGCGTGTTTTGCCAACACGCGCTATAGCTAAGTTAGCTATAGCACCGGTCCGCTAGCCCCCTCTTTTCTGTCTCTCTCACTCGCTCCACTCGTCGATCCCCTCTGACGCCACCGCCGACGCTGCTCACCACGGCGCCACCGACGCCAGCCCCGCCCATACACGCAGCCGACGCCAGCCCCGCCCGCCCGCCTTGACCCCCACCCGCTCCGGTATGCCCCCGCCCCTCTTCCTTCCTCTCCGACCCCTCAGCCCGGCTCTCTCTCTCTCTCTCTAACCCCTCCCGCTCTCTGCAGATCGGCGACCCGGACTTGCCACCGACCCGACCCCCTTCAGCGCCTCCCTCAAGAAGCAGCCGGTGACGCTTGACAATGCCAGCCAATGAGCACTAGATGTGTGCCTTTCCTCCCTATCAAGTGTTAGTTAGCTTAATTTAATTGTTGTTAGTGTTAGTTAGTGTTAGTTAGCTTAATTTGTTGTTAGTGCTAGTTAGTTAATTGATGTTAGTGTTAGTGTTAGCCCAGTGATAGTTAGTGTTAATATTGATGCATGTGTGCTGCTGCTGTTTTTGAAATTCAGTTAGAGCACACTGTTCAGTTACAGAAATTTATGAAATTCAGTTAGAGCACACTATTCTGTTATAGAAATTTTTGAAATTTTCAGTTAACTGAACATTTCAGTTTTGGTAACTGTGCAAACTTCAGTAAGCTGATTCAGTAAATTCAGTTAACTGAATCATGCAATTGAGAGCTATTGACAGTAAATTCAGTTAACTGAATCATGCATGATTAAGTAAATTCAGTGTGTGTGTGATGATTTGGATGCTATTGAGATCTTCTATGTAGTGAGATAGATAGCTCTCCTATGATTCAGTAAATTTTGTAGTAAAGAGAATAGATAGCTCTCATATGAACATGTATTGAGATCTTCTCGCAATGCTAGGCTTCTTCTTCCTGCTACTAGGATTTGTTGCTCCTCTTTGTTTCCTCGACGGGAGGCCTGCCTTGAAGCACAGGTGAGTTGTGCTGTTGGTGATCACGACCGTGCATATTTTAGTTAGATAATTTTATGTTGCTCTATTATGTTGCTGGAGTGGCCTCTAAGTTTCAGAGTTGCCAATCTATGTTGTTGTACTGTTGATTATCAGAGCCGTTGATTATCACTTTTGCAGCACTGCAGAATGCCAGTTATGAGTTTTGCAACTTATGTTGCTACTACTATGTCTGTGCTCGTTTTGCCAGAAACCGATTGCTAAGTGACCTATGTTTTGCCAGAAATGTTGATTCATTTCCATTCCGGCAAATTTCAGGCGCTCTATATGTGCACTTTCTAGCAAAGGTCGTGCCAAAATTTTCCGTGAATTTCGGCATAACTTGTGCTAGAAAGTGGGACATATCGAGTGCTTGAGATTTGTCGCGACGGGAATGAAACATCATTTCTGGCAAAACAAAGGTCACTTTTTTGTCATTATTCACTTTATTATATAACGCTCGATAATTAAACGACTACGACATTGAACCCTAGGAAACATGATGGACACCAATGAGGCCGGAGGTTCTCACTCCCAATTAGGTCGAGCACACGCCTACCTCGACTTTCTGGCGGATCAGGAGAGAAAGGAAGCTGGGTGTCCGGACCGCCTTGTCATGATGGATGACAACTTTGGTGGCACCGGCGCCGACACTGATGCCACCAACGACGCCGGCACTGAGACTGGCGCTGACGATGTTCCTAACTATAGCACGGAAGGTGGGACCTCCCAAGCCAGTGAGGGAAAGAAGGAAAAGAGGACACTACACCGAAATGAGCTCGACATCGGAAGACTGGTGGTCACGGCGGTGAACCCTGGCGAGTTTGAGCCAATAGAGCCGTGAGAAGTGGCAGCTTGTTACGACAACCAACTAGCATGCATCCTACGGGATACCGCTAACATCAACACCACAAAAATATGGAAGAATGATCAGTTAAAGAAGCTGCTTCCAACTAGGTTGCGCGCAAGATTCCTGTTCCCGGTCGTAATGACGAAGTCGACCCATGGGATGATGATCCCATGAAAAAAATCAACAACAAAGCCCTAGGGAAGTTCAGCAACGCATTGAGCACTTGGAAAACTAGGGTGAAAAAGGTGTAGCGACCTGACCCGAAATCGGTCAAATCTACGTATTCATGCATTCATCCCAAGATCATGCCGGTACTCACGATTACATCGAATAAGTAATCAAAGTTCAATCACACCTGAATATCATTAATCGATTCTCATATAGAGTCTTTATTACAAGGAATAAATTCGCTCAAGGCCAACTCATGAGAAATAAACTATAAATGCTGCGAAGCGTCGAAGGTAAGCGAGTCCATCCGACTCAAAGGGCAATCGCTAAGCGCGAGCGTAGCCTCACTCGATCGGAATATATCTACGCAACATAATACGTTGCAGCCATATAGGTCAGCTTTTGGAATAAGCTGGCAAGTCAAGAAGAATAAATAATAAAGTTACTAACACTATATGCATTTTGGCTGTGGAGCTCTAAGTTTCATCATTTTGCGAAAAGCCAATTTTATCCTACTACACTGGACTTATTTGCAAATTACTACAAATTGTTGGTAGTTATTGAGATGGTTCCGCCAACCAATATCTCGTTTCCAAAGTATTATTAAGTCATAAACCCATCAAATTAATCCATTAAATTTAGTGTTGAGATATCCGAATACTTCCAAGGTCCAGATGCTCAAATGTCCGTGAATCGGGACACGGCTAATCGATTAGGTTATAACACTCTGCAGAGGTTTGCGACTTTCCCGCAAGAATCATTCCCTCCTTTAAAGTCTTCGCACTTCATGGTGTTTGAAGACGGACGAATGAAACAGGTCTTCCAAAGAGTTCTTCCGCCACCGCCGTACCCATCCAATCCTACCGCTCGTCTACTTCTCGTAGTACCGCCCAGCCAGCTTCACTACAAGGGTCAACCCAGCCAGAGCCCATAATGGCTTGCGGCTGCATGTAAGCTTCGGTCATGGGGCATCCATCCTTCTCTTCGTGGCTGGGTGAAGCTTTCGCAGGATGTCATGGCGCTTCTCCATGCATCCCGCCACCACTGGTGCTCCAGGTGCCCGTCAACCGCCCTCCACCCAAGAGTGATTTTCCAAGTCCATCTTGATCATTGTAGTCCATGGGTTGTCATCATCATTGAATCTCACATCTTGCTTATGAACTTCACTCATCCCAAATCCCGCTCTGAGCATAGCAAAATAACTACCACGTCCGGGGTCATGGTAACAAGGGATTGGTTCATCCTACCACATGATACTACTCAAGTTTAATGACTTCAAGATTTCACTACTGCATGCAATGGTGGGGTGGTGACAACTACTAATGCACAAAAACATAGGTATAGAAATAACATGATCAAAACTTGCCTTGCTGATGATCCTCGTAAGCTAAAGAGTCGAGTAGCAAGCTTAGACTCGAACTCTACCGAGACAAACAATAGCACAATAAGCATAAAGCAAGAGGATCACACAAGATAACAAAAGTAACATAGCACAACAAAACAATCAAAACCAAATCAAAAGGAAAACTCAAAGAAATCAAATTCAAAGTTTTTCCCTATTCCAAACAATAACAAAAATAGTTTTATATAACAAAATTCCTTAAAATAACCTAATCATGGTTTTAGGTTAACTTAACAGAAAAGGATTAACTAAGCAACTAGGAGCAAAAAGAATTAATTAAATAGCTATTATAAAACTCACTTTAGGCCTAATCCAATTTCTATTAAGAAAATTAATTTAAAACTTTTATTAATTATAAATAAAAGCTCATCTAATGGAGTGACAGAAACTAACCTAGAATAACTAATCACAAGTTAAAAATAAATTAATTTACTAATTAATTAATTAGGAAAACAGGAAATAATCAATTAATTAGGATTAATAGGATTCTGCCTAGAATTAATTATTTATTAATCCTAAAATACCAAAGTTAATTTCTAGGGTTTGGCAATATCAAAATAAAGTGATGACAAAAGAATCATGCAAAAATAATTTTTCTAACTAAAACTATAGCAGATTTGCTATTCTGACTAAAACAATATTAAAGCATTTTTAATTATTTTTAACATAGCTAAATATATGTTTTTCAGAAACTACATAAAATTTGCAATCCAACAAAAAAGAATCACTCAAAAATATTAAACAGAATAAAAGATATACATTTTGAAAATTGAAACTATTCGCTAAAACAGAAAATCAAAATAAAAAGAAAAGCCCAATGGGCCTATATCAGTGCCTCGTATGTAGTTTAGTCTAAACGGGCCTATGGTTTAAACTAACGAACCGCCAAATAAACAAAACCTAAACTAAAATAAAACCGTTCGGGCGGGCCGGTTTTCTAATAAAAACATACCCCTTCGGGGGCTTCTAATCCTAACCATAGGTTTAGGATCGAACGGTGGAGGTGTTTTCGGGGACTCACCGGACTCCGGCGACGGCGGCGGCGGCGGCGAGACTGCTCCGAGGGCTTGAAGGCCATGCGAGCTTCGGCGAGACGTCGGGGAGATGCGGGGGAGCTCGGGGGAGGGTTCGGTGGTGTCGGGGAAGGTCGGGGTGGACTAGGGTGGCGTCGGCGGTGGTTTTGGCGGCAGTGGCGAGCTCGGTGCTCCGGTGAGCTCGGGAGGGAGAAGGAGAGGGGTTCCGCCGAGGCTAGGGGGAAATGGGGTGCGGAGCCTCGGGCTTATATAGCCAGGGGGTCGGGCGAGGGGCGAGGGTGCTGGGCTGGCTCGCTCGGCTGGGCTGGCCCTGGTGGGCCGACTTGGCTGGGCCAGGTGCGGAGTGCGGAGGGGTGAGGTGGCGCTGGCTGGGCCGGGGGTGGCCTGGCTGGCGCCCCTGGGTCTTTTTCCTTTATTTTTTTAATTAAAACAAAAACAAAAATAAAACCTAAACTATAAATATTTTATATAGGGTATATATATACCAAAATGATCAGGGAATATTCCTTTCATTTGAACATTTTTCCAAAGGCAAAATCCAAACTTTATAAAAATCCATTTTTTCAATTTCAAATAAAATTTCAGATTTGAATCCAATTCTTTTGGCATTGTTTCCTCTGATATTTTTGGAGTGTCATGTTTGCTCCTCTCATACTTTTGATCAAGTATTTATCAAGCTTAGTTTTTTGAATTGTTTCCCACATGCCAAAGTTTGGAATTCAAATTCAAATAACTCAAACTTCAAATGGCATTCAAATTCAAACAGATGCATAGGATGCTTAGCTATAATTGTAAAACATTCCAAATAGGAAAATTTGGGATGTTACAAACCTACCACCTTAAGATGAATCTCGCCCTCGAGATTCGGGTTGGCTAGCAATAGGTGCGGATGGTCTCGACGAAGATCTTCTTCGCTTCCTGTGTGGCTTCTTCCTCGGTGTGGTGACTCCACAAACCTTGCAAAACTTGATGACTTTGCTGCGGGTGACTCGCTTGCAGTCTCGAGAATTTTGACGGGTTTCTCCTTGTAAGTTAGATCACCGCAAGCTGTATGGCCTCTAGGCACCGTGTCTCTTAACGGAACATCGGCCATGTCGGCATGACACTTCTTCACCGAGAAACGTGGAAGACATCATGAACTCCGGACAATCCTTCCGCAATTCCAACTTGTATGCAACTTCTCCACGACGCTCGAGGATTTTGTAGGGCCAATGAATCGGGTGCTAACTTTCCTTGACTCCAAACCTCTTGATCCCACGAAGTGAGACACACGAAGGTATGCTCGGTCTCCCACTTCGTAAGTCACCTCCTTGCGCTTCTTGTCGGCATAACTCTTCCGTCGTGATCGTGCTATCTTGAGCCGGTCTCAATTAGCTTGACTTTCTCTTGAATCCTTGATAAGATCGGAACCAAAAGTGATCGATCTCCAACACTATCCCACAAAGAATGGTGTTCGCACCTCCTTCCGTATAGAGCTTGAAAGGGCCATCTTCAAACTGGATTGATAACTGTTGTTGTACGAGAACTCTGCGTCGGCAAATTGTCATCCCAGCTAGACCCATAGTCTAGCACACAAGCTCTCAACATGTCCTCCGTAATCTGATTGACTCTCTCGGTCATCCATCATGCGGATGAAAGGCTGATCAATTCCAGCCTCGCACTCCAAAGTTTCATGCAATTGCTTCCAAAACTTTGAGGTAAACTGCCCTCTATCGACACGATTTTCCTCGGAACTCCATGCGATATCGATCCTGGTCATGTATATCTTGGCCAACTTGGCACTGGTATAGGTAGTCTTCACGGGAATGAAGTGAGCTACCTTAGTCAAACGATCAACTACTACCCAGATAGAATCATAACCTGAACGGGTCCTGGGTAATCCTGTGATGAAATCCATACCAAGTTTCTCCCATTTCCAATCGGAATCGGCAAAGGTTGAAGTAACCTGCTGGCTTCGATGTTCTGCCTTTACACGCTGGCAAACATCGATACGGCTACGTACTCGGCAATGTCCTTCTTCATACCTGTCCACCAGAAACTTTGCTTCAAATCCAGGTACATCTTGGTGTTGCCGGGGTGAATTGAGTACGGGGAATCATGAGCCTCCTGAAGAATTAGCTTCCTGAGCTCGGGATCATTGGGCACGATATATCGATCCTCAAACCAAATAGTTCCATGTTCATCCTTTCGGAATCCTTTAGCTTTTCCTTCCTCCATCTTTTGCTTAATCTCATCGATTTCCTTGTCCGACTTCTGGGCTTCACGAATCCTTTCGGTCAAGGTGGACTGAACTTCCAGAGTTGCGACAAATCCTTTCGGAACTATCTCCAGTCGGAGATCTCTGAGGTCATCGACCAACTCCTGGGGTAATCCTCCTGCGGTAAGAGTATTTACATAACTCTTACGGCTCAAAGCATCTGCTACAACATTGGCTTTACCGGGATGGTAATGCAATCTCATGTCATAGTCCTTTATCAACTCTAGCCATCTCCTCCGCCGAGGTTCAATTCCTTCTGCGTGAAGATATATTTCAAACTCTTGTGATCCGTATAGACATCACAACGATTTCCAATGAGGAAATGTCTCCAGTGTCTTGAGTGCATGCACTACACCGCTAACTCCAAATCATGCGTGGCATAATTCATCTCATGAGGCCGTGCTGTCCGGAGGCATAAGCTACAACCTTACCTTCCTGCATCAATACTCCTCCGAGTCCTTGACGAAAGCGCCACAATAGACCTGGTATTCCTTATGTATGTCCGCAATATCAACACTTGGGCTGTGACCAACCGTTTCTTCAATTCTGAAAACTGGCTTCACATTCCTCGGTCCAAACATACTTGGCTTCCTTCTTCAACAGCTCACCATGGGCTTGGCAATCTTTGAGAAGTTCTCAATGAACCTCCGATAATATCCTGCGAGTCCGAGAAAACTGCGGATCTCCTTGACTGAGGTGGGTGACTGCCAATCGGTGACTGATTCAACCTTGGCGGGATCAACTGCTATTCCTTCTCCTGAAATAACATGTCCGAGGAATCCAACTTCCTTCAACCAAAATTCACATTTACTGAATTTGGCATACAACTGATGTTCTCGAAGTTTCTCCAGAACTAGACGCAAATGTTCCTTATGCTCTTCCTCGCTCTTGGAGAATATCAATATGTCATCGATGAACACCACGACAAACTTGTCCAAATACTCCATGAACACCTTGTTCATCAAATTCATGAAGTATGCAGGAGCATTAGTCAATCCAAATGACATGACGGTATACTCATATAAACCATACCTGGTAGTGAAGGCTGTTTTGGGTATATCCTTTTCACGAATTTTCAACTGGTGATACCCTGATCGAAGATCGATCTTAGAGAATACCTTGGCTCCAACAAGCTGATCAAACAAGTCATTGATCATCGGCAGAGGGTACTTGTTCTTGATGGTTACTTCGCTCAATGCACGATAATCCACAACCATCCTCAAGCTTCCATCCTTCTTCTCTACCAAAAGAACTGGGCTCCCCAAGGTGATGAGCTTGGGCGAATATATCCTTTCTCCAATAACTCATTTATTTGCTCCTTGATTTCTTTCAACTCATTCGGTGGCATCCGATAAGGTCTCTTGGATATTGGGGCTGTGCCGGCAATAACTCAATCGAAACTCAATGTCTCCGTCCGGTGGCATTCGGGTAATTCCTCCGGAACACATCGGGAAATTCTTGCACCATCGGCACTTCCTCCTGAACAACTCCCGTGAGGGAATGCACTGATTCTTCATCTGGCTGTGCTGGCTACATACTTGATCCTCTTCGCTCCGGGTGGTGAGCAGAATAGACTTGCTTGCACACCAATGTTCCTTCATACTTTGACAACCAATCCATGCCTAGGATTACATCCAAGGTCTGAGTTTCCAACACTATGAGTTCTACGGAAATTTGTGATTCCCGATGTTGAGGGTTGCGGACAGCTTAAACCTGCCATCATTTCTCCTCCTGCGGGCCCGACGCGAGGGGGCTTCTAAGGGTTCTAGTCGTAATCCGTACTTATCCACAACTACCCTTGATATGAATGAATCGTTGCACCGAATCAAAGAACCAAAACTGAACGTGAATTCAATAAAACTTACCAACCACAATGTCCGGCTGATCATAGACGTTCTCCACGTCGATGTGATTCACTTGAGCACGAGGGAAGGATTGGGCTTCTTCACGAGCCTCCATTGCCATTCCTGCTCCTCCGCTTGGCCTCCGGGCAGTCGGTGGCGTAGTGCCCTGTCTTCCGGCACTTGAAGCGGTGATGTGGCTCAGATCCTTGAGCCGGGCAGAACGGTGCTGATTGCCATTACCATCGCCATTGCCATTGCCATGGCCTGACTTGTTGTCCTGGCTGCGGTTGTTTCCATTTCCACCATGGTTATGACCTCCATGGTTGTGATGGATGTGCCCTCCCGAGTACGGTGCATAGCGGGCTTCGCTGAGCTCTGAATTGTGCTTCCCGGCTGTACTTCCGCTTGCGGTTTTCTATCTGCTGCTGCTTGCCTTCCAGAATGGTGGCCTTGTCTACCAGCTCCTGGTAGTTGTTGAAAGTAGCCACAATAAGCTGCATGCTCAATTCATCATTGAGTCCTTCAAGGAACTTCTCCTGCTTGACGGCATCAGTAGCCACATCATCAGGGGCATAGCGAGCAAGCTTGCTGAATTCCTCCACGTACTGTGCCACAGTACGGTTCCCCTGGCGCAAGTTGCGGAACTCACGCTTCTTCAGACTCATGGCTCCAGATGAGACATGAGCAGTGCGAAAGGCCTGCTGGAATTGATCCCAAGTGATGCCACCCAAGGGAAAAGTGGCGGTGTAATTCTCCCACCAAGAAGCTGCAGGTCCATCCAGTTGATGCGCGGCAAAGCGCACCTTTTCAGCATCAGTGCATCCAACGGTGACTAGCTCTCTTCCAATCTTGCGGAGCCAGTCGTCAGCCACAATCGGCTCAGTGCTACTAGAGAACACTGGCGGATTCAACCTCAGAAATCGAGTCAAATTGTCCACAGTGGGTGGTGGTGGTGGATTGTTGGCGGGGTTGTTCTGATTCTGAATCAGGAGCTGCATCAGTGCATTCTGCTGCTGGAGCAGCTGGGTGAGCTCCGGCGGGAAACCAGTGTCACGTCTCGGAGGCATCTGGTGTTTTTGGAGTGGGTGAGAAGATTAGAATAGAACAATGGTCTATGAGAATAACACTACCCATATGAATGCACAATCATAACACACCAAACATTTATTCATTCCACTCAAACATGGTTCAAACTCGATTACAAAAGCTCATGACTAATCGAAGGGAAAACATCGGCCTAACTGATCGAAAAAAAAGGAAATAAAAGATAACATGGTGGTCGACTAAAAAGTCTTCATCAGTGGCGCCTCCTCTTGGGGTTTCCTTCAGTGGTACTCCCTTCAAAATCCTGATCATTGCTCACGAGGGGTGCTTCATCTCCACTCGGGTAAAGGTCCTCTCCCAAGTCCATCTTCTCCTCAATCGCGGCAAGCTTCATCTTCAGGTCGTCGACTATCTCCATGAAGTCCGTGATTTCTTCCTCATGGCCAAGGAAATCTGCGCGTGCCTTCTCCTCCAGCTCCAGCCATGGAACAAAAGCTTCCGTGTGTCTTGAGTTCTGGCGAGCTGAATCTCCGTGTCCCGAGAAGACACTCCAAGTCCCGGATGTAGGAGAGAGTGGAATCGTCCTCGATGGTACGGATGATATCTCCATTCCTTGCCTGCGAGAAACCATGGCGAGTCTCGAGTGATCGAGCTCGGTCTGTACTCCTCTCGGAGATGTCCAAGTGCTCGGTAGATCGCCACGTCCCTTCCGATGATCCAGTTGAACTCGGTGAACTCAAAGTTGATAGGCTCCGTCGTCCTCCAAAGGTCCTCCACAGGATATGCACCTCAATCCATGAGCGGTGTCCGCTCGGAAGTGCATTAGTTGGTTTCCCGTGATCGAGGGCGAGCAATCTTGAGCAGCTTCACCATCTGGACCAGCTTTCTTCCAAAGGGCATCGCCTCATCGGGCTGGCGTAACTCCGTAGCAAAACTGGGGTGAACTCGACGCCATCTAGAATGTTGCAAAGGGAGAAGAGTCGAATAGATCGGGAAGAATTATAGAATGAAAGAGGGTTCAAAGTAAATGGTCTCGCTATGGCTTTCCGATCCTAGGGTTTACGATCCTACGGTCAGCGTGTGCTCGATACCATCTCTCAGAGCGACCTGACCCAAATCGGTCAAATCTACGTATGCATACCATCCCAAGATCATGCCGGTACTCACAAGACATCGAATAAGTAATCAAAGTTCAATCACACCTGAATATCATTAATCGATTCTCATATAGAGTCTTTATTACAAGGAATAAATTCGCTCAAGGCCAACTCATGAGAAATAAACTATAAATGCTGCGAAGCGTCGAAGGTAAGCGAGTCCATCCGACTCAAAGGGCAATCGCCAAGCGCGGGCGTAGCCTCACTCTGATCGGAATATATCTCGCAACATAATACGTTGCAGCCATATAGGTCAGCTTTTGGAATAAGCTGGCAAGTCAAGAAGAATAAATAATAAAGTTACTAACACTATATGCATTTTGGCTGTGGAGCTCTAAGTTTCATCATTTTGCGAAAAGCCAATTTTATCCTACTACAGTGGACTTATTTGCAAATTACTACAAATTGTTGGTAGTTATTGAGATGGTTCCGCCAACCAATATCTCGTTTCCAAAGTATTATTAAGTCATAAACCCATCAAATTAATCCATTAAATTTAGTGTTGAGATATCCGAATACTTCCAAGGTCCAGATGCTCAAATGTCCGTAACCGGGGACACGGCTAATCGATTAGGTTATAACACTCTGCAGAGGTTTGCGACTTTCCCGCAAGAATCATTCCCTCCTTTAAAGTCTTCGCACTTCATGGTGTTTGAAGGCGGACGAATGAAACAGGGTCTTCCAAAGAGTTCTTCCGCCACCGCCGGTACCCATCCAATCCTACCGTTCGTCTACTTCTCGTAGTACCGCCCAGCCAGCTTCACTACAAGGGTCAACCCAGCCAGAGCCCATAATGGCTTGCGGCTGCACAGTAAGCTTCGGTCATGGGGCATCCATCCTTCTCTTCGTGGCTGGGTGAAGCTTTCCATGAGGATGTCATGGCGCTTCTCCATGCATCCCGCCACCACTGGGTGCTCCAGGTGCCCACAACCGTCCTCCACCCAAAGAGTGATTTTCGAAGTCCATCTTGATCATTGTAGTCCATGGGTTGTCATCATCATTGACTCTCACATCTTGCTTATGAACTTCACTCATCCCAAATCCGTCTCTGAGCATAGCAAAATAACTACCACGTCCGGGGTCATGGTAACAAGGGATTGGTTCATCCTACCACATGATACTACTCAAGTTTAATGACTTCAAGATTTCACTACTGCATGCAATGGTGGGGTGGTGACAACTACTAATGCACAAAAACATAGGTATAGAAATAACATGATCAAAACTTGCCTTGCTGATGATCCTCGTAAGCTAAAGAGTCGAGTAGCAAGCTTAGCACTCAGAACTCTACCGAGACAAACAATAGCACAATAAGCATAAAGCAAGAGGATCACACAAGATAACAAAAGTAACATAGCACAACAAAACAATCAAAACCAAATCAAAAGGAAAACTCAAAGAAATCAAATTCAAAGTTTTCCCTATTCCAAACAATAACAAAAATAGTTTTATATAACAAAATTCCTTAAAATAACCTAATCATGGTTTTAGGTTAACTTAACAGAAAAGGATTAACTAAGCAACTAGGAGCAAAAAGAATTAATTAAATAGCTATTATAAAACTCACTTTAGGCCTAATCCAATTTCTATTAAGAAAATTAATTTAAAACTTTTATTAATTATAAATAAAAGTTCATCTAATGGAGTGACAGAAACTAACCTAGAATAACTAATCACAAGTTAAAAATAAATTAATTTACTAATTAATTAATTAGGAAAACAGGAAATAATCAATTAATTAGGATTAATAGGATTCTGCCTAGAATTAATTATTTATTAATCCTAAAATACCAAAGTTAATTTCTAGGGTTTGGCAATATCAAAATAAAGTGATGACAAAAGAATCATGCAAAAATAATTTTCTAACTAAAACTATAGCAGATTTGCTATTCTGACTAAAACAATATTAAAGCATTTTAATTATTTTAACATAGCTAAATATATGTTTTTCAGAAACTACATAAAATTTGCAATCCAACAAAAAAGAATCACTCAAAAATATTAAACAGAATAAAAGATATACATTTTGAAAATTGAAACTATTCGCTAAAACAGAAAATCAAAATAAAAAGAAAAAGCCCAATGGGCCTATCTCAGCACTCTGTATGTAGTTTAGTCTAAACGGGCCTAGGGTTTAAACTAACGAACCGGCCAAATAAACAAAACCTAAACTAAAATAAAAACCGTTAAGGCGGCGGTTTTCTAATAAAACATACCCTTCGGGGGCTTCTAATCCTAACCATAGGTTTAGGATCGAACGGTGGAGGTGTTTTCCGGGGACTCACCGGACTCCGGCGACGGCGGCGGCGGCGGCGAGAGTGCTCCGAGGGCTTCGAGCGTCGGCGAGCTTCGGCGAGACGTCGGGGAGATGCGGGGGAGCTCGGGGGAGGGTTCGGTGGTGTCGGGGAAGGTCGGGGTGGACTAGGGTGGCGTCGGCGGTGGTTTTGGCGGCGGTGGCGAGCTCGGTGCTCCGGTGAGCTCGGGAGGGAGAAGGAGAGGGGTTCCGGCGAGGCTAGGGGGGGAAATGGGGTGCGGAGCCTCGGGCTTATATAGCCAGGGGTCGGGCGAGGGGCGAGGGTGCTGGGCTGGCTCGCTCGGCTGGGCTGGCCCTGGTGGGCCGGCTTGGCTGGGCCAGGTGCGGAGTGCGGAGGGGTGAGGTGGCGCTGGCTGGGCCGGGGGTGGCCTGGCTGGCGCCCCTGGGTCTTTTTCCTTTATTTTTTTAATTAAAACAAAAACAAAAATAAAACCTAAACTATAAATATTTTATATAGGGTATATATATACCAAAATGATCAGGGGAATATTCCCTTTCATTTGAACATTTTTCCAAAGGCAAAATCCAAACTTTATAAAAATCCATTTTTCTCAATTTCAAATAAAATTTCAGATTTGAATCCAATTCTTTTGGCATTGTTTCCTCTGATATTTTTTTGGAGTGTCATGTTTGCTCCTCTCATACTTTTGATCAAGTATTTATCAGGCTTAGTTTTTTTGAATTGTTTCCCACATGCCAAAGTTTGGAATTCAAATTCAAATAACTCTGAAACTTCAAATGGCATTCAAATTCAAACAGGATGCATAGGATGCTTAGCTATAATTGTAAAACATTCCAAATAGGAAAATTTGGGATGTTACAAAAAGGCGATTCAAGTAGACCATGAAACCTACGCCGAGATTGTTGCAAACAATCCGAAAATTACGATAGAGGACTTTGAAAAGTTCAAGGAGACTTGCAATGAAGAAGATGCCAAGGCCAGGTCGGAGAGAGGCAAGCAACTGCAGGCAAAGAACATGGGGAACCACCACCTTGGAAGTCGTGGTTACACGGGAAAGAGGCCCGTGTGGGCTAAGGAGGATGCGGAACGTGAACGTCAGGGGATCCCAGACCCATTGGCCGAGTTCACCGACCAGCAGGAGTAGGACTTCATCAGGGCCCGATTCTCGTGGGACCCCAAGAAAAAGATTTTTTTCACCGACGGGCCGACTAGGAAAATCATGAGATTACTAGTAATTATCCTTTACCACTTTACATATTAGGTTCTGATCAACGAAGTCTACTACATTCTAGTCACATTCGTAAATGATTCACGGTCCATTTTGCAGAGAGAGCAACACAAGCTTGCGGCCGAGAGCGACTCGTCGACTCAGTCGTCGGTGAAGTACAAGTGGGACACTCCTTTCAACCGGGCCATGAACATAATGGTGGGACACCTGCCCGGCCAGCGGCCTCAATATGGACGTGTGCATGGCGCCAGGGATGGGGCCACTTGGAAGTACTATTATAGCGAGGACCCCGAGACCAAAATACAGAGAAAGAAGTTCAGTCAAGTGACTATCAACGAGAAGGTGGCGCGGGCGATGGAGAAAGCAAAAGCTGAGACCAAAGCTGAGATAATTGCTGCCTGTAGATCTGATTTCGTGGATGCCTTTACAAGCTTGATTCCAACAGTGGTCACATGGGTGCAACAAAATCCAAATGCGCCATCAAGTGATTTTCCCATGCCCAGCTTCACCGGGAGCAACTCAATGAGCATCACACCCATACCCATACCTAGTATGGCAACCGCACCCGCACCTCCTCCAGCACCTGCTCCTCCGCCCAGCTCTCACAGCAGCCCTAGCTCCGTCTCTGGCTTGAATGTCGGGCCATCGACATTGGCTGAGCTCGACGCCCTCATGGTAAATACGCGTCGTCGCACCTTCATCAACTCAACTAATTAATTCATCTTCAGTTGCCATTCTTTTTGGATCTCTGATGCAGTACGTATATGTCTTTGTAGGCCGACTCCACTCCGTGCACCCTCCTTTACAACATGAAGGGCGGGTTGGTGGATGTGGGGAAGGGTACTATAGTGAAGCCTAAGGATCGATTGTTTCACCGCCGGCAGATGCCTGATAACGCATTAAGGGTCTCTGTGGCGAGTGTGAAAGCAGGCTACGAGGGTCTCCCTCGTTCGATACAAACCGATGGAGAGGATGACGAGACCCCTACGCAGCTTGGCCAATGCAAAAATTGGCCGATCCTGTGGCCAAAAAATCTTCTTCGTGTCGAGGTGGCCGGGAGCACACCAACGGGACCTCAGGAAGGTATGACCACAACACCACCTACACAAGTACAACCATCGTCTGTGCTGCTTGCTGAGATCGAGAGACCTGAGGAAGGAGGGCCAACCGTTTTGCCGGCAGATGATGCCATCTGCCCCATGGAAGAGGATAGGGATCATGACATGGAGGAGGCCGACGATGACCCTAACCAGTATTTCAATACTGCCTTTGACAACGAAGTAACAATGAGTCAACCATATGAATATAAGATGGATGTACCAGAGCCGGAACGTCCTCGGGAGTGCAAGAAGTCTTTGTTCATGCAATCCTCGCAGGACACGCCTCCAGATGTCGGCTCCACCCAAGCTCAACTACATATCCAGAGTCGTCCAATGCTGAGCCCGGCAACACCAGGGGTGGTGCTCAGGGAGGGTTTGACAGACCCACCAGCACCTCAGCCCACCAAGAAGAAGCAAAGGAGGAGACCGGCGGCGAGAAAATCCAATAAAGCTGGCAATGTTGGTTCTAGCAGCCAGCCGCCTTCGACCAAGGTTGACCATGTACCGATTAAACATGCGCCATTAATCCATGTCGCGGGATAGCCAATGGTATCGGCGAATGCACTAGCTGCCATAGAAGGGGATCTCAGGAGACTCCATGACCATGTGCTTTCGACAGAGAGAAGCCTCCTCGCCTCGGATGATCCAGGATACCCACTCTATACGATTCTTGTGCCGAGCAGTTGCAATATGTATGTCCACACATGCCACGCGGACCTCTTCTTCCTGAGGTTTGATTACATCTTCCAGATGTTTCAAATGAGGACACTTGATTTTACGTTTGTCGTCCTGTATGCGCTGCACATGAACTACATCGTCAGGAGAGAGCAAGTCACCGGTCTTGCGGTCGCGGACCCATACTACATGCATGAGGGCTTCTTGTCAATCAACGACGCCAACCGTCAATATGTGAGTTAGTACATCGAAGAATTCTTGGTCAGCAATAAGGACAAAGAAACGATTCTCCTACCTTACCATCCTAGGTAAGTCATCCGCGGATAGCACTATAACACATACATTCTATCATGCATTTCAATAGTTACTTTGCACACATGGAGGCTAAACTTGATCGTGTATTTTGCGCAGCGGGGGGTGTCGTGCCGTTCTCATTGTTCTTTACCCGCGTTACTCCCGCGCTCTATATTTGGACCCGTCAAAGAACATACAAAAAAAAGATTACACACACATAAAGTATGTTCGGACAGAGCTATGCTGGGCTTCATGCGGGTGGCTACATCAACACAAAAAACAAATAAGGCCGGGCTTTGTTTCAGCCACAAGATCGACTTCGCTGCATCCAGAACCGCAAGAAGTGAGAATGATGGATTCTACGTCATCCATCTAATGATGGAGTACAGAAGGGATGTGCAATCACTTTGCATGAAATCTTCATCCGATACCCATATCTAGAGATGGGCCAAAGCCTTTGGAGCCGTGCCAGATAATCGACTTCGAAATGATTTCTACCGGATCCAACAGGAAATTGCGTCCATCATCACCAAAGATGTCCTCGAAGAGAATGGGATGTTCTACGCCGGCCCAATATCACGAGCTGACATCCGAACCCGCATTGCCCTACAGCGTCAGGACATGACGCCTTTCACTAAGCTTGGGTGCACCCTTCCAGATATGGACATATGGGAAGAGTGCACTGCTTAAAAACAATGTGTTTGTTTAGTTACTTGTTACTTTCTGTACGACGAAACTTTGAATCTCTCAGTACGACAAAACTATTAGATGTATGGTGCCGCGCTCTAGTTAATTACTTTCGGTACGATAAAATTTGTTAACTATGTTTACTATATATGTTGCTTCTATTTCATAACTGTTTTGTTGAATTAAGCTTCATGGTATATATATGTGCATCTCGGCGGTATATAGATCAACGATGGCGAGGAAGTGGTATGCCGTGTATGTAGGGCATGTTCGGTGTGTATGATGAGTGGCAGTGTCAAAGCCCAAGTCATCGGCTTCTCCGGCGGAAGCCGAAAGGGTTTGATAGTAGAGCGGAAGCCGAAGCTAGTTACTTGAGATTTATAGCACAACAGGGGATTCAAAACCAGCGCCGCTGCAAAAACTACTACATAACACCGCTTTTGGTCATCGTGATCGCTCTTATCGTGTATGTCTTAGTTTAGGTAGATGATGAAACATGTGTCTACGATGACAATGCAAGAGACATGTCATCACTAACTTGTATTGCTATTTCGAGATGATGATGAGATCGACATCATTTGTGTTGAGACTATGTTGATATGATGAGACTATGTTGTACCACTTCGATGATGATGATGAGACATTCCTTTTTCATATAGTTCCAGTGTATGTGTATGTTGTAACAATATAAAACCTGCAAAAATACGAATACAACAACATAAAAAAAGAAAATACTAGCAGTAGCGTGGGGTATTGGAGTAGTAGCAGCGCTGCTTACCAGTAGCATTTTTTTGAAGGGCCACGCTACTAGTATTAGCAGTAGCGATGGACAGAGGCGTGCTACTGTTAGATATAGATAGCAGTAGCGCTGGTTCAAACAAGGGCTACTGCTAAAAAATAGCTGTAGCGCTGTAGTAGTAGCGCACCTGCCCGTGCTACTAATAGCCAAAAAACTAGCGCTACTGGTAAGGGTTTTCCTAGTAGTGAAATAATCTCCTTTGCTTGCATCCCATGTCTTGGCCGGCGTTTTCCATAAGGTATGTAGCTCCTCTTTCAGTAACCCGAGATACAGATTTATATCATTTCCCGGTTGTCTCGGCCCTTGAATAAGCATAGCCATGTGTATGTATTTTTCCTTCATGCACAACCAGGGGGGAGGTTGTACATCCATACAAACACGGGCCATTAGCTTTGATTGGTGTTCTGGTTGCCAAATGGATTCATGCCATCACTACTAGCTCCAAGCACGATGTTCCTTGGATCATTTGGGAAAAATTCAAATTCAGCATTTAATGCTCTCCACTGGCTAGCATCTGTGAGGTGTCTCAGCTTCGGCTCATCTCCGTCATTTGGCTTCACCCTCTCCGCGTGCCAGCGCATAAGCTTTGCTTCCTTAGGATCTACGAAATACCGATGTAGACGCGGAGTGATCGGAAAGTACCATACAACTTTTTGTGGAGCTTTCTTTCCGGCCTTTTTATATCGTGAAGCATTGCACTTTGGACAGATGGTTTTTTCCGCGTGCTCGTTCCTATATATGATGCAATCATTGATGCATGTGTGATATCTAATATGTGGCAGATCAAGAGGGTACATGATTTTCTTTGCCTCCTCGACACTAGTAGGACACAGGATTCCCGCGGGAAGAACCTTCTTTAGATACTTCAGAAGCTCATCCAGGCTTGTATCTGTCCATTTGTTTTTTGCCTTCGTCTTTAGAAGTTCTAGTGTCAAACTCAAGCGGGTCACCTCGGGATTGCAACCATCATACAAAGGAGTCATCGAGTCTACCTCCAGTTGCGCCAGTTTGGCCTCCTCTCTTGAAGCAGCTCTGTAGCTAGTCATCTTCTTGCGAAGCAGGTCTCGAACATGTGGGTCCCGCATGGCTGAACTTAGTAGCGACGAAGACGGCGGCGTGTCCACGTCTTCTCCGCCTTGAACTGCCTCTTCGCCATCGACATTTCCGAGGCCGTCTTCCTCTTCGGGCACATAATCGGTCATCTCTTCATCTCGTGGCCCCATGTCGTTATTTCCTGCCCCGTCGACATCCTCATCATCATCATCATCATCATCATCATCATCATCATCTTCACTTATCCACCGAGTATGGCCATGCATGAAACCATACATGAGCAGGTGCACCTTGAATTTACCACCCTTAAAGGGGTCGAGCCTGACTCCTCCTTTGCATTTTTGACACGCACATAAAACATCCGTCAGTCTTTTTTCATACATGTCATCCACAGCGGATTGCTAGTATCTTTCCACCATCCTTCCATTGACCTTCATGATCACCTGCGCACGGAGAAAATATTATAACCACGTATATATGCATGCATGGATCAAATTCATACAAAAATTTGGCATGACCTTCCCTAAACATAGGACATATTGAGTTTGCATGCCCGAAATTTCGCCGAAACGGAATTGAATCGACATTTCGGCAATACATAGGCAACTCATGTCACCCACATTATTTCATCAAATACACAATGTAGGCAACTCAAATTATGCCACACACAATTCGGTATATATATTCTCATATCGCCGATATATATATATAGTTTCGGTCCAATCCACACAAACACCTTTTTTTGCTCACCTATGTGTCGGGAGGGATATCGAGCACCTTTCTTCTTAATTACCTAGTAGCTCTGGATATATAGTTCTAACTAGCTAGCTAGCTAGCTAGGGAGGGAGAGAGCTAGCTATCTAGGGAGATAGTGGGAGAGGAGAGGGAGAGAAGAGGGAAGGCATTAATGGAAGAGAGGGGAGGGCAAAGAAGAGGGGGATGGAGGGCATTAATGGAGGGGTGGTGGTGGAGGGCACAAAGAAAAGGGGGGTGGTAGAGGGCAAAGAAGAGGGGAGGGAGGAGGCTGTAATGGAGGGGGAGGAGGGGCAAAGAAGAGGGGGAAGCATTGAAGAACAAGCAAGTGCAAGAGGGAGGGGGAGAAAGAAAGGGGGGAAGAAGAGGGAGAGGGGGGGGGGGGAAGGAGGCAGATATTTTTGCTGGCGACCATAGCAGTAGCGCGGGGCACCAAAGCCCGCTACTGCTGTGTGTGCCAGCCAAAATATCTACTGGTACATAAAACTATATATAGCGCTTGCCCAAAAAACGCGCTACTAGTAGAAGACTACACATAGAATAAGTAGCAGTAGCGCTTCTTGGTGGCCCCACGCTACTGCTATTTTCTTAACAGTAGCGCTTGTTAGTGTACAAACGCTGCTACTATGTTTTTGCCGGGGGGTGTGGTGTGGCTTACTTACCAGTAGCGTGCCCTCTAGAAACCAATGTTGCTGCTAAGTTGTACCAGTAGCGCGGGTTGTAACACACGCTACTGGTAATTATCAGTAGTGTGAGCTCCAAAACACACGCTACCGGTAAACTTCCATGTATAAGCCTTTTCCTAGTAGTGAACAAGCATTATATTACATAACAACTCTGTTTCATAATACAGGACAAGACAACATGAATGTATTCATTCAAAGATAACATCCTTAGCACATTGCTCCGCCACAAGGCGGGATCCCTCCAAGACATTGTCAAAATACAGCTCGCGCGTGCGGTGCTCCTTGCCCACGGGCGGTCCCTCAGTCACAACCTTCGCAGCATCCATTTTCACCCAGTGCATCTTGATTAGGGTAAAAGCCATTCGTGCGCCCTCGATGCAGACCGACCGCTTGATGGCATCAAGCCAAGGGCAGGCACTGACCAGCTGCTTCATGAGCCCGAAGTAGCTGCTGGGCATAGCTTCGGTAGGCCATAGCCGGATTATTAAATCCTTCATGGCTAGTTCGGCCACCCTATGCAGTTCGACCAGCTGTTTTAGCTGATCGCTAAAGGGCACCAGATATTCTGGCGCAAGGTATTGCGACCAAAATAGCTTCTCCGTAGAGCTCCCCTCTTTGGCTCGGAAGAATTCTGCAGCGTATGAAACGCTGCATGGCAGATCCACAAACGCCCCTGGAGAACTCCAAATCCAGGTCAGTAAGAGGAACCTTTTCTTCACATATTTGCTCTCAATAATAAAGGCCTTACCCGCGGCGATTTTTCTGGCCTCCTGGATTTCCTGGAGGGCACCCTGGGCTTCAACCCGGGCATCGTGTGCGCTTTGGCGGGCCTTGGCAAGTTCGGACTCTTGATCCGCAACGCTGCGCTCCAAGGAATCACATTTCTTCAAGGTGTCCTGGAGCTCCTGCTGGACCTCGCTGACCCTGGCATCATGCTCTTCGTGGGTGCCTTTTTCCTTTGCTGCTCTCTCCTCGGCCTCGGCCAGAGCCTTCTTGAGGGCCTCCACCTTGGTCGCCACTCCTAATAGATATCATAGCACTTTAGTCAGCACAAATCATTCATCCTTCCTGAAAATAGACAAGGTTACTGCATACCTTAACTGTCTTCCAGCTGTTTCTTCACACGACCGAGCTCCTCGTTGGTCCGCTCCAGACTCTGCTTCAGTCCGGAGACCTCAGCAGTATGAGAGGTCGTAGCTAGCAGCGATGCCTGCTTATTCATATAGACATATCAGATTAGTCTCCTGCGAAAATTATTTGATCCTCTGTTCGGCTTTTCTTTCCGAACACCGGACAGAGTTTCAGGGGCTACTGTCTATACTGTGACATTCTTTTTTGCATAGTTGCGTTGCTTACCTCAAAGCCTGTTAGAAGGCTTGTGCAGGCTTCGGTCAGTCCGCTCTTCGCGGACTGGATCCTCTCAATCACCGTACCCATAAGGGTACGGTGTTCTTCAACAATGGAAGCGCCTCGCAGCGCTTCCAGCAAATTATCCGGTGCCTCTGGATGGACAGAGGTCACCGGTGGAATAGTTGCACCTCCTTCTTTCGAAAGAGGCGGCTCGCCTGATTCCGGAGCCGTGTGGGTCTCCGGAATTGTATTCGACCGGGGGCTGAATTGGATATGGCCCCCATCGTCAGGATCCATGGGGGTTTGCTCCCCCATGTGTCTAGCAACCGAAGTTTCACCCTCTGGTGCCGCCCTGACGGCCTCCTGAGTCTCTCCCTGGCCTGGGATCCTTCGGGACAACACCTCGGTGTTATCCATGGCCTTGGAAGAGGAGGTCGCTGGAAGGGTCCCACAGTCCATCGCCTCCGGGTCCAGCTAATCCCCCGAAGATGAGGATCGCACGAGGTTGGACCGAGCCGGACTACAAATACATGATTCAACACGTTAAAACAATGAAGTAGAGAGGCCGGATATATGAATGTGTCTGGGTACTCACGATTTGGCCAGGGGCTTGTCCCTGGGCCACCACTCCGAGCTGCTGTCGGTGGCCGTGGTGGAGCTGTCCGGAAGGGAAGCTTTCCCCTTCTTGTACGCCTCGGCCTCCAGACGCGTGTAGTCCGACCTTTTCTTTCTCCCCCCCCCCCTCAGGGGGAATGGCTTTCTTCTTCCTCCTCCTCTTCCTCGTCGTCCTCGGCGGCGGATGAATGAGTCTCGGCGTCTTCGGACGTCACGTCCGAAGCACCCTTGCGACGGAGACCACCTCTGGTCCCCTTGGCCTTTTTCTTGGCGTTCTTCTCCGGCGCTTGATAGGGTGCCAGAACCAGCATCTTCGTTAGAAGTGGAATTTCTGGGTCTTCGGGCAGCGGAGCAGGACAGTAAATCCGCTCCACCTTCTTCGTCCAGCCCTGAGAAAATCAGTAGGGAGACTTAGGCGTCTTCCTCGAGTGTGCAAGTAAATGGTACACCTTGAAAACATGAAAAAACTTACCAGACTAGCGGGATGGGCCAAGTCGTTCCCGCGGTCCTCGCTCGTAGCCGATCGCGTCTCGTTGGCCTTGAAGAGCACCTTCCAGATGTCTTCGTGCGTGGTGTCGAAGAACTGCAGCAAGGTCTGGTGCTTGGCCGGATTGAACTCCCATAAATGGCAAGTCCGGCGTTGACACGGTAGGATCCGGCGAATAAACATCACCTGGATCACATTGACGAGCTTGATATTCTTGTTTATCATGTTTTGTATGCACGTCTGAAGCGTTGTCAGCTCGTCTGCTGAAGACCATTCTAGGCCTTTCTCTGGCCAGGAGGTGAGCCACATCAGGGCTCAAGACCAAAATGCGGGAGCCGCGGCCCAGTTGGTGCCGCGCGGCTCTGTGACGTAAAACCACTTTGATTGCCACCCTTTGATAGTCTCCACGAAGGAGCCTTCAGGCCATGTGACATTGGGCATCTTGCTCACCATGGCGCCTCTGCACTCTGCGTGTTGACCACTCACCACCGTCGGCTTCACATTGAAGGTCTTTAGCCATAATCCGAAGTGTGGTGGGATGCAGAGGAAGGCCTCGCACACGATAATAAATGCCGAGATATTGAGGATGGAGTTGGGGGCCAGATCGTGGAAATCCAGCCCGTAGTAGAACATGAGAACGCAGAGGAACGGGTGGAGAGGGAATTCCACGGGCGCCGGCTCCGGTGGCAGCGGGGCGCGGGGAGATGAGGAGAGGAGGGGGGCGGGGTCCGGCCTTATAAAGGGGGGTCCCAGGGTGGACTCCGACTTGGGGGAGGGGTCCGGCGGCGGCGGGGAGTGCCCGGACTCCTTAGAGTCCGGCGGCGGCACGGCTTGCGGGCGGAGAAGGCGGCGCGCGCGGGTGGGCCGGCTAGGTTTCGGCCCAGTCGGTTCGGGAAACTTTTTTTTAATAATTTTCGACGCAGATAAAAATTCTAAAAAATATATAAAATAAATTCTAAAAATTCCGGAAACAATTTTCACCGTCCAAACCTAATATTTAGGACAAGATGAACATTTTTATGGACTAAAATGCAATTTTAAAAAATGCAAGTTTTCTCTAATTCAAGCAAATAAAATACAATTAAAATAATAATTTGATTTTAAAATTTCTTCTCCAATATTTCTCTTACATTGAAGAAGTCATGTTATCTTCTCTCATTTATTTTTATTATTGGAAATAATTGGAGAAAAATATTAAAATCAAATAGATCCTATTTTCAAATTTGAACTAAATTCAAATATGAAAATTTTGTGAAACCTCCAACTCTCTCCTTGGGTCCTTGAGTTGCTTAAGATTTCTAGGATCACAGCCAAAATGCAAAATAAATATGATATGCATATGATGATCTAGGTATAACATCCAAATTGAAAATTGGGATGTTACAAACCTACCCCCCTTAAGATGAATCTTGCCCTCGATATTCGGATTGGTCAGCAAAAAGGTTTGGGTGGTCCTTGCGAAGATCTTCTTCTCGCTCCCAGGTGGCTTCCTCTTCGGTATGGTGGCTCAACTGAAATTTGCAAAAGTTGATAACCTTGTTGCGAGTAATTTGGCTAGAAAACTCAAGAATCTTGACTGGCTTCTCGTCATAGGTCAGATCACTATCCAACTGAATTGCTTCCAGTGGCATTGTACCTCTCATAGGAATATTGGCTATTTCTGCGTGGCACTTATTCAACTGGGAAACCTGAAACACATAATGAACTCCTGACAATCCTTCGGGCAATTCCAACTTGTACGCAACTTCTCGTATGCGTTCCAAAACTCTCTATGGTCCCATAAAACGCGGTGCTAGCTTTCCCTTGACTCCAAAACGTTTAACTCCTCGAAGTGGGGACACACGAAGATATGCTCTATCTCCGACTTCGTAAGAAACCTCCTTGCGTTTAGTATCCGCATAACTCTTCTTCCTGGGCTGGGCTACCTTGAGTGGGTCTCGAATTAACTTAACCTTCTCCTCAAAATCTCTGATTAAGTCTGGTCCGAACAACTGTCGATCTCCAACTTCATCCCACGACAACGGTGTACTGCACCTCCTTCTGTACAAAGCTTCGAAAGGGGCCATCTTCAAACTGGCTTGATAATTGTTGTTATAGGAGAACTCTGCATAGGCAAATTGTCATCCCAACTAGATCCATAATGTAGCGCACAAGCTATCAACATGTCCTCCAGAATCTGATTGACTCTCTCGGTCTGTCCATCTGTTTGTGGATGAAAGGCTGTACTGAACTCTAGCCTGGTACCCAAAGTTTCATGCAACTGATTCCAAAACTTTGAAGTAAACTATATTCCTCTATTTGATACGATGGTCCTCAGAACTCCATGCAGACATATGATCCTGGTCATGTATATCTTTGCCAACTTAGCACTCGTATAAGTTGTCTTCACTGGGATTAAATGGGGTACTTTCGTCAAGCGATCAACTACAACCCAAATAGAGTCATAACCTGAACGAGTCCTAGGTAATCCAGTGATAAAATCCATGCCAAGTTTATCCCACTTCCATTCGGGTATTGGCAACGGCTGTAGAAATCCAGCTGGCTTCTCATGCTCTGCTTTAACTCTCTGACATACATCACATACTGCTACATATTCAGCAATATCCTTCTTCATTCCTGTCCACCAGAAACTTTCCTTCAAATCCAGATACATCTTGGTGTTTCCTGGGTGAATCGAGTAAGGCGAATCATGAGCCTCCTGAAGAATCAATTTCCTGATTTCAGGGTCATTAGGCATATATATATGATCCTCAAACCATAAAGTGTCGTGCTCATCCTCACGAAATCCTTTAGCCTTTCCTTTATCTCACCAATCTCCTTGTCCATCTTCTGGGCTTCTCTGATCTTACCCAACAAAGTGGACTGAATTTCCAATGCTGCAACATAACCTCTCGGAACTATCTGCAAGCATAGCTCTTGAAGGTCATCTGCCAACTCCTTAGGTAATCCTGCGGTCATGAGCGTGTTAACATAACTCTTGCGTCTCCACGCATCAGCTACGACATTGGACTTACCGAGATGATAATGCAATCTCATATCATAATCCTTTATGAGCTCCAACCATCTCCTTTGCCTAAGATTCAACTCCTTCTGCATGAAGATGTATTTCAAACTCTTATGATCTGTGTAAACATCACAACGATTTCCGATGAGAAAAAGTCTCCATGTCTTTAGCGCATGCACTACGGCCGATAACTCCAAATCATGCATAGCATAATTCAACTCATGAGGTCGAAGTTGTCATGAGACATATGAAACAACTCTTCCTTCCTGCATAAGCACACCTCCAAATCCTCGACGTGAAGCGTCACAATACACTTGGAAATCCTTGCGTTGGTCTGGGAGAATCAGCACTGGGGCTGTAAATAAACGTTTCTTCAA
This sequence comes from Aegilops longissima, assembly GCA_021605205.1. Classification (NCBI taxonomy): domain Eukaryota; kingdom Viridiplantae; phylum Streptophyta; class Magnoliopsida; order Poales; family Poaceae; genus Aegilops; species Aegilops longissima. Next base: position 430,115,868 of record CM038681.1, on the reverse strand, counting down.
CTCCTGAAAACTGGCCTCACAATCCTTAGTCCATTTAAACTATCCTTCTTCAATAACTCCGTCACGGGCTTCGCAATCTTTGAAAAATTCTCAATAGATCTCCGGTAATAACCTGCGAGTCCAAGAAAACTCCTGATCTCTCCCACTGAGGTGGGTGCCAACCATTTAGTGACAGATGCAACCTTAGTAGGGTCTACTGCTATTCCTTCTCCGGATATAACATGTCCGAGAAATCCAACTTCCTTCAACCAAAACCCACATTTGCTGAATTTGGCATACAACTGATGTTCCCTGAGCTTCTCAAGAATCCAAACGCAAATGCTCCGTATGCTCTTCTTCATTCTTCGAGTAGACCAAAATGTCATCAATGAACACCACGACGAACTTATCGAAAAACTACATGAACACCTTGTTCATCATACTCATGAAATAGGCAGGGGCATTAGTCAAACCAAATGACATAACTGTATACTCATATAGCCATACCTCATGGTAAAAGCTGTCTTAGGTATATCCTGCTCTCGGATCTTCAACTGGTGATAACCCGATCGAAGATCGATTTTGGAGAAAATCTTAGCTCCCTATAGCTGGTGAAACAAATCATTGATCATCGACAGAGGGTATTTGTTCTTGATGTCACCTCATCCAGCGCACGATAATCAACAACCATCCTCAAAGATCCATCCTTCTTCTCCACTAGAAGCATTGGGGCTCCCCAAGGTGATGAGCTTGGTCGAATATAACCTTTCTCCAGTAACTCCTTTATTATTTTCTTAATTTCCTCCAGATCCTTTGCGGGCATCCGATATTGTCTCTTGGATATTGGTCCGGTGCCTGGGAATAACTCAATCAAAAACTCAATGTCTTGGTCCAGTGGCATGCGTGGTAACTCCTCCGGAAATATGTGGGGATAATCCTTCACCATCGGTACTTCCTCCTGAACAACCCCTGATAAGGAATTCAGCTGAGTCCTCCTCGGCGCATGCCTAGACACATATACTTGATCCTCTTTCCTTTCGGGGTGGTGAGAAGAATTGATTTACTGGCGCAATCGATGTTTACCTCAAACTTGGATAGCCAATCCATGCCTAGTATCACATCCAATCCTTGTGATTCCAGAACAATCAGGTCGGTGGGGAAAAAATGTCTACCTATGGTTACTGGCAACTGATAGCATCCCCTACTAGCCATATACTCCGCTCCTGGGGAACTTACTAACATAGGTGACTTAAGGGCTACTGTTGGCAACTTATACTTATCCACAGATCCCCTTGATATGAATGAATGCGATGCACCGGTATCGAAAAGAACAAGTGCTATAAATGCATTAATCAAAAACTTACCGACAACTTCATCGGGCTGATCCTCAATCTCCTCCACATTGACGTGGTTCACCTGACCTTTGGTGAAGGGGTTGGGCTTCTTGGCAGAACCTCCATTGCCATTTCCATTGTTCGCTTCAGGACAATCATTGGCATAATGTCCGGTCTTCTGGCACTTGAAACAAGTAATGTGGCTCAGATCCCTCTTGGCTGGTGTTGAGGGGTTGGAACGGTTCTGATTGTTGCTTCCTCCATTCCCATTCCCATTCCCATTCTTGGGGCCGTTGTGGTTGTGCGAACTTGGTCCGTTGTGAGTGTGTCCTCCATGGTTATGAGTATGTCCTCCCGAGTACGGGGAGTAGTGGGGCTTCTGCTGAGCTCCAGAAGTATGCCTCCCCTGTCCATACTTCCTCTTGTGATTGTCAATCTGTTGCTACTTGCCTTCTATCATGAGGGCCCTATCTACCAACTCATGGTAGTTGTTGAATGTTGCCACCATCAACTGCATACTCAGCTCATCATCGAGTCCCTCAATAAACTTCTCCTACTTTGTGGCATCTGTGGCCACATCATCTGGGGCATAGCGTGCTAACTTGCTAAACTCATCCACATACTGTCCCACTGTACGACCTCATTGGCGCAAGTTGCGAACCTCGCGCTTCTTCATGCACATTGCTCCTGCTGAAACATGGGCGGTGCAGAAAGCTTGCTGAAACTGATCCCATGTAACTGTATCAATGGGGTAAGTGGTGGTGAAATTCTCCCACCAAGATGCTGCGGGTCCATCAAGCTGATGTGCGGCAAAGCGCACTCTCTCCACATATGTGCATTCTGAAGTGGTCAGCTCTCTTCCAATACTGCGGAGCCAATCATCTGCAACAATCGGCTCAGTGCTGCTAGAGAACACCGGCGGATTCAACATTAGAAAGCGGGCTAGGTTTTCAACATGGGGTGGTAGCGGTGGGTTGTTGTTGTTGTGTTGCCTTGGTTCTGGTTCTGAACTAGCATCTGCATCAAGGCATTCTGTTGCTAGATCAATTTAGTGAGCTCCGGTGGGAACACGAATCCATTGTCACGTCTTGGAGGCATCTGATGGGTTAGAAGGGGTGAGAAAATGGAATAGAATAAGGTCCAAGAGAGATTCACTACCCATATGCTCATGAGACAAACACAAACAATTCACTTCATTCAATAGCACACAAGGTTCACACAAAGGGTCTAACTACGATTACAAACTTGATCGATGCTAACTACTTGGAAGAATACTACTAGTAACATGGTGGTCGTCTAAAATTTTGATCAAAGGAAGACTCCATGATATCTGCTCCAGCTTCATCAACGTAGTCATCATCATTGTCTGTGTCGGTGTCGTCCAAGATGATGTAATCCTCCAAACGGATCTCCTTTGCTGGTTCTCGCTTATGATTCTCCACTGGTAGTCCTAGATTCTTCTTCAGATCTTCATGCTTCTCCAGTAGTATGGCAGTTTCTTCCTCATATCCATCGCGTGTAAACTTGAGTTCCTCTTCTAGCTCGTTCTTCTTCTTCATCTGATCTTCTTCATGTTGAAACATAGTTGATTCTCTTGTCGGCGAATGTGATCACCCATCTCTTGAATGTAAGCTGCAATTGATCCATCCTTCCTGGTAAGAATCATCTCCCATTCTTCGTCTCAGCAGCCACATATTTGGTAGATAGTGTTTTCCAGCTCCTTGTGATACACCTCACATATGCGTCCAAAAGTGATATGGGCTGACATGCTCTTTCCTAAACTCCAGCTTGGTGCATCCAGGTAGAAATCGACAGGCTCCATTGTTGGCGCGAACGTCCTGCAAGGTACCCATACCTTGATCTTCCGGCGCTCCTCCTCCAGTACAGTTGCAGAGGAAGTCCCAGTGAAGCTTGGTAGTCCGATGTTTAGGTAATTAGTGACTTCCTTCAAGTGTCATTCAAAAGGGGTGTCATCATCCGGCTGAGTGAACTTGTTCCCCGGGTCCGCCATCTATAGAGTAGAAATAGAGGATAATTAGAAATGAGCAAAGAAGAGAATTCATGTGGCTTATTCTAGTGGTCGCGTCCTATAGTCAGCGTATGCTCTGATACCATCTTGTAGCGACCACGACCCCAATGGACCGAAGTCTCTGTGCTTAAGTGTCATCCCTGGATCGGTAATGCTAACACGCACAATACTCGAGGAATTATAACAGAGTTCAATCACACACTTATTACATCGAGTCCTCATAAAGAGTATGATTACACAAAAATATCATGGCTGAAGGCCATCTAAACTAAATAACTGCGCAAGCTTCGAAGGTAAATGAGTCCATCAACTCGAACGGCATAGCTGAGTCCAAGACAATGACCTATCGCACCTTATTCGTCGTCTGAGTAGTCTGCAACATGAGACGTTGCACCCGTGTAGTTCAGCACATTGAATATGTTGGCAGCGCTACACTATAAAGCAATGAATGCAAGAACTATATCTACATGCAATATTTGGCTGGTTGAGGATCTAAGTTTATGATTTTTGCATAAAGCTAGTTTTTCCCTACAATAAATGTATAAATTTATTTAACTACTCCCAAGTTGTTCCAATATTTGAGAAGGTTCCCCCAACTCAAAATCCCAATTAAAACAAGTATCATCATTAAACCCAATCAGTTAATTAAGGAGTAATGAGATCAACAATAATATCCAATTCTAGATACTCAAGATGTCCATAACCGGGGACACGGCTAACCATGATTAGTTTATACACTCTGGAGAGGTTGTGCACTTTTTCCCACAAGACTCGACCGCATCCATGATCGGAAGATCGAGACTTAGTCTTTTTGAAACATTAACTCTCTACTCTGGGCAGACCGTTACACCTACTTTCCCTCTACATCTACTAGTCCACCTCTTCGAGAGCTCATACAACTTACTCAACTATGCCAGAGCCCATAATGTCTTGTGGCTGCACACGGAAGTTTCTAGTCATGAAATATCATATGATCCCTTTGAGCCTGGGTGGCGAACCGAGGAAAAATCACACGGGTACCCCGGGATTTCCCTTAATGGACAACACTAGGTTCCCCAGGTGCCCCAACCAATCCACCCAGATGTGTATTAAAGTTGCCACCTTAATGTTATCCAAGATTAACAACTCTCATACCTTCCATGTGAATCACGATCCAATCCCCGTCTACGAGCCTGGCTAAGCAATAATAAAGCAAAACATATATTCCCGGGGTGATCAAAAGGTATTAGGTTCCTACCCTCAATTACTACAACCAAACCATATGTTCCCAATCCTACTCACGCAAAAAAATTAGGAGCAATACTAATGCATAGTAAAAACTGGGTATAGAAGAGTATGATCAAAGTGTAACTTGCCTTGCTGACGATTTGCAAACTCTAGAGATTCGTAGTAACAAGCTTCGCACTCCGGGTAATCTAGCATAGACAAACAGTAGCATACATAAGCAATCACTCAAACAAAACAACGAGAAATTGAGAAAAGATCCAAAACAAACACTTAACAAGCAAACGGCTAAACTAAACAGAAAACAAAACCTAATAGCATTATTATCGTGTGGATTAGATCTTAACGGTAGGTACATGTGATTAGCTACGATTTCTAAAAGAAACAACTCAAACGGAGATACGAAACTCAAGATATGAACGAAACAAGATCGTTTACTAATATGAACTAAGCTCAGATTTTAATTTTTCAAAATCATGTTCAAGTTGATTAACTCGAAAGAAGAGATCGTAACGAAGATTTAGGCACTAGTTCCATCTAATTTGGACAAACGAGCAAAAAGTTACGCTAGTTATAAGATCAGGGGCTAAATCACGATAAAACTATTCGTGGAGAGGTCCCTGGCCGAAAATAAAACTAAAAAGAAAAATCTACCGTGCGAATGTTCATTAACAGAACTAAACGAACAAAAACCGTTCGTTAGAACAAACTATCCAGTGAACCTTTACTAATTAAACAAAACTAAAACGAAAAACCGATCTAATACTAAACTGATCTAAAAAAATAAACTGGAATAAACCGAACGGTTTTTATACCGTTTAACTGGAGAAAACCGGCAGCGGGCAGCGGCGAGATCCGGCGACTCCGGCAACGGGCGCGGGGCTGCGGGAGGCTACTGCTGGCGGCAGCGCTGATAGCGTCTTGGCGGCGTGGCGGCAGCGGCGACGACGACTCGGGTGGCGGCGGGGCGCGGGGCAATGAGGAGAGGAGGGGGCGGGGTCCGGCCTTATAAAGGGGGTCCCGGGGTGGACTCCGACTTGGGGGAGGGGTCCGGCAGCGGCGGGGAGTACCCGGAGTCCTCGGAGTCCGGCGGCGGCATGGCTTACTGGTAGGGAAGGCGGCGCGCGCGTGGGCCGGCTGGGTTCCGCCCAGTCGGTCCGGGAAACTTTTTTTTAAATAATTTTCTCCGCGGAGGAAAATCCTAAAAAAATAAAAAACTTTTCTAAAAATTCGAGAAACAATTTTCACCGTACAAACCTAATATTTAGGACAAGATGAACATTTTTCTCGACTAAAATGCAATTTTAAAAAATGCAAGTTTTCTTTAATTCAAGCTAATAAAATACAAATAAAATAATAATTTGATTTTAAAATTTCTTCTTCGATATTTCTCTTATGTTGAAGAAGTCATATTATTTTCTCTCATTTATTTTTATTATTGGAAATAATTGGAGAGAAAAATATTAAAATCAAATCGATCCTCTTTTCAAATTTGAACTATATTCAAATACGAAAATTTTGTGAAACCTCCAACTCTCTCCTTGGGTCCTTGAGTTGCTTAAGATTTCTAGGATCACACCCAAAATGCAAAATAAATATGATATGCATATGATGATCTATGTATAACATCCAAATTGAAAATTGGGATGTTATAGTCGAAGCATGGACTTTTCTCGGCGAAAGCCCTCCCGTTTAGCCAGTTGTATAAAGGACGTCCCTCGGGAGGAAGCGCGACGGGCGCCTCACCAGTCAGGAGCTGGAGCACCCTGCACAACGTGTTGGAGGGGAGTGAAGGCATCTGGAGCCTCATGGGGTCGTCAGGGCCGGTGAAGGCCCACATTGGGCGAGTATGGCACTAGAGCGGAGCGATGCGCCGCTTGACGAATTCCCTCACCACCATCGATGTCATCACCCCCGCCTCCTTCAGCTTGGCCAACCCGGAAAAGACATGTGCGAGCTGTGGGTCAGCCAGTCCGCGAGCCCCCAGTCAGAGCTCGGCTCCGCCGGCACCGATGGGATGAGGAGAAGTGGGTTGCGCGTGGTGGCGTCCGCATACACCCACTGCTTTAGGAACCCCCTCGCATCCGGGTGGAGCATGAAGTCGATGTCGGAGCCTGCAGTCGTTGCCACTGCGTGAAGCGACACGCACCCCGAGCGTTGCCTACTGTCGACCAAGTGGAGCGAGAAGAAATGGCAAAGTAAGGCCATGGATGGGGCAATGCCCAGGAAGGCCTCGCACAAGAAGGCAAAGGCGAAGAGGAGGATGATAGATCCGAGATCCAGATGCAGCGCATGGATCTGGTAGTGCGAGAGCACGAGGTTAAAGCAATCAAAGAACGGAGGCAGTATGCCGGCAAAAAGAGCATGGAGATAAAGGGGGATCTCGGTGGCCACCATGTCAGCTAAGGTCCCGGAGGCAGGCTAGACGTTCGTTGCTTTCCACTCATTGGAATCGGCGGCGATTGCGTGCCGGACCTTGTCCAGCCCCTCCTGGTTGATCATCATGGACTGGTTCAGCGCTGGTTCCGGCCCCGGCGAGGGCTCCGCGGCCGCAGAGGTGTTGCCCATCTTCTTCCTGGGAGCCATGGCGGCGAGGCGGGTCCGAGCTGTCCCAGAATCTAGCGAAGAGGGCACAAGTTTGTGAAGAGGAGGAGGAGCAGAAGGTAAGAGCACAGCGAGGCAATGATGGCTAAGGTGCAGGCACCGGGCAGTTGTCAAGTCAAGCAGTTGCCGAGGCGCGTGGGAAGTGAAGACGCCCACGTCCCATCAAGTGCAACGCATCAGCCTAGCCCGCAGGTGACTAGGGCCCGCGACGCTTCGCCCTTGGCCTTTGGCTTTGTCTCGAAGCCAAGTCTGAGTGCGCCTTGGGCCCGGGGGCTACTGTTGCCATTCTGGGAACCTGGGTACCCAGACTTGCCTTCCTACGACCCATGGCATGGGTCCATCGACGGCCTTGTACGGCTCATCTATAAGACCACCAAGACAAGACCCTTGCTAGGGGCCAAGCTTTGCAAGACGGGCGACACCAAGACCTCTAGAGGGAGCGGCCTCCTCAGGCGACCTCTCGAGGAGCAGAGATTCCTATGCAGGTTCTCGACCTCATGAGGCTATCATGATGCAAGCCATGACGACCATGGCCAGTCGGACGCCAGCGGGCACAGAAGGGGTAGTTTCCTCTTTGGTGCTCAGGAGGCAAGCATAGGCATGGGTTCCCGAGGAATCTAGCAAAGGTTTCCATTCCCATGCAACAAGACCAAGACCGCCAGGATGACAGAAAGGATGTCATCGCCGATCCCACCGCAGCATCACAACCAGAAGCTTTGCAGGCGAAGACCACACAAAAATTGTTCTTTACAAATGTATTTTTATATGTTAACTATCAAGTCTTGTGTGATGGATTAAAAATAAAATAGCTTGTCCGATATTAGGTGGTGATGATCAGATCGTCTTAGAAAATCAATCTGCATTTATGCAACAACTTTAATAGGTAGAATGTAAATATGTGCATTATTATACTCAATAAAGTTTTTGGTTCATATCCTCTATTAAAATGGATTTAATGCATATAAAGCCACATCATCTACATAAAACATCACAATTGTAGTGTGCAAGGACATGTTAAATTTCTGTATTATTATACTCCATAAATATGTTGGTTTATATCCTCCTTGGGAGCAGATTTCTCGCTGATATAGTCACATCTTTCAGATAGAATATCAAAATTCCAACATGCATATCTTTTAGATAGCATCACACAATCTTGTATTTGACTATTTTTAGGTCTCATCTTTCCATGTTATAAGATATCGCGTAGCCTATTCTGATGTGCATCTATTCCATTCTCGTGTACTTGCTTTTGTGATTTTTCATTCCTGAAGAAATGGGCGACATCAAGGTGCCAAGACTGTTATGCGTTCTACTACTCATGCCACTTCATTTAGTTCCTTGTAAGTATTATCTGGAAACTTCACATGAAGAACAAGGCACTTACTAAATGTGTTCTAAAAGTATTTCCCACTAATATGCGGAATTCCTACTTCATGCAAACTAATTTTATCCTCTTTTTGGATGGAACTTCATAGGATCTTAATCTTTTGTACACCATATTATGTGGTTATTTTGTAGGATCAGAAGCCAAGACCTGCGAGGTAGCTAGCAGGACCTATCTGACAATAGCATGCAGGGTGGATTCATGTGCTAAAGCCTGCCACAAGGAGGGCTTTACCAAGGGGTTATGTTACATATACCCACCATTTACAATTCTTTGTATCTGCGAAAAAGAGTGTTGAACAAAAAAACGTTGCAATTCGCATAGGATGTGTTATGTAACAAATAATAAGGTTGGGTAGTATGATTAATTAATAATGAGCAATGACAGAAGTTGAGTCTATACCAATTATTCCTTACTTAGTCTTAAAGTACAACTAGGAATGCTCACATGAAAATACAACAAAAGCAATCTAATCATGATCCGCAGCACCAGCGTCAACATCTTCACCATATGCGTCAGTATGAATCTTCACTATCAATGTCCTTGAACGTTGGCTTCTTTTTTATCAACTCATATACTTGCACACGCCGATAGACAATCTTTTCTCCAAGCTCATAGGTTTGTTTGCCCTCTAACATATCATAAACATCTATGGCACGCACTACATTAGTAGCAGTGTAAGAATCATTTGGTTGTGCAACTTTGTTAAACGAATTACTCTGCTCAAACTATTTTAATACTCTCCAGTATGGCTTACCTGCAATGGTGTCTTCCAATAAAAAAATATGTGTTGCTTGATTTGCCAAAATATAAGGCTCGTCGGTGCAGTACGACACCTTGACATTGATGGCTTCATAAAATTCACCAGATTTGGGTTTTGAGATTATGATAAATTGGTTATACGAACGGAAACATAACAAAACCACGCACGGATGAATTTCCAAATTAGAGATACATACTGCAACAGAACAATGTCTGCTATAATAGCACACATTTTAGTTCCCACCTTTTCAAGCGTATTCGTGCTCATCACAACAATGTTTGGTGTCTTCTTGCCTTCATCGTGTGCAAGGGTGTTGTAGAGCACACATCATCAACAATTCAAGATGCATAATGACTTACCCGAGTACCAGGACCCATTGCTAGTGCATAAAGGGTATCACTAACTGCCTGCCCCTCCTCTCGCATCTTCTTAACCTACGGTTAGAAAGTAGACAAGTTGATCACCTTCTTTCACTCAATATATATAAAAACTTATAGTGCAATTCAAATGCTTACACGGCTCTTAAACCATTTCACACTACTGGAATCAACTACTTTGCCATCTGCCAGCTCTTTGCCGTCAGCTAGTAGATGTCAAAGAAGCTCTTTGCCATCAGCTACCCAAAAGTAGACGACAAAGAACTAGCTGATGGCAAAGACCTTCTTTGCCATCAGCCAGTTCTTTGCCATCCGCTAGCAGACGGCAAAGATTCTTTGCCGTCGGCTAGCAGACGGCAAAGAGGGGGGGGGGGCACTAACGAGCTGCTTAAAAAACTTAACGGCCCCCCTCTTTGTCGTCTGCTAGCAGACGACAAAGAGCAAAAAAGCGGACGACAAAGGTGGGCGGACGACAAAGAATTAACATATCTAACGGCCGCGCCCCACCCCGCCCCTCTCTCTCTCTGTTTCTTTCCTCCTCACTGCCAGCCGCCCCCCCCACCACCGCCGCCCACCACCCCTTGACCCACCGCCTTGGTGCCACCTGGCTCAGTCGCCTCCGCCGCCCTGCCGTCTGGGTGCCACCCCCCACCCACCTCACCACATGCCATCGCCGACCGGCGCCGCCCACCCCACCCCACGCCCCACCCGTCTCCCCTGCCCCGCCTGGCCGTCTGGCGCCGCCCTCCCCCCAGCCCCACTCGGCCCGGCCCGCCGCCACTGCCATCGCCGCCCGCCACCGCCCGCCCCCTCCTCCACCGCCACCTCCTCCACCGGCCCTACCCCAGGTAAGCTCAACCTCCTCTTTTTTTCCTTTTTTTCTATTTGTTAGTCTTAGGTTTATGTTTAGTTTAGATTTAGTTTTAGGTTTAGTTTTAGTTTTAGGTTTAGTTTTAGGTTTAGTTTTAGTTTTAGTTTAGTTTTAGGTTTAGATTTAGGTTTTCATTTTTTTTTCTGTTTTTTAGTTTTAGGTTTATGTTTAGTTTAGATTTAGTTTTAGTTTTAGTTTTAGTTTTAGGTTTAGTTTTAGGTTTAGGTTTAGGTTTAGGTTTAGTTTAGTTTTAGGAAAAAAGAATAAGAAAAAAAGAGGAGAGGAGGAGAAGAAGAAGAGGAAAAAGGAAAGGAAGAAGAAGAAGAGGAGGAGGAAAAGAAAAAAGAAGAAGAGGAAGAAGAAGAAGAAAAAAGAGGAGAGTAGGAGAAGAAGAAGAGGAAAAAGGAAAGGAGGAAGAAGAAGAAGAAGAAGAAGAAGGGAAAAGGAAGAAAAGGAAGAAAAGGAAGAAGAGGAAGAAGAAGAAAAGGAAAAAAGAGGAAAAAAAACCGACCCGACCCGGCACCCCGACACGACACCCCGACCCCGAGACCCCGACACCAACCTCGACACCACGACCCCGACCCCGACCCCGACCCCGACACCCCGACCCCGAGCCGACCCGACCACCCGACACCGACCACGGCACCCGACCCGGCACCCGACCCGACACCTCGACCGAGACCCGACCCGACCCGACACCCCGACCCCGAGCCCGACCCGACACCCGACCCAGGCGACCCGATACCCGACCCGACAACCGACCCCGACCCGACACCCGACCCGACCGACACCCCAGACCCCCGACCCGAAACAGCACCCGACCCGACACGGCACCCGACACCAACACGACACCCCAACCCCGACCCGAAACAGCACCCGACCCGACCGGCACCCGACACCGACCGACACCCGACCCCGACACCTCCGGAAAGGTGTTCTTTGGCCTTCCAGAGGCTGACGGGTCATATATTTGTGAATTATTAGTTAGGTCATATATTTTCAATTTTTATGAAAACATCATATATAATTGTGTTGATCGGGTAGTTTTAAATGTGCAGTTGTTTCATCGCTGCGAGGTTTGGTGTTCGACGACCTCGCCGTGCGTTTGACGAGCTCTGCCTCTTCGTTCGTGGGTGAGCACAAATGACATGTCCTCCTCCCCATTAATTATTTGATCTATTCGATGAAACTTGATAGCTAGCTATATATGTGTCTTGAATCATCGATATCGTAACCAATATGTGTCTCCCGTTCGAAAGCGTCATAGTTATAAATATGCATGCATTTGCATATTTATAACCTTGATTCTTCGAATTGTCCAACGCTATCCATGGACAGCCCGGTATGTGTAGATTGGGTTCGTTTTCCCATATGCTTTGCCCGGATCCGGCGCATAAATTTAAATCGATTGCCTCCCTGTTGTTCTCGGTACACATCCTCTCATTTATTGCGAGGCGTGTATCGAGAGAACAGCGGGAAAATCTTTACCAAATTTTAACGTCGGATCCGGAGCATAGCATGGGAAAATGAACCCAATCTACATACACGTGAGATTAGGACCTATCATTACCTATTAGAGTGTAGGTTGCATGGGCGTAATAAAATTGACAAAGTAGATCAACTGATGAATATATACATGGTGAATTACATATATAATTGTTGTGTGTCGGTAGCTCGAAAGTCAAGATGAGTGATCGTGCGTGGATGTATACGGTCACATCGGGTCGAACAAATGGGCGCTGAATGGTTCACAAAACCAAAGGGTTTGTGCAAGCCGCATTGCAAATGGCGGAGGAAAACCTGGTGCCCTGTTTCGGTCGGGCAATTGGGAAAAGAGGACGAGGCTGAAATGGGAAAACATCTGCGAAAGAGTGGTTTCGCCCGATTATACGGTGTGGACATTTCATGGTGAGTCTGCCTAACGTGACCGAAGCTGAGGTGGATCGTCGTTGCACCGACGAGCATGGTACCGGGATGGAAAACATGGTGCAATACTATGATGATGCTCGGGATTCGGACGAGGAGATGGAGGAATCTGCAAAGGCCTTCAATGAAATGTTGGAGTCTTCAAAACGTCCACTCCACGAGCACACTGAGCTTTGTCAGTTGGATGCCATCTCACAAGTAATGGCTCGGAAGGCTCAGTTCAACTTGGGCGAGAATGCTATGACGCAAGTATGACAGTGTTTGGGCGCTTTCTAACCAAAGGCCATATAACGCTGCAAACCTGTACCAGTTGGACAAAATCCTCCGTGCCTTGAAGATGCCCTATGAGAAGATACATGCACAGTGAGAAAGGATGTGCCTTATTTAGAAGCGACTATGCGGACTTGAACTATTGTCCCATTTGCAAGTCTTCGGGTATATTGTGGTAGATAACGGTATGGGTGAGAAGACACGACCAAAATCCTGTTAGTGTTCTTGGTATATGCCAATCGTACCAAGACTTCAACGTCTTTTCATGGTCGAAGAGGCGGCGACAGATGACATGGCACAAAACAGGCAAAAGAGCGAACTAGATGCGAGATGGGAATCGATGATGGTACACACATCGGATGGTGTTGCGTGGAAAAAGTTTGATGAATTACATGTCGACAAAGCGGCAGATCCGAGGCATCCTCGAGTCGGCATCAGCACGGATGGGTTACGTGTGTTTGGTATGACAGCAGCCCAATAAAGTTGTTGGCCCGTGTTTGTCTTTCCACAATCTCCCCGGACAGATTATGCAAAGAAAGAACATTTTCCCGCGTTGATAATTCCAGGCCCAACTATCCGGGAAAAATATCAATGTGTACATGCAGCCGCTTAAGGACGAATTGCAAGAAGCCTGGGATAATGGGTTCAAGACATACGATGCCTATAGCAAACGGAACTTCATAATGCGTGTCTGGTACATGTACTCGACGCATGACTTGCCGGCGTATGAGCTATTCGTTGGCTGGTGTGTGCATGGAAGGTTCCCGTGCCCCACATGCAAGGGAGCTCTTGAGTTTCATTGGCTTCAGGCCGGTCGCAAGTTTTCTTGCTTCGACATGCATAGAAAGTTCTTGGATCCTCGCCATAAGTTCAGGAAAGACAAGAAGAACTTCATCAGAGGTAGAGTTGTCAAAAACTCGCACCACGTGCATTGACAATAGCAGACCACTGGATCGATTAAACGCTCTCGAGCGGATCCACAACGTCCGAGGTACTTCAAGGGGTATAATACTAAGCACGCGTGGACTCACAAAACATGCTTATGGGATCTGCCTTACTTCAAAGACCTCCTTTTCCCACACAACATCGACGTGATGCACACTGAGAAGAATATCGCCGAGGCACTTTTTGGTACATTGTTCGGCATAGATGGGAAGTCAAAGGATAATACTAAGGCTAGAGTCGATCTGGAGGCACTATGTGATAGGCCGTTACAAAACATGAAAGAACCGAAAGGAAAGCAAAACTGGACGAAGCCAAAGGCATGGTTCAATCTTGGAAGGCCAGCTATGAGGGAAATTATCTTGTGGGTGCAACAGCAGTTGATGTTCCCAGATGGGTATGCAGCGAATCTAAAGAGGGGAGCGAATCTTGATAAATTGAAGATATTTGATCTTAAGAGTCATGATTGGCACATATGGATTGAGCGGGTAATGTCGGTGGTGTTGCGTGGCTTCATCCCTGAGGATGAATGGCTAGTACTGGTAGAACTCAGCAATTTCTTCTGTGTTCTTTGTGCGAAAGAACTATCGCCTGGCGTGCTAGAAGAAATGGAAGAGTTGGTGCCAGAGTTGATCTGCAAGTTAGAGAAGATCTTTCCACCGGGCTTCTTTAATCCAATGCAGCATTTGATTTTGCATCTCCCGACCGAGGCAAGATTGGGGCGTGCAAAATCGTTAGTGCTACCTGGCCGAGAGGATGCGAAGACGCTTGAGAAAAATGTAAAAATAAGCGTAGAATTGAAGCATCGATGGCTGAGGCATTCATCACAGAGAGGCGGAAAACTTCGTAACAGCACACTGAAGCCAAAATCGTCATTTGCATAATCGAAAGCCTCGATACAATCTTGACGACCCTAAAAAGGGTGGATCAACCTCATCCTATTCAAAGGGAATCTCGCACCAGCTAGTGTTTCACATCCAAGATCTTTGGATAACGAAGAATGGCGGACCATTTCGTTGTATATCTTCAACAACCTGATAGAAGTGCGGCCATACATCGAGTAAGTTCTCGGTACATTGTTTCGCAACTTCTATTTCCTTTGAACTGCTCTTATTCCTAGATATGTCATACAGTCGATACGTCGCCATATTCTCGTATGGAGCGGAGATCCAAAAGGATTCCGTCAAAGAGTATGAGCTTCTCACAAAGCAAGGAGGCGGCTATCCCGGTTTCATCTCTTGGTTCAAACAACGGTAATTTCTATTAGACAATTTCATTTCATTCGCTAATTTGTGCGTAATGCAACAATCCTTTCATATTAAACTTGTAGGCTAATTCAAAGTCTATGGACGCCGAATTGAGACAAGTCGCTAATGGTTTTGACTATAAGGTCCGTTCATTTGACAAGTACGACATCAACGGGTATCGCTTTCGTACCTATGGCAAAGAGCTATCTATGGCCGACCGAAAGTCTACAAATTGTTGTGTATCTGCTATTGGCGAAGGAGGTACCAAGTATTATGGGAGAACTGAAGCAATTTATGAACTTCTGTTCTATGGTGAAAACGCACCGAATGTCGTAGTCTTCAAATATTATTGGTTTCAACCGAAGGAGACTAAAAGGACTCATGAACATATAGGGCTAGTTGAAATCAACCAAAGCACCCATTTAGATGTTCCTGATGTCTATATTACGGCTCAACAGGCGACCCAAGTATTCTATCTACCGTGGGCTTGCCAAACTAATCCAAATCTGAAAGGTTGGGATGTCGTTTATGAAGTGCCGCCACGTGCTAGACTTTCTCCCCCGAAGGAAGAGGATTATGAATCTCACATTAACCCAGACACGTATGAAGGAGAATTCTTCCAAGAGACACGTCTTTCCAAAAAGCGTTTCAAGAACCGCTATACTTCACCCCAAAACATTGAAGTAGACAGCGACAGTGAATCCGACATCACCCCAGAGGAGGAACAAGAAGAGCCGAAATAAGAAGAGGTTACTACTACGGATGACCTATCAATGCTTGACCGATTACGTCAAGGTGGCCTTGCACATGTTGATGCCAATGAACCCTATGAGCCCATCATTGATTATAGTGATGATGATGATTATGCATTTATTGATGATACTGATCGAGATTATTAGTAGTGTCAGGTATTCAATTTTTTTATGTTGTACTTGATGATGATACACTTAAGTGATATACATATTATTATTCATGTCGGTAATTTTTATATGTTGTACTAATTTCGTTTATTCTTTGTCATGGCAGGTGTTGAAAGATGGTGGGCGCTGGTCGGGAGCGCGCCGAGGCCCCTTCTTCGTCGGCACGTGGTGCGAGGTCTTCCATTGCACATGCACCTCTCCGCCGAGCGTTGCTGGACAGTATGGCGACACTGCCGGGCCCTTCTTCGTCGACCGCGGTGCCCAGCAGGGGACGAGGTAAGAAGAAGAGAGGAGGTGGAGCATGTGGTCGCGGGAGAGGAGGTAGGGTGACTCTTACGGCGCCTTCCTCGCCGCCACCCCCAGCTGTTTCACCCGAGCACGTGACTGCTAGGGTGGACTCGTCCGAGGAGGAGGCTACATGGACTCCGGTCCACGAGCCTCCGGTCCACGGGTCTTCGGCCCACGAGCCTCGGGTCGACGGGACTTCGGCCCACGAGACCCCGGAGGAGCACACGTCTGGATGGGGTACCTGGTCGGGTCAGCCTGAGGAGCCGAGTGGCCATGCTGATGATGGCGAGGAGCCGAGTGGCCATGCTCATGATGGCGGGGAGCCGACTGATATTGAGGAGGAGGGGGGCAACGTCTACCAGCGTGGTGCTACACGGCTCCCGTCCGTGCCGGCTACCCGCGAGCAGAGGTGGTTGATTTTCCCTGATGGGGAGAGGTAAGTGCATTTAATCTTTTTCTACCTTCTGCATTCACGTTTCTTCAAATAACTAATGCGTTGGCCTTGTCATGCTGCAGGGGTTGGGACCACCATGAAAGTGTCCGCCGGCCCAACTCCGTCCTTGGAGTTCTAACTCGGCAGAACTTCCCGGGGTTTGTCATGTTGCCTGGTGAGGGTCGGCTTCCAGAGGTTGGATTGAGTTGGGAGCACTACTTGGCTGCCCCGGCCCCGCCGGGTGAGATTATCGACGGTGTCTTGTGCAAGACGAGGGCGGGCGTGGTGATCGAAAGTTCGGATAATTTCTCCTTTACACAATTAAAAATCTTGAACTAGCTAGTTATTAATTGTACTAATCAATATTGTCGAATTTGATTGCAGACATTCTACAGGTGTGAGCAGGGATACGAGGATGAGGCGGCAGATGTTATCGACAAGGAGTGCAAGCGCCTACTTGTAACTTACGGCATGAGGTTGGTGCAGGCTGTTCGAGACTACTACGCGGGCGTGGTATCAAGAAGCCCAAGCAGGAGTGCCGCGATAAGTTCTTGAGTAAGGAGCAGTACATGAAGGTAATTCTTAAGGCCTTGTACTTACTTCCTTCATTTAGTAATTCATAGCCGTGGCGCTCAAGTTTCTATTTGCTAACTTAGGCCCCTCCGAGATGGTGTGCGGATCGGATGGATTGTTGGGAGGTGTTGGTCAATGCGTGGTGCTCAAAGAATGGCGGGCCACCCACAACGAGGCCAAGGATAAACGTGCCCAAATGGAAGGTGTGCCACACCACCAAGGCAGCTCCAACTTATTTCATCTGGTAGGAACTGGTATGTGGTTTGCTTCATGATTCATGAAATTCATTCATCATGCTAGCTTTAGCCCTTTAATTACTAATTTACTTTGTTTCTCTCTTTTAGGCACGCTACAATAAAGCGGATAAGGTGCGGAGGTGTACGACCTGTATGCCATGGCCCACACCGCCCTTACAAGAAAGTCAAGGCATTCTCTGCGTCGACCTCGATGATCCAAAGAACTTCAACAACATCTCCGCCCACGACAAGCTCGTGCAATATAGAGATCGGGGAAGGCGAGGAAAGGGAGGACTTTAGCCCGAGCTGTGGTCCCATTGATCAGAGCTGCTGATGATATCTGGTGGCGGAAGGTCCCATGGCTCCATAGCCATGGGAGATGGACTTATCCGTTGTCCTAGCACTCTCCCGGAGATCAAGGCGCGCCAGGCGAGCTCCTCTCCTGAGATAAGGCCTCGTGAACGGTCAGATTCCTAACTAGTATGACTCTGTTGTGAAAACCAAATGTGCAGTCTGTGTGCGAGAAGTCCGGTTAGACCGCTCCGCCGATGCTAGTGATTGCTCCTGGGAGCACGGTGAGTTTAATTTGAATGGCCATTACTTGCTTGTCTTAACATTTGAGTGTCATAATGCTAACGAGACATTCAAAATGATCTTTGGTGCAGCTTAACTCCAGAAACGCATCGCACGATCCTTCTCCAGCTACCGGCGCGAGCCAGCCCGCTCCTACACCTCCCTGATCATGGTAAGTTTCTCTAGTGTTTTGCTTAACAAATGCATAAAGACCTAGACTTAGCTTTATTTCCTCCAATATGCTTACCGTAATGACCTAGAGTTAGCTTCTTTTCCACCAAAATGACATAATAAACTTACTGACCTCATAAACCATCCATTTTACCTAAGTTAGCTCTAAAATGATATGTACTTAGCTTACTTATGTCAAAAATTGCATAATTAGCTTAGTTAGCTCATAAACGATCTATTTTACCTAAGTTAGCTCTAAAATGACTCATTTTACCTTAGTTAGCTTACAAGTGATCCAATTTATCCAAGTTAGCTCTAAAATGACCCATTTTACGTAGATTAGCTCCTAAATGATCCATTTTACCTACGTTAGCTTTAAAATGACCCATTTCACCTAGGTTAGCTCCAAAATGACCCATTTCACCTAGGTTAGCTCCAAAATGACCCATTTCACCTAAGTTAGCTAAAAAATGATCCATTTCACCTTAGTTAGCTCAAAAATGTGGCAGTTCACCTTAGTTAGCTCATAAACGACCCATTTCAACTAAGTTAGCTCCAAAATGATCCATTTCACCTAGGTTAGCTCATAAACGACCCATTTCACCTAGGTTAGCTCATAAACGACCCATTTCACCTAGGTTAGCTCATAAACGACCCATTTCACCTAGGTTAGCTCATAAACGACCCATTTCACCTAGGTTAGCCCATAAATGACCCATTTCACCTAGGTTAGCTCATAAACGACCTATTTCACCTAGGTTAGCTCATAAACGACCCATTTCACCTAGGTTAGCTCATAAACGATCCATTTCACCTAGGTTAGCTCATAAACGATCTATTTCACCTAACTTAGCTCATAAACGATACATTTCACCTAAGATAGCTCATAAACGATCCATTTCACCTAGGTTAGCTAATAAACGATCAATTTCACCTAAGTTAGCTCATAAACGATCCATTTCAACTAATTTAGCTCATAAATGATCCAGTTCACCTAAGTTAGCTAATAAATGGCATATACTTCTTCTTCTAGACTTCTTCTTCTTCTTCTATTCTTTTTCTTCTAGTCTAATTCTTCTACTACTCTTCTTTTTTCTAACTTTCTTATTTGTCATTTTGCAGGTTTCATTCACTTCACGGAAGCCAGCTTGCTATGATGGATTGCTTGTTTTTTCCTTTGATGCACTTCTTGTATTCTGCTCGCTTGCTATGATGGAATTAACTTGCTATGATGAAACTAGATTGCTATGATGAAACTTTGCATATTGTAATATGTATGGATCGATGGAACTATGTGCAACCTACTATGTATGTATGGATGGATATATATGTGCTGGATATTTATTATGTTGGATATATATGTGCTGGATATTTATTGTGAAAGAGTCCTGTGATATATTTGCTGTGATAATTGTTGGATATAAGAAAAACAGAATAAAAAAGAGGCAGTGCAGGCTCTTTGCCGTCCGCGGCAGACGGCAAAGACCCCTCTGCCATCGGTGGCAGACGGCAAAGGGGGCACGTGGCGCCCACCTGTGCTTCCTGAGAGATGGGCCATTTGGCAAATTTGCCTACCGTGGCGGACGACAAAGATAAGCTGATTGCAAAGACTTTGCCTTTGCCGTCCGCCATGGCAGACGGCAAAACACAGCGGGCGCTGACGCATTGCTGACGTCAACTGGCGGACGGCAAAGAGGCGCTCAAATTTGCCGTCCACTGGCGGACGGCAAAGGACGCCGCTAGCCGCCTAACGGACTAACGCTGACGGACGTCCAGTATTTTGCCGTCCCTCCTCTTTGCCGTCCGCCGCTGTAGGCAAAGGACTATTTGCCGTCCGCCATAAAAAGCAGACGGCAAAGGACCTGTTTGCTGACCCAGTCTTTATCGTCCCTGTTTGCCGTCCGCCGCGGACAGCAAAGCTCTTTTCCGTCCGCCGTCCGTGCCTTTGCCATCCGCCGTGGCAGACGGCAAAATACTGGATTCCTGTAGTGTCACAAATCCTTCCCTAACCCATTTATCATTGTTTCTTGGATATTTTGCCAGTAACTCCTCTTCGTACATGCTGCAGAACATAGTGGTCGCGTCAAACATCAAATATATAAGAATGTGCTGCAAGTGTAGTAGATTATGTTGTATAAGTTGTAGTACTTAACACCTACTTGGTATAAGGTAGGAATCTCAGGGTAGTTATTCAACACATACTGATGGAACATTGAATACCATGGTATACGCAAAGTGTTGTGTATACGTGCCTCATCAAAAATTATTTAGTGTGGGGAAGTGCTAACCAAACCCAAAGGTATACCTCGGTAAAAAGCTTAGTGAAGGAAGTACAAGCCATAGGATATGAGAGGAGAAATCTACCCCAGAAGATCCTCGAAGAGGCCCCTAACAATAACCATGACATATTCATGGGCTGAATGCCCGAGCATACGGCACACGCATTGGCTAGAAGGGGTGGCATTGTAGAGCACTCCACTGACCACACCCGTCAGCGGCCCAGTCACTGCCGAACCGGTACGTAAGTGGAGGCGTAATTCTAAAATACGTCTTCACTGTGGCCCTCGGTGAATTTTCTAATTTATGCTACTTCTCTAATTTTTCTTTATTCTATTGACTAAGATTTGACCAGGAATAACTCCTAAACCATAAGTCCCAATGAGGTTATACATTTTGCATTGTTTTTCTAATATTATTCTCATTTAGTGGGAATAATTTGATATTTATTTGAATTGTCTAGATACAGCTGCAGAGAATTTGATTTTTTAATTTGTTTTTTATAATTATTTCTAGAAGGAAATAATCTAGGACGTGAACGTAAGTTACCACCTCCATTTGTTGATGGAATTGCGAGGCCATGGGTTCAACTTCCACTTTTTCCGCATTTACTTTCGGTCTTATTTTGTTTCACTTTGCTTATGGTAGAATGTTTCCATAATATGGTTTAGTTAGTAGAGTTATATAGCCACTAAGGAAACACTATGGTTAAGTACTATTCGAACCAATATTTTAACGTAATTGTTAATCAGTAATTACTTTGACAACATGAACCATCAAGCATTATAATGGCAACATTCACAGAATATCGGGGAAAGACTTTACTTCAAACAATGATCTCACGTGAATCTTTCCTCGTTGTATGAAAGATTGTATAGAATTGATGTAGTTACTGAAATCTTACATATAAATAGTTTTGGTTAAACCAACTTTAATAGTTGGCTAATACAAATGCTACAGAACCGACACTTATTGGTACAACCACATTTTCCTGAATTGGATGGCCTTGTTTCCTTTATAGTTATATCTCTTCCATGTGTCTCCAAAGAGGGAAACTGGAGTGAGTAGACTTCCTTTGGCCAGAAACTCTCCATTCAGTCAAGAGAGCCTATGTCAGCGGATGAGATAAAGAGTAAAAATTCCTGGGGGAAAAAAGTAGTGTCACGTGGTGGCAAGGACTCAGATCCTTTTGTCGGCGTTCTGGGAACCATGGTACCCAGACTTGCCTGCCGGCGCCCATGGCGTGGCTCCATCGATGGCCTGCTATTGCCCATCTACAAGACCACCAAGGCAATACCCTTGCCAGGGGCCAAGCCTCGCGAGGTGGGCGACACCAAGACCTCCAGAGGGAGCGGCCTCCTTAGGCGACCTCCCGAGGAGCGGAAATTCCTATCTAGGTGCCCGACCTCATGAGGCTACCATGGAGAAAGCCATGACGACCAAGGCCAGGCGGGCGCCAATGGGCCTAGAAGGGGAAGTTTCCTCTTTGGTGCTAAGGAGGCAAGCACATTCGTGGGTTCCCGAAGAATCTGGCAAAGGTTTCCATTCCCGTGCAACAAGACCAAGACTGCAAGGACGGCAGGACGGATGTCATCACCGAGCCCACCGCAGCGTCACGACCAGAAGCTTTGGCCACTGTCCCCTTTCAAATTGGCCACTTCATCAGGATAAGATGTACTACTTGTCCCCTTTCAAATTGGCCACTGTGGGCTCCCTTCCCGCCTACAATTTGGGGGAAGAGGACCGAGGCCACTATAAGTATAGGTTAGACACCACCATAAAGGAGATCGGATCCTTTCCACCCTGACCAAAGCAGACCTCGCGAGGTTGTTCATCCCTTGTACTAGTTCATCCTCTGTCCCTCGTGAGGCCAATCCACCACAAAGCAGGAGCAGGGTTTTACACCGCAAGGTGGCCCGAACCTGGTTAAACTGTTGTGTCCATCTTCTTCCTTTTTCATCGAGCTAGGTCGTGGAGCGACGAGCTAGTTGGCGAGAGAGGTTGGTTCTTCGCACACACCCAGAGTTCTAACCTTTCTTGGGTCTACGGAGCCCTGAATCCGACAGCTTTCTCCCAAGGCTAGCCTACGGGAGGTCGGAGACATGGTGAGAGGGTCGTCCTATGAATAGGATTCGTTAGACTGCAAAATTCTATAATGTGGGTAAAGTGTACCACCTCTACAGAGTGTGTGTGTTGAAACTATTCGAATAGCCAAGTCCCCGACAATGTGATGTCGCTTGAACTACGTCTGTATTTCCCCAAAGAGGAAGGGATGATGCAGCACAGCTACGGTAGGTATTTCCCTCAGTTATGAAACCAAGATATCAATCTAGTAGGAGAACCAAGCAACACTATGTAAATGGTACCTGCACACAAAGAACAAATACTTGCAACCCCACGTGTAAGAGGGGTTGTCAATCCCTCCACGGTAAAAAGATAGATAAATTTGTGGTAGATTGGACAAATAGATCTTGCAATAAAATAAATAAATAATTTAAAAATGCAGAAAGGTATTTTTGGTTTTGGGAAATATATATCTGAAAATAAAAGTGGCAAATAATAGATCTGAAAGCAAATATGAAGAAGAATAGACCCGGGGCCATAGAATTTACTAGTGGCTTCTCTCAAGAAAAATAGCATACGGTGGCTAAACAAATTACTATTGGGCAATTGATAGAACTTCAAATAAATATGACGATATCCAGGCAGTGATCATTATATAGGCATCACGTCCAAGATTAATAGACCGACTCCTGCCTGCATCTACTACTATTACTCCCCCCATCAACCGCTATCCAGCATGCATGTAGTGTATTAAGTTCATGGAGAAACGGAGTAATGCAATAAGAACGATGACATGATGTACACAAGATCTATTCATGTAGGAATAGACCCCATCTTGCTTAATGGAAACGATCGATACGTGTCTTGCTGCCCCTTCTATCACTGGGAAAGAACACCGCACGACCTAACCCATCACAAAGCACCTCTTCCCATGGCAAGAAAAATCGATCTAGCCAACCTAACTAAACCAATGATTCAAAGGAAAATGTGAGGCTATAAGTAATTATGCATATAAGAGATCAAAAGAAAACTCAAATAACTTTCATGGATAAAAATAGATCTGATCATAAAATCAAAGTTCATCGGATCCCAACAAACACACCGCAAAAAGCGTTACGTCAAATAGATCTCCAAGAGACCATTGTCTTGAGAATCAAGAGAGAGAGAGAGAGATAGAGAGAGAGAGAGAGAGGGAGAGAGAGAGAGGAAGCCATCTAGCTACTAACTACGGACCCGTAGGTCTACAATGAACTACTCACGCACCATCGGAGAGGCACCAATGAGGATGATGAACCCCTCCGTGATGGTGTCTAGATTGGATCTGGTGTTTCTGGAACTTGCGGCGGCTGGAATTGTGTTACGTTGACTCTTCTAGGGGTTTTTATTTTCGGGGTATTTATAGAGCAAACAGGCGGTGCGGAAGGCGGCCGAGGTGGGCACAACCCACCAGGGTGCGCCTGGGCCCCTAGACGTGCTCAGGTGGGTTGTGCCCCCCTCAGAGACCCCCTATGGTACTTCTTTGTCCCAATAGGTGTCTTCTGGTCCTGAAAAAATCTCCAAAAAGTTTCGGTGCGTTTGGACTCCGTTTGGTATTGTTTTTCTGCGAAGTAAAAGAGAAGCAAAAAACAACAACTAGCATTGGGCACTATGTCAATAGGTAAGTCCAAAAAATGATATAAAGTTGCTATAAGATGATTGTAAAACATCCAAGAATGATAATATAACAACATGGAAAAAGTAAAAATTATAGATATGTTGGAGACATATCAGCATCCCCAAGCTTAATTCTTACTCGTCCTCGCGTAGGTAAATGATAAAAACTGAATCTTTGATGTGGAATGTTGCCTAACATGTTCATCACATATTCTTGTCTTTTGTAGCATGGACATTCGGACTTTTATATGATTCAAAGCAATAGTCTAGTTTTGACATGAAGATTTCAATACTCAAGCATATCAACAAGAAGCCATGGCTTTCGAAATTTCAACACTAAAGCAAGTTATCCATAGCCCATTATGCTCAATCATTGATCCATTCATGAAACACACTCGCATATTGGCTACACCCAATGCTCAAGTACGATCATAGTGCCCCTTAGTTGGTGCTTTATAAGAGAAGATGGATACTCAAATAAAAATAAAAATTGCATAAAGTAAATAGAAAGGCCCTTCATAGAGGGAAGTAGGGATTTGTAGAGGTGCCAGAGCTCAATGCGAAAAAGATAGAGATAAAACATTTTGGGTGGCATGCTTTTCCTGTCTACGAAAATGATCGAGTAGTTCCCAATACTTTCCATGCTAGATATATCATAGGAGGTTCCCAAACAGAAAATAAAGTTTATCCCTTTTTCCACCATACTTCCACATTCCACGGCAAGCCGTATCCACGGGTGTCGTCCATACCAACACTTTCCAAGGAATTTATTATTTGAAAACATAAAGTAAATTCATTTTTCATTTCGTGACAGGGCATCCCTAATACCTTTGCCATACTCTCGTTCAACGACAAGTGAATAAACACTCATCTTGAGAATAACACATCTAGCATCGAAAAATATCAGCCACCCCCTACCGTTTCATGAGTGGTACGAGCACACATAAAAGAATTTTATTTTGAAAATTAGAGATGGCACATTCAAATTTGCTTAGAACGGCACAGAAATACCGCATATAGGTAGGTATAGTGGACTCATATGGCACAACTGGGTTTAAGGATTTTGGATGCACAAGTAGTATTCTTACTTAGTACAAGTGAAGGCTAGAAAAAAGATTAAGAAGCATCCAACCAAGAAACGAAAATTTTCATAGGGATAATTAGATTTATGCCCCTAGTTCTGTCCCACTCGTCTGTTTTACCCCTAATTCCCAAAAGTCACCGGTTCTGTCCACGTCACTTTCCTCGTCTTATGCTTTTGCCCTTTGACCGTTTGACCGTCAGTTTGAAAACTTCATAAATAATTCATACTAAATCAGAAAAATGCAAATAAGATACCAAAATGTTAAGAAAAACATCACCTATATGTCAGTGTCATTTGCATTCATGAAAAAAATGTTGGAAAGTGCCCATCCGAGATTTAGCTCTTATTCTACCATCATGAATA
This sequence comes from Aegilops longissima, assembly GCA_021605205.1. Lineage (NCBI taxonomy): Eukaryota > Viridiplantae > Streptophyta > Magnoliopsida > Poales > Poaceae > Aegilops > Aegilops longissima. Next base: position 430,090,280 of record CM038681.1, on the reverse strand, counting down.
GTAAAATTTAAAAAAGTTCAAAAAATTCAAAAACAATTGGTGGCAAATAATGACAAATATTTTAAGTTCCTGCCAAGTTTCATCAGGGAATAACATTCATGAGTGCCGCGGCAAAAAAAAACAATCAACACTCCAAAATAGATTATTTTTTTGCCACGACTTCCACGAATGTCGTTCCCTAATGAAACTTGGCAAGCACTTAGAACATTTGTTGTTCTTTGCCACCATATATTTTTTGAATTTTTTTAGAGTTCACTATTCATGTGGTATCAAAAGAGCTAAAACTCGGATGTGCACTTTCGAACACTTTTTTCATGAATGCAAATGACACTGACATATAGGTGATGTTTTTCTGAACATTTTGGTATCTTATTTGGATTTTTCTGATTTAGTATGAGTTAGTTGTGAAGTTTTCAAACTGACGGTCAAACGGTCAAAGGGCAAAAGCATAAGAGGAGCAAAGTGACTTGGACAGAACCAGTGACTTTTGGGAATTAGGGGTAAAACAGACGAATGGGACACAACTAGGGGCATAAATCTAATTATCCCAATTTCATAAGCGAGCATTAAGCATAACTAACACTGAATAATGCACCACAAGTAGGATGTAATTTCATTGCATAACTATTAACTATCGTTCTTGCATAGGGAATCACAAACCTTAACACCAATATTCTTACTAAAGCACAATTACTCATCAACTTGACTCACATATCACTATCATCATACCACCAAACAATTAGAAAGAATATAAGTGAAGCATGAGAGAATTTCTTCAAAAATTACCAACTCTCAAATAAATCTAAGTGAAGCACTAGAGCAATTCCATAGTTCAAAAGATTTAAGTGAAGCTCGTAGAGCAATTCTATCAAATCATAGCATAATTTCGGCTCTCTCAACTATGTGATTTCAGCAAGGATACTTGATACAAAACAAAAAGCAAACCAAGCAAATACTCATATAATACAAGACGCTCCAAGCAGAACTCATGATATGTGACGAATAAAAATATAGCACCAAGTAAAATACGAATGGTCATTAGAAGAAAGAGGGGATGCCACACGGGCTATCCCCAAGCGTAGTTGCTTGTTTCTCCTTGAATATTACCTTGGGGTGCCATGGGCATCCCCAAGCTTAGGCTCTGCTTACTCCTTATTCCTTTATCCATCGTGATCTCACCCAAAACTTGAAAACTTCAATCACACAAAACTTAACAAAACCATAGTGAGATCCGTTAGTATAACAAAGCAAATATCCACTGTAAGTATTATTGCAAACACGTTCATATTTTATTATTGCATTATATCTATTGTATTCCAACTTTGCTATGGCTCATACCGATACGTCTCCAGCATATCTATAATTTTTTATTGTTCCATGCTATTATATTATCCATCTTGGATGTTTTATATGCATTTATATGCTATTTTATATGATTTTTGGGACTAACCTATTAACCTAGAGCCCAGTACTAGTTTATGTTTTTCCTTGTTTTTGAGTTTTATAGAAAAGGAATATCAAATGGAGTCCAATTGACCTTAAAATGTAGGGTGAATTTTTATGGACCAGAAGAAGCCCCCGAAGAAAAGAGTTGGGCCAGAAGAGCCACGAGGCCTCCACAAGGGTGGAGGGCGCCCTACCACAGGGGTGCCCTTGATCTTGTGGGCTCTCGTGGACCCCCCGACTTCTTCTCGACCCCAAAAATTCCTATAAGTATAGAAACCCGTAGAAATAAACCTAGATCGGGAGTTCCGCCGCCGCAAGCCTCTATACCCACCAAAAACCAATCGGGACCCTGTTCGGGCACCCTGTGGGAGGGGGGAATCATCACCGATGGCCGTCTTCATCATCCCGGCGCTCTCCATGACGAGTAGGGAGTAGTTCACCCTCGAGGCTGAGGGTATGTACCAGTAGCTATGTGTTTGATCTCTCTCTCTCCCGTGTTCTTGATTTGGCACGATCTTGATGTACCGCGAGCTTTGTTACTATAGTTGGATCATATGGTGTTTCTCCCCCTCTACCTTCTTGTGATGAATTGAGTTTTACCTTTGAGGTTTCAGTATTATCGGTTTGAATACTATTATGGATTTGAGAACACTTGATGTATGTCTTGTGTGGGATACCCGTCATGACAATGGGGTATTCTATTGATTCACATGATGAATGTTTTGGCACTCAACCTGCGGATTCCTAAGGTGACATTGGGGTAATCTATGCATAGGGGTTGATGCGTTTTAAATCCTTGTTTCTCGGTTGAAATCTTGGGGCACTCCTTGATGTTCTTTGTGTTGGATTGAATATTATGAATCTGAAGTTGTTTGATGCATGTCATATAATTGACCCACAGATACTTGTGGTAACATTGGAGTATCTAGGTGAAATTAGGGTTTGATTGATGTGTGTCATATGGCGTTATTTTACTACGAACTCTAGGGTTATTTGTGGCACTTATGGGAATAGCTCAATGGGTTGATCGGAAAGAATAACTTTGAGGTGGTTTCGTTCCCTACAAGCAATTTCATCTTATGTTCTCCATGATAGGAACTTTCGAGTGACTTTTGTCGCACGTTGAGGGATTTTTATATGATCCAACTATGTTATCATTGTTGAGAGAACTTGCACTAATGAAAGTATGAACCCTAGGCCTTGTTTCCAAGCATTGCAATACCGTTTTCGCTCACTTTTGTTACTAGTTACCTTGTTGTTTTTTATATTTTTCATATTACAAAAACCTATATCTACCATCCATATTACACTTGTATCACAATCTCTTTGCCGAACTAGTGCACCTATACAATTTACCATTGTATTGGGTGTGTTGGGGACACAAGAGACTCTTTGTTATTTGGTTGCAGGGTTGTTTGAGAGAGACCATCTTCATCCTACGCCTCCCACGGATTGATAAACCTTAGGTCGTCGACTTGAGGGAAATTTTCTATTGTCCGATAAAACTCTGCGCTTGGAGGACCAACACGAGTCTATAAGATGAAGGTTGCATAGTAGACATCAAGCTCTTATCTGGCGCCGTTGCCGGGGAGGTTAGTGCTTGAAGGTATATCTTAGATCTTGCAATTGAATCTTTTAGTTTCTTGTTTTATCACTAGTTTACACTGGTATGCGTTGGTGCTGCTATACAAACGGTTTTTAACCCATTTCCGCGACGGCATTTGGAACTGTCGCCTAGTGAGTGACTGCGATAGGGGGACCTTCCCACACGACCAAGAAACCGTCGGGGATATGCCCTCCTAGCACACACGCTCGGCAAAATGAGGTCATGTGCGACCAGTGAGCGAGCAAATATGGTTATACGTACAGTAGTGCTCAAAAAACAATTATACATGCGAAATCATTTTTGGTCGTAAGTACATCCCACACAGTTAGCCCCCGTTAAACTTTTCCATTCGTATGTACATTCCACACAGTCCATCCAAGGAGTATGTTTCTGTTAGTATGTACATCCCACATAGTTAATCCAAGAAGTACCAAAAGTTTGCGATGCGCACAAGATCACAAACAATCAATAATTTTGAAGCCTATGTGATAAGGTGACTATCACAAACATTTAATAAGAAAGAACTATGTGCGATGCTGTTGTTAATCGCACACGTTTTTTCTTGGCTGATCATGTGTGTAGTGGAGATTAATCGCACACGTTTTTTCCTGGCTGATCGTGTGTGCGGTGGAGATTGATCGCACACATAGTGGATCCTAGAAACGTGTCTGTTCCCCACGTCTATCGCAGACGTTTCGCTTTTGCAAACCGTGTGCAGTGTAATCCCTAATTAATCACTAATTAATCACTTATTAATCCCTAATTTAAAAATCACATTTTTGAATTTGAAAGTAGGCAATCACTTATTTCATATCCAACAAGGTTTATTACAAATATAGGTTCAACCACGAATGCATAATTCGATGCACGGGTACATATACCTGAAGAACTACAGGAGCACCAAGTAAGGAGAGGTGAAAGACATTCTGGTTGCTGGAGAAGCTGAAGCGGAATGCCCATATTGTGCCCTCCTCCATGCGTAATGCGCGCACGACTCTAAGACAGCCCCTTGTGATGGCTGCATGTCCATCCTTCACTATCTTCATTATGACTTCTCGATGCTCATTGTAGTCTGGACGAAATACTTTAACCTTCATTGCGTGTCCACCAATCATGTACTTTGCAAGGTAATCTTGAGTGAACTGCTTCGGGAACCACTGCGAACAAAAAATATTCGGACATTGTTGTCTAACAACTCATTATGGGCAGTAAAAAGAGAAGGCTACAAAGTTTGTAGTTACCATCCTACAGCTCACTGTCGTGTTGGATAGAGCATAAAAAAATAATTTGCTTGCCACCATTTGTATCTTTTTGCTAATAATCCTTATCAGTTTCCTCACTTGATGCTTGTTCATGAATATCTCATTGCCCCATATGCAAAAAGGGTCGATGTGTGGATCCTTGCCAAGGGCATATGTACCTACAACCAACAAGTCAGTATTAGAAGCTAACAAGTGTCCAGGCTTGGATCTATATGCACTACATTATGGAACGATGGGGGAGTACAAGCCGAGGGATGAAGCTAACCTCGGCGGAAAATGGTGGCCACTCCCGTTATTGTCCTGCATAAGTAGTGGAAAAGGCATGAAAAGTATGACAACCTTAACATCAAACAAATATAGGAAAGGTAAAAAATATCATCTCCAAATGATAGCTTGAATGTGTTGGTTTCAGCATGCTGTTAAAGCATATATAAAATGGAAGGCAATGTTACCGACAGCAGGCTTAATAGCCATGAAATATTGCAATCCAAACTGGTATTGTTGAAAATGAATAGAACATAGATAATGCTTAAACATCACTGGATAAATGTGTAAAACTAAAATAAAGGGAATGTGTTAACTACACTAGGCATAACTGGAACCAAATATAGCTGTTCAAACTGGTATTGATGCAGTCGAGCGGCACAGGTCCGACTTGCACATAATGAACAACACATTGTGAATGACTAAAATAAACAAGGCATAAATGATCAGTATAACAACCAAATATAGCCATTGAAAACTTGACAGAGTCTCACTAGAACCAACCTAACAAGCAAATAAAGATAAATAGGGCATATGCTTGAAAACTGGACAAATGCTCACAGCAACCAATCTAACAAGCAAATACAAATAAACAAGGCATCTGCTTGAAAACTGGACAAATGCCAAAAAAAAGCAACCTAACAACAAAATACAGATAAACAAGGCATCTGCTTGATAACTGGACAAATGCTCACCGCAACCTAACTAAGACAAAATACATATAAACAAGGCATCGGCTCGATAACTGGAAAAATGCTCACTGCAACCAACCTAATAACCAAACATAGATAAACAAGGCATCTACTCACTATAAACAACCAAATATAGCCATTCGTGAAACTGAAGTGGACAATTCACACTTAAACATCACATAGCCCTATAGAACAATACATTTTTGCATAACTGAAATAATTAAACATGACATAGTTATAGCACTGCACGGCAAATGCTACTACAACAAAGGGTACGGGTTGGCAAGCTAGAAAAGGTAAGATTTACTGATAGGATGTTACCTCACATTTCATGGATGGGATCCTTCCAGTTGGAAGAGCACAGACCCATGGTGGAAGAACCTTTATGGGTGCCCTCGTCGTGGTCTAGTCATGGTCGATGAGATCTGAGTTGGCAATTGAGGATTCCAAGCCGCCGCCGTAGAACGTGTCCTTCAGAAATGACAAAATGGCCTTGATGGCGTATAAGGATCATAAATCCTTGACCGCTTGGTGGAGGAGATCAGCGGCAGGGCCGTCGAAGAGATCGACAGTGGTTGAACCAGAGGGGTTGGGGATGGACCACGTAACCTGTGACATGGCCCGCGTGAAGCCGTCGCTGTCGACGAGCTTGATGCCGTAGCCAGCTTTCCCTAGATACAGTAATACGCAAGCCGGCTGACATGAAGCCTTCGACATGGCAACATAGTCAACGTATTCGCCGACTTCCACGGTGACATGTTGCTCCGGGATCGACAGGTCATGGCAAACGGCAGCCACCTCGCCAACATCCGCTGGAGAGGCCATGATAAACCACTTCTTGGCCGAACGCTCATCGGGCTACCCGGGATACGTGATCGAGCTGAGGTTGCGAGATTCTGGAGCAGGGGATGTGGATCTAGAGGGGAGGGACACCGTAAGCCTCATCTAAAAACACAGGGGAGTGGGGCGACGGTATGGGAATCGCTGGGTAACCTGAACTTTATTATCTAAGCTAGGAGGAATGGGCATACCGGCATGGGTTGGCGGCGGCGCCGGAGGCGCCGGAAGCGGCCGCGAGCTAGGGTTCGAGGGGGAGGGGGCGGGTGGGGGGACCGTGTTGGGGGATTGTGGTGTTTGAGGATACGTCGCGGCTACTAAAATTTTAAGTAATGGTGGGCGGAGATGGTGGTGGACGAGGGAGGGCGACTGTTCAAATGAGTCGGCTACTGCAATTTTATTATAAGGTTGGTGCTGGAGGAGTGTGGGCGACGGTTGAAGTACAGCGGCTACTAAAATTTGGGTAAATGTATTGATGCGGGGCAGGAGTGCCCAAGATCGCGCACGGTCCAATAAGGATATGCGTGTATGATAATAATAATAATAATAATAATAATAATAATAATAATAATAATAATAATAATAATAATAATAATAATAATAATAATAATAATAATAATAATAATAATAATAATAATAATAATAATAAGGAAAAGTGGTGGAACCGCCGATTTTTGCAACGCTCAAGGCGGGTAGTTTGTTTTTATATTTCTAGCTAGCTAGTCTATCGCACACGGTTCGTCCTAATTTCTAAATAAACTCACCCGCCTTTAGCTTGCATAGTCATGGTGATTTTACAGTGCACTTGCATCGCACACGGTTAAGCCAGTACCTGCACCATTTTACTCGCGCTTGCGCAGTCGTGGTGATTTTACAGCGCACTTGCATCGCACACGGTTAAGCCAGTACCTGCACAATTTTGCTCGTGCTTGTGCAATCTTGGTGATTTTATAGCGCACTTGCATCGCACACGGTTAAGCCGGTACCTCCACCATTTTGCTCGCGCTTGCGCAGTCGTGGTGACTTTACAGCGCACTTGCATCACACAAGGTTAAGCCAGTACCTGCACCATTTTGCTCGCGCTTGCGCAGTCGTGGTGATTTTACAGCGCACTTGCATCGCACACGGTTAAGTCAGTACCTGCACCATTTTGCTCGCGCTTGCGTAGTCGTGGTGATTTTACAGCGCACTTGCATCGCACACGGTTAATCCTGTACCTGCACCATTTTGCTCGCGCTTGCACAATCTTGGTGATTTTACAGCGCACTTGCATCGCACACAGTTAAGCCAGTACCTGCACCATTTTGCTCGTGCTTGCGCAGTCGTGGTGATTTTATAGCGCACTTGCATCGCACACGGTTAAGCTAGTACCTGCACCATTTTGCTCGTGCTTGCGCAGTTGTGGTGATTTTACAGCAAAAAAATAACCTGTAAAACATAGTCTACAAATTAGCAAAAAAAGAATGATCCCAAGGTTTATATAATATGCAACTTCCCATGGGGTAACCCATCCTTGGCCTACTCCAGCCCGAGCACGCTTAACTTATGCGTTCTATTCGACTAGGCTAGCGGATGGGAAGCGACACCTTGCTGATAGGAATTGCCTCCTTGCCTTTGAGGCATTTCACGCTGGTCACCCAATGGGACCTACTCCCTCCTATCACGCACATTTGTTCTTTTAGAAACTGTGTGCGATGGCTAGTGTGTCGCCGCCTAGCCTTCAATGAGCACTGACACTGGTAGCGGGAAACCGATGGGAGAAGAGGTGGAAAACCGATGAGAGGAGTGGCAGGAAATGTGTGACGCCCCCGATTCAATCGTACAGTAACCATGCACGCAAACGTGTACCATCAAGATCAAGGACTCACGGGAAGATATCACAACACAACTCTAAAAGTAAAATAAGTCATACAAGCATCATATTACAAGCCAGGGGCCTCGAGGGCTCGAATACAAGTGCTCAAACATAAATGAGTCAGCGGAAGCAACAATATCTGAGTACAGACATAAGTTAAACAAGTTGCCATAAGATGGCTAGCACAAACTGGGATACAGATCGAAAGAGGTGCAGGCCTCCTGCCTGGGATCCTCCTAAACTACTCTTGGTCGTCAGCGGCCTGAACGTAGTAGTAGGCACCCTCGGTGTAGTAGGGTTCATCGTCGTGGCGTCTGGCTCCTGGGCTCCAGCATCTGGTTGCGACGTCCGGCAAGAAGAGGAAAAGGGGAAAAGAGGGAGCAAAGCAACCGTGAGTACTCATCCAGAGTACTCGCAAGCAAGGATCTACACTACATATGCATGGGTATATATCTAAAGAGGCAATATCGGTGGACTGAACTGCAGAATGCCAGAATAACAGGGCGATAGCTAATCATATCGAAGACTACGCTTCTGGCATCCTCCATCTTGCAGCATGTAGAAGAGAGTAGATGGAAGTTCACCAAGTATCATCGCATAGCATAATCCTACCCAGCGATCCTCCCCTCGTCGCCCTATGGGAAAGAGATCACCGGGATGTCTCTGGAACTCATCGGGGTGTGTTTTATTAAGTATCCGGTTCTAGTTGTCATAAGGTCCAGGTACAACTCCGGATCATCCTTTTACCGAGGTTCACGGCTATTCGCATAGATAAACTTCCCTGTAGGGCTGCACCACATAACCCAACACGCTCGATCCCTCTGGCCGGACACACTTTCCTGGGTCATGCACGGCCTCGGAAAATCAACATGTCGCCTCCCTACCTAGGAACAACAGAGAGGTCAGCACGCCAGCCTAAATCCTATGCGCGCAAGGGTTTGGGCCCATTGCCCATTGCACACCTGCACATTGCAAACAAGGCCGGTGAGCAAACCTAGCCTCCCTTATACAAGAGAAGGCGTTCCAGTCCAACCCGGCGTGTGCCGCTCAATCGCTGATGTCAAGATGGCTTCGGCTGATACCACGACGTCGAGTGCCCATAATTGTTCCCGCGTAGTTGGTTAGTGCGTATAGGCCAGTGGACAGACTCAGATCAAATGCCAATATCTCGTTAAGCGTGTTATATTGAAGTAACTACAGACGCCAACTAGGGCCAGGCCCACCTCTCGCCTAGGTGGTTACAACCTGCCATGTCGCTCCGCCACAAAGTAACCATCAGGGGGCTGTCGGGAACCCAGGCCCATCACTACCTGGATGGAACCACCTGCCCCTTCAGCCCCCATCTCCGAATCACTTGCGGGTACCCTACGAGTCGACCCGACTTTAGTCGCCGTCTAAATATTAGATATGATATGTATGATTGTATATACCCGTGATCACCTCCCGAGTGATCATGGCCCGATAGTATAACATGGCAGACGGACAAGAACGTAGGGCCACAGATGATAAACTGGCATCCTATACTAAGCATTTAGGATTGCAGGTAAGGTATTAACAACTGTAGCAACAATGACAAGCTATGCATTGGAATAGGATTAACCAAAAGTAGTAACATGCTACACTACTCTAATGCAAGCAGTAGAGAGAAGGAATATACGATATCTGGTGATCGCTGCGGGGCTTGCCTGGTTGCTCTGGCAAGAAGGATGAGTCGTCAACACCACAGTCGAACTGTGGGTCGCCGACAGTCTCGGGGTCTACCGGAAAGAAGTAACGGAGAGGGAACACAATAAATAACAGGGCAATCAAAGCATCACAAAGCGTAACACGGCAATACATGGTGCTAGGGGTGACCTAACGCAGTACTACGAGCTGCTGGCGAAGGGGAAAACATCCGGGAAAGCTTTCCCGGTGTTTGACGTTTTCGGAAAGATGAACCAGAGTTGGATTGTGCACGTTTTCTATGCCAGGTGGGCAACGGTTACGGGCACCCGAACGGGTGCGTGCCCGAGGGGGCGATCGGCATGCACGACGCACACCAGCGCCGGCGGGCAGAGCCAGAGGCTCACAATGGGGAGGTTAGGTGAGGGCGGCTGCCGGGGAGCAGGGCGCAGCCGGCGAGCGGGCATGGACGGCGGCAACAGCAACAGTGATGGCTCCAATGCACGGCCGTGGACGAGAGGTGAGCGGGGCGAGGGGCAGCGGTGAGCACGAGCACGTAGGTGGGCGGAGGCTGGGAGGTGGGGGAGCTCCGGCGATCTCAACGAGGGGCCGGGGTCATGCGCGGGGGGCTGCAGGCGTGTGTGTTCGAGTGAGCAGAGGCGGGCACGGCCAACACAGAGCAGGGCAGCGGGGAGGGAAGGACAGGGCGGCGCAAGCGCGGCGACGGCCCGACCTCACGTAAGCGAGCGTGCACGGGTTGTGGTCGGGCGCAGCCAGGTCGAGCTGAGCGCTGGCTGGGTCGCGGCGAGCGGCACATAGGCGCAGGAGGGCGTTGCATCCAGCGGGGTAGAGCACGGGGGGGGGGGAGGGCTACACGCGCGTGCTGAATCGTGGCGAGCCGGTGCGGTGGTGCTAGCCGGGGATAGAAGGGAGATGAAGCAGGCGCGGGGCTCACCCACGATGAAGTGAAGGGGGTCGGCGAGGGTCGGGGTCGGCCGGTTAGGAGGAGGCCGGGGACGGGGCAGCGCTGGCGGGGAGGATGACGAGGACAGTCCGGTGACGGGGAGGCTCCGGGCGGCGAGGCGCGGTCGTCGGGGCTGCTCCCCCGATCCGGCGATCCAGATCGGGTGGGGTGAGGGGGAGACAGGAGGAAGTGTGGAGAGTGGGGAGGAGGGATTGGTTAGGGTTACCGTGGTGGGGTGGTATAAGCAGGGGGTGGCCTGGGTTGGCCCGGCGTCCCGGTGGCCTGCTGGGCCAAGGCCCAGTTGGGTCGAGGGGGATCCTCTTTCTTTTCTTTAGTTTTCTTTATTTATTTTCTTTTCTTCTAGAATACTTTGCAATCTATTATAAATACTAAATGAATTTTCTTCATCATGGTATTTGGCACATAAATTCTAGGCTATACATTAAGGGTGGACACAAGGTTGGGGATAAATTGGAGAGGTTTCAATAACTGTTTAATTCGGAAAGGCCATTTTAGTTGTTGTTGGACCACTTTATAATTTACCAAGGATTATTTTGTGAGTCAAGTAATGTTGGTTACAACATGACAATGATCCGAAGAAATTGTGGAGTACTGTGAACATTTTAGTTTTATAGTTTGAAGAAATAAATTATTTGACTTTAATTAAATTTGAATTTGGTTTTCGTTTTGGAACTAACGCGAGATTAACAACTGTAACCGAGGTGATGTGGCATCATTAGCAGCGGTTCACTGTAGCTTAATTATCCAGGCGTTACAATTCTCCTCCACTACAAGTAATCTCGTCCCGAGATTTGAAGAGGTGAAGTAAGGGGCAAAGATTTGGTTATGAAAATCTAACGAATCTTCTCGGTCTTGGTTGCTCTTCGGGAAGTAGTTGACCCTCCACATTGATGTCTTCATTTCTTTGCATCAATGCATCATGATGAAGTTGTCATTCTTCCCTCCGGATCATCACATAGTTACGAAGAAACAAAGGGTAACTTCGGAAGAACGGACCTAACAAGGTTGATATATGGTAGATAGTTGAGGAATGATGGCAGAAAGTATCTCTCAAGTTGAAATTAAGAAAAACATTGAGAGCAAAACAAGAAGGCACAATAAGAAGTTTCAAGCAGGTAGACAGTCGTTCGATGCCTGAAAAAGAACGTGAAAGGGACCCAGAGCAACGGGAATAATATTGCATTAGATACCAAAATAGATCTGTAGGAAGGTGGCTCGTGAATTACCTACGAAGCCAAGCGTGAGGAATAACAGTCGAATCAAGGGGTACAGGAGAGTCAGGTTTCGATCCTGTGGAACTTTGGGTTATGGGCCCACCATCTGTGTTAGAACTAGAAAGGGGGTTGACATCTTGCACTATCGTGATAGCACGGCATGTCAGGGGATAGCCTGTCAGTTATGTCGGCAACAACATCGGTACCAAGGGAAAGGGATGAAGAGAACCATTTTCCTGCTCATTGAACACCAAGGTGGCTACCTGAATGTCTTCAACAAAAGCAGCAGGGTCATACTAACACTGATGTACACCAAGGTATTTACATAAGCAGAAAAATATTATTGCTTAGATCATATAGATCACAACAAAGATTAAACAAAACAATGAAAAGGAAAATGTGATCATCAGATTAAACAATACAATGGAAAGGAAAATGTGTTTAAACACATTATTCCGGGGTATATCCTTCCCACGGACAAGTAGAGCATGATACCCATGACAGGATATAAAGTAGAAAACCCTCTAGGTAAGGGGAGAGAAACTTCATGAAATTACCCATACAATGGTGTTTGGATAATTGATAAGGAGAATTTAGCATTGTGCTTCCAATGTCTTTATTGAAAATCGGAGTACCATAGACATGCTTCACGATAGCATTGGCATGGTCATCAAGTAAAGGTCAAACTTTGGATACACAAAGGATCCATCAGGAACAACTTATAGAATAAGTCTTACAATTCCCTCATGGAAGAACGACTAACCTTGCTAAAAAGGAAACTATAACAATCACTACTGGAATCAGCAGATTTGTCGTCCACCAACTCTTTGCCGTTAGCCAGCGGACGACAAAGGAAGGCTTTGCCATCTGGTACCAGAAAGCGGACAACAAAGAGGCTTTGCCGTCTGCTAGCTGATGGCAAAGAGGGTGGGTGGCGGGCTTACGAGGACAACCTAATGGCCAGTTTATTTGTCGTCTGCTGGTGGACGGCAAAAATTCTTTGTCGTCCGCCAGCAAACGGCAAAGAGAAAGCACACCACGCGGATCGATCACACAGATCGATGACATGGCATGATCTGCTCCACACATGCATCTCCACAACGCAAAACTGATGCGGCCCATCCCACGCCCCCACCACCCACTCTCTCTCCCTTATCCTCCTGAGAGACACCGCCGCCACGATCTGTCTCCCTTCTCTCTCGTACGCCTCTGCTCCCCGCCTCTCGTCGCCCCAGCCGGCCACCGTCCCCGGCCCCCGTCGCCCCCTTCCTGCCACCACCTCGCCTGCCAGCGCGACCCTTTCTCTCTTCTCCCCGATGCGCCCGTGCAGCCCGTCCTCATTGCCCCGCCCGCCCCCATTGCCCCTTTCGCCACCACCTCGCCCTTGGCAGCTCCTTCTCTCTCGCCCCGCCATGCACTACAAAAAAAAGACACATCCGTGACATTTTGGGCCGAACAAATTTTTTTTCTGTCATACATATGACACTTCTATGATGATAATTGTGACGGTGGAGGGGTGCCCGTGGAGGGGTGGATGAACAGGACCCCGTGGTGTGGAGGCTGGATGAGCAGATGAGCGGTGGAGGGTGGTTGAACAGGACCCGTGGTGTGGAGGGCTGGATGAGCAGTGAGCGGTGGAGGGTGCCCGTCGAGGGGTGGTTGAGCAGGACCCGTGGTGTGGAGGGCTGGATGAGCAGTGACGTGGAGGGTAGTTGAGCGATGGCCGGTGGAGTAAGCGGCGGTGGAGGCTGGATGAGCAGGGCCCATGGAGGCTGGATGAGCGAGGAGCCGTGGAGGCTCGAGGAGGTCGGCGGTGGAGATGAACAGATCCCATGGAGTCCGCTTTTGCGGTATGCCACAACCCTCCCGATGAACAGGACCCCGTTTGACCGTGGCGCTCCAACACAAGTCTGTTTCCTCCGTTTTGCGGTCGCCCACCCTCCCGATCAACGGGACCCCGTTCGGACCGTGGGAGGTCCGTTTCCTCCGTTTTGGCGGTGCGCGGACCCTCCCGATGAACAGGATCCCGTTTGAGCGTGGCGGTCGAACACAAGGCTGTTTCCTCCGTTATGCGGTACGCCAGGCCTCGTTTCCATCGCCTGTTCCGTCCAAGCCCTCCCGATGAACACGACTATGCATTCCGTTGCCTCCCCATGAACACGACGACAATGTTGTTTCTCCGTTCCGACCCAGCCATGTACACGAGCCCTCGCCGTACGTTTGGGCGAATAGGCGTTCGATACCCCGCCCGTATGTACACATATGGCGTATTTTCTTTCTTGCACCACGGCGGCTGTGCGTGCGTGTACATGGTGCGTCGCGGCGCCTCTACTACGACTGCGCGCCTCTACTACGACACATGCGTGCCTCTACAACGACCAGTATGTACGTACACGTTCGTGACCAGAATGACAACGCTATATGCGCTTGACCGGTGGGTCCGGTATCGGGCACTTCCTTACTGCGAAGATGTAGCTGGTGGGTCCCAGCAGTCAGGGGGCGAATCGTTTTTTTTTGCCCGGACGCACTTCCTCGCGTGTGAAGGTGTAGCCGGTGGGTCCCAACAGTCGGGGGGCTGGTGGGTCCCAGCAGTCAGGGGGCGAATCGTTTTTTTGCCCGGACGCACTTCCTTGAGTGCGAAGGTGTAGCTGGTGGGTCCCAACAGTCAGGGGGGAAACCCTTTTTTTTGCAAAATACGGTGGCCCGTCCGGTGGGTCCCTGTTGTCAGGTGGAGGAATCATTATTTTCCGCATAATAAGGAGGCACTTCCTTGCTGCCGCCGTGGACCCAGCTGTCGGCCTCTCCACGTACAATCCACGTCCGATGGAAGTCGTTCCTTGACCATATTGACCACGCCACCAGAGAGAGCACCAGGCGGTGGACGACGGCGAGGCCTAGGAAGGGGCGGCACGGAGGCGAGGAAGACTCAGCGAGTTGTTTCCCATGCGGAGGAGTACCACCGTCACGAGGTTTATCGGTCCGTCTGCCGTCACGGGAGAATAACAGGCAGTGTGGGTGAGTAGAGGATGGCGGGCGATGATGGGAGTATGGTCGGGCGGTGAGGCTGCTGGCAAGCACAGCTGGCCGCTGGAGGAGGGAGCGAGCAGTCCATGGCGCTTGTTTGGCGGCCGGAGCAGAAGAGCAGAGATTGAAGAAGCACGATGGCCGTTGGATGGACATCCAACGATCGATGCTTGTCGGCCAACCTTTTTAAGGAAAGCCTCAAATCTATGGAAAACAGCATACAGCCCATCTGCCATTATTTCTAATAATTTACAGCCCATTTGCTAATTCTTAAGGTTTTTTTGGAGCCCATATTCTTTTTGTTAGCATTACAGCCCATATTGTGGCAATGGTTAAAAAATTATACGAAATTTTGCATATTTCGGTGCGGTCCGAACTGTTTTTAATCCCGAAATTTCGACTCACATTCAAACTGATTTTAGGAATAAATGTATATCAATATAAAATCCAACAACCACGTATAAAAATTAATGTAATTTAAAATCTTGAAATGAAAAAAAAGATATTTGAAACTAATTGCCGGTTTGATGTGTTCTAAAAATGTACAACCCATTTCTCATTACTGATGGGCCGTTTTCTCGGCCAGCTGAATGAAATCTCTCCCCGTCTTGAAAGATTTGCAACCCAACATGCCTGACAAAGCGACTTACTTGGCAAATCACAAAAAAACTGGGTTGTGGCCGTGGACCCAGCTGTCAGCCTCTCCACGTTTTGAGTACTCTTCCGACGGAAGTCGTTCCTTGACCACGTTGACCACGCCGCGGAGAGCACCACGGCGGTGGGCGATGGCAAGGCCTAGGAAGGGGACGACACGGCAGTGAAGCCAGCGGAGAGGACTACGAGGTTCACCGGTTCGGGCTGCGGTGTGAGGCTGCCGTCTTAGCAGGCCTGGCCAGCGGTGGGAATAGTAGGGGCCGGTGAGGCCTCTCCGGCAGCACAGCCGGCCACGGGAGGCAGGAGCATGCGGCACGACCGGCGCTGCTTTGGGCGGCTGGAGCAACAAGACCAGAGGTTGAAGAAGCACTACGGCCGTTGGATGGACATCGTACGGTCATTGGAGCTAGAATCGTTCATATTGACTAAGTTGACAAAGCCCTTCGTCCCCGCCAACTTAGTAGGCCCACAAGTCAGCCTCCCAGCAAGGTGGGTCCCAGCTAGCCGGGGGAGTATTCATTTTTTTGTGCGTAATAAGGAGGCACTTCCGGTGGGTCCGAGCTGATAGCGGGGGGAACTTTTTTTCGCGAAATACCGTGGCCCGTCCGATGGGTCCCAACAGTCAGGGGGAAACGATTTTTTCGCAAAATACTGGTGGCCCGTACGATGGGGCCCCGCTGTCAGGTGGAGGAATAATTATTTTCCGCGTAATAAGGAGGCACTTCCTTGCGGCTGCCGTGGACTCGGCTGTCAGCCTCTCCACGTACAGTACTCTTTCGATGGAAGTCGGTCCTTGACCACATTGACCACGCCGCGCCGAGAGCACCACGACGATGGATGACGGCGAGGCCTAGGAAGGGGACAACACGGAGCCGTGCAAGACGCGGCAGTGGATGCCCACGCGGAGAGGAGTACGAGCGTTCACTGGTTTGGCTGCGGTGTGAGGCTGCCGTCGCCGCAGAATAACAGGGGGGTGTGGGTGAGTGGAGGGATGGCCTGGCCAGTGGTGGGAGTAGTATGGGGGCGGTGAGGCCTCCGCGGTAGCACAGCTGGCCACGAGAGGCATTAGCAGGCGGCACGACCGGCGCTGCTTTGGGCGGCTGGAGCAAGAAGACCAGAGGTTGAAGAAGCACTATGGCCATTGGATGGACATCATACGGTCACTGGAGTATTGACTAAGTTGACAAAGCTCTCCGTCCCTGTCAACTTAGTAGGCCGACAAGTCAGCCCAACAATATGGTGGGTCCCAGCTAGCAGGGGGTATTCATTTTTTTGGGCGTAATAAGGAGGCACTTCCTTGCGTGCGAAGATATAGCTGGTGGGTCCGACCTGTCAGCGGGGGGAACGTTTTTTTCGCAAAATACACAGGCCCTTCCTGTGGGTCCTAGCTATCAGGTGGAGGAATCATTATTTTGCACGTAATAAGGAGGCATTTCCTTGCGTGCGGCCGTGGACCCAGCTGTCAGCCTCTCCATGTACAGTCCACTTCCGATGGATGTCGTTCATTGACCACGTTGACCAGGCCGCGCCGAGAGCACCAGGGCGGTGGACGACGGCGAGGCCTAGTAAGGGAACGACATGGAGCCAGGGAATACTTGGCAGTTGTTTCCCACGCGGAGGAGTACGAGGGTTTACTGGTTAAATCTTCCGTCATTTGGAGAATAACAACATGTGTGGGTGAGTAGAGGGATGGCTAGGCCAGCGATGGGAGTACTGATGGGGCCGTGAGTCTGCTGGCAAAGCATAGCCGCCATGGGAGGAGGGAGCAGTAGTCCCTTGGCGCTTGTTTGAGCGGCTTGAGCATGAAGAGCAGAGATTGAAGAAGACGACGGCCGTTGGATGGACATCCAACGATCCTTGCTCTCGTGTGTTGACTAAGTTAACGAGGCGTTGCAAAGGCCAACCTTTTTTATGAAAGCATACGCGTCAACTTTGTAGTAGGCGCACAAGTCAGCCTCAAATCTGTGGAAAACATCATACAACCCATCTGCCATAATTTCTATATAGCCCATTTGCTAATTCTTAAGAATTTTTTTGGTGTCCATCTTCTTTTTGTTAGCATCACACCCCATATTGTGGCCACGGTTAAAAAGTATACGAAATTTTGCATATTTCAAAAGCGGTCAACTGCTTTTAATCCGAAATATCGATTCACATTCAAACTATTTTGAAAAATAATTTATATAAATATAAAATCCGAATAATTGTCCACGCATAAAAATCAATGGAGTTTAAGATCTTGTAATAAAAAAAATTGAAACTAATTCCTGGTTTGATGTGTTTTAAAAATGTACAGCCCATTTCTGGGCAAACCGAATGAAACTCCCCTCGTCTTGCAGCCTAGCAGGGCCGATAAAGCAAGTAGGCCTTGTTTGGGTATTTCTTTTTAAAAAAATAGAACTGGGCTAGCCATTTTCAGCAAGAAAAAAACACAACTGGGCTCATGATGTGGTAAACATAAATAAAACCCTGGCTAGATGGGCAATAGCCCCCGCACAGCCCCGTTGTTACCCTGATCCGTCGCTAAAACTAGTATAAATAACAACTGCTTGTTCCTCAAAAAAAACTCGTGCGACTTTGTCGGGTCCCCGGTGTCAGCCACTCGTGAGTGTAATTCTCTCGTTTATTGACTACGTTGACAATGGCGGTGAGCCCTAGATGTCCAGGCTTTCCTATGAAAATTTACAGCCCATTTGATGTGCTTGTTTGAAATAAGTTTGTGGGTGCCGGTGGGGCTAATCACTTGGCTTCAGAATGCACAAGTGAGCTCAAGCAGCCGCGAGAGTGATGTTATTTCCTTGTTTTGGATTTGTTACAATATTTCACTCTAAATTAAACGAATGGCAAGCCATTTGCCTTGTTTCAAAGAAAATATGATAGTCACAAATTGAGTTGAAAAGGGCAGGAACATCTAACTCCAGCTTACAAACTGTATAAAAGCACGAGGGTTAATTATTCATCGGTTTACAAAAAACCAGATTGAAAAGGGAAAAATCTAACTCCAACACTGTTTTGGCAATCACACCAAATGGATCGGTCAGGTCCATAGAATGAACATCTTGGGTCGTAAAATTTACTGGATTATGACCACAATATGTTGTAAATAGAAGCCCGGCATGTTAAGAAGCTCTTTTCCCACCTGAAACTCCTTTTTTTGCTCTTCGACATACCCATCCGTCAAAACCATGCTGCTAATAAACTTAAGCCTGATGGACAATAGTAACCTCGCATTCAGCAGGAAGAATGTGACAAATCTTGTGTTTGCACGGTTGGCTACATATCGTTCTAGCGTTATTGTCTTCAATCGAATATCATGATAAGTGAGAAAATCCCGATGCTTACGAATCCACCGATTGGTTATAACTTTCTTACCCCGTCCTGTTGCCTAAATAGACATGAAGGTTGAAAATAGTTAAGGTCTAAAAGAAGAGTGTCAAAAGAGCAACAGCTGAACAGTTAATTCTAGTACACTATATGCGGGCTTCCAATGTGCGTGAAATTATCACCTTTATATACAACTTCTCCAGACATGGAAAGCATTGTAGCAAGCCAATAATCTTGTTCAGATCAAAACTATTCATTTGGATATATAAGATCTTGACAGAATCCAGCACCATTGATAGGCCATCCATGGAGAAACTCTTCATTGAGCATAGAACATAATATTAGTACAAAATTTGTACTCCAAGATGATATATAAATTATGCGCAGAAATTTAAAATGCAGCTTATGGTTACAAGTGTAGATGATAATATAAAGTACCTGAAGAACTGTGGAGCCAAACACCATATTGAAATGAGCACAGAGATCATGTATTACACCCAAGGTCTCCAGTTTAGGCGCAGAGAGGACGGTTATTTGCAACGGTGAATAACTAGAATCAAGGATCAACCTTTGAAGTGAAGGGGCATCTTGGATGATGAGCTGCCTTCCGTCAAAAGAAATTCCAATTCTTACAAGGTTAGGCGACTTTATTTGGATATAACCGATTCTAACTGTGAAAACAAGCACCAAGCACTCCAGCGCAGGGCAACTGGAGTGGATGATGCTGTGCAATGAGGCCTCCGATATACGAACCCGCACAAGTGAAAGTTTCTTGAGTAATGGGAGTCGAAGGTTTAGTACCAGATTGTCTGGTAGGTAGCACTGCGCAAAGGTGGCGGTGTGGAGAGAGGACGAAAACCCCGAGATGGACATCGGTGTTGAGGGCACAAGTTCATGGCGTCCGGTATGTGGTATGTGATTTCCAGGGGAATAGTAGAACTCAAGCAGCTGTAGTTCTGTGAATTCAGGGGATTCCAGCCAGGCGTCCACCGTGCAGGGCATGGTATGCTTGCTCAGGTAGCATGACGGGATGCAGAGGCTTTGAATGGAGCCCTGGTGGGAGGAGATGATGGCTCTGGGGATTTCAAAATCATTGAAGAGAGATAGCGACGACGCCGAGATTAAAGGGAACGACGCGCCATAGAGGGCGCCACCGAATTGAGAGGACTTGGGTGCGGCAGCAATCCTTGGTGGGGAGAAGCGAGATGATCTCCCAAGGATGGCGTCCCGGAGATCGCAGATGCGGTCCACCCGAGATTCTATGGGTTCCTGGGATCCGGTGGGGCGGGTCGCCGCTTCTCCTGCTGCTGCCGTGCGGGATCTACACAAAGGCCGCCACAAGGGAGCCTCATCTTCTTGGCGCTGGGGTCACCGACTCCATTTTCCTTGAGGGCGTGGCACACGCCACGGATTTGAGCAGAGTAACAAATGACGAGCCTAGTTGTAGTGCGAGCGAAGAAGAAGGGGAGCTGGGGGTTTTCTGTAGGAGTGAGGAAGAAGGGGAGCTGGGGTTTTCTATAGGAGTGAGGTGTGGAATTTGGGGGTACGAGTGGAGCGAGCTGACGTGAGGTGGGCGGGAGCGAGGAGGAAGAAGAGCACCCAGGTTTTTTTGGGGGGGTGGCGGTGTGCTGGGTGTGGGTAGCGCCTCTCATTCAGTAAATATATGGGCTTTTGAATTGATTTTACTATCGAAAATCCTACATCTATGAAGAGTTACGTACAGCTTTACGTAAACTTCCAAACAACTAAACCTCCCCCCTGATTTTCAGGGGGTGGGCCCGTCCTCCCCCTTACCTCCAATCAGATTCATCCACTTGGTTGGTTACGTTAATTACGTAGAAGCTTTTACGTAGCTCTAGCATTGCTCTTTTACTATTTACTAGTGTGGATGGGTTGTTTTGTCTTGGGACCCGAGAAACAATTACTACTAGTACAGTGGAGACAATGTACAGCTACCCAGAAAAACAATTACTACTAGTACAGTGGAGACACTCTACCTCTTCTGGGTCCTCCTAGGTCATTGAAATGTCTCCCTCTACCGAATGCCGTTATACTTTTGTTCACCGACATGCGGGCCATGCAGCGCGCGGGCCCAAATGCCATCCACCAAATTAGAAGGCAGTATGCAGGCAGAGAATCACCCCGGTCATAGCGCAGCAGTAACGAGCCGTCGTATCACAAAACCCCACGTCCCCGCAGTCTAAGTTTGACGGACGAAGCAACCATCATTTCACTCTTCGCTGAATCCCCTTCTCCCTCACCATCTTCAAGAAAGGCAACACTTGCATCTGCCACTGTTCTTATCTCCGAACGAAGGGAAGGTAAGCGGATCCGTGATGTTGGTATATTTTCGTTCAGAGAAAAAAAAGAACTTTTGCAAAGCAGTAACCGATCCTCACTCTCTTTTTTGTTTCATTGTCATTGCGATTGTGTTTTCCTTTCAGTGGTCTCCTAGTATTCGCTCGGTTTCATCATGGACCAAGGAGAACCGAGCAAAGATCTGCCGATATTGGAGCAGACGCGAGAGGCTGATCCCCACGAGACGAGAGCTCCAAGAAGATGGAGGCAACCACCGAGGCGACCCCTGCAGATCTCGAGATGGTCAACGCCTGCTTTAGGTTACAGCCCCGTGGCACCTGCAGAGCAGTTTTCCCCTTCGAGGATGTGCCCCCCCGCCGAGCTGCCCAAGGTGATTTCCTTCTTTGCCGATCTCGATTGTGGTTTTCATCTAAGTATGTGGTGTTTTTTAGAAAAGGAATTATGTGGTGATTAATAATGCAAAATTTTATTAGCTTTGATTCCATGGTATACGTAGTGGTTTAAATAACTTGTGTTTCTTATACTGAAAAGTAATTCAGAATTTGTTTCTGTTTCAATTAGAGCCCTGATGCAGACAAGGATTGTATGGTTGTACATGTCACTCGCTATGAGGCGGACGACCTGAATATACGCACTGGGAAAATAGAGTTCTTAGGTAGTTGGATCCTGGAAGCCATTTGCGGTTATACCAATGAAGAGTTGTATTCCAGCCTCACTGTTGTCAAGCGTGTTGTCCAGGGTGTACTAAAGCACAAGAAGTTCAAAGCTACTCCTTCGTTTGTGAGGAATACTGTTCTCGTGAAGCTTACGCAGGAAGATGACGTGGCATGCCTCCACAAACAAGTTTATCAGTGGCAAGGCCACAAGGTTGTCTTCATGAAGGTTCACGGATTGAGCTGCTGCGGGGCGCCCTCGATGATGTTCATGGCAAGGTCCGTCTTGTGTCCAGCCCAAATTAGATCGAGGCATGAAATAGTTGCCCCAGCTAGTGTTTAATAGTAGTTTGGATTGTGTCTAATTATCCTAACCTTGCACATATCGACCCCTCTGGGGCTAGTACTTTGTTTGAATCCGTCTATGGGAACTGCTGCTACTTTTATGTGCCCGTGAATCATGTGAGAACCATCGTAATTGTTGCCGAAACAAATGCGTCCTCACTAGTTTTTTCATGAATATGGCATGGTAAGACACTAGTTGTCACGGTTTATCATACGAGCAGTGTGTGTTTCGATGAAATAGAGCACTCGTTCGAGAACCGTGCGCCGACATATACATAAGTACTTGTAAACACTATTGGTTCTATCCCACTTGTAAGCAGTTGTACAAAACACGGCACATTGGCTCAGCTCGCTTCAACACTAGGCTATCGACCAGCTAACAATCAACAATCTACTTTCTGACATATAAGCAACTATGTATCTTGTTACAGTGGTTCATGCAGTTAATTGAGGCCATAATGTAATAAATTCCAAACGTTCACACACTAGTCCAACGCTCATGTGGAACACTCACATTAAACTCGTCTTCATAAAAAACTTGAAAATCATAAGTTAAGCAATTTTATACATCTCAATGATTCATAGAACATATCAAACATATACTAGTTCACAGCAAAAGACAAAGTTGTGAGAAGGTTTACAAATCAGGAAAAAACAAGCAAGGCTTCTCTCTGAGCAAAGGGCCTCCCGACGAGCTTAAATTTCCGGAGTTCACTCTGGTTTTTCTTGTTGCCACCATTCAGGTTAGGTTCTCTCATTCCGAATAACCAATTATAATTGTGGTCTCACCGGAATGCTGAACTGAACCATGCAAAGGTAATGACCAGGTGAAATTCTTGTGCATTCCATTATAATTTAAGCACCGCTATTTGCAGAAATAAGCAGACCACAATGCCTCTTGTCTGCAAGACCTGTCCAAAAACCGCCGTGTGGCCGTGCTAGCTAGTCCTCGGTCCATGGATGAACTATTAGAAAGTGCATTCCGGACTAGGATGCAGTTGTTTTCGCCGTCCTCAGACTGCAATCGTGAAGTAAAACGCGTCGAATCAGCTTCTTTTAGATTGTGTTGGTCATTCTACCTTAGTTACTACCAATGTAGGGATACCTTGAAGACGGGAGGTTAGACGACGGCAACGAGGGATAGCCATCTCATTTTGCGCAGTTGTACTAAAACCGAGGTGTGTGCTTTTGATTGCACGGATAGAAATGATACAGAGACAGACATCCCGAAACGATATGGAGACAGATATCCTTGTTTGCGCAAATAAGAAATACGGTTATTTAAACAGTGATAGATATTACTACTTTCCCCCGTTTCCTCTTAGAACCAAGTCCTAGATTCATGCTACAGCTTTCCCACTTTCTTCCCTGTTTGAACCAACGCTTTGAGTCGACTGTATGAAATAGCTTTACTTCTAATAATAGTAGAAGTCTAGGTGGCTTTGGAACAGCAGACGGTAGTAGAAAAGGATCCACACGAAGGGAGTTGGGGCAGTAGAGCAAGGCAGGTTTTGAAGGAATATATACCTGAGGGTCGTCGGCATGTCACAAAGACGGCGTCGGGAGGCCACATCTTGGCCACAATACCACAGGGAGGAAGAAGGGGTTGGAGGCCCTCCCGAGCCGGCGCTCACTCAGAGAGAACGGCACGCCGCCGATCAGGACGCGCGGGCAGCCGTTGGTCTCCTCCCTCGCGACCGACGACAGCGTAACGATGCACCTACACCCCTGCCCCGGTCGAGGTTGTCCGGCCGGATTTGTGACCAGCCGTGAGCTGAGAGAGAGTGTGGCCACCTATGTGTTGCTTAGATCTAGAGAGCATGAGAGAGTGAATGAGAGGAACCCTAGTAAAGCAAGCGCTAAGGCTCCTGCTTTTATATATAGTGGAGTGATTTTGTTGTACCAGCTTCAAAAAAATGCGCTCCTACATGTACCCACGAGTGGGTGTGAGAGAACTAGTGCGTGCGTGCACCGCTTCTCTTCGTCAGAGTACAATATACTATGCCCAAAGAACGTTCGCCACAAGAGTAATAGTACAAGTGTGTGACGTGTGAGCTAAAATAAAATGTGCTGCCTTTTTTGTTTTTAGAAGTTCTGAGGGTAGGGTGTGAAGAGCACATATGTGCGTGACGTCTACCTGCAGATAGACGGTGGGTGCGACGTGAGAGTCTGCGAGAGGACTCGGGAGAGCCGTGACTCGTGAGAGTGCGTGTGCGTGAGATAGAGGGGGCACGTATCAATGCAATGCATGTGTCCGTAAATCATTATCCGACAAACGTTCGCCACAAGCCTTTTCCTGACGAACGCCGTAAGAACCGTTAGATCGGCATCCGACAGTGTCAATTTTGCCATGTCATTTAACAGAATAGCCACTCCTTCTACACACAAATCTTCCACGTGAGTGTTAGCAATTGCCGTATGCTCCCTCCGTTCCGGAATGCAGTGCATATAGCTTTATTGAAAATTCGAACCTCGCAAACTTTTACCGAGTGTTCGTGTACCAAATTGCACATGTAGAATACCATGTATATGTCATTTCATTCATCTTCGAGAGGTAACTATAAAGTTGGGTGAGGAGTCTACAAAGAAAGACCATCGTATCACCGGTAGCAATTTCAAGCATCCTTTAGTGTCGAGGAATATCATAGGAACTCTATATGATATGATTTTTATAGGATTTTTTCCTTTAGAGCCAATTGGTTCATAGGAATAGATTCATATACTCTACATTTCAAAGGAAATAAACATGATATCATTTCTATAGCTTTAGAGCCACTTGGTTCATATGAATGGATTCCTATACTCCCTTAATTTCAAAGGAAAATAAACATTAGCGTATATTCAATAGAAAAGTTCCTATGATATGAACCAAATTACATCTCTTTTCTAATCCCTCCTCATAGGAATTGAGATACATGTCATCTCTAGATTCAATAGAAAAGTTCCTATGATGTGAACCAAATGACATCTCTTTTCCAATCCCTACTCATAGGAATTGAGATGCTCCATGTCATCTCTTTCCATACAACTTCCATGTATACATCTTCTATTCCTAAATAGATAGTACAACCCACTAGTAGCTTTTTTCCAAAACATGCAACTATGGCACAAGAACTATATAGTGTGCCAATAACTTTGAAAGATGGTCGCTGGATGAAGCTAACCCGACAGTGCAGAGATAGGCAAATCCGAGCACTACTGGCCGTTGGATATCATCAACATTCCACCAGATCTGCCACATGTACAATTTAGAAGACTCCATGGTTGAACTTAAGCATAATGCACAAACCTCAAAACACAAGCACTTCTCCTTTGTTCTAGAATCTTCTGTATCATAATTGATTATTTTTTTCTAAATGAATTTCCATGATTTGTTTTTTACTTTATGATTTACTCCCTCCGTTCCAAAATAGATGACCCAACTTTGCACTAACTTTGTACAAAGTTAGTGCAAAGTTGGGTCATCTATTTTGAACAAGTACAATGCACAACCCCATGAATCTTAACATTTTTATAAAACTTATTGATTTTGAATGAGATGAACTATAAGAACTAAACGAACATCTACATCATGCATATATGACTCAAAGCTTTACATGCTATAGTGTGTATTTATTCATAATTTGGTTTCAAAATCTCATGCATTCAATACATATGTACCTTACTAGTTTTGAGTAGAGTAGCAAATTTCACGCAGCCCCGAGTATATCAAAATGCAGGGCCCATGCATCATTGCCTTTCGGTCGAACCTACGTCCAAATTTTTTTGTACGTACTATATCTCCAATGGTCCCCGAACCCAAAATGCTGCCTCGTTCCCGTAAAACCAAGCGGCCCACACATATTTAAGGCGTCGGCTCGAACCCGTTTACTACGACGTGGCCCTTGCGCCGTAGTACTCCTACAAACCCTACCGCCGCACTCATCATCGGTTTTCTTCAAGAGGACGAGGAGAAGCCGATTTGTAGTGGGGCGCTTTCAAAAAAAGGATCTCAGTGGAGACCCCTACCTAGGGTGCCCTAGGTAGCTGCCGCACGCATCATTGTTTTCTTTTTCTTTATGCTCTTGCGCCCTAGAGTGAAATGATGGTTGCTTCGTCTGTCCAGCTTAATGCGGAAAGGTGGGGCTTTGTGATTTGACCCTCATCGCTCATTTTCTACTATTTGCATGGCGCTTCGACCGGGTGCCTCAATTCCAACCGCTGCTCGAACTGTAATTTGGTGCATCGCACGTGGAACAAGATGGTGGATGAGCCACATGTCGGCCAAGGGGTCTGTTAAGTGTGTCGCCATTTCGTGTGGGACTGACCGCTTGAGTTGCTACACCAACACGACAGAGCAGCCTACCACTTGGTTTTGCTCCTTGGTGAATCCCGACTATATTGATCTAAAAGATACGTCTTGAACTACCCTCTCGCCTCGGTTTTTTATTTTTAGGCGTCTCGGTTTATAGGGCCTGCACGTAGTTCTAGGTCATCCATTTGACTAACTAAATATGAGTTACTATGTCACAAAAAGTATATCATTGGATTCTTTAAGCGGATGTAGTTGTATTTAAAAGTCGAGGGCGGGGCTTTTCCTGCGCCGTAGGCGGCGGGGCAGTTCCGCCTAGTCGTTTCGACAGAGAGATGCGAGAAGACGAGGAAGTAGGCTGCTGCAAACGTAGGGCTGTGTGATTTGACAGCGAGTTACTGCTGGATAGGTGGGGCCCCGTGATTTGACTTGCCATTATCATTTTAACTGCGGCGCTACGACCGACGTGAGTCTCCTAGATTCCTGACCACCTCCATGCAGGTGCCTCTCCCAATGCTCCACCATGTAGTAGAGGCTGGCTCTTGCATGAGAGCCCACTTCTCCACTTTTTCCTTGCCTCTCTTTCCTCCACATATGCAAAAAAGCCATGTAAAGCGCACTATTGTACTTACTTTTACTTGCTCCTACAGGTGCTTAAGCTTGCCACATAGGCATAAAGTCTGATGTGGCAAGTTAATCAAGAAGAGAGAGACTAGTTTGGTGACCCAAGGAAGAAACGGTGCTAAGCGCGTGTACCTAGGTGAAAAGACAATTTTGAGTCTATAGCTAATTAAATGAAGCAAACTTAGCAACACCATTTCATTGGAAGAGGTCACTCCTTGGCAAATGCAATAAATACACACACTTACTAGCACCATTTCTTCCTTGAGTACGAAGAAAGAGATAGAGAGGAGTAAAAAAATACACTTATAGCCAACCTTGTTGTAGTATGAGTGACTAAGTGATGACTATGTATGACATGCCAACATCAGATAGCCTAACACACCGTGTTAAATCTCCAAGGGCGCGAGCGACGCGACGGTCGTGGTAGGAGCGACCATGATACGGGCTGCTGGCAGCCCTTGGATGTGAGATCAAACGTTCACATGCTAAGTTGCTGAAAATTTGCAGAATAACCCTCTAGAATAGGATATTCACCCATAGGTCTAGAATGACGCTATGCAACCGTTCGATCTCAGATCCTAGGGCTCTCGGAAGCCCGTATCATGGGAGAATGGAAAGCCACTACCCGGACGTTCGCACGCTGGCAGTTCGCTCCTACTCGTCCCCGCACGTCCTTCAATACTACGGCGGTTCGCTCCTAGTCGTTCCGTCCATTCACATTACGGCAGTTCCACTAATCCTAACCCTCCTCCCAAATCCATGGCGTCTCAAATCTCCACGATCGGCGGTGAGTACAAGGTTAGAACCATCACCGGCGATGAGTTCGACGTCATCTACACCCGTTCTTCCGCGACGGTGAAAGGATGCCTTTCTCGCTTCAGACGCATGTTCAAAAACTTAGATGATGAGTGGGTCGCTGGGCTAGATCTTGAGTACACCACGGTCCTGGGACGAGAGAAGGATCTAAAGGACGAAGAGAGGAAGAAGCCCGCCGTGATCCAGGTTTGCGTACATAAAGTTTGCTTGGTCTACCACATATGCCATGCCGACGTTGAGTGCCAGGATTTTAAGAACTTCCTCAAGGACAAAACAGTGAAATTCGTTACTGTAGACTTTACGAACGACGAAGAAGTCCTGGGTCGGATAGGCCTCTTTGTAGGCAAACCCTTCGACCTCCAGAACAATCGGTTAGTGCCCTCTCGTCAGGCTTCAATGCTGACCCTGGCAGGAGCCATGGTTCATCCTTCGTACGGTAAACTGGAGAAACCTCCATACACGTTTCATCATCATGCATGGCAGCGGAATGTACTAGATATAGACCACATCCACTACGCTGCAATGGATTGCTACCTTTGCTTCAATATCTACAAGGGTTGGATGAAGAGCAACAGCCAAGTGCGCGGTTCAAGCAAAGAAGTATCGGCCGAGAGGAATAGGGACAAAGACGAAGTCGAGGACGTGGACGAGGACTCTGAGTAAGGTGGCAGTGTCGTTGCTCATGGTGGTTCTAAACTTCTAATGCAGTGTCTACCGGATTAGTTGCATAGTTTAATTTCAGGTGTGGTTAGTTTAATTTGAGGGGTGTGTTGGGCTGAGCCCCCAGCAGAACTATGTTATGTTTCTTCTCGTTACTTTAACTCTTCAGTATGTACATACTACTAGTATTTCTTTAATTGAATGTAGCACCCAAATTAGGCACGTACTAGCTTTTTTAATAGTACTATATGCATAATTTGGCGACGAGCGCTCTCTATATGTACCACCATTTTTTTTAATTTCAATTTTTCCTCCGTGGCGCAATCCATCGATAGTACTACTGTACAAAAGTATACATTTCTTAAAAGGCTAGAGTACTGTTCATCACATATATAGCCAGTTAAATTCTCAACCTAGAATGACGTGCATGCCATGTAGTAAACCGATACGGAGGAAGTATAGTAAAAATGAGGTGATTTTACCGAGCGATCGGCGGGGGAGCATGTCCTGTCATGCGGTCCCACGTGTCATGATGTACCAAGGCGATGCGCGTGTCCCTCTTGAGGCAGGAGCAATACTAGTACGTGGTTTGAGATGATGGCGAACCGAAGTGTGAAATAATGGTTGCTTCGTCCGTCTGGAAAGTGCGGCATTGTGATTTGACGTCTCATTGCTCATTACTACTACTGGGCCGGTACGAGTGGGGTGCGTCCCCTTGTTGTTCTGCACTGTTATTTGGTGCTTGACACGTCGACCCGGTTGCTATATGTCCCACATGTCGGCGACAGGAAATACAGAATTCATGAAAGGGAGCGTCGATGGAGGAGTATACTACAGAATTCATGAAAGGGAGCGACTTAGTTTTGGAAAAATCTATTTTTATGGAGTACGTACCCACTAGGGTTTATAGGGCTCATCTAAAAAACATTCGTTTTTCCGTTTGATAAGTCTCAATTCTACTATACTAGTAGTAGTACCATTACATGTTGGATTTCGAGGTCGTTAGATCACCCGGCATAGCGATGTCAAGAGGAAACTAACCAATGCATGTACAAGTTCATGGAAATTTAGTGGTCATTCATGCATTCGTTCTAATTAATGCCTCGGTAAACACAACTTCTTGAGAAAAATGAGCGTACTAATTACTTGTGCAAACTACGAAATTAATTCGACCACTCACTGTCTACCTTGGTTGGAGAGATTTTGAAATTGAGCCATAAAATGGAAAGGAGGGAGTAGTAACTTTTGTCTCGATTACTATTTGTGGCCTTGTATAGATGCAAAATGTATTTTTTTATAGTTGCCTTGTATAAGTAAATGGAGGGAGTACTAACCAAAGTACATAGTAGGGACGAGGAGTAAACGGAGGGAGTAGTAAAAATTTCTCCTCGTGCTGCGAACCACCGCGCGCGTGGGCGAGGGAGCAAGCTTCACCTCATCCTGCGAGCCACCGCGCCCGTGGGCGGGGGAGACGGCGTACTAAGCAAGCTTCTCCTTGTTCTGCGAGTTGACGGGACACATCAAAAGTACTCCAGTGTATAGAGTCTTGCCTCTAAGGTAGGCCCCACATGGTTTGCCTCTTTTTTTAATTTAACATAACGCGTCAAGTTGCAATTTGTTTGTTCACCCGTGGTAGACGATCCTCCCTCCACCAAGTGGATAACCAAGACACGTGCCAAATTACCACGTGGGCTGCCTTTTCATCTGAAATGAGCTCCACCGTGTACCCGCAGGTGTGGTTGGGAAAGAGACGGGAGTACGTGCGCCGTGCGTGCACCTCTTCTCTTCGTGCACGTACCCCACCTACGTGGGTGTGTGTGAGAGGGATATAAACCTAGACATAATGCGCCGTCCATCCCCATGCTTCCGCCCAGTCCGATCACCAGTCACCACCATGCCCCACTCCTCCTAACCTTATCACTCATCTTTCTCCCTCCATTTTTATATACAAGGGGCCGCTATCAAAATTAGAATTTGCAGATATACTAGCCACTAACACTAATCGATGCAATGTTAATGGTGTTTGCCTCGTGGTACTAGCAAAGGAGGACATTAATTATCCCTTGCATGCATGCGGGAGTCTGTAAAAAAAGCATCTTGATGTTCCGGGCAATGCACGGGCATCTTGATAGTCCATGAAAACAACACATGGCAAAATTCCACGGCGAACGAGGGATTTGAATCTGTTGGGAGGGGCTGTTTGGATCTTGCCTGGTGTAGCCAAAATATTGGTGACTACTTCGCCATGGCCGGCACCGGCTCGAGTTCATCCTAACATTGCCCTCTTCTGTGGAGCCCATGCGGGGTCGACAAAGGTCCTCGCAACAAAAGGATCTGGCAAGACACCTGATGTGCACGCCGGCGTCACGTCCGCGGTGGCCTTCATGGGACCCAAGCGGCGGCGGCCTCCCATGTTCTAATTCTCCTTGATGATGGCGGCGGACGCAGAGGTGCTGGCCACCGACTCGCCGCTCTCCGCGCACCCGGCTTCTGGCGCTGCTTGCATGGCGCGACCGCCGGCATGGGAGTCTCGGCCACAGAAACGGGAGACGCGGTACGAGGCGGCGACGTGGACGGCAGCAACGCCCCTCGTGCGCCGCTCCTCGTCGAGCTGGCCTGGAGCGGCGAGTTGCTGAACCGCGCGCCGGCTTGGGGCAGCAACTGGCTCCGTAGGGCGAGGGGAGGGAGGTGGGTCAGTGAGCTGCATAGCTCGTATCCGGCGGGCTACCCAGCCAGCTTGGATGCGGAATAACTACTATTCGTAAGCCATTCTAAGAGTGGACAAAATGGTGGAGGAGATAGGGGAGCGGCGGAGGTGTGCGACAGACGGGAGGAGCTCGGCCAGCGTTGCGTTTAACGCCGGCCCGGTCATGAACGGACGTGTGTCCAGAGTGGGTTTCTCGGCTTCCACACGGGCGAGTTTCATGGAGGCATTTGAATGCGGTGCGGGCGTGTTCAGCGGGCGTGCATGAGTGGCACCTCGACTCGACCTAGGACACCGCGCCGTTCTTCCAGCGACGTGTGGGCTCTTTGGGTGCATGGCCTGCATGTCGGTGACCCAACGCAGGCAGCGCTGTGAGGAACCTTTGGTGGGCCAGGGCGGTCAAAAGCGGGCATTTCATAAACCGATGATTGTTCATTGAGTGTGACATCATATTTTTCATGTTGATAAGGGCATGGTTAATAAGAAAGCCAGCTGCTGGCTGTATACCAATGCCATGTCACTTGGAGCCTTTATAATAGCCAGCTAATATAATAGATGGGCTGTAAACTAGCTACTGGTATTTAATGCTTGCATGTGAAAGAAGAAAAGAAGGCACATGCTCATTGGTGGAAAGGAGAGGCACGCAGGCTCACACGGCTGCATGCGGGCTGCATGCAGGTTCGAATTTCTTGTTTCTTGCGCTCGAGCCGGCGATAGCTCAAGCGCCCACTCCCTCCTTTTCTCTTCATTCTCTCTCTTCCAGCTATGAATTTGATGACATGGAACTGCTAATAGCCTCCTGACTGTGTACTAGTGTACCTGCTCTAAGCCTACTATGTTGCTAGCCCGTTCGATACGTTGTGATTCATAAAGACCGCTGCAAACATCAATGTTCTGCTTATCACAGATAAGATTGATTAATACCCGTAACAATCCATGTCCTTAACAAAGGGTGCATGCACGTACAGGTTGAACGTCTGTCTTGCGTCGTGTGTTGTGTGCATGCAGGCGTGCGAGTGTTGCGTGCGTGCAAGGGTACGTTTCAGTGTTGCATGCATGGTTGCGTACGTGCATGTGTTCGTGAGTGCATGTGTACGTGTCAGTGTTGCACGCCAGCATGCGTGCGTGTGTACATGTTAGTATTGCACGCCTACATGCGTGCGTGTCTTGCGTGCGTGCATGTATACGTGCGGGGTGAGGCTACACGTCAATCGACTGACTTTTTCATCTCTGGTCATTAGATTTTCCAACCGTTGGATACGAAATCAAGGGCCTCCAGTTTATCATCAAACTCCACCCCCCTTGAGCCGCCAGCCACCACCGGCCAAATCGCCGGCCCCCGCCGCCCGCGGCCGGCCCGCCCACCCCGAAACCACTCCCCACCGCCCGGTCCGCCGCCGCGCCGCCATCCTCTAGCCCCCGCCGAGCTTTTTTCTCCGGGAGCCCCACCCACCGTCAATGAACGCCCCAACCGCGGTGATCTGCCAACCAGAAGTCTCACGACTTGAATACCCACCGACCACTAATTTATTACCATTTCTGTCCTTCATATCTGCTACCGACGGTGGGCCCTATGGTAATATGCGCTGCTGAATGTGGACCGTTTGGTGGTCAATTGATCGTGTTATCAACAAATTAGGAGCTGTATGGTGAGCGGTGACCGTACAATCACCCTAAAATGTACTCCTATTTTATTAACACAGATGCACTCAAACTACCATTTCTTTCTTTCATATCACGGGCTCGCAGGTGGGCCCCGATTCTGGCCCCGATGGTTCAACACTAGTTGCGCCGCGTGGAACGCTTTGATTGGTCAATTGATTGTGTCATCAACAAAATACGGAGTTGTACGGGTGAGCCAGTGACCGTATAATCATGATATTTATTTGTTTAACACGGTATGTATGCAAGGGCTCATATATACGCCAAAGCACTCACCGCTATAAGCGCACACATGCGAACCCTACCCCTATGAGCACCTTGAGAGAGTGGGCCAGCATATATGATCTTGAGATTTTATGAAGTCACCATAGGTGCCTCGTGGTCGAGTGGAACGTCTCCTCCCACCGAGCGTTATGTCGCCGGAAAATACTGAAATTAACACAAGATAAATGCGAGCACCGGGACTTTAACCTTGGTGGGCTCGAGAAACCGCTGTCCTCTAACCATCCAACCACATGTTGGTTAGCACGACAAAATGTATGTGGTGACCGTGATGAGCTTATTCTGAAGTCCAGTGACCATATCGTGCTTTCGCTTCAAATACAATGACCGTAAGTGTTGTCAACAAAATACGGAGCACGCATCAAATGCAAAGTCCGTCAGTGTCATCAACAAAATATGGAGATATATCATGAGCTAGATACCGTTGTACTATTGTATATGCTTATTTTCTTAGTGGCCGATTGCGTGTGTGGTGTGGTGGGCACATCATTTCTAGTTGTGGTGGGTCAACATGAAGACTCATGGGTCGGTTCCATCCTGCGCCACATATAGGTTGGACCGAGGCGTGTTATCTGAAGACCCATGTGGAGGACTCGGCGTACAACATGAAGCTACCAGAGTCGCGGAGGACTCTATCCCCACTGGTGATAAGCCGACTATATATGATTTGTAACCCTAGGCCCTTAGTATGTTATACAAGCTTGGGGGCTAGTTCGTCGATAGTATACACACACACAATACCTGGTATTCACGTGTACTTTGTACACACCCCTATCACTAATATACAGTACCACGAGTAGGCTCTTTCTTCAACTGCAATTGAATGCTAGCATGTGCATGTGTTTATTTCATATTATCGATCCATAGAGTGAGAGCGGTTTGAAATACAGGCAATGGATGCTTTTGCAATTCATATATAAACAATAATTAGTGCACTCCATGTTGTTAGTGTGAAGAACTTTATACATTTGTCACTTGCATGGATACATTCCAAATTGCTAGCTATGAAATAGAATACATGTCGAATTCAACATAAAGGGGGTTTCGAAGATTCGAATTCATAGGAAGTGCATTCATCTATTTGAACCCGAGATAATGGCATTTGTAAATCAGATATAAAAGGGGGCATCAATCTTTGTTGTGAGTTTGAACATGCTATATATATTCATACGCATATCTAACTTTTTTTTGCAACCAAGGAGATTATATATGGAACCATGCATGAACTGAGGTAAGTTGCATATTTTTTAATATATACTCGTGTACAATGTATATTCAAATGTACCCCCTCCATTCCAAAATAATCGTAGCTTTAGGATTTTCACGAGTAAAGATTTGTGAATTTTGACAAATCCTGAAAGTTCAATTCAAGAGAGCCGAAAACGTTAATGCTTCTACTTCCAAATATTGAACGAAGCGCCAAATAGGCCTCTGGTCACCCGAAACCGCGTGAGACTAATGTTTTGGTGGTAGGAAATTACTGTCTGACTCGGCCCATGTAGCCTATCGGCCCGATGTCCAAAGTTCTAAACCGGGTAGGTTTGTAACTTCACCAAGGCGCCAGAGAAGCATTCATACTGGTGGGCGCCTACCCATGCACTCGGCAAATCTATCCCGCCCACATTTGGGACACGACATGACTGTCCTACCCCAACCCGCAATATGTCTGAAATTTTAGATGGGGGAAAGTTTGTAACTTTCCCAAATTTCAAACAAGCGTCTCAAACCAAACATTGTTCCCCTTAGTTCCCGCCTCCTCCGTTTCCCCATTCATACTCCATGGGCGCGAAAACGCCTCTCCACCAGCCGCCAAACCCCAGCCTCCTCCGTCCTCCACCCCATAGCGGCCAATCCACCGCCGCTCCTCCATCACGCCGGAGCAGTACCCGACGTGCCGTCCAACGCAACCGCAACCGCAACGCCTCAAGGACTTAGCAGTGAAGCCGAGGCGAGCTGCCTCCACGACGCCGACGCCGACGTGCGCCGTGCAGAACCACTCCCACCACGCTGTCCCTCGCCTCCTTCCTGCGGCTCCACTATCGCAACCGTCCACCGCACCGAGCTGTTCCCTTCTGCGCCGTTCGCCGCCTCGGATCTGCTTCCCCGCCGCCGACAGACGGCCACCGCACCACACTCAACAACTTGGCCATGGGTTCGTCCAAGGCTGCACCGTCCTCCACAACTTCTGGTTTCCGGCGAACAACAAGAAGATCGTCGGAAAAATAGAAGGAGGACACAACACTGCCAGCAGAAGAGGTACTCCTCTTCCCATATTCATGCAAATCTTACGTCTCTGCTCACACCGTATTCATCCCACGAAAGAAACTAGTTGAGCGCTTCTTACTGCATCTTCTTCGTGATACTAAATGCACAAGGTTTCCTCCCTTTTACTATTTCACCTTTGCTAGAGGTCAGTAGCCCACCTGGATTTCAATTCAAGGTTAGTCGAACCGCAATTAAAAGAAGCAGCACCCGCCTAGGCGCGCGGAGCACCTAGTCCGCCTGCTCCCCGGGGAAGCGGGGTGTGGGGCGCAGGAGCTGCTTGCGCCCGATCTGGAGGTCGGCGGGGCTTGAATGGATGGCCGGGGGGGGGGGCGGTGCCAAGCACGGCGGTGCGGTGAGGTCAAGGGGAGGGCGCAGGCAGGGGAGGAATACTAGGGCGGTGGTCGCTGGTGTTTCGAGGAAGATCGTCAACACTGACTGGCTGGAGGTAGATGAAGGCGATCTGCCCGTTCTTTGTACATCGGACGGTGCAGAAAAAATGGACTGACCTATTTGCTTTCAGTCGACTGTTATTTTCATAGAATCCTATAGTAATTTAGTGTGCCATGCATGTTGTAGAGCTATCATATGTCTCCCGTCATTTATTTCTCACCGACCTGCTATCTACTACCTTCACACTATACTAATTGTGCACACATTTCACCCATACTCACAGTATTTTTTTTTATGCATGGGTATTTTAGACTCTGACGCAGTGTTGATGAATGCAGAAAAGAAAAGACAGAAGTCGCTCTAGTGTAATTCGAAGATAAGCACTAAGCGTTCCAGCGCTCTAATGGGTGCAATGTCGCAGATTGGAGACGATGGCGTAGCTCTGCGCTTGATGATCTCAATTGCCACACACAACCATCCGAGGTGCTTGCTTTAACTTCGCTGTCAAATGTGGTTGCATGTTGCATATGGTGTCTAGCTTGTATTGCTCCCAATTTGGTTAAATTGCATCTGCTTACTTTACACATTATACCTTTGATAATGACATGCCTTCCTGTTTTCGATACATACTACATATGTCTATTAACCATGTTTGTACATCAAACTAATGCTCTTTTGTATCCCCCGTCAATCACTTATGATGAGACAGTCACCCGGGTGGGTTACTGTGAGACCCCATACTCGTTTAAAGAGTGCAGTGTCATCCTCCCCACATGATTCTCAAGAAACAGCAAGGCTAAATGAAGATAGTCAACGTAGCTCTCTAGTTGATCACCGCAATTCCCCCACACCACCATCGCAGGTGCTTGCTCTTACTTGGCAATGTGATATGTGGTTGCATGTTGCATATGGTGTCGTACCTTGTAATGCTTCTAATTAGGGTAAATTGCATCTGCTTAGTTAACACATTATACCTGTGAATATGACATGCCTTCCTGTTTTCGGTACATACTACGTCTTTCTATTAACCATGTTCTCACATCAAACTACTTTTCTTGTGTATCCCTCATCAATGCTCCTAATTCGTTAAATTGCATCTCCTTAGCTTACACATTATACATGTGAATATGACACGCCTTCCTGTTTTTGGTACATACTACATCTGCCTATCACACCATGTTCTTACATCAAACTACTGTTCTTGTGTATCATGCGTCTATCTCTTATGATGAGACAGTCACGCGCGTTGGTTAATATGAGACGCAATACACTTATAAAGAATGCAATTTCATCCTCTCCACATGATTCTCAAGAAACAACAAGCCTAAATGAAGATATTGAACGTAGCTCTGTACCTGAAGACCGCACTTCCCCTACACCACCATCACAGTTGCTTGCTCTAACTTCGCAGTGTGATATGTCGTTGCATGTTGCATACGGTGTCTAGCTTGTAATGCTTCTAATTAGGGTAAATTGCATCTGCTTAGTTTACACACTATACCTATGAATATGACATGCCTTCCTATTTTTGGTACACACTACATCTATGTGTTAACCTTGTTCTTACATGAAACTACCTCTCTTCTGTATCCTGCATCAATCACTTCGATGAGTCACCTTTATTCGTTGCATATTGCATATTATTTCTAGCCTGTTGCCATGTATTGCTTCTAATTTGGTCAAATACATTTGTTAGGGCACCTTTTTAATTTGGCAGAGTGATATTGGTTTCATCTTTCATATGGTTTCTAGCTTGCATTGATTCTAACAAGTTCAAGCACCTTGTGCTTAGTTTACACTTTATACATCATACATGTCAATATGTTACGACGTCTTGTTTTTCATACATATTCCATCCTCCTATCGTGCGGCTACCTTACATGAAAGTAGTGTTCATCAGTATCATGCATCAATGAGTTCTGAAGAGAAAATTTTATTCCTTTTTCTTGTGGGTTTGACTTGACAAGGCAAAATCAAGAAAGAGGAAGGAAAAGAGTAAGGAAGGCGATGATGGTGGTCCTCTGCAGCAACGTAAATGGAGCATCTGTACCGATTCTCCTTGTACTAATAGTGCATTACAAGGTCCAAGTCTCCGCTCCCCTACTCCAC
The DNA here is from genome assembly GCA_021605205.1 of Aegilops longissima. Taxonomy (NCBI): domain Eukaryota; kingdom Viridiplantae; phylum Streptophyta; class Magnoliopsida; order Poales; family Poaceae; genus Aegilops; species Aegilops longissima. Next base: position 430,052,335 of record CM038681.1, on the reverse strand, counting down.
CATCCAAGGTGCTTGCTCTCACTTGGCGAGGTGATATCTGGTTGCATGTTGCATATGGTGTCTAGCTCAGTATTGCTCCTAATTAGTGTAAACTGCATCTGCTTAGCTTACACATGATACATGTGAATATGACACGCTTTCTTGTTTTTGGTACATACTATATCTATCTATCACACCATGTTCTTACATGAAACTACTCTTCTTGTGTATCCTGCATCAGTCACTTATGATGGGACACCTTTAAGTTGGCAGTGTGATATTGGTTTGCGTCTTGAATATGATTTCTAGCATGTATTGCTTCTAGTTTGATGAACGCCACCTATGACGAGACAATTTTAACTTGGCAGAGTGATATTGATTGCACCTTCCATATGGTGTCTTGCAGTGTTTCTAATCCCTTTTTCTTATCGGTTTGACTTCACAATGCAAAATCATTACAGCTGAAGGAAATTAGTCCGGTAGTGGATGATGGTGGTCCTTCGGAGCAACTCAAATAGGGGGTCTCTACAGATTCTACTCCGCCATCCTCCCAACAAGATTTGCAAGAGAACACAAGGCTGGATAGTCAATGTAGCTGTGTAGATGATGACTCCCCTACTCCACCATCACAGGTGCTTGCTCTAACTTGACACTATTATATGTGGTTGCATGTTGCGTATGATGTCTTGCTTGTATTGCTTCTAACTTGAATTGCATCTGCTTACTTTACACATAATGCCTGTGAATATGACACGTGTTCCTGTTTCTAGAACATACATGTACATAATGAGCACATCTCCCCTACTCCACCATCACAGGTGCTTGCTCTTACTTGGAAATGTTATACGTGGTTGCGTTTTCCGTATGATGTCTAGATTGTATTGCTTCTGATTATGTTGAATTGCATCCGGGTAGCTTACAACTTATACCTGCAACGATTACTTACCCATAAGACACGCTATCGTACGTGTGAATATCAAACGCTGTCTTTTTTGTATATATTCCATCCTCCTATCCTGTGCTTGCCTTACATCAAAGTAGTGTTCGTCTGTATCATGCATCAACCAGTTATGCAGAGCTAATTTTATTCATCTTCTTGTGGTTTTGACTTCATAAGGCAATATCATAAAATAGGAAGGAAAAGAGTAAGTTAGGGGATGTTGGTGGTCCTTGTCGGATTTCGGGTTCCAGCAGACCCTTGAGGTTCGAACTCTAGGGTGCGCGCGGAGATTACGCCTTATACCTACCTGCGCCCCTCCGCCTCGCAAAGATCTAAGCTATGGGAAGAACAACACGAGAGCCACAAGGTTTATACTGGTTCGGGCCACCGATGTGGTGTAATACCCTACTCCAGTGTGTGGTGTGGTGGATTGCCTCTTGGGCTGATGATGATGAACAATACAAGGAAGAACAGCCTCGCGAGGGTCAGTTCTTGGCTGGGACGATGAACTGCTAGGAGGAGTTCAGTCGCCCTTTTCTCTCTCTTTGTGATGCTACTTGGTCAGATCTCTCGATGTCTCTACCCTGGGGGTGGCTAGTCCTATTTATAGGCAAAGGCCCTGGGCCTCTTCCCAAATATTGAGCGGGAAGGGCGCGAACAATTGACCATTTTGAAGGGGAACATCCGGTACACTTATCCTGACTAAAGTTGGTCCTCGCCTGCCAAAGGCTCTGGTGGTGACGCCGGCTTGGGCTCCACAATGACTTCCTCCCAGCCGTTGGACTGGTCTTGGTCTCGTTGCACCGAAACGGGTGCCTTTGCTTGATGCTCTCGCCTGCACTTGCTCCCTTTGCACCAAAGAGGAAAGGAGGACACTGCGCGGGCTGGCCCCCACCTGGCGCCCTTGGTCGTCATGGCCTGCATCATGGGCACCTCGTTAGGTACCCCGCCTTGATCTCTCCGCCTCCTCGTGAGCCAGCCTGATGAGGCCGTGCTTGGGGAAGCTCCGTGTCGTCCGCCCCGCGAGGCTTGGCCCCTCCCAAGGGTCTTGGGTCTGTGTTGATGAAGATGGGCCGTGCTGGGCCCCCTTTTGAGCCACGCCGCGCGCCGCAGGTAGGCAAGTCTGGGGACCCCCGTTCCCAGACGCCGACAAGAGCCCCGGGCCCAAAGCGCGCCTGGACTTAGCCGTCTTGAGGCGAAAGGGCAGGGCAAAGCGCCATGAGCCCCTAACAACCCTGCGGCCTTAGGCGCCCAGGTGGCGGTTGATTGGACGTGGGCGGCACTATTCCCCCACGCCCCCTTATTTTGCTCCATGCTAGGTGGACTCGTAGTCGTACACAGCCGCCCCCCTTCCTGTTGCTCGAGCGCCCTCTGTCCTTTCTCCTCTCGAACTCCAGCTTCTGTTTCCAATCCAATCTCGAACCTTCCCCCCTCTTCCCATAGCCATGGTTCCGATGAAGAAGGGAAGAGGGAAGAAACCCATGCCTCCGCCTTGCTCGCCGCCTTTGGCGGCCCTCGCCGAGGGCTTGGGCAAGGTCAGCTCGACCCTGGCCACCATCTTCAACGAATGCGGAAGGACGACGGCCTGGCCCGCGTCTCACTTCTCCATCGACAGGATAGCCACCGAGGTCCAGTATTTTGTCGACACCCTGTGGGCGGGTCTGGTTCCCCCTTTTCTGATTTCTTCAATGTCGTGCTTCCCCACTATCAGATCCATATGATGCATCTGAGTCCTGAATCCACCACCCTTCTTTCTGTCTTCGCCTTTGTCTGCGAGGCAATGATGGGCATCCTTCCTTCGGTTGCGTTGCTGTGCCACTTCTTCTCTCTGCGCCTTGTCGATCCTACCCAATGCTCGGCGTGCGTGAGCTTCGTTGCCGCGTCTGAGACGGCGGCCTCTGGGATGGACTTCGGGCTCCCTCCGTCCGCGGCTGGGTTCCGCGAGCGGTGGCTGTATGTGGATGTAGGGGTGCCCAGCCCCTGCTTTGAACCAACCGCTGCTGTCCCCAATTGGGCTGGGGCAGAGACGGCAAAGAGCCCCCCGCTTGTCTTTATCAGCACCGCTTCACGTTCTTGAGGCGCTTGGTGTGACAGCTCCCAAGGTGGTGAAGGAGTTCTGCTCGCCGCATTGCTCCACTCAATGCCACTCCCGCGGATGTGGGCCCCAGTAGTGTGATGATCGTATGAGGCTCCAGGAAGAGGACCTGACGCCTGAAGTGCTGAGGACAGCGCTCTTGATCCCGACTGGGGACCCCAACCCTGGCAGCATCCAGCAGGGAGGGGCCTTGCTGTACCTCTGCCGGGACAGGGGCGACCTTGTGAATCAGATGCCTATCTTTGATGAGTGGGGGCCGCGCCCCGCCGGCCTCCAGGGGCCTCGCGAGAACCCAGTGGTGGTGACTGCCCTTCCAGTCGGCCAAGGCGACTCTTCCTCAAGTGGTGGAGCAAGGAGGCATGAGGCGCCAGAGGCCGAGGGGGCTCCCGGCGGGGTGACAACGCCGGGCGATGCTCATGAGGGAGCAGCTCCTGGGGCCCGTGCCGCTGAGGCTGAGGGGGGCGAGCAGCTGCCCTCAGCGCCTGCGGCTAAGGCCCATGAGGCTCCAGCTGCTTCTCTGGGCGAGGCAATTGGCAGCGCGCATCAGGCAGGCGCCCCTGACACGGATCGCCTTGACGCTCCGTCTTCGTCGCAGGTTGATCCCTGCGCTCAACTCTTGGGCCGCTTCCGCGTGGACTTTGAGGCCCTCCGGAAGAAAAGGGAGGCCCTGGGCGACGATTACCCTTGTCGCCTACTGAAGCATAGGAAGTACTTCGCCACTGATGAGTAAGCCTTCTCCTGTTTCTAGATTCTGATTGCCTGTTGCTTTTACTGATCCTTGCTCCACAGGCCCCTTCCGGTCGAGCTCGCGGAGGAGGCTGAGGTGCTGTCCCCCTTGGCTTCGCCCCCTCCACCGTCCTCAAGTGCTCCGAGCAGCACAACCCTCGTGGTGAGGGCGATCGGAGGGGCGAATCGTCCCGAGGGGCCTTCTCGTGGCATAGCCAGCCTGCCGTGGGCTTCTTGTCTGGTCGTGGACTGCGACTGGCTGAGGTGCTCCCTGCGCCCTTCATTTGGAGACGGGCTGGCTCCAGGCCGGGCTTCTGGCGTGGCGCGCCCGGCCGTCGCGAGGGTGCCAGCCCCCAGCCCCCTGCCCGGAGGGGGAGCGCTGATTGGTGGCCCCCGGCGCTTGCTTGGGGCAGATGATGGTGTGGAAGACGTGCTCGAGCGCGCCCGGGAGCGTCACGCTCATCGCCAAGGATTCCTCCGAAGGGCGGCTGACGCGGTGACCCTGCTTGGGGAGGAGCTTGCTGATGAAGACGCGCGCCTCGAAGCCGAGGGCCTGCGCCTAGCTGCAGAGAGCCGCGAGCTGGAGGGCGGCATCGCCCTTGCGCGCCATCAGCGTGATCTCGACGATGAAGAGGCGAAGGCGTCGCTGGAGGCCTCTCAGGAGGCCCGATCTCAGGCCGCTGAGGAGGCCCGGGAAGCTGACCGCCGGCGAGAGGAGGTGGAGGAGCGAGCTCGGGAGCTCCTGGCCTAGTGCCACTCACTGGAGGAGCAGGCAGAGCTGTGTGAGGCAGCTCTCGCGTTGATGAAGGTGGCCTAGGGCGACCCAGCAGAGCTCCAGAAGCGTGAGGAGGCACTGACGCTGGAAGCCGCCGAACGCACCCGCGAGTATGAGCGGCTGGAGACGAGGGAGCACTTGGTGACGCGGGCGGAGGATGATGTCGTGGCACGGGAAGCCCGTGTCCTAGAGGAGGTCGGACGTCGGGTGGCGATGGCGCGCTTGGACCTCGAGCGTGAGTTCGAGGGGAGGCTGGGGTTGATCCGGGTCGAGGCTGAAGGTAGGACTGCAGCCTTGAGGACCAAGCTGGAGGAAGCGACGCGGCGGGCCGATGCTCTTCGGGCCGCCCTTGAGGTAGTGCAAGGGGAGTCAACCACCTCCCAGGCCGAGGTGCTCCATCTTCGCCAGCGGGTGGAGGAGGCTGAGGCCGTCGCGCGCCAGAATGCGGACGAGATATGTCAGCGGTAGGTCCTGGAGCATGAGCACGGCCCCATGCTCAGCATGCTCCGGGAGAGAGCCAACACAGCCTTGGGCAACATCCACGAGGCGGCCGTTGGCGATCCACACGCAATCAACTACGCCGTCAACCTTCAGTTCTTCACCGCCGTGGTGACGCAGCTGGAGGCGCGGTCGGCCAGGGCCGACAGGTTGGTGGAGGAGAGGAGCCGCGCCCTGCTCGGGCGTGCCTTTTCCCGTGTCTTCAGCCATCTCCGGAACATGGATCCCCACTTCGATTTCGACGCTGCCATTGCCCCAGTTCCCTAGGCCGTCCGAGACGACCTGGCGCACTGGGTGGAGGACAATGTGGATGCTCTTGTCAGGGCCTTCGCTTCAGAAAACGACGACGTGATCGTGGCCGCCGACGAGGGTGGTGTGGTGAATGGCCCTGACGCCGCTGGCGGCAATGCAGACAGCGATGGCGAGCCCAGCGGTGCCAGCGACAGTTCGGGAGGTGCTCCTGAGGATGCATTGGGGGATTTATCCGACTGATTCCGCATTGTTCCTGTTTCCTTACCCTGCATGAATAGAACTCAGGTTTTGGCCTGATGGCTATGAGAGCATTTTGGGAGGGGGAGCCCCTCATGTAAAACTTGTGTTCATCGTATTAGTAGATGTTACATTGCACATGTGCCCGCGCCAAGTGGCTGGCTAAGCGACGCGCTGGTTGGCTAGTTTACCTTCGTCCCGTGCGGGCCCTGAGGTAGCCTATGGGAGGCTGTGGTGTCCCGAGTGTTCCCTGATCGAATCCGTAGGATCTTCAGTGAAAAACCCTCCTGAGAGGACGCGGCGGCGGCAGTCTGGGCTGCGCGCAAGCTAGGCCTGACCCGGCTAGCGAGGGGCTCACGAGGGGAGGCAGCTGAGGCAAAGTGATAACCAAAACGCAAGAAATTGCTTGAACAAGACTAAGCACCCCTTCCCCGAACACACGCAAATCTCAAATTCGAATCCAACTTAAATCCAGCGGGGGAAAGTGACAACCAAAGGGAGAAGCAATGAAAGCAGACAAAAGGCCGCGTCCGGCACCTAATCTAGTCTTGGGCGTCTTCTCACCAGTAGCAGAGCTAAGTGCTGCCATCTGGCGTGGGAGGGAGCCCGGGGCTGAGGTCGGCACCTCGAGACTCCGGCGTGTACAGCCCCACTCATTATTACGTGAGAGTGTCACGGGCGGCGAGCCGCATGCACTGGCCTTCTTCACGATTACCGGCCTTGCTTCATATCGCCCGAGACGAGGCCCCGCCTTGCGCCACACTCTAGTGCCATCAACGATGACCGGAAACCAGGGCGCCCGATGGGGTAGGCGGTGCCAGCCAGTTCCCCGACGACCACGGGTCCTCCGCCAGGGGCAGGCCCTGAGGCACCTCCCCAGCAGAGGGCCTACCTCCTGAGAACGCCTTGCTCCGAACACCGCGGTGGTGATGTCGGATCTATGCCCCTCTCCTGCAGCCCCCTGCGCCCTCCTCCCGAGGGGTAGGAGACTGTGGGAGCGGGGCAGCTGCTCGCTATGGCGACCTACACCTCCTGCGATCCATGATTAGCGTATGCCTGCTCCTGAGAAATTAGCGGTACCCGATAATCGTTGCCTCCAGCGTGGCCAGTGGGGCTGTCCCGGGGCTCCTAGAAGAGCTCATCTTCTGGCGCCTCGTCCCCCCAGCTTGGGTTGAGGAGCGAGCCTTGTTCGTCCTCGTGATGGCGCCCTTGGTCTGGTGTTGTCATCCCGAAGGCCACGTCGTAGTGCCCCATGCAGCTCTGCTTGACGCGCCCACTGTGGGGTGGTAGAGCGGCTGCCCACCGGGGCCGTGGGTTGCGTCGAGCCCTTCTTCTTCGCGGACCGGGGGCGGGGCAGCCCCGCCGCCGGTCCGGTGCTGATAGCCTCGTTGGCGTTGGAGTAGCCTTGGAGCCCACGGTGCTTGAGCCCCAGCGGGCCGCCCCTGGCTTGAGGCGGTCTTGGAGTGCGAAGGGGTGAGCCTCCGAGGCGGCAAAGCCCAGGAGCTCGGCGACCCGTTCCAGCAGCACGTCGCGGCCGCCTTCCAGCAGCCCGCACTGCAGCAGCTCTCGGGCCACCGTGAGCGCGGCCCTCGAGTTCGCCTGCTCCCGGCGGGTGTACGGTGTCGTGGTCGCAGCGTGGTTGGAGGCCCTTGCTGGTGACCGTGCTTGCCACGGTGTGAGAGCTGTCGAAGCCTGTCCGCGTCGCCCGCGGACCGCGAGCTGCCTGGGGCACGGGGTCGCCCGAGGCGAGCGGCTCTGCGCGGGTGGGCCACGCCGCCCATGGATCTGGGTTGCCCGCCTGGTCGCCGGACATGGTGATGACGACGCGACGGGGCACGAAGTGGTAGAAGGTGGATTCCGGCGCACCCCTACCTAGCGCGCCAAATGTCGGATTTCGGGTTTCGGCAGACCCTTGAGGTTCGAACTTTGGGGTGCGCGCGGAGATTACGCCTTCTACCTACCTGCACCCCTCCGCCTCGCTAAGATCTAAGCGATGGGAAGAACATCACGAGAGACACAAGGTTTATACTGGTTCGGGCCACCGATGTGGTGTAATACCCTACTCTAGTGTGTGGTGTGGTGGATTGCCTCTTGGGCTGATGATGATGAACAATACAAGGAAGAACAACCTCGCGAGGGTCTGTTCTTGGCTGGGACGATGAACTGCTAGGAGGAGTTCAGTCGCCCTTTTCTCTCTCTGTGTGATGCTACTTGGTCAGATCTCTCGATGTCTCTACCCTGGGGGTGGCTAGTCCTATTTATAGGCAAAGGCCCTGGGCCTCTTCCCAAATATTGAGCAGGAAGGGCGCCAACAATTGGCCATTTTGAAGGGGAACATCTGGTACACTTATCCTGACTAAAGTTGGTCCTCGCCTGCCAAAGGCTATGGTGGTGACGCCGTCTTGGGCTCCACAATGACTTCTTCCCAGCCGTTGGACTGGTCTTGGTCTCGTTGCACCGAAACGGGTGCCTTTGCTTGACGCTCTCGCCTGCGCTTGCTCCCTTTGCACCAAAGAGGAAAGGAGGACACTGCGCGGGCTGGCGCCCGCCTGGCGCCCTTGGTCGTCATGGCCTGCGTCATGGGCACCTCGTGAGGTACCTCGCCTTGATATCTCCGCCTCCTCGTGAGCCAGCCTGATGAGGCCGTGCCTGGGGAAGCTCCGTGTCATCCGCCCCGCGAGGCTTGGCCCCTCACGAGGGTCTTGGGTCTGTGTTGATGAAGATGGACCGTGTTGGGCCCCCTTTTGAGCCACGCCGCGGGCCGCAGGCAGGCAAGTCTGGGGACCCCCGTTCCCAGAACGCCGACAGTCCTCCGTACCGACGCAAACAGAGACTCTCTAAATTTTCCACTGCTACTGCTAATGAAGTTGAAGTCCCAAGTCTACATCATGAGTTCATCTCCCGTACTCCACCATCGCAGGTGCTTGCTCTAAGTTGACAGTGTGATAATTGGTTTCATGTTGCATATGTTGTCTAGCCTGCATTTCTTCTATTTTGATTAAATTGCACCTGCTGAGTTTATACGTTATACATGTGCATATGACATGGCTTTACTGTGTCTAGAATACCTGCATCTATCTATAATACCATGTTCTTACATCAAAGTACTGCTGTTGTGTATCCGCATCGACCACTCATGATTGGGCGCTTTTAAGATGGCAGTTTGATAGTGGTTGCATCTTGCATTGATTTCTCGTTGTCTTGCTTCTAATTTTTCGAATTGCCACTTATGACAAGACACTTTTAACTTGGTAGAGTAATATTGGTTGCATCTTTCATATGGTGTCTAGCTTGCATTACTTCTATTTTCTTGAAAATCCTTCTGGTTAGTTTGGACATTGTCGCTGTGAATATGTCATGCCGTCCTGTTTTTCTTACATATTCCATCGTCATACGGTTGTCTTACATCAAAGTATTGCTTGTCTATATCATGCATCAATGAGTTCTAAAGAGTGATTTTATTCTTTTGTGTTGTGGGTACAGCTTGACATGGCAAAGTCAAAAAAGAGCAAGGAAAATAATATAGTAGGGAGTGATGTTACTCGTCGGGTGAAACGGAAAGGTTCTGCCATCGAGATTCTGCTGGTACTTATAGTGCAAGAGAAGGTCCAAGTCCACGGCTAAATCTACAAACACAAGATCACCGCTCCACCAGCTACAAACATCCGCTTCTCTTGTACCAAAGATCTCAACCAGTTACGTTCGTTTGCTCCGGCGGCGGTTCCCAAGCTGCCTTCACACCAAACACTACTTCCGAAACACTGCGACACAACAGGACTTGGCAAGATCAGATGAACCTCATGAGCATCAACACCAAGGCGGTACTGACCGAGTCAAGTTGCGATTGCATGCTCCTTATATGTACTCTCACAGGTTTGATGTACACTAACACTTTCCATATTCGTTGTTGAACTAGCACCACGGTGCAAGCGGAAACAGAACATCGTGGATAATGCTTGATGATTAACAAAATCTAAAGGAGGAAGAATGGAGATCTATTTTGAGGCAGGTTTAGAAAGGCCACGTGATGCTCTGAGTCAGCCAAGTTAGTATCGAGAGGCAGCCATTGCCGTTAGGTGTCATGCACTTATCCTCCCAACGTGGATCGATGACAGAATGAGAAAGACAATACCCAGTTTAACACCTTCCTTGACCATTTATCTGTAAGTAATGTTATTCATCGCAATTAGTAATATTGCCTTGCTCTGTCCCATACTTTCTAGCTTCCTCCTAATAAGACTCACATTATTTTTTCAACAGACGAGGTTCAAGTTGGATCTGAAAGATGATGCAACTAGACAAGCATGCACTCATGTTTTTCAGTCTGCTCTGCGATAGTATCGGTACCACCTTAGAAAATCTCACTTTGAAGGCAAGGCTAACAATGAAATCGCCCAAACATCTCCAGTGGAATATATTACAGATGAAGACTGGACAGCCCTCGTTAAACACTGGTCTGATCCAAAGTATCGGGTAGGCTATATGTATTTGATCAGACCACATATTGAACTTGTATTTATGTATGTGCCTTAAAAGTGTATCTTCTTCTAGGCTAACTGTTTGAAGAACAAAACCAACCGTTCTAAAGTGAAATTCCAATAGACCATAGGATCTCGTAGCTATATTGCACACTGCGAGGCTCTTGTAAATAGCTGCTACTTCCTTCTTTGTTTTGTGCCATATTATCATATCTATATTGACTTGTTCCAAATCTGAGAGGAAATCCGTGCGGACCAAAAAGAACTGAACGAATGCAATTGCAAATCTTCAAGGATTGCCACACCAAAAGATGAAGGGCATGAGAGCACCAGTTCAAGCCCCGTTGTAAGTCCTTACTCCTCCCGCCTTGAACTGATTGGTGCTGTGATGTGTTCATTTAACTACTTGGTTTGCAGCCAATGTCGATTACTCTGGTCACTTTTATTCACAGTTGTCTTAACGTATCATTTCACCATACATGGTTTAAAAGAGATGAAGGATATTCTTTTGGTCTTGATCTGTAATCTAGTTGTTATGTTCACGTGCGCACACAATGATAAAATAACATGTTTGTTTTATATCTGTTGGCCCATGATATGAATGATGTCATACTATGATCATCCTACTTTAAACCATGTCTCTTTATCCTTAGATGTCAACGAATGTGAGGAAATAGACAGTACAGTAGGCATGCTACATGGACATATGTTCCAAAAGTGATTTTATTATGTAGTTGGCACTACAATACATAGTAATGTATTACAGTAGTTCACCAAAATAAGTTATGTATAAACGTTTAACCTACTTTGTTTGTTTTGTCTCATTAGTAACTTATCCGGTACACTAATCTACAAGTTCAAACTTTCGAGAAGCTATGGAACAAATGATTGAACAACCACAACCACGAAGGTGACGAGGCTAATATAGGCACAATGTCACCTCTTGTCAGAAGTCGTCGATATCTCTCCAATAACATTGCAAAAAGCACCTTCTGCGTAATTCTTGGTTGGTTGTCAACGTAACCTCGTCCAAATCGCCTACTGAACAAAATCTTCCTGCTAGACAGAGTGATATATCTGTGCTCCAGACACAAGTCCAATCCCTAATGGATGTTGTTTCGGAAACAAGAATAGTGGTTGAGAAATGTCATCAAGATATGAATGGATTTGAAACCATACTATCAGACATTCGCTTCGTTGTTCAAGAGCAATGGCGGAAAAAGGAGGAGATCGTGCTGCTCCATCAGATTCTACAGCTTGAAACATTAGCACTCAGGTCAAATGATATATGCTTCTATACATCTGTGGTGCTTTTATCTGGAAGGACTGTAAACTTTATGCCAACAGGACTTTTGTTGTATGGTTGGAATTTATTTTGTAGTGATACAACATTTATGATGCTGCCTCAGGCTGCAGTAATTACGACGCTATTTTTGTATATTGTAGGTTTATCTTAGTAATGTAATCGGCCGAAAGCTTCATAGGAGCCCAACAAGCCAACATTCGTCGGGCCCATTCCAATTGGGCTAAAAACGATTACGGGCCGAAATTGGCATGTAGCCCACTAAAAATATCTCGGCCTAAATCAGCATAACCTTTCATATTTTTCTGGTAGGCCTGTGCCCATAGTGGGCCTTTAACAGGCCTAAACATAATTTGGGCCCTTAGTAAAAATAGGCCATTTACAGGTGTAAATATCTCGAGCCCATAAAATACATGGGCCTTTAATAGACCAAAAGTGAGATTGGGCCCTGATTGTGCCAAATAACCCACTGGACTTTAACAGGCAAATTGAGCAGTCGTAAATCGCCACCTAATACACGGGCCTTTAACAGGTCGGAACTTTGGTCGGGCTAGATTATCATCATTTTTAATTATATGGGCCGTTAATGGGCCCAATATGACGTTGGTCCACATATGGCCCATGGTTTACGTCCGGCGTTAACAGGCCGAAAATGACAACATGCTGAAAGTGGCCCAAAGCTATAGTGGGCCTCTAACAGGCCGAATGTCAGACATGGCCGAATATGACCCAAATCCTTCACGGTCGTTTATGGGCCGAAAGTTTTGATGGCCTGTAAATGGGCCCAAATGAAGCCGGACCTTTAACAGGCCGGAAATACACTGGGCCGTAATTCGGCCAAATTACTTAGCAGACTGTTAACGGGCCAGAAGTGACCATGGGCCGCGTTGATGACAACTTTAGGACAGGCCGTTGACGGGCCGATTTGACAGAGAATGTAGGGCCTTTAGATGGGATGGCCCATTATGGTCGGCAAAATCTTGTGGGCCTTTAGCTGGCCCGGCCCATTGTGGTCCGAAAAATCTTGTGGGCCTTTAGCTGGGCCGGCCCATTATGGTCTTTTAAAATCATGTGGGCCTTTAGCTGGGCCGGCCCATTATGGTCCGCTAAATTTTGTGGGCCTTTATCTGGGCCAGCCCATTATGGTCCGCTAAATCTTATGGGCCTTCGGTTGGGCCGGCCCATTTAATCTTTGTGGGCCACTTTTGGGCCGGTCCACGTGTCAACATATCATAGGCCCATCTCGACCATTGGATCCGTCAGCCAATGAGAATTTTACACGTGGAAAATCGGCATTGGTTGTGGCTATTAACGGGTTATCGGATCCAAAATCCGACCCGATAGCTTAACGGCGTTCCGTTACGGTGGATGCCACGTGTCGGTCACCCTTGATGAAAGCACTTCTGTGACGCGCGATTTATCGTCATGGAAGTGGACACTTCCGTGATGATAATTTTGGCAATGTCATGGAACACTTCTACGACAGCACTGGTATGACTATCTTGATTATGCCATAAATTTGTCATGGATGTACATGCATGACAGAAAACGCGACCTACTGTGACAAACACGTATCATCACGGAAGTGTATTTTTTTTGTAGTGATGCCCGGCCCCGTCCCCGTTTGCCCCTGCTGGCCCCGGCCCTCATTGGCCCTTCCGGCCACCACCTCGCCCGCCGGTGCCGGCCCCTTATCTCTTCGCCCTTGATGCCGCCGTGCCTGGCCTAGTCCCCGTTTGCCCCCGCCGGCCCGATACCCGATGCCGCACCACCTCCCACCTCGAGCAGTGGTAGCCTGCGGTAGCTCTGCCTGCAACAAAGGGTGCTGGGTGCTGGCCCACATCGAAGGGCGGGGTCGCGACTGGATCCAGCTCCTGGATGAGCGTGGTGAGCTCCGGTGCAGCCACGGGCGGATTGGAGCTCCTCGTTAAATCAAATCTCTTGTAATTTGTTCGTGTATACTGTAGTGTTTGTGGGTAATGTATTGTTGAAATTCATTCGTCGATTCTTGGAGCAAGTGTTGATGGTACTGTAGTGTTTATCGTCGTCCATTTGTTCCTCGACGGTTTGTATTGTTGGAGTACTGCTCGCCAGGCACTAGTTACGCCAAACGCAGGATGCCGGAGAGGCTGCTCGCCGAATGTTTTTTTTAATATTTACTAACTTCTTTGCCGTCTGTGATTTTATGAGGCTGACGGCAAATATTGCGTTTGGCAGACGACAAAGGGAGGGCATCTTTGCCGTCCGCTGGCGGACGACAAAGTGCCCTCTGCCATAGCTTATTCAGTCGGACCTGTTGCCGTCTGCTGGCTGACGGCAAAGGACTTTGCCTCCGGGATCTGTGCCTTTGCCGTCCGCCATGGTGGATAGCAAAGAAGCTGATTCCAATAGTGAATAGGTCCTTCAGTCAGGTGTTAGGAATGACATCACCCTATCACGTCAAAGATCAATGTCATATAACTCTTGGGAATATGTTCCAACCATCATATCTGACCGAGATTCAGATCTAATTGGTGTCAGGATACCTTAAGAGTCAAGATGCCTGAGAAGAAATGGTGCGACACAAATTGACGAGATGACATTGCAAGATTCTCGGGATTTGAACTATGGCAGCGAGTTCCGAAATAAGAGAGCAAGGAGAAGACGAGGATGTGCCTAATGGAATTCCAACAAGATGTATTTCCACAATTATGTGAACAAGGAGATAACATTTGTGAGATCAAATGATATAGTGACGTATGCTCGAGGAAAACATCCACAATTTAGACATTGATCGAAAAGTGCACCCAAAAATATTGGCTAAGTAGCACGATCATTGTTAGGATGATGAGTCCATAACCAACACATGAAGAATGAAACTATCATTCATTACTTACAAGCAATAGGGTTGCTAGAAGATTTGAACTCGCACATCATAGTTCAATTGTCGGCATTCCAGTTAGAAACAACACGGGGACCAAGAAAGAATGGTGATGGTGAGAAGTATCACTATATCAATAATTCTTAAGAGGTGGAGTAATCCTAAAAACATCCTTGACATAAATACTCCAAAGTAAAGAAGAACAAATACTGAATAGCAAGGAACTCAAGGTGTAACACTACACACGAACAAGTTTGTGTTGGAGGGAAGACACTAAAGTGGTCGATGATAACACAATTCATCGAGGGCAAGGATGGTAGTTCTCATCATGAATTCAATTGATATCCTGGAAAGCTCGGAATGTTGCTGATGATCATGACACATTTGTCGAGGGATTTCATGAAGATGTAATCGATCGGCGATGGCATCCAGTCATAGAAATGATGAAGCGAAAGGTCATTGGCACCACGGATATGACCCAAACTTGAAAAAAAGTTTGCCATTCAAGGAGAAATGATATGATGAGGAATATCGATGTAAGATTAGCTCATCGTCGAAATTTGTGCTCCGGGAAGGACCAGGCAACACATTTAAAATTTAGCATGATAATGGTGTAGCCGATCAGGCAAGGAATGACGTGAGGGAGTATTAAACTTCTCAACAGCAAAGTACTAGGAGTACTAAATCACAATGTTGATTCGATTCACTAATCGGTGTTCTCGGTTGACGACAACCCAGAACCCATGGAGTGACTATGACAGGGAAAGGAACTACTTCATCAGAAATTCATAAGATGTACAGCAATGGGTTGATATCCTCGAGATACCAGGGGGGTAATACTCGAGGGTAGATCGAAATAGAGGTTGGGCCGGCGTATTGATATGTAGAAGGCAAGTGTTTTCACTTGCCTAAGAAATGGAATCAAGGAGAAAATATGGTCGGAACCACGATTGCAAAGGATCAATTCATAGATACCAGATGATATTAATCAAGGAAATATTTATTATTAGAAGAAGCTTCTATGATGGGATCTACATTGTGTCCACGGGCATGAACGGAAAGTTCAAGGTCGACTCCCACTTCTTCAATGTATAACCTTCCATTCACTTCTTGTTTCTTTTTGAAATGACATTAGTTGTTGAAAGTTTTACCTGGTGCAATACCAGATAAGTATGATCTGTGAAATCTTTCGGGTTTGCACAGATTAGGGAAGGCAATGGTCCAACCCATCGAGTATCTTAGGAACATATACTACAAAGTTCAGAAGTAAATAACTCAAGCTCGAAGGCAGAGCATCATTGGCCATATCAGAGAATAGGATTTACCAATGGCATTATGTATCAGGGAAAGAACTTCTCTAGGTTTTTGTGTACAAAGGACATTGTCGGATGAAAATTCAACAAAGGATCTGACGGTTCATAACGGAGCTGATGTGAGTATCGTTATTCAACCAAAATAAGAAGAAGAATGGAAGGAGATCAGAAGATAGAAGCAACTGACTAATTCAAAGCTCAATTGCAAAGGAATTATGAACTCCAAGTCAAGGGATTAGAAGCAACGCTCTATTTAGGGATGGATAAGTTGAATAGCCGTAGGCGTACAATCGACGGCAATTTGACTGTTTGAGAACCCCCTCATGTTCGGAAGACGTCTGAGCCAGAAATATAATTTATAAGGATTGACTGATGATTGCGTCCATTCCCAACATATCAAATCATGGACTCAAAATTTTAATGACATCGAATGCCAATAAGATTACTAGACTTATGTGATTAACCATAATGTAAGCAAGCAAGAATTTCAAGAGCAATAGGTTACTGAGGATTTTTGGAAGATCAAATGGTATTTCAAAGACTTTTGTGAAATACGTGAATCAACTGGGGATGAGCGGATACTAGATAAGTGCGAGGATCTATCCATAGGGGCATTCATGTGGCAAAGAACTGCAAGGGAGTAGGCACAAAGTATTCTTGGAACAATATAGAAAACTTCGGGGTATCTTGTAATAACAAGATCAATGGGGGGTGATTGTATGAATGGAAAATGTATGTGCTTATTCATAGGGGGTCATAGATGGAAGGGAATTGCAGTAGCGATGGTATAAACTCTTGAGAAAACATCATAGAGTATCTTTGGAATCTTCTGGTGTAGCAGGCGATCATCTGTAATAAGGGGCTCGCCGGGAGGAAGTAGTTACGAGAACCTAAAGTTGGAGTAAGTAAAATCATTTAACGTGAATAGAAGAGAGATCAGAGTACCAGAGTATAGATGAGAAATAAAAGATCCTAATACCACCCAATTTTGACGTGGGCCCGTAAGCCACATATCCATGTTAGTAAAAGTTTTGCAATGACTAGACTCAACTTCGGCCAAGGAGTTTGTAAGGGGGATTCCTACAGGCAGTTGGCTCTGATACCAACTTGTGACGCCCCCGATTCAATCGTACACTAATCATGCACGCAAATATGTACGATCAAGATCAGGGACTCACGGGAAGATATCACAACACAACTCTAAAAGTAAAATAAGTCATACAAGCATCATGTTACAAGCCAGGGGCCTCGAGGGATCGAATACAAGTGCTCGAACAAAAATGAGTCAGCGGAAGCAACAATATCTGAGTACATACATAAGTTAAACAAGTTGCCACAAGATGGCTAGCACAAACTAGGATACAGATCGAAGAAGGCGCGAGGCCTCCTCGCAGGATCCTCCTAAACTACTCCAGTGTCGTCGATGGCCCGAACGTAGTAGTAGGCACCCTCGGTGTAGTAGAATTCGATCCTCGGCAAGGGCGTCTGGCTCCTCGGTTCCAAAGATCTAGTTGCGACGTCCAAGAAGAAGAGGAAAAGGGGGGAAAGAGGGAGCAAAGCAACCGTGAGTACTCATCCAAAGTACTCGCAAGCAAGGATCTACACTACATATGCATGGGTATATGTGTAAAGAGGCAATATCGATGGACTGAACTGCAGAATGCCAGAATAAGAGGGCGATAGCTAGTCCTATCGAAGACTACACTTCTGGCAGCCTCCATCTTGCAGCATGTAGAAGAGAGTAGATGGAAGTTCACCAAGTATCATCGCATAGCATAATCCTATCCGGAGATCCTCCCCTCGTCGCCCTATGGGAAAGCGATCACCGGGATGTCTTTGGAACTTGTCTGAGTGTGTTTTATTAAATATCTGGTTCTAGTTGTCATAAGGTCAAGGTACAACTATGGGTCGTCATTTTACCAAGGGACACATCTATTCGAATAGATAAACTTCCCTGGAGGGGTGCACCACATAACCCAACACGCTCGATCCCTCTGGTCGGACACACTTCCTGGGTCATGCCCGGCCTCGGAAGATCAACACGTCACCGCCCAACCTAGGCAGAACAGAGAGGTCAGCACGCCGGTCCAAATCCTGTGCACGCAGGGGTCTGGTCCATCGCCCATTGCACACCTGCATGTTGCGAACGCTGCCGGTGAGCAGACCTAGCCTAAAATGCAATTTTCGAAAACGCAAGTTTTCTCTAATTCAAGCTAATAAAATACAAATAAAATAATAATTTGATTTTAAAATTTCTTCTCCGATATTTCTCTTCTGTTGAAGAAGTCATATTATCTTCTCTCATTTTTTTTATCATTGGAAATAATTGGAGAGAAAAATATTAAAATCAAATTGACCCTCTTTTCAAATTTGAACTAAATTCAAATATGAAAATTTTGTGAAACCTCCAACTCTCTCCTTGGGTCCTTGAGTTGCTTAAGATTTCTAGGATCACACCCAAAATGCAAAATAAATATGATATGCATATGATGATCTATCTATAACATCCAAATTGAAAATTGGGATGTTACAGTCGAAGCATGGCATTTTCTTGGCGAAAGCCCTCCCGTTTAGGCAGTTGTACAAAGGACGTCCCTCGAGAGGAAGCGCGACGGGCGCCTCTCTAGTCAGGAGCTGGAGCACCCCGCACAATGTGTTGGAGGGGAGCAAAGGCATTTGGGGCCTCATGGGGTCGTCAGGGCTGGTGAAGGCCCACATTGGGCGAGTATGGCACTAGAGCGGAGCGATGCGCCGCTTGACAAATTCCCTCACCACCATCGATGTCGTCACCCCCGCCTCCTTCAGCTTGGCCAACCCGGAAAAGACATGTGCGAGCTACGGGTCCACGAGCTCTGCGAGCCCCCAGTTAGAGCTCGGCTCCGCCGGCGCCGATGGGATGAGGAGCAGGGGGTTGCGCGCAGTGGCATCCGCATACACCCACTACTTTCGGAACCCCCTCGCATCCGGGTGGAGCATGAAGTCGATGCCGGAGCCTGCAGTCGTCACCACCACCTGAAGCGACATGCACCCCGAGCGCTGCCTACTATCGACAAAGTGGAGCGAGAAGAAAGTGCGAAGTAAGGCCATGGACGGGGTAATGCCCAGGAAGGCCTCACACAAGAAGGCAAAGGCGAAGAGGAGGATGATAGATCCGAGATCCAGAGGCAGCACATGGATCTGGTAGTGCGAGAGCATGAGCTTAAAGAAATCAAAGAACGGAGGCAGTAGGCCGGCAAAAAGAGCGTGGAGATAAAGGGGGATCTCGGTGGCCTCCATGTCAGCTAAGGTCCGGGAGGCAGGCCAGACCTTCGTTGCCTTACACTCGTTGGAATCGGCGGCGATTGCGTGCCGGACCTTGTCCAGCCCCTCCCAGTTGATCATCGTGGACTGGTTCAGCGCTGGTTCCGGCCCCGGCGAGGGCTCCGCGGCCGCAGGAGTGTTGCCCATCTTCTTCCTGGGAGCCATGGCGGCGAGGCGGGTCCGAGATGTCCCAGAATCTATCAAAGAGGGCACAAGTTTGTGAAGAGGAGGAGCAGAAGGTAAGAGCATAGCGAGGCAACGATGGCTACACTACTAGGAAAAGGGCTATAGATGGAATGGACACTAATGGCGCACCTGTCATGTGGTGCGCCACTCCTATATAGCAGTGGCGCACCATGTGATGGTGCGCCATTAGTGTGGAAGACACTAATGGCGCACCTGGCACATGGTGCCCCACTAGTAACAATTTTTTAATTTTTCCAAACATACTAATTGCATCACGGCGCAGTGCGCCATTACTAGTGCTAACTAGTAATGGCGCCGCCACCTGATCGCCACTACTGTTGTTTTTTTTACTCTTTTTTTGCAAAACTACTAATGGCGCACCGTGGCATAGTGCGCCATTACTAGTTAACTAGTAATGGCGCACTATGCCACGATCTCCATAGAATATATATTTTTATTTTTTTGCAAAACTTCTAATGGCGCATCAGCAGCAGGTGCGCCATTAGTAACCAGGGTTACTAATGGCGCATTTGCAGGTGGTGCGCCATTAGTAACCTCGGACCAACAAGATATTTTGGACAACCCACCTACCCACTCACTTTCCCCACTTCATTCTCCACCTCCTCCTCCAAGCTTGTCTCGGCTGCCTCCTCCTCCTCACCTCATTTGCACCATAGATTCGTCCAAATTAAGTGGTTAAATTACCCTTTTTTTGATAGGTAAGTAAGGGGCGAAGCTATCTTTCTGTTGTTCTCCCTCTCCAACAACGTGCACATGCACTTTTTGTGGCCTAGCTAGATCTATGTATGTTCGTGGTGTTGCATATGTTTGTGGTGTTGCATATATGTTTGTGTTTGCAGGTACCGGTATTTGAAATGCGATAGTTGCCAAATTTTGCCGGAATGTTGATTCATTTCCGTTTGGTAGAATTTTGGCACTATGCATTCTTTTAGTCCTATTTTTAGGAAAGCCATGCCAAATTTTTCTTGGTTCTAAAATATCGTTTTGCTCTACCCTTGAGCGACCATGGTCCGCACAATGACCGAAGGCATCGTGAATAGGTTTTTGAGCTCCTGAAGGCCAAGATGCTTCAAAAGAACGAGGCGGAGATAAGATGTCCGTGTCGAAGATGCAAGTGAAGAGCCTTATTGCGGACCGGATTACGGGCAGGTGCGGGACCACCTGCTCTTGCGTGGTTTCATGGATAGCTATCGGTGGCAAGGTGATGAAGATGACTATGAAGTCGTCCATGGGGGCGGGCAAGAAATGAGGAAGGGCAGCAAGACAACCACCGCGGCTCGGGCGGGCGAAAGACGAAGAATCTCGGACATGATCCGACGGTGATCTTGTACACGATCATCATGTAGAAGATGCGGACATGATGATGAGGAAGATGCGGAGCGGGCGAAGGGCATGATCATGAAGATGAAGATGCGGTGGAGCAGGCGACGATGGACCATCGATGGGCTGGGTGCAGGACCCTCATATTCAAGAGCTGCTTCTCAAGCGACGGATAACGCATAAGAGCTGCCGCCGAGAAAGCCAAGCTGGATCAGCTGGAGATAGAGCGGTTACTCCATTGTATGAAGGATGCAGGCCGAGGATACCGCTTTGAAAGTAACGCTCATGGCTCTGGAGATGAAGGTAAAACACAAAATGACGAAGCATGCTTCGGCGAAACATGTCATTCTAGCGAGCGTCTTCCCAAGGGAACAAGTGCCCGACCAGTTTCGAGGCGAAGAAAATCATGTGTCCTCTGGATTTACCGCACATGAAATACCATGTGTGCATGAACAATTGCATCATTTATCGAGGCGAGCACACGGAGTCTACAATATGTCCGGTGTCGGCGTCACTCGATACAAGAAGAGGAAAAGCTCCTCGAAAAGTGGTGTGGTACTTTCGATCACTCCTCGTCTGCAGCGGTATTTCCACGGACCCTAAGGTAGCAAAGCTCCTGCGTTGGCACGCGGATAGGGAGGAGAAGAAGCGAAAGATGGCGCAAATGATCCGGAGATAAATAAAAAGACAAGATGCTGAGTCACCCAAAGGATGCGAGCGATTGGCAGCGTTGAACTTGAACACCCAGAATTTGGGAAGGATCCAAGGAACATCGTGTTGGGCGCGAGCACCGATGGAGTCAATATGTTTGGCAGCCAGAGAAGCACACATAGCACCTCGCCTGTGTTTGTGTGGATGTACAACCTTCCCCCCTGGTTGTGCATGAAGAGGAAGTAAATTCACATGAGTATGCTAATTGAAGGGCCGAAACAACCAGGGAACGACATCAATATGTATCTGGGGCTGCTGAAAGAGGAGCTAGACAGGCTGTGGAAAACGCCAGCCAATACGCGGGACGCCGCGGAGAAAGAATATTTCCCTATGAGAGCCGCACTGCTCACGACAGTGCACGACTATCTCGGTTACGGATATCTCGCGGGGCAGGTGGTCCACGGATTTTCTAGATGACACAATGTATCGCCAGCTAGATAGAGATCCCGGGTCTTCGAAAACCGTGTTCATGGGACATCGAAGGTGGCTTCGCGACGATGACCCGTGGAGGAAGTGCAAGGATCTGTTCGATGGTGAAACCGAACCCCGAAGACGCCCGCGTACGAGGAGCGGCGAGGAAATAGACCACCTGTTGAAAAATTGGAAAGATTGCCTACTGCCGGGAAAGAAGCAAAAGGCGCCAGAGCCGGAAAAAGCGAAGGCACGAGGCAGCTGCTGAAGATATGGAAAACGAGGTCATTTTTACGGGACTTGCCGTCTTGGAAGATCCACCGTGTGCCTCACAGCCTTGATGTCATGCATATCACGAAGAGCGTGTGCGAGAGTCTGCTTGGTACCCTGCTCAACATGCTAGAGAGGACCAAAGATGGGCCAAAAGCAAGGCAGACTTGAAATCAATGGGCATCGGGGAGGAGCTTCACGCTAATGATGATGATGATGATGATGAGGCGAAGCGCGGAAATTAAATGCAAAGGCAAAAGGCCAAGAAGATCGGAAATGACTACCCTCCGCGTGCTTCACTCTAAGTCGAGGAGGAGATCGAGCAGTTTTCACCTGCCTCGTAGGAGTAAAACTTCCTACTTGATTCTGCGGGAAGATAAGCGATACCTAGACCCAGCGGCGAAGTTCAGCGGGATGAAGTCTCACGACTGTCGCGTGTTGATGATGTAGATACTTCCGTTGCAATCCATTGGGATCATGGGCGAGCACGTCCGTGAAACGCTATTTGGCCTATGCAACTTTTTCGGCGTTATCTCTTGGAAGTCGGTTGGCGTGAGGCAACTTCGAGAAGGCTACTGAGGAAGAGATCGTGGTGATACTATGCGAGCTTGAGATGTACTTCCTGCCGCATTCTTGACGTTATGGTGCATCTGCTGGTCCATATCATGGAGGATATCATCCAACTCGGGCCGACGTTCCTGCACAACATGATGCCGTTCGAAAGGATGAATGGTGTCATCAAAGGATACGTTCGCAACATGTCACGTCCAGATGAAAGCATAGACAGGGGCTTTATAACCGAAGAGTGCATCTCCTACTACATGAATTATCTAGGCATCGAGGACCCCGTTGGTCTGCCCATTAACAGGCACCTCGGTAGGCTCGCTGGATGGGGTCACCGTGAGGGTCGCCGCAAAATGCATGTCGACTTGGTCGACTTCGCCGACTTTGAAAGAGCAAACCTAGTCGCGCTACAACACATAGGCGTGGTCGATCCTTGGGTGGTAGAGCACAAAACCTTTATTGAGAAGGCGTACAATGGCCGAGGCCAACGAGAGGGACGGACGGAGATATAATCAAAGAGCACAACTCATGTTTCACGCGTTGGTTCAAGCGAAGCTTACAGCCGTACCCTTTACATGAGGATTCTTCCGGAAGAACAACTCATATTCGCCTTGTCACGGGCGCCGAGCACAACGATGACCTATGAGGCGACGATATCAATGGCTACACATTCTACACGAGGACAAGGACATGAAGGCGATGGTTATCGAACTCCGGGGTAACGATGGAATCCTACACGGTAACGACAAGGACAGATACTACGGAAGGATCGAGGAGATCAGGGAGCTGAGCTTCTGTTGGAGAGAAGGTCCCGATGTTACGTGTCGAGATGGGCCAAGGCGTCCTAAAGAAGACCGATATTTCACCACCATGGTTATACCGAAGCCAAATCCAAGACCGTGGTATAAGCGTCACCGCGAAAAATGAGCCATGGGTGCTGGCTTCCCAAGTGGACCAATGCTTCTTCATTACCGACCCGTCAAAGCCAGGGCGTGTTGTCGTGAGGAGAGGCAAAGGAAGATCATCGGAATGGATGGAGTAGCCAATGAGCAAGACTTGACAAATCTGGCGACCAAGATCGAACATGGCGACGACGATGAAGTAGCAGCATACACCACAAGAAGAAGCAGGACCACCCTACCTAAGGGCGTCCGTTCCACGTAAGAACTCCATTTGCGAAAAAAGAAGGGCAAGAAGATTGTGGACAGATAGCTAGCTAAGATCGATTGCATTTAAATCGTAGCCTTCATTTCTCGATTGTATTTCATGGGCACTTTTGAACTCATGAATGTTTTAAATTTCATGGACACTCGATCTCGATCCCCTCCATCTCGATCGCTATCCCACCTCGCCAGATCCGGTCCCCCTTGCCGATGAGCACCCCCCGCACCATCTCCCCCGCTCCACCGGCCGCCGCCGCCGACCCCCCGTGCCCTCCCCCACTCTACCGCCTTGACGACCCACCGCACCTCCCCACTCCATGACCACCGCCGCCGACCCCGGCCCGCACCTCCCCACTCCACCGTCGACGACCCACCCACCCCTCCCCACCTCCACACGCCGCAAACCCCAGCCCGCACCCTCCCCACTCCACCGCTTGTGCGACCCCCGCACCCTCTCCCCGCACCCTCCCGGCCCGCTCCACAGTCACAAATGAATGCAACTAAAATTGCAAAAAAAAATGATTATATTTTCAAATAACAAATTTGATGATATTTTCAAATAATAAATTTGATGATATTTTTTCATATTCATAAATATTTTCAAATAACAAATTTGATGATATTTTTTAAAAAATTCTTACTGTTTTTATAAAAAAATATTATTGTTATGATTTAAACAAGTTTGAACATATTTAAACACAAATAAATATCAAACAACATTTTAAATGCATAAAAAAATTGGGGAGCCTGGGAATCGAACCCAGGGACCTCCTAGTGTGTGTGTCTTTGCGTCTTGACCCGTCGGGCTAGTGGGCGTGTTCTGATGGAGATAGGGTTAGGTGGAATATAACCTGACCAGTCGGGCTAGTAATTAAAACAAAATTCTAATGGCGCACCAGGGGGAGGTGCGCCATTAGAATCGTCGTACTTATGGCGCACTAGGGGGAGGTGCGCCATTGCTAACCCTCTCCCACTCCACCTATTCCCCTCGCACTGTGGCCTCCTCCCTCCTCGCCAGATCCCCCACTCGACCCCAACCGTACGCCGCCGCCCCTTTCTCCGCCCCCCTCCGTCCACTGGCCTTTGCCGCCGCGTCGCGACGCCACCGCCCGCTGTGGTCTTACGCTGCCCAGCGCGCCGCCCGACCCCAGGGACTCCACCCCTGCCACCCAGCGCCACCCAGACAGGATCGGCCGGCGCGCCGCCGCTCCTCTCCTCTCCTCCTCCTCCGATGGCGAGGCCTCCTCTGCACTGCGATGGCCGAAGCCTGGCCCGATGCACCAACCCCGCCGGCCCCTGTCGTCCTCCGCCTTGGGCCCCTTCTCTCCTTCGACCGCAGCGAGCGAGGACCCGGACGAGCTCGGACCCCGACCCCGACCCCTTCGCCGACCCCGACCCCGACCCCTCCGGCGACCAGGTACCTCTCCTCCTTCCTCCTTCCTCCCTCTCTCCACCATTCCCCATTCCCTCCCTCCATCCCCTCGACCGTGGCAGTCTATGGTTGCAAGATTGGGGAGGTGCGACTACTCGATGACGGGCGTGGCGGTCCTCCGCATCATCTTTTGCTGCAAGGCTGCAGGGAGTCCATGCTCTTCGTTGTTCGCTAGGTGACGCCGCAACCGCAGGTCCAGCTTGACCACCACGGCGGCGAACTGCAAAAGGAATTTGTATCCTTTTCCACTGCTGGTGGCAATATCCTCAACCCCCGTCTTTTTTTCATTTTTGTTAGTT
Organism: Aegilops longissima; assembly: GCA_021605205.1. Lineage (NCBI taxonomy): Eukaryota > Viridiplantae > Streptophyta > Magnoliopsida > Poales > Poaceae > Aegilops > Aegilops longissima. Next base: position 430,027,202 of record CM038681.1, on the reverse strand, counting down.
TGATTATTTGTAAATTGATGTGCCATGACCCAGTAGAGGCACATCCGAATTTTGTGTTTAGTTTTCTCACTCCAAATTGCATCCCATGACCCAGTAGACTAGTACAGATGACATGCCATGACCTAGTGCACTAGTACACATGTCATGGAAAATTTCACCACCATTCTGTACATGGTATTTTTGTGATATGTAGTTTTTGATCTGGTTCAGAACTGGTAGGGGTATTCCAGGGCAGTTTCCAATATGCAATGAATGGCAAATTTAGATTCGTTCCACCACAATTTTTCCATTTTGTTTTCTTCGGGAGAAAAAATTTTGCCGCGGCAAATTCATACGTTCTGCCATCACTACGTAGGAGTTCTTTCTTGCCATGTCGTAGTTGCCATCAAGTTTTACATTTCTGTCATAGTTTTGACGTGTCAATCGCATTATTTCTTCGAGCTGATGCATTTTATTTCTGAATTTTTATGTAGCTAGCTGAGTAATGTTATGGCCTATGAAATTCTGTGACTTTCGTAACATGGCATTTCTACCACAGCAATTCCATTATTTTTTTCACATGTCATATTCTAACATTTTTCATATTCCTAGTCTTTTTGTTCATAACTTGGCAAATTCATTAATGGTCGCATGGCAAATTCAGTTATGGTCACATCGGAAATACATTAGAAAACTATTTAACACACATGGAAATTTTCTTTTTATAAAGCATGGAAAATTTAGTTCATGCATCATGGAAAATTTTACCAATTCACCATGGCAAATTTAGTTGGTCATCTGACCGTTGGCAATTTGTTCCATGTATAACCATTGATTATGCCTTTGAGGCAGTTAGTTAACCTCTCACCTATGTTCATGCAGGGATATTATTCTTGGAAAAGCCACTGTTGGTGACGGAATAGAAAGATAAGCAGGTACCTATCTTCAGTCCCAATCTAATAGGGTAGTCCATGGATTCAAACTAGCTAAAGGAGATTCAAACTGCCGAACCTTTAGGTTAACAACTCAACGCAAACCAATCCCTGAAAGCAAAAACTCAACACAAACCAAGTGCATTATTTTGGTGACTGTTTTCATGTTTGCAGAACAAATATTTTTGTGCCAACAATCAGTTTACTCCCTCATGCCAACAACCACTCATTTTTCAATTAACTCCTTACAGTTCAGATCATATTTTGATTGTCAACAATAGTGGACTTTTAAGGCTTTTTAGAGGCAATACTAGTGGATATTAGGCCTTTTACAGGCAATAATAGTGGAATTTTAGGCTTTTTGGAGGAGTGTGTTTCATGCTGGCCTCTGGTGATGAATTAGTCAAATTTTGTATGATTGTGCCTAAAGTAGATAATCTAAAGATCTGAACAAAATAATTAGGGAGCATGTGTGAATCTAAAGTATATTGTCAACTTCCAACATTTGCTCTGTTGTCCATGTGGTTGAAGCAATGAAGTTGAGTGTGTCATTCTTGCTATGGTCATGTAAGAGAAATGCTCTGCCTTGCTAATTTTACCATGAGATTTGGGGTAATCAGCTAGTTACGGTCAAAGCAAGTGGTTTTCTGAGCTATGCCTTGGTTGGAAAATGATGCATGATGGTTTGTTGAGAAGAGGAATAATCACAGGATAGCACGTATCATGGGGTCAAACCAGGACCCCTATTTGTAATTTGATTTTGATTATTAATTTTTCTGTGAGCGGATGAATTACAGTGTTTGTGTTGTAATGAAACTTGAGCTGAAATAGAACTTGACAGCTGTACATTGAATATATGCAAGTGAACAGAAATTGTGAGTTTTCTTGACTGAATTCAGTCCTATCTGATGAATATATGCAGTCAATATATAGTCATTGTAATTTTTGGGAGTAATTTTGGTGTCAAATCACTCAAGCGATAACTGAATTTTCAAACTGAACTTGACACAATACTATTGAGTTAATTTGCTTGGACAGCGATGTATGCTCATCACTTTATGTATGGTGTTATGCCTGTTATCTCTGTTCAGTTGACTAATGAGGCAATAGGCTCATCCATGGTACAAGTTCACATGTGAACACTTGAAATTAGTCGGACATCCCGTCTTGATAGATGAAAATTGTGTCGATGAGCTTTGAAGCCTTTGGTTTTCCTGTTTCTAACTCTGAATCGATATAAACCATCTTGTTGGCATAAGTGGTCTTTTGTATATGTGTTGATGCTTTGTTAATATAAAGCTATAGATGATGTTGTACTTGTGATAATGCTACTTGTGATCTTCTGAAATGACCCGTTGGCGACTTCATTCTGCTGAGGATAATGATATTGCAGGTACCACGAGAGGCCCTTGAGTTTGCGGAATGTCGATTAACTTCCGTTCCGGCAAATTTGGGTACTCCATATGTCCTATTTTCAGCAAAGGTCATGCTGAAATTTTCCGTGAATTTTAGCATGAATTTGCTAAAAATAGGACATATAAATACTTATGACTAATGCATGGGCAGGGTATCTTAGTACTTAGTTAAGTAGGATCAAGCGCCCGCCATTCTTGCTGCATAGGTGGCAATAGAGCCAAGTGATTAGTGCCAAGTGATTAGGCCCAACCTAGGGTGCCTCGGCATTGATAAAACCTAAATGATGAAAACTTAACTTAGCATTTAGGGTGCCTCGGCGTCGACAAACCCTAAATGATGAAACATTAGCTTCTATAGGGTGCCCCGGTGCCGATGAGAACCTAAATGATGTACGCTTAGGCTTTTAGGGTGCCCCTCAGCGTCGACAAACCCTAAATGATAAAAGCTTAGATTTTAGGATGCCTCGGTGTCGACAAACCCTAAATGATGAGACCATGATCTTGTTCCTTGACAATAACCAACTTTTTGACCAAACTTTTTTCCTATTTAGAGCAAAACATGGCCCTAGCGATGAGGCGGCGGTTCAGCGGCAAGCAATTCAGGAGCTGTCCCGGAGATGGAGGAACAACCTCACCGCTATGAGGGCGCCATGAAGACACCGATCCTGACTACACGACCACTAGTGGCGTCGGGGATGACACCACTGATGGCGCCGCCGAGGATACCACCACTGATGATGGCGCACGCATAGATGGCAGCCAACCGAAGAGGCAACGGAAGGACCGGCGCTCGAGCGTGCTTGGCACCGTCAGGGAGGAATTTACTGAAGTGAACTCCGACGGGCATCCGACGGTGCCCAAACAAGTAGTCTAGGGGTACTCGGTTCAGCTCGGGTGCATTCTCCGGAGCACCGTCTCGATCAACACCGAGAACCTAAGGCATAAGGACCGAGGGAATTTGCGCAACCTCCTCTTCACGAACCTGCACGAACGATACATGTTCCCCGCTGAGTTTGCAAACACACGCCTCTTAGGGAATAAAGTGAACAGTGCCGCCCTCACGAAGATGAGCACGGCCCTGTCTACTTGGAGAAGCACGGTGAAGGCAATGATTGATAAAGGTGATAGTTATGACAAGATCAAGGCAAAATATCCTTTGATGAGCGAAGATGACTACAAGGAGTTCAAGATCAAGTGCGAGAGCCCGCAACCTCGAATCAAGTCGATTGGGGAAAGAAATGCGGCAGTTGAACTTAGGGGTCCACCAACTCGGTCCCGGCGGTTCTGAGTGGCGGAGCCTATATGGGACAAGGAGGGCCTTGGGCGTGCCAAGCAAGGCCTACCGCCCGCTTGAAATCAAAGTGACAAGCGGACCAGGGAACTTTCTCGGGGCCGGTACAAGGAGGACCCGGTAACAAAGGAGCTTACCACGGATCCAAGACCAAGGAGCTTGAGCTTGTTCGGTAAGGAATACACCCCGCAATTAGCTCCATATGGTTGCATTCTAATTAATCCCCAATATTTCTAAATGGTTCACGTTCCTTCCAGCAGGACAAAGAAAGCAATAGCGCGGGGTCGTCTCAGAGCTCCCCTTTCGAGACCCCTTTGAATAGGGCGTTGAACGTAATGAAAAACAAGGATAAGCTCAGTAAGCCGACGTCAGCTGGTCGTGTGGCCGGCAAAGGCTTGTCCACAAAATGGTCGTCATACTATACCGCTGGTGGGAGAAAGGAGAAAAAGACCAGCTCGGAAAGCCAGTCGTGCGAGGTTGAAGCACTCAAGGCATAAGTGAGGCGGATTCCGGAGCTTGTCCAAGAGCAAGTGGAACAACAACTGGGAACGAAGCTCAACGCCATGGTGCCTACGTTGATTCATGGGCTGACGACGTGGATTGCGGGTGGCCATGGGGCCTTCCCGGTTCCCAGCTTCACGGCCAACAACTTCGCTGGCAATAAAGCGGTGGCGCCATTGGTGTCTCCGGTGGTGCCATTGGTGTCTCCGGCGGAGGCGTATTCGTGTCTCCGGCGCGGCCGCACGGCATTGGAGCTTAATGCACCGGGTGTCGCCAGCCGGCACCTCGCCAGCAAGCGGCCCCTCCGTCAGTTGCACGCCCGCTGTTGGCGGTGCCTCGACATTAGCCGAGCTCGACGACATCACGGTAACTAAGCCTCTCGGCCGATGACTTCATCTCCTTGCCTTTGACTGGGCATCCCTGATGCCCTACATGTTTTCGCAGGGCGCCGCCGACATTCCTTGCACTCTCCTGCACTTCATGGGCGGCGAGTTGGTCGATGTCGCCAAGGGCAGAATCGTTCAACCGGGGAACCCCCTGTTCCACGGTAATCCGATGCCACCCATAGTGTATAGGGTTGAAGTGGTTTGGATGCTGCCAGGCTACGACGAGTTGTTACCTCCGATTCGACCTGCTGGGGCCGACGAAGAAGATGAGATGACCCTCAGCGCCTGCATAAGCTGGCGCCTGCTTTGGCCAAAGAGCCAGATTCGTTTGGGGGCGGGGGACACCACCCCACAGACAAGACTGCCAGTCGTGCCGGCGCCAAGCCATGGCAAGAACGCTGCAACACTACCGGACATGTAGGACATCCCTATGGCACAGGATCCGGACATGCATATGGCACAGGATCCGGACGACGACGACAACGACGACGGTTCATTTACCAACGTCGATAAGTACTTTGCGAACATGGAGTGCGGTGGCGAGTTAGCGGGCCTCCTTCTCAAGAACCCAACCAAGGCGACCGCGATCTAGCTGGTACGGCGGAGAAACCCAGATTACACAAAGGCCGCCCATGCGTTCAGTTCTCGAGACGCCTCATTGCCGCCTTCACCGAGCCTCAAATAGCTGAGGAGCGAAATATTATCAGCCCCAACACGCTCAAGAAGGCGGTTCAGTGCGAAACTCGGTCCCATTACAGCAGATCAAGAAGAAGAGCCAGAAACGGAAGACCAAAAAGGGCTCGGTCGAGCCAGCCGGCACCAAGTGCGATCCGTGCTCGGGGCGGGCCACCTTCACCTAAGGATATCTCGAGGAGGTGCATGTGGCGGTAGGGCGATGCTATCGACACATATGCTCAATGCTGCAACGGTGCTATCACGGAGTGCTGACGGTGTTCTTTCTTTGGAGAAGCGGCGTCTCGAGAAAGAATGATGTGGCATACCCGGTTTTCGTGGCCAAGGTGCCAGAGGGCAAGGGCTTTGTGGATGGCGACATCAAGGGTACGATCGTCCTGCGGTTTGATGACATCTTTGCTATGTTTAACCTTCATCTGCTGCACTACACCTTCGTTCGGCTGTTTTCGTTGAGTATGGAGATGTGGATCATTAGAGACAAGACCCCGGACATCGTGATAGTCGACCCCTTCTACATGCGTGCCAAGCTCTTGAGCAGCGCTGGGGACTGCCAAATCGCGAGTTCACACCTCGAAGGCGTCATTCTGGCAAACCCAGTTAAGGATAACTTCCTTGTGGCTTACTTTCCCGAGTAAGTCATCCCTTAACCGCCCCGTAACATATGATTTCTTAGATTTCGATTGTTCTTTTTTCTAACATTCCGTGTTACGTGCAGGTGACACATTGCACACTCATCCTCTTAAGCCCGAAATATTCCACGGCCACGTATTTCGACCCAACCGTGACTCAAGATAGACTACACAAATATCAAGAAAGTTCTTGATGATGTTCTCCCGCCTCGCCAAATATGGAGGCACCTTCACGGGGCAGTTCGTAAATCACGGCAAGCACGTGTTCTCCCTGTCTGACGTTCGCTTTCGTCAAGCAGCCGCTGGCAGTCGAAGGATGCCTACTACACCTCCATCACATGCGGGTGATCGTGAGGACCATCATCACCTTCGCTTCCAGATAATCTCAAAGATTGGGCCGCGAGCTTGTCGGCAATCCAGGACGCGGACATCAGACAAGAATTCTTTCGCATCCAGTCGAAGTTTGCCGACATCATCCATCAAGATGTCCTTCATACCTCGGGGCAGTTCTACCTCAGATATCAACTGTCCAACACTGAGATAGACACAACGCTACAAATGCAGGCTAACAAAGCCCGCGATTTCATGACCATCACGACAAACGGCGGCTTCATCCACGCTCCTGTCCCATGAGTCGAGTCGAAAGTAGTGATGCTATGTGTAGTTCTGAAACATTGATTGGCTCATGTTGTAATTAAACTTTAATGAATTGTATGTCTCTTTGGTTTGGATAGTCGTTCAACTTAGATGTAATCGATGCTATTTATTAGTAGGACCATGAATCGTGCTATTAATGTCTTGCTTTTCTCTTCCGATCCTTTTGTTGCATACTTATATATTGCTTATGTATTATCTTGTTTGGCTTGTGCATAGAGATGCCGTCGTTATGTAGTGTACAAGGGTAAGGTTCCCGAGTCTCTGACGGTAGGGAGGAGTGTCGGAGACAGGTTCACCGTTCAGCGTAACAGCTACAAAGGGTACACCACTAGGGCGGAGGCGGAATCTAGATCGCCCGCTATCTAGCGGGAGAGAGGAGGGGCGTTGGAGGAATCGGATGAAGACCAGTTTCATCGCGATGATGCTCATCGTGATGACCGCAGCTCTCTTCTATGTGATGGTAGTTTAGATGATCGATATCGACTTGTAATGTTAAGACAAACTCGATACTCATGGTCTCGAGACTTGTAATGTTTTATCTTTGTTCGGTCTTTTGAATTGGAGACTAATATGATGAATTGTATTGGAGACTAATCTTCTATTGTATTCGATGAATCTGCTTGTTCTTTGTGTGCTGCTGTCTATATTACATCCAATAATATATTTTGTAACCTGTGCAAAAATCAGAAAAGTAAAAAAACCCTAATATTCATACTAATGGCGCATCACCTCAAGGTGCGCCATTAGTATCTCAAAGAATACTAATGGCGCATCACTCTGAGTGCGCCATTAGTATCTCAAAGGATACTAATGGCGCATCACCCACGAGGCGCCATTAGTATCTAAAGCACATGGTTGAATATGGCCCCAGGAGGCATACTAATGGCACATGGTGTTCTATACTAATGGCGCCTTGCGTGGTGCGCCATTAGTATACCAGAATACTAATGGCGCACGGTGGTGCGCCATTAGTAAAAAAAATACTAGTGGCGTGATACTAATGGCGCACCAGTAGCGCGCCATTAGTAGGAAAAACTGGTGCGCCATTAGTAGGCCTTTTCCTAGTGCTAAGTTGCAGGCACCGGGCAGTTGTCAAGTCAAGCAGTTGCCGAGGCGCGTGGGGAAGTGAAGACGCCCACGTCCCATCAAGTGCAACGCATCAGCCTAGCCCGCAGGTGACTGGGGCCCGTGGCGCTTCGCCCTTGGCCTTTGGCTTCGTCTCGAAGCCAAGTGTCTGAAAAGCGCTGTGGGCCGGGGCTACTATCGCCATTCAGGAACCAGGTACCAGACTTGCCTTCCCTCGACCCATGGCGTGGGTCCATCGACGGCTTTGTGCGGCCCATCTATAAGACCACCAAGACGAGACCCTTGCTAGGGGCCAAGCTTCACGAGGCGGGCGACACCAAGACCTCCAGAGGGAGCGGCCTCCTTAGGCGACCTCTCGAGGAGCGGAGATTCCTATGCAGGTTCCCGACCTCATGAGGCTACCATGACGCAAGCCATGATGACCATGGCCAGTCGGACGCAAGCGGGCACAGAAGGGGCAGTTTCCTCTTTGGTGCTCAGGAGGCAAGCACAGGCATGGGTTCCCGAGGAATCTAGCAAAGGTTTCCATTCCCATGCAACAAGACCAAGACCGCTAGGACGGCAGGAAGGATGTCATCGCTGATCCCACTGCAACATCACAACCAGAAGCTCTGCAGGCGAAGACCACACAAAAATTGTTCTTTACAAATGTATTTTTATATGTTAACTATCAAGTTGTAAGACATGATGGCCTATTAATAGGTAATATTCTCCCTTGTGTGATGGATCAAAAACAAAATAGCTTGTCCGATATTAGGTGGTGACGATCCGATCATCTTAGAAAATCAATCTGCATTTATGCAACAACTTTAATAGGTAGAATGTAAATGTGTGCATTATTATACTCAATAAAGTTTTTGGTTCATATCCTCTATTAAAATGGATTTAATGCATATAAAGCCACATCTTCTACATAGAACATCACAATTGTAGTGTGCATGGACATGCTAAATTTCTTTATTATTATACTCCATAAATATGTTGGTTTATATCCTCCTTTGGAGCAGAATTCTTGCTGATATAGTCACATCTTTCGGATAGAATATCAAAATTCCAACATGCATATCTTCTAGATAGCATCACACAATCTTGTATTTGAATATTTTTAGGTCTCATCTTTCCATGTTATAAGATATCGCGTAGCCTATTCTGATGTGCATCTATTCCATTCTTGTCGGAGTAATGGACTACGGGTAGGCAAACCCGAGCCCCTGAACCTTTCAAAACATCGGGGCGGATTAAGCCTCAAGACCCCAAGGCAAGAGCCGCCTTGAGAGTCGGCGGTGTCGTAAACAACCCTCTGGGCGAGTCCCGGGCGGCCTCAAGACAAGCCGACTTTAAGGCGGCGACCTCGGGACAAGCCGACTCGAGGCAGCGACCTCCAGCCGAGGCGGCTCTGAAGTCGGCCCGCGACCCCACCACCTGGCGCTGGCGACTCGAGGCGGGATGGGGTAAAAGCCGCCTCGCGGCCCATCCTGCCCTGCCCATAAAGGGCAGGTATGGCTCTGAAGAGCCGTACCGGCGGAGACCTCCGTCCGGCGCGGCTTCGTTTGCCCGCGGCCCTCGACATCGGCCGCGTGGGCAGATTTCCTGTACCCACGATGGCACATGCATGCGACCGAAGGCGGCGGGACCCGCCTGTCTTGAGAGTACCGAAGGCGGCAAGAGCGCCTAAAGCGGACCCGTTGGAGTCGGCCTCCGAGAGTCGGCCGGCCCCACCCGCGGCCCCAGCGCCATTAACGAACAAGGCGGAGAATGCAATGATGATGCGCCACGCCGAGGCGATCTTGTAGCCATAACCCCATGACCAACCTCGCGTCATTAGAAGCAGCTCTGATAATCTGCAGCCCGGCAAGACCCGCCAGCGGCGGACAAGACTGTCGGCCCCATCTTTGGGCCGTCGGCCAGAGCCCTGGTCGGCGGGCCCGAAGTCGGCGGAGAAGGCGGCGACTTAGATCTTGGCGCTTGGACCCACACCCAGGTCGGATCACCGTTGTACCCGGGGTAGGTCTATAAACCCCAGGGTACCCATACAAAGGTTGGAAGCTAGTAGTTTTAGACACACACATAGAGGAGAGAAGAGCCAGCCGTGCCCTTCTCCTTCCTCACCCAAACAACTCAAGGAGCCTCTTGTACCCACTTTGCCATTGTGATCATCACGGAGACCCAGCGGAGCAGCAATAGGGTGTTATCTCCTCGGAGAGCCACGAAGCTGGGTAAGATTAGCGGCGTGCATGTCTTCGCCTCATCCCATTTCCAGGCACCGGCGACGTTCTACTCGCCCCTCCATGATAAGCCATCCTTTGGCATATGTCACATCCAACCCCCGACATTTGGCGCCCAACGTGGGGCATGCTGCACCGTCGTCCAGGAGACACTGCTCAGGGCGGGAACCCTCTTCCTCTCGGCGGCGCAGCCAGCCTGGCACGCGAGATGGAGTTTGCGCCGACGCCGCTGCATGGCGCCGAGGTTGCTCTGGCGGAGTTGCCTCGCCGAACTTGTCAGCGAGTTCGCCTCTCCAGCGAGCCTGCGTCCGTACTGCGACAGGCGGCCCAAAGCCTCCTTGCGGGCCTCCTCGAAGCTCCACGTCGGCGGCGAGCCGCCCGACCTGGTCCGTCACGCTCCACCGACCCGATGCTGGTCGACTCCGACACCCAGCGTCGCTCGGCGCGTTCCCCACCAACGTGGTGATCTCGACGAGCCTCTCCATGCACGGAGAAGCGGCGGGAGCACCGTCCGAAAGTACTCATCATCGATCACGGCGAGCCCTCCGCGGGTCTCGTGACCCTCTCGACGCGTTACGCAAGACCTGACCGCCTCCATTCCGGGAGGACGCCGGCCTTGGCTTTGGAGGCACGCCGCCTTCAGCTCCTTGTAAGCGCACGAAGTTGGCAAGCATGAGACACTTGCCGGAAGCCTATCAGCGCGAGATGGATCGCGCTGTGGCGGCTTCGCCGGCTCGACGGAGCCTAACCCGCCTAGGCGCGATCGCTGTGTGGCGGCCGTCGCCGATCTGTTTGGGGCGATGCGCCCGTGTATGCCACGCTCGCGGAGAACATTACGTGCTGCCGGCGGCGGCAGACGAAACTGGATAACCGGCGAGGCGCCGCGCGATGACGGAGCGAGTCCAGCAGCTCCTCGGCCAGCGGCCGCGCGCAAGCAAGCAGCTGCCGCCGCGGGCGCCACGACGACAACACGGCGACTTGCCTCCTCACGAGATCAAGGTGCGACATCTCGGGCCTTGGCTGGCGGCGTCCGCGGAAAAAAGAACCAGGATCCGGCTGTCGGCCATAGCGGACTCACATCTCCATCGAGCACGCACGCGAGACGGCCGCCCAAAGCGATGTGGAGCGGCGGGGCGACTATCAGCCTCCTCCTCCCCATAGAAAAGCGAGTCTCCCGCCACCCGTCGAGCATCCGACTCTCGGCGACCGCCTTGGCGCCGAGAGGGAGTCGGAGAAAACGACGCCCGCCACCGGATCGGCGACTCCACCGATCCTGGCGCTAGAAGAAGAAGACGAGTTAGGCCCGCCTTGTTTGGACCTCGCATCCGAGACGAGCCCTTCCCGAGATTCACACTCCCCGAACACCCAAATACACCGCTCGATGAAGCCGGAGGACTGGCAGTGGACTACTCCGTCCGTCGGCATAGCGACCGGCAACAAGCGCGTTGCCGTAAAGTATATTCCCCTCATGGTCCGAACACGGCGGACATGGTTGAACAACGAAGCCCCGCAGCATCAGCGGCTGGGTCGACTTCACCGAGGCCTTCGTCCGCAACTTCACGAGCACATGGCGACCTCCCAAGCCTCGTCGGCTGTCCTTGTGCGTACAAGGCCCCAACGAGTCCACTCGCGACAACCTCACGCCACCGGGCGAGCTCCGGAACACCTGCGATGGAGTGCACGAGGTGCGAGCAATGAGTATTTCACCGCCGGGTGCGAGAAGGCTCCCTCCTCAAGCACAAGCTCCTTTGCGACGAGCCGGAGACCCTCGACGAGCTGTTGGTCATAGCAGACAAGTACACCTCTGCCGACTCCTCCATGAAGTCGGAGATCGAAGTCAGTCTGTTGGAAAAGTAGCTCCTCATGCTTCGAACTCCGGCTGGCGACGCCAGTCGGCGGCAACAGCAGAATGATCATAAGCGCAAGGCCCGCAGCCGGCTTCCAATAGCCGGGCAGGTGGCGGCAATCGAACCAGCAGCGGAGGGCAGCCTCACTAAGCGGTAGAAAGGCGGCAAGTCCAGCTGGTTGCCGCCTTCTCTTCTGGCAGGACTGGGGCGGACCACTCGCAAGTTCCACGAGTGGCGCAAAGCCGTCAAATCACACCACCGGAAGTGCCATCGGCTCACCAGGATCGCCAAGGAGGCGGCCTTGCCCTCCTCCGCTGCTGGAGTCGCCGCCTCCACCACCGCCCCAAAGAGCCAGCTGTCCGGCCAATCGGCGCAAAGACAAGACGATTACCCAGAAGAGCACGGCGCCTATGTCGTGTTTACCAGCGTGGCTGATGATCGCCGCAGCAGGCGGCAGCAGCAGCAAGAAGTGAATGCAGTAGCATCAGATGCCCCAGAATTCATGAACTGGTCCGAGAAACCCATCAGCTGGAGCCGTGCTGACCACCCAGAGGTGATGCCGAATCCGGGCTCCTACGCCCTGGTCTTGGGAGCCACCCTTGCCACGGACAGGCGGGCCGCTTGCTTCTCGCGAGTACTGATAGACGGAGGCAGCAGCATCAACATCCTGCATAAGGATACGATGGAGAAGCTAGGAATCAAGCAAAGACAGCTTCAGATAGTCGGACTGTGTTCCACGGAATTGTACCGGCCTTTCCTACTCACCCGATTGGCAAGATTCTCGATAGACGCCCTCTTTGGGGACAAGGATCACTTTCGCCGAGAGCCGGTCTGGTTCAAGTGGTGGACCTCGAGAGCCCTACCATGCCTTGCTTGGCCGACCTGCTTTGGCCAAGTTCATGGCGGTCCCCACCACGCCTACCTCAAGATGAAGATGCCGAGTTCCAAGGATTCTGACCAGAGTCGGCGACTACAGAAAGTCATCCGCTGCGCTGTGAAAGCAGCCGGCTAGCCGAAGTCCCCGTGATCGCAGCTGAGAAGCGGCTCTGATCGGTCGTATGGCGATGGCCGGCAAGCAGCGAGAGATATCGCCGACCCCAAGGAGTCGAAGCCGAGGGCTCGCCTGCCGCCAAAGAGACCAAGAAGATCCATTTTGCCGCCTCAACAACGTCGCCGAATCGAGGCACTCATCCACGGGCTCGGCTTGCCAAAGAGCTCGCATTCGCGGATATCTTGTGCTATGGCGACTCCGACTTGGTGGTCCAACAGTCATCCGCGACGGACGCCAAAGATGCAAATATGGCGAAGCTACCGCTTCGGTACAGCAGCTGAGTGGATATTTTGAGGATGCGAATTCCTCCATGTACCAAGGAACGACAACGACCAAGCAGATGCCCCGCAAGAATCGGTTCCACCCGACAGTAATACCATCCGGCGTCGCCTTCAGCCGCCTTCTCATGCCATCCGTCAAACCGTCACCAGAGTCAGACTCCATTTTTGTGCCGGCTCCCCCTGAAGAAGCCGGATCCGACTCCAGAGCCTCGGCAGACGGCGCAAGAACCCTTGAAGACGCCCCCAAGAACGCAGCAGTCGAAGCCGGCTCGGGGACTTCGTAACCCGCCCGGGACTCGGCGACCTCATGAAGACTCCAGATTGGCTCGGGGACTGCGCTTAATTGGCCTGGGACTTCTTCAGCCCAAAGAAGCTGCTGCAGACTCCACCCGCCGCCTCCTTCCCAGCCGCCCTCGTCCCAAGTAGCAAAGATCGGCAGTCGAAGAGATAGCAGCAACCTCATGGGCCCAGCCCATCCTGAAGTTCTTAGTAAACGGAGAGCTGCCAACTGACGAAACCTTGGCTCGGCAAGTGCAACGCCGAGCGGCAGCCTACACTATAATGAATAGAGAGCTGGTCAAGCGCAGCGTCACCGTGTCTATCAGCGCTGCGTCGAATCAGAGCAAGGCCAAGCAATCCTCGAAGACATCCATCGTATGAAAAGGGCCATCATGCAGCCTGCAGAGCACCTCGCCGCCAAAGCCTTCGACATGGTTTCTCTCGCCGACCGCCCTAGAAGAGGCCAAGGAATTAGTTCAAAAATGCAAGGTGCCAGTGTTCCGCTTCCAAGCCGCTTCAGCCGCTTCAGCCAAGACTATCCCCATCGCCTCGCCTTTGTCAGTTCGGGGCCCGGACATGGTGGGACCATTCAAGACGGCACGAGGTGGCCTAACTCACCTACTTGTCGTGGTGGACAAGTTCAGCAAGTGGATAGAAGCAAAACCCATCAAGAAGTTGAATGGTCCTATGGCAGTGACTTTCATAGCCGACATCACGACTCGGTACGGTGTACCACACAGCATCATCACCGAGAACGGCACAAATTTCGCAGCGGGCGCCTCGCCTGCTTCGCATCGATGGGGCATCCAATCGGGACTTAGCGCTCGCTGCCCATCCGCAGTCAAACGGCCAGTGGAGCAAGTTAACGGCCTCATCTTGTCCGCATCAAGCCTCGCCCGTCGAACCACCGAGCGCTCGCCCGATCGCTGGCTTGAGGAGTTGCCACCGCCCTATGGAGTCTGCGTATGACTCCAAACAAGTCAACTGGCTTCACACCTTCTTCCTCGCTCACGGTGCCGGGCCGCCATCCCAACGGATATAGAGTTCGACTTCGCGAGTCACCATGTACACCGAGGAGGAAGCGTAAGAAGCACGCCAAGACGACGCCGATCTGCTGGAAGAGGGTCGGTTGTCGGCACTCAGCCGGTCCAAGATCTACCAAACAGAGCTCGCGCCACTACAACAAGAAGGTCAAGCCAAGATCATTCCTAGAGGGGCGACCTTGTGCTTCGGCTGATCCAGCAGCCGGCCAGCACAAGCTGTCGGCGCCTTGGGAAGGACCGTTCATCATCAATAAAGTGCTGGGCAACGACTCCTATTACCTGATCGACGCTCAGATGCCCCGAGCACGCAAGAGGGACGACTCTGGCAAAGAGACAGAGCGGCCATGGAATGCGAATCTCCTCCAAAGATTTTACAGTTGATGCAAGATGTACCACGCTACCCTTTTATGTTTGAAATACTAAGACTCGGCCCCCGAGATGAGCCTGGGACTGCCCTCTTTGTTATCTGTATGATAAGAATTATGCCTTTGGGTATGTTTCCTTTATTATGCTGTTTGGCACCGGCTCGACTAGTCGGCCCGGGACTCGCCGCTTTGAGCTATGAAGTGCTTCCCAAGTCCGACAAGTAGCGTGCGATTGCCCAAGCCGCCTCCCCGTCAAGCCGAGCTCGCAGAGCGACTTTTTAGTGGGCAGGAGTAAGGTAGAGCGGGCGCCCACACGAAAAAAAGGGCTAAGGACCCAAAGCATAAACATAGTTTAAATCGGCTCCCAGCCCATTTCGTGAAACCGACTCTTAAGAGGCCGGCTTGTTTTTTACCCAACTTGCTTAAACGACTCTAAATGGTTATACTTGCTTTCCCAAAGTAGCCAAGCACTTGACCTAGACGGCAATCCGCAGAGCGGTCAGCCTGACCTGCAAGGCGGCATCTAAGGGAAGGCAAGGAAAAGCCACAAGAGCAATAAGCAAGGAAACATGAAATTAGAATAATATTTACACAAACTTAGGCCCTTGGCCGGATCTTCTAACAGAGGTTCGAATACACCCCTGGTGGAATTGTGCGAATTAACAAAGTTCTTTCAAAAGACTAATAAACAGATAAAATAAAGCCAAGGCAGCGCCTAAGAAGCAGCGGATGGGGTTGAAGGTCGGAGGCGGCGGCGCCAGCGCCGGGCGGCCGGGCCGGGCGCCTCTGCTCGATCATCTCGGCAGCGGCTGGCTCGGATGGGCGCTGCTTGCCGGAGGCGCGGGTCGAGCTGAGGCTGGCCGCCCGCCCGCCTTTCTCGCACCTCCATGCCGCTCTCGTCCTCTGCCTCGTCTTCATCCTCGGTGCCGGAGTCGATCACCTCCGCCAGTACTCGCCAGAGTCCGGTTCATCCCAAACCACTCCTATGGTGCCTCCCCACCGCCTTTCAGCCCGCTGGGACGAAGACACAGTGTCCGTAGTCGGCGATCGCCGCCAAGACGCCGACGAGGGCGCCCTCATGCATGCAGCCCGCTGGCTTCGACCGAACGCTGCCAGCCGGTCAGTGTCGAGCCTCGATACCACGCTTGATTTAACTCGTGGGCTCCGCGAGCCCAGCCCGAGCCGCGGAGCCCTTCCAAGCCTCAAGACGCTTAGCCGCGACCTCCAGCCAAATCGGCGGTCCGGCTGGAGGCGCAGAACCGCATGTCCAGCCATTGTGGCAGCGATCGCTCAGCCCCGACACGCAAGACGGCGCAGCATCCGATGTGCCGGCCGCAGACGAGCCTCAATGCTCGGGAGCTGCTCATCAAGGGTCCGGGGGCGCGGCTGCGATCTCGGCGCCACCCGCCTCCGCGCCTGCTCGGCCTCGATGGCCTGATTGGCGCACAGATGACCAGGGAAGAAGTCTGCCAAGAAGAAGAAGAAAAGCAAGTTAGAAAAGTGAGCCGGCTTAACCCATAGCCGCAACCCAAAAGAGAAAGTAAAAGCAAACTTACCATCAACGATATCTTCGATTTCATGGAAGCCGGAGGTCAGCTTGCGCTTCTGCCGGGTCCAGCGGAGCGCCGCTCACAAATTCGCCGAGGGCGGCCTCTTTCTTCTCCGCCTCGGCCCGCGGCCGCTTTGAGCAGCTCCTTCGCCCGCCACCATGCGAGCCAAAGCAGGTCGCGCTCTGGATGAGCTTGCCGCACTCCTCCTCTTTGGCGTGCAAGGCGGTCTCGGCCGTAACCAGCTGCCCCCACAGAGCGGCATTGGACTCTGAAGAATAAAAATAAGAAGGACGCGAAGTCGTCAGTTAAGAAGGTCGCCAGAAGATCCGCCCGACCGCAGCAATGCGCCCAAATCTCGGGATTACAGCCCATGGTGCGCCAAATAAGCCCCGCGAAGAAGGAAAACTCACCTCGGCCTCGCCAGTCAGCAGCCCGCTTGTTCAGTTCTTCAACGCGCAGTTGAAGGCGGTAGCGGAGGTTGTGATATTCTGTAACAAGGATTCCGCATACGTATAAAAACTTGAAGTAGCAATAAAGTTCCGGGCCGCCGCCAAAGCAGAGCCGACCCAAACTCGGGATTACACCCAGCAAGTGATGGCGCGCCCCACGAGAAGATCAAGAGAAAATTCGAAATGAAACATACTCGCACGGCTGATCGCGACGCCAGTGCGCCAGGAAAGGTTCCGAGGGCGCCGCTTTTCAGCCCGCAGCCGCTGGACGCCCAGAGCGCCGTGTTCAGCGGGCCCATGCCGCCTCGCACCCACCAACGGGCGCGGCGCTTGTCGCCTCGGCGTCGAGATGGTCGAGCTGGCGGTGCCGGTTCTCAAAGGCGCGCGCCGAGGTCGCTTCTCAAGGCGGCGCCACCGGGCGAGGCGACTTGAAGAAGCAGCTGCGCCACGGCTTCATCGTCGGCCGGCGGCACGGTGGGTCCGCCCGGCTGTTTGCCTCGCGACCTCGGGCTAGCGGAGGCGGCGGAGGTGGCGCGGCACGCTCGGGCGAAGAAACCTCGCCGCCTTCCCTCCTGCGACAGGGACCTCACCACCGACTCCCTCCGACTGCCCGTGAACTCGGGCGGTGGTGGCGCCGAGCTCAGCGGAGTGACGAGCAGCGCCGATCGCGCGCGGCCTCCTCGGCTTGCCTTTTGCTGCAGCAGCTTGCCGACCGCCTTCTCGGCCTCCGCCTTCTCCCGACGGGCGGCCTCCTCCTCGTCGCGCTTCTCCTGCGCATTTCGCTCTGTTGCCTCCGGAGGGCGGCCGCAGGTCAACCCGCCGACCATCGGCGGACGCTCCGCCGACCCCATGACGGAGGCGGCGGCACCTCTCCAAAGTGAGGGGGCCTGATGAGAAAAAAGGACATGAGAAGACTCGGGCAAGACAGACCAGAAGAAAACAAGACAGAATAAAAAAGGTACTTACGCGGAGACCAGCGAGGGTTTCTTCACCTCCTTGCGGAAGCGGTTAGCTTTCGCGACCGCTTCCTCGCGATGAGTTGCGGCGGCCGCTCCCCTGAATTTCTTGGCCTGGCCGCTTGGCTGACTCGGCCCGGCCCAGCGCTTCTTCGCGCCGCCTAGACCCCCCAAGGCGGCGGAGGAGTCAGCCTAGATGGCGGGCTCTCTGGCTGGCGGGAGGCGACTTCATCATCGGGCAGTCTGCAAAAGTGGCCGAGGTCCTGAAGTCGTCGGCCCCTCCACCTCCCTCGGCGTCGGCCTCCATCGCCGCCACGCCCAAGTCGGGGTCGTCGGCGTCGCTCTCCACGCGGTCGGGGACGAAGTCGCGAGCCGGCCTTGCGGCGCCGGTCGAGGGCGGCATGAGAGGATTTTGAGTCAAAGATACCAAGGAAAGTAAGAGCCGGATCCGGCTAAGGAAGGAAACAGAGAAGAAGAGACGACTTACCAACGGCGGGGGATTGGCGCGCAAGTATGGCTCCTTGCCGAAATGCCATTCCTCCGTGAGGTCGCAGTTCGCCAAGAAGTTCACCGCCTCCACCACCTCCGTGGGGGCATGTCCTGGAGCACAGCCGGTGGGGTCCGCGGCGCTCATCCGGCAGATCGATGAGGCCGGCCTTGAAGAGGGAGAACTCGCGCGCCACGCGGCGGCCAGCAAGTCTGCCCCAGCCAGGCCCTCCGATCAGATCATTACGCTGAGTCAGCGACGGGCGGCGGTGCTCGCGAGAGTCGGCGTCCGGGCCTGAGGGACCAGCCGGTGGGTCGGCTCGCGATTCGCCCACGAGGGCGGCAAGTTGACCCGGTCGCCGCCGGGCGACGTTCTTAACGAGAAGTACGAAGCGCTGCCACATCTTCACCGACTTGATGAGGGGATGGCAGGGAAAGGATTCTCGGCACCGCCTCCTCTTGAGATGAACGTGCAAGACAGAGCCGCATGCGAGCGACGTGGGTCCCGAAGCCGCTGGAAGAATTCCCCGCAGCTCGATGGTGGGAGAACTCGAGAAAACCTTCGCATAAGGATGCGGCGGCCAAGCAGCACCACCGTGTTGGGGGTGAGGTGTGGCCGGAGCCCAAGAACTCCAAGAACGCTAAGAAGCCGCCGCCGGCAGCCCCAGCCCGCGCATGAGGTGCGAACGGAAAATCACCCGCTCGCCATCCTCCGGCGCCGGCGTGATTTCGCCCTCCGGCGCGGCGCGGGCCCGCACTAGGCGGCTGCCGGGATCGCGCGCTTGACGGCGAAATTCATTATGTCGTCGTCGATGATGGAGCCGTCCCACACGCCGGAGCGCGTGGTGGGAGGCGCGGCGGCGGATGAGGAGCTCATCTCCGCGGCGAGGAAGAAACGAGGCTCGGCGCGGTGGAGCGAGGAAGAAGACGAGGCAGGGAGCGGGGATGAGAGAGTGCGCGTGCGTCGCTGCCCCCTCCCTCCCCCCGCCTACTTATAGGCGCCTAGGCTGTGAAGCCGAGGGGGCGGGCGTGGGATTAACTGCGCCCACGTCCCCATGCCCCCACGATTTAACCCACGACGTTACTGCGCGCAGTAACGGCGTGGGGAGCCCAACCGCAGCGGATCCGCTGCGCGTCGGGGCATGGTAGTGGCGGGCCCCGCCTGACGGGCCCGTCTTGTCACGCGCGGTGGCTAGTACACTGGCCCTGCCGCATGGCGTCGCATGGCGGGCCCACGGCGGGCGGCTGCCGGGAAGCTTATCAGGCACGCCGCCCGGATCCCGCTGCGACCTTCAAACCTTTGAAGAGCAAGACGGCCCCTCCAAAGCCGACTCAGATGGAGACGGCGGGCGAGTCCAGATTCTTCCATCAAAGGGATGAAGCCGCCGAGGCCTCGACGGCTGCCCTCGGCGCCTCCCAGCTTCGGGACTCTCGTCGAGTAATGGACTACGGGTAGGCAAACCCGAGCCCCTGAACCTTTCAAAACATCGGGGCGGACAGCGCCCCGAAAGACCCCAAGGCAAAGAGCCGCCTTCGGAGAGTCGGCGACGGAGTCGCCGACAACCCCTCTGGGCCGAGTCCCAGAGGCGGCCTCAAGACAAGCCGACTTTAAGACGGCGACCTCAGGACAAGCCGACTCCGAGCCAGCGACCTCCAGCGGGGCCGGCTACAGGGAGTTGGCCCGCGACCCCCACCACCTCGCGCCTGGGCGACTACGAGCGGGATGGGGTAAAGCCGCCTCGCGGCCCATCCCTGCCCTGCCCATAAAGGGCAGGTATGGCTACAGAGAGCCGTACCGACGGAGACCTCCGTCCGGCGCGGCACTGTTGCCCCGCCGGCCCTGACATCAGCCCCATGGGCAGATTCCTGTACCCACGATGGCCTGTCTGTACGACCCGAAGACGGCGGGACCCGCCTGTCGGCGGGAGTACCGAAGACGGCAAGAGCGCCCCAAAGACGGACCCGTTGGAGCCGGCCTCCGGGAGTCGCCGGCCCCTCCCGCGGGCCCCCCGCGCCATTAACCAGACAAGACGGAGAATGGCAACAGTGATCGCCCGCCGGGCGGCGGCACTGTAGCCATAACCCCATGACCAAGCTCGCGTCATTAGAAGCACGGCTACAGTAATCTGCAGCCGGCAAGACCCGCCCGCGGCGGACAAGGGCTGTCGGCCCCATGCTGGGCCGTCAGCGGGGCCCACTAGTCGGCGGGCCCCAGGAGTCGGCGGAGAAGACGGCGACTTAGAGACTGACGGCTTGGACCCACACCCAGCCGGATTACCGTTGTACCCCGGGCGAGGGCTCTATAAACCCCCGGTACCCATGCAAAGGGTTGGAAGCTAGTAGTTTTAGACACACACATAGAGGAGAGAAGAGCCAGCCGCCCCCTTCTCCTTCCTCACCCCAAACAGCTCAAGGAGCCTCTTGTACCCACTTTGCCATAGTGATCATGCGGAGACCCCAGAGCAGCAATGAGGTGTTATCTCCTCGAGAGCCCTGAAGCCGGGTAAGATTCGCCGGCGTGCATGTCTTCGCCTCATCCCGTTTCCAGGCACCGGCGACGTTCTACTCGCCCCCTCCATGATAAGCCATCCTTTGGCATATGTTGCACCCAACCCCCGACAATTCTCGTGTACTTGCTTTTGTGATTTTTCATTCCTGAAGAAATGGGCGACATCAAGGTGTCAAGACTGTTATGCGTTCTACTACTCATGCCACTTCTTTTATTTCCTTGTAAGTATTATCTGGAAACTTCACATGAAGAACAAGGCACTTCCTAAATGTGTCTAAAAGGATTTCCCACTAATATGTGAAATTCCTGCTTCATGCAAACTAATTTTATCCTATTTTTGGATGGAACTTCATAGGATCTTAATCTTTTGTACACCATATTATGTGGTTGTTTTGTAGGCTCAGAAGCCAAGACCTGCGAGGTAGCTAGCAGTACCTATCTGACAATAGCATGCAGGGTGGATCCATGTGCTAAAGCCTGCCACAAGGAGGGTTTTACCAAGGGGTTATGTTACATATACCCACCATTTACAATTCTTTGTATCTACGAAAAAGAGTGTTGAACAAAGAAAACGTTGTAATTCGCGTAGGATGTGTGATGTAACAAATAATAAGGTTGGGTAGTATGATGAATTAATAATGAGCAATGTCAGAAGTTGAGTCTATACCAAATATTCCTTACTTAGTCTTAAAGTACAACTAGAAATGCTCACATGAAAATACAACAAAAGCAATCTAATCATGATCCGCATCACCAGCGTCAACATCTTCACCATATGCGTCAGTATGAATCTTAACTATCAATGTCCTTGAACGTTGTCTTATTTTTTATCAACTCATATACTTGCACACGCTGATAGACGATCTTTTCTCCAAGCTCATAGGTGTGTTTGACCTCTAACATATCATAAACATCTATGGCACACACCACATTAGTAGCAGTGTAAGAATCATCAGGTTGTGCAACTTTGTTAAACGAATTACTCTGCTCAAACTATTTTAATACTCTCCAGTATGGCTTACCTGCAATGGTGTCTTCCCAGAATATATGTGTTGCTTGATTTGCCAAAATATAAGGCTCGTCGGTGCAGTACAACACCTTGACATTGATGGCTTCATAAAATTCACCAGATTTGGGTTTTGAGATCATGATAAATTGGTTATTCGAACGGCAACAAAACAGAACCACGCACGGATGAATCTCCAAATTAGAGATATATACTGCAACAGAACAATGTCTGCTATAATAGCACACATTTTAGTTCCCACCTTTTCAAGCGTATTCGTGCTCATCACAACAATGTTTGGTGTCTTCTTGCCTTCGTCGTGTGAAAGGGTGTTGTAGAGCACACATCATCAACAATGCAAGATGCATCATGACTTACCAGAGTACCAGGACCCATTGCTAGTGCATAAAGGGTATCACTAACTGCCTGCCCCTCCTCTCGCATCTTCTTAACCTACGGTTAGAAAATAGACAAGTTGATCACCTTCTTGTACTCAATATATATAAAAACTTATTGTGCAATTCAAATGCTTACACGGCTCTTAAACCATTTCACAAATCCTTCCCTAACCCATTTCTCATTGTATCTTGGATTTTGTGCCAGTAACTCCTCTTCGTACATGCTGCAGAACATAGTGGTCGCGTCAAATATCAAATATATAAGAATGTGCTGCAAGTGTAGTAGATTATGTTGTATAAGTTGCAGTACTTAACACCTACTTGGTATAAGGCAGAATCTCAGGGTAGTTATTCAACACATACAGATGGAACATTCAATACCGTGGTATACGCAAAGTGTTGTTTATACGTGCCTCATCAAAATTATTTAGTGTGGGGAAATGCTAACCAAACCCAAAGGTATACCTCGGTAAAAAGCTTAGTGAAGGAAGTACAAGCCATAGGATATGAGAGGAGAAATCTACCGCATGAGATCCACGAAGAGGCCCCTGACAATAACCATGACGTATTCAGGGGCTGCATGCCTGAGCAGACGGCACACACATTGGCTAGAAGGGGTGGCATTGTGGAGCACTCCACTGACCACACCCGTCAGCGGCCCAGTCGCCGCCGAACTGGTACGTAAGTGGAGGCGTAATTCTAAAATACACCTTCCTTGTGGCCCTCGGTGAATTTTCTAATTTATGCTACTTCTCTAACTTTTCTTTATTCTATTGACTAAGCTTTGACCAGGAATAACTCCTAAACCATAAGTCCCAATGAGGTTATACATTTTGCATTATTTTTCTAATATTATTCTCATTCAGTGGGAATAATTTGATATTTATTTGAATTGTCTAGATACTGTTGGAGAGAATTTGATTTATTTTATTTTTTGAATTTTTTTATCTTCATTCCTACAAGGAAATAATCTAGGACGTGAAGGCGAGGAGTTCTTTGATAGTCCACTTGAGCAAGGTAAGTTACCACCTCCATTTGTTGATGGAATTGCGAGGCCATGGGTCAAACTTCCACTTTTTCCGCATTTACTTTCGGTCTTATTTTGTTTCACTTTGCTTGTGGTAGAATTGTTGTCATAATATGGTTTAGTTAGCAGAGTTATATAGTCACTAAGGAAACACTATGGTTAAGTACTATTTGAACCAATATTTCAACGTAATTGTTAATCGGTAATTACTTTGACAACATGAACCATCAAGCATTATAATGGCAACATTCACAGAATATCAGGGAAAGACTTTACTTCAAACAATAATCTCACGTGAATCTTTCCTCGTTGTATGAAAGATTGTATAGAATTAATGTAGTTACTGAAATCTTACATATAAATAGTTTTGATTAAACCAACTTTAATATTTGGCTCATACAAATACCACAGAACCGCCACTTCTTGGTACAACCACATTTTCCTGAATAGGATGGCCTTTTTTCCTTTATAGTTATATCTCTTCCATGTGTCTCCAAAGAGGGAAACTGGAGTGAGTAGACTTCCTTTGGCCAGAAACTATCCATTCAGTCAAGAGAGCCAGTGTCAGCGGATGAGATAAAGAGTAAAAATTCCTGGGGGGAAGAAAGTAGTGCCACGTGGTGGCAAGGACTCAGATCCTTTTGTCGGTGTTTTGGGAACCATGGTACCCAGACTTGCCTGCCGGCGCCCATGGCGTGGCTCCATCAATGTCCTGGTATTGCCCATCTACAAGACCACCAAGACAAGACCCTTGCCATGGGCCAAGCCTCGCGAGGTGGGCGACACCAAGACCTCCAGAGGGAGCGGCCTCCTCAGGCGACCTCCCGAGGAGCGGAAATTCCTATGTAGGTGCCCGACCTCATGAGGCTACCATGGAGCAAGCCATGACGAACAAGGCCAGGCGGGCGCCAATGGGCGTAGAAGGGGCAGTTTCCTCTTTGGTGCTAAGGAGGCAAGCACATGCGTGGGTTCCTGACGAATCTGGCAAAGGTTTCCATTCCCGTTCAACAAGACCAAGACTGCAAGGGCGGCAGAACGGATGTCATTATCGAGCTCACCGCAGCGTCATGACCAGAAGCTTTGCAGGCAAAGAACACCTTTCATCAGGATAAGATGTACTACTTGTCCCCTTTCAAATTGGCCACAATGGGCTCCCTTCCCGCCTACGATTTGGGGGAAGAGGACCGAGGCACTATAAGTATAGGTTAGCCACCACCATAAAGGAGATCGGATCCTTTACACCCTGACCAAAGCAGACCTCGCGAGGTTGTTCATCCCTTGTACTAGTTCATCCTCAGCCCCTCGTGAGGCCAATCCACCACAAAGCAGGAGTAGGGTTTTACACCGCAAGGTGGCCCGAACCTGGTTAAACTGTTGTGTCCATCTTCTTCCTTGTTCATCGAGCTAGGTCATGTAGCGACGAGCTAGTTGGCGAGAGAGGTTGGTTCTTCGCACACGCCCCAGAGTTCGAACCTTTCTTGGGTCTACGGAGCCCTAAATCCGACATCTTTCTCCCAAGGCTAGCCTACGGGAGGACGAAGACATGGTGAGAGGGTCATCCTATGAATAGGATTCATTAGACTGCAAAATTCTATAATGTGGGTAAAGTGTACCACCTCTACAGAGTGTGTGTGTTGAAACTATTCGAATAGCCAAGTCCCCGGTAATGTGATGTCGCTTGAACTACGTCTGTATTTCCCCAAAGAGGAAGGGATGATGCAGCACAACTACTGTAGGTATTTCCCTTAGTTATGAAACCAAGGTATCAATCCAGTAGGAGAACCAAGCAACACTATGTAAACGGTACCTCCACACAAAGAACAAATACTTGAAACCCCACACGTAAGAGGGGTTGTCAATCCCTCCACGGTAAAAAGATAGATAAATTTGTGGTAGATTGGACAAATAGATCTCGCAATAAAAAATAAAAAAAAATAAAAAATGCAGCAAGGTATTTTTGGTTTTGGGAAATATATATCTGAAAATAAAAGTGGCAAATAATAGATCGGAAAGCAAATATGAAGAAGAATAGACCCGGGGGCCATAGAATTCACTAGTGGCTTCTCTCAAGAAAAATAGCATACGGTGGGTAAACAAATTACTATTAGGAAATTGATAGAACTTCAAATAATCATGACGATATCCAGGCAATGATCATTATATAGGCATCACGTCCAAGATTAATAGACCGACTCCTGCCTGCATCTACTACTATTACTCCCCCCATCAACCGATATCCAGTATGCGTCTAGTGTATTAAGTTCATGGAGAAACGGAGTAATGCAATAAGAACGATGCCATGATGTAGACAAGATCTATTCTTGTAGGAATAGACCCCATCTTGTTATACTTGATGGAAATGATCGATACGTGTCTTGCTGCCCCTCTGTCACTCGGAAAGAACACCGCACGACCGAACCCATCACAAAGCACCTCTTCCCATGGCAAGAAAAATCGATCTAGCCGGCCTAACTAAACCAAAGATTCGAAGGAAAATGCGAGGCTATAAGTAATTATGCATATAAGAGATCAAAAGAAAACTCAAATAAATTTCATGGATAAAAATAGATCTGATCAGAAACTCAAAGTTCATCAGATCCCAACAAATACACCGCAAAAAGCATTATGTCAAATAGATCTCCAAGAGACCATTGTATTGAGAATCAAGAGAGAGAGAGAGAGAGAGAGAGAGAGAGAGGAAGCCATCTAGCTACTAACTATGGACCCGTAGGTCTACAATGAACTACTCACACACCATCGTAGAGGCACCAATGAGGATGATGAACCCCTCTATGATGGTGTCTAGATTGGATCTGGTGTTTCTGGAACTTGCGGCGGCTGGAATTGTGTTTCATTGACTCTCCTAGGGTTTTTTATTTTCGGGGTATTTATAGAGCATAGAGGCGGTGCGGAAGGCGGCCGAGGAGGGCACAACCCACCAGGGCGCGCCTGGGCCCCCAGACGTGCTCAGGTGGGTTGTGCCCCCTTCGGAGAACCCCTATGGTACTTCTTTGTCCCGATAGGTGTCTTCTGGTCCAGAAAAAATCTCCAAAAAGTTTTGGTGTGTTTGGACTCCATTTGCTATTGTTTTTCTATGAAGTAAAAGAGAAGCAAAAAACAACAACTAGCATTGGGCACTATGTCAATAGGTAAGTCCAAAAAATGATATAAAGTTGCTATAAGATGATTGTAAAACATCCAAGAATGATAATATAACAACATGGAAAAAGTGAAATGTATAGATACGTTGGAGACATATCAGCATCACCAAGCTTAATTCCTACTCGTCCTCGCGTAGGTAAATGATAAAAACTGAATCTTTGATGTGGAATGTTGCCTAACATGTTCATCAGATATTCTATTCTTTTGTAGCATGGACATTTGAAATTTTATATGATTCAAAGCAATAGTCTAGTTTTGACATGAAGATTTCAATACTCAAGCATATCAACAAGCAACCATGTCTTTCAAAATATCAACACTAAAGCAAGTTATCCGTAGCCCATTATGCTCAATCATTGATCCATTCATGAAACACACTCGCATATTGGCTACACCCAATGCTCAAGTACGATCATAGTGCCCCTTAGTTGGTGCTTTATAAGAGAAGATGGATACTCAAATAAAAATAAAAATTGCATAAAGTAAATAGAAAGGCCCTTCGTAGAGGGAAGTAGGGATTTGTAGAGGTGCCAGAGCTCAATGCAAAAAAGATAGAGATAAAACATTTTGGGTGGCATGCTTTTCTTGTCTACGAAAATGATCGAGTAGTTCCCAATACTTTCCATGCTAGATATATCATAGGAGGCTCCCAAACAGAAAATAAAGTTTATTCCTTTTTCCACCATACTTTCACATTCCACGGCTAGCCGTATCCACGGGTGCCGTCCATACCAACACTTCCCAAGGAATTTATTATTTGACAACATAAAGTAAATTCATTTTCATTTCGGGACAGGGCACCCCTAATACCTTTGCCATACTCTCGTGCAATGACAAGTGAATAAACACTCATCTTGAGAATAACACATCTAGCATCGAAAAATATCAGCCAGCCGTTTCATGAGCGGTACGAGCACACAGAAAAGAATTTTAGTTTGAAAATTAGAGATGGCACATTCAAATTTTCTTAGAAAGGCACGGAAATACCACATATAGGTAGGTATAGTGGACTCATATGGCAAAACTGGGTTTAAGGATTTTGGATGCACAAGTAGTATTCTTACTTAGTACAAGTGAAGGCTAGAAAAAAGATTGAGAAGCATCCAACCAAGAAACGAAAAATTTCATAAGCGAGCATTAAGCATAACTAACACCGAATAATGCACCACAAGTAGGACGTAATTTCATCGCATAATTATTGACTTTCGTTCTTGCATAGGGAATCACAAATCTTAACACCAATATTCTTACTAAAGCACAATTACTCATCAACATGACTCACATATCACTATCATCATATCACAAAACTATTACAAAGAATCAAGTTTATTTTTTCCAATCATATGTTCATGATTTTTTTATATCCCTTTTGAATATCCATCACTTTGGGACTAGTTTCATAAGTTGATTTTGATAGTTCAAACAAATCTAAGTGAAGAACATGAGCATAAAAAATTTCGTATCTCAAAATAATATAAGTGAAGCATGAGAGAATTTCTTCAAAAATTACTAACTCTCAGATAAATCTAAGTGAAGCACTAGAGCAATTCCATAGCTCAAAAGATTTAAGTGAAGCACGTAGAGAAATTCTAACAAATCATAGCATAATTTCGGCTCTCTCAACTAGGTGACTTCAGCAAGGATACTTGACACAAAACAAAAGGCAAACCAAGCAAATACTCATATAGTACAAGATGCTCCAAGCAAAACTCATGATATGTGACGAATAAAAATATAGCACCAAGTAAAATACGAATGGTCATTAGAAGAAAGAGGGGATGCCACACAGGCCATCCCCAAGCGTAGTTGCTTGTTTCTCCTTGAATATTACCTTGGGGTGCCATGGGCATCCCCAAGCTTAGGCTCTTCTTACTCCTTATTCCTTCATCCATCGTGATCTCACCCAAAACTTCAAGACTTCAATCACACAAAACTTAACAAAACCTTAGTGAGATCCGTTAGTATAACAAAGACAATATCCACTCTAAGTATTATTTCAAACACGTTCATATTTTATTATTGCATTATATCTATTGTATTCCAACTTTTCTATGGCTCATACCGATACATCTCCAGCGTATCTATCATTTTTTATTGTTCCATGCTATTATATTATCCATCTTGGTTGTTTTATATGCATTTATATGCTATTTTATATGATTTTGGGACTAACCTATTAACCTATAGCCCAGTGCTAGTTTATGTTTTTCCTTGTTTTTGACTTCTATAGTAAAGGAATATCAAATGGAGTCCAATTGACCTGAAAATTTACGGTGAATTTTTATGGACCAGAAGAAGCCCCCGAAGCAAAAGAGTTGGGCCAGAAGATCCACGAGGCCTCCACAAGGGTGGAGGGTGCTCCCTACCCCCTTGGGGGCGCCCTCCAGCCTTGTGGGCTCCTCGTGGACCCTCCTGACTTCTTCTCGACACCAAAAATTCCTATAAATATAGAAACCCCTAGAAATAAACCTAGATCGGGAGTTCCGCCGCCACAAGCCTCTGTACCCACCAAAAACCAATCGGGACCCTATTCGGGCACCCTGTGGGAGGGGGGAATCATCACCGGTGGCCATCTTCATCATCCCGGCGCTCTCCATGACGAGTAGGGAGTAGTTCACCCTCGGGGCTGAGGGTATGTACCAGTAGCTATGTGTTTGATCTCTCTCTCTCTCTCCCGTGTTCTTGATTTGGCACGATCTTGATGTACCGCGAGCTTTGTTACTATAGTTGGATCATATGGTGTTTCTCCCCCTCTACCTTCTTGTGATGAAATGAGTTTTACCTTTGAGATTTCAGTATTATCGGATTGAATACTATTATGGATTTGAGAACACTTGATGTATGTCTTGCGTGGGATACCCGTGATGACAATGGGGTATTCTATTGATTCACATGATGTATGTTTTGGCACTCAACCTGCGGATTCCTAAGGTGACATTTGGGTAATCTATGCATAGGGGTTGATGCATGTTTTCGTCCTTGTTTCTCCGGTTGAAATCTTGGGGCACTCCTTGATGTTCTTTGTGTTGGATTGAATATTATGAATCTGAAGTTGTTTGATGCATGTCATATAATTGACCCACGGATACTTGTGGTAACATTGGAGTATCTAGGTGACATTACGGTTTGATTGATGTGTGTCATATGGCGTTATTTTACTACAAACTCTAGGGTTGTTTGTGACAGTTATTGGAATAGCTCAATGGATTGATCGAAAAAAATAACTTTGAGGTGGTTTCGTACCCTACAAGCAATTTCATCTTATGTTCTCCGCGATAGGAACTTTGGAGTGAATTTTGTCGCACGTTGAGGGATTGTTATATGATCCAATTATGTTATCATTGTTGAGAGAACTTGCACTAGTGAAAGTATGAACCCTAGGCCTTGTTTCCAAGCATTGCAATACCGTTTTCGCTCACTTTCGTTACTAGTTTCCTTGTTGTTTTTATATTTTTCATATTACAAAAACCTCTATCTACCATCCATATTACACTTGTATCACCATCTCTTTGCTGAACTAGTGCACCTATACAATTTACCATTGTATTGGGTGTGTTGGGGACACAAGAGACTCTTTGTTATTTGGTTGTAGGGTTGTTTGAGAGAGACCATCTTCATCCTACGCCTCCCACGGATTGATAAACCTTAGGTCGTCGACTTGAGGGAAATTTTCTATTGTCCTACAAAACTCTGCACTTGGAGGCCCAACACGAGTCTATAAGAAGAAGGTTGCATAGTATACATCAAGCTCTTATCTAGCGCCGTTGCCGGGGAGGTTAGTGCTTGAAGGTATATCTTAGATCTTGCAATTGAATCTTTTAGTTTCTTGTTTTATCACTAGTTTACACTGGTATGCATCGGTGCTGCTATAAAAACTGTTTTTAACCCCTTTCCGCGACGGCATTTGGAACTGTCGCCTAGTGAGTGATTGCGATAGGGGGGACCTTCCCACACGACCAAGAAACCGTCAGGGATATGCCCTCCTGGCACACACGCTCGGCAAAATGAGGTCATGTGTGACCGGCGAGTGAGCAAATACGATTATACGTACAGTAGTGCTCAAAAAACAATTATACAGGCAAAATCGTTTCTGGTCGTAAGTACATCCCACACAGCCAGCCCCCGTTAAACGTTTCCGTCGTATGTAAATTCTACACAGTCCATCCAAGGAATATGTTTCCGTTAGTATGTACATCCCACATAGTTAATCCAAGACGTACCAAACATTTGCGATGCGCACAACATCACAAACAATCAATAATTTTGAAGCCTGTGTGATAATGTGACTATCACGAACATTTAATAAGAAAGAACTGTGTGCGATGCTGTTATTAATCGCACACGTTTTTTCTTGGCTGATCATGTGTGTAGTGGAGATTAATCGCACACGTTTTTTCCTGGCTGATCGTGTGTGCAGTGGAGATTGATCGCACACATAGTGGATCCTAGAATCGTGTCTGATCCCCACGTCTATCGCAGACGTTTCGCTTTTGCAAACCATGTGCAGTGTAATCCCTAATTGATCCCTAATTAATCCTTTATTAATACCAAATCTAAAAATCACATTTTTGAATTTGAATGTAGGAAATCACTTATTTCATATCCAACCAGTTTATTACAAATACAGGTTCAACCACGAATGCATAATTCGATGCACATGTACATATACCTGAAGAACTACATGAGCACCAAGTAAAGAATGATGAACCACAGATGTACTAAATACTATAAAGAGAGAGGTGAAAGACATTCTGCTTGCTGGAGAAGTTGAAGCGGAATGCCCATATTGTGCCCTCCTCCATGCGTAATGCGCGCATGACTCTAGGACAACCCCTTGTGATGGCTGCCCGTCCATCCTTCACTGTCTTCATTATGACTTCTCGATGCTCATTGTAGTCTGGACGAAATACTTTAACCTTCATTGAGTGTCCACCAATCATGTACTTTTCTAGCTAATCTTGAGTGAACTGCTTCGGGAACCACTGCGAATGAAAAAGATTCGGACATTGTTGTCTAACAACTCATTATGGGTAGGAAAAAGAGAAGGCTACAGAGTTTGTAGTTACCATCCTACAGCTCACTGTTGTGTTGGATAGATCATAAACAAATAATTTGCTTGCCACCATCTTGTTCCTGAAGCAGTTCACTGAACCCGATCGAGCGATTCCTTCACTACTGCTGCTAACTGAAGCCGATCGATGCTGCCTCTGGGATGAACAGAGAGCGTTGCGGGGGGTTTGGATGAACAGTGATCGGTGGTGTTGCCTCTGGATGAACAGGACCCCGTGGTGTGGTTGAGGGCTGGATGAACAGTAGACGGTGGAGGGGTGCCCGTGGAGGGGTGGATGAACAGGACCCCGTGGCGTGGAGGGCTGGATGAACAGTAGACGGTGGAGGGGTGGTTGAACAGGACCCCGTGGTGTGGAGGGCTGGATGAACAGTAGACGGTGGAGGGGTGCCTGTGGAGGGGTGGTTGAATAGGACCCCGTGTTGTGGAGGGCTGGATGAACAGTAGACGGTGGAGGGGTAGTTGAACAGTAGCCGGTGGAGTAGCGCGCGGTGGAGGCTAGATGAACAGGAGCCCATGGAGGCTGGATGAACAGGAGACCGTGGAGGCTGGAGGAGGTCGATGGTGGAGATGAACAGTATCCCGTGGAGTCCCGTTTTGCGGCACGCCATACCCCTCCCGGCGACCAGGACCCCGCTTGACCGTGAAGCGCCCAACACAAGTCTGCTTCTCCGCTTTTGGTACGCCACACCCTCCCGATCAACAGACCCCGCTTTGACCGTAGGAGGTCCGCTTCTCCATTTTGCGGTACGCTGCACTTCTCCCGGCGAACAGGATCCTGTTTGACGTGGCCTGTCGAACACAGGCTATTTCCTCCCTTCCGCGGTACACCAGGCCTCATTTCCATCGCTTGTTCCGTCCAAGCCCTCCCGATGAACACGACCACGCATTCCGTTGCCTCCTCATGAACACGACGACGACATTGTTTCTCTGTTCCGACACAGCCATGTACACGAGCCCTCGCCGTACGTATGCACGAGTAGGCGTTCGAGACTCCGCCCGTATGTACACATACGTGGCCGTATTTTCTTTCTTGCACCCTGGCCGCTGTACGTACGTGTACATGCTACGTGCGCGCCTCTACTACGACATGTGTGCACCTCTACTACGACACGTGCGTGCCTCTACATCGACCAGTATGTACGTACACGTTCGCGACCAAAATGACAACGCTATGTACGCTTCGACCATCCCAACTGTCAGACACTTCCTTGCCTGCGAAGATTTAGCTAGTGGGTCCCAGCAGTGTGGGCTTAATCGCTTGCTTTTTTGCCGAACGCACTTTCTTGCGTGCGAAGGTGTAGCTGGTGGGTCCCAGCAGTCAGGGGGCTGGTGGGTCCCAGCAGTCAGGGGGCGAATCTTTTTTTTTGCCCGGGCGCACTTCCTTGCGTGCGAAGGTGTAGCTGGTGGGTCCCAGCAGTCAGGGGGGAAACATTTTTTTCACGAAATACGGTGGCCCGTCCGGTGGGTCCCTGCTATCTAGTGGAGGAATCATTATTTTCCGCGTAATAAGGAGGCACTTCCTTGCTGCCGCCGTGGACCCAGCTGTCAGCCTCTCCACGTACAGTCCACGTCCGATGGAAGTCGTTCCCTGACCACGTTGACCATGCCGCGCCGAGAGCACCAGGGCGGTGGACGACGGCGAGGCCTAGGAAGGGCACGACATGGAGGTAGGGAAGACTCGGTAGTTGTTTCGCACGCGGAGGGGAGTACGACTGTACGAGGGTTAACTGGTTCGTCTGCCGTCGTCGGAGAATAACAGCAGGTGTGGGTGAGTAGAGGGATGGCTAGGCCAGCGATGGGAGTACGGTCGGGCGGTGAGGCTCTGCAAGGGCAAGCACAGCCGCCATGGAGGAGGAGAGCAGCAGTCCACCGGCGCTTGTTTCAGCGGGCCGGAGTAGGAAGAGCAGAGATTGAAGAAGACGACGGCCGTTGGATGGACATCCAACAACAAGTGCTTAAAGGCCAACCTTTTTTAGGAAAGCCTCAAATCTATGGAAAACAGCGTACAACCCATCTGTCATTATTTCTAATAATTTACTGCCCATTTGCTAATTCTTAAGGTTTTTTTTGGAGCCCATATTCTTTTTGTTAGCATTACAACCCATATTGTGGCAACGGTTAAAAAATTATACGAAATTTTGCATATTTCGGTGCGGTCCGAACTGATTTTACTCCCGAAATTTCGACTCACATTCAAACTGATTTTAAAAATAAATTTATATCAATATAAAATCCAACAAATTCTCCACGCATAAAAATTAATGTAATTTAAAATCTTGAAATGAAAAAAAAGATATTTGAAACTAATTGCCGGTTTGATGTGTTCTAAAAATGTACAACCCATTTCTCATTACTGATGGGCCGTTTTCTCGGCTAGCCGAATGAAAGCTCTCCCCGTCTTGAAAGATTTGCAGCCCAATAGGCCTGACAAAGCGACTTACTTGGCAAATCACAAAAAAACTAGGCTGTGGCCATGGACCCAGCTGTCAGCCTCTCCACGTACAGTACTCTTCCGATGGAAGTCGTTCCTTGACCACGTTGACCATGCTGCGCGAAGAGCACCATGGCGGTGGGCGACGGTGAGGCCTTGGAAAGGGACGATGCGGCAGTGGAAGCCCGCGCAGAGACGACTACGAGGGTTCACTGGTTCGGCTGCGGTGTGAGGCTGCCGTCTCCGCAGGGCTTGACCAGCGGGGGAATAGTAGGGGCGGTGAGGCCTCTGCGGCAGCACAGCCGGCCACAGGAGGCAGGAGCATGCGGCACGACCGGCGCTGCTTTGGGCGGCTGGAGCAAGAAGACCAGAGGTTGAAGAAGCACTACGGCCGTTGGATGGACACCGTACGGTCACTGGAGCTAGAATCGTTTATATTGACTAAGTTGATAAAGCCCTTCGTCCCCGTCAACTTAGTAGGCCCACAAGTCACCCTCCCAGCAAGGTGGGTCCCAGCTAGCCGGGGGAGTATTCATTTTTTTTTGTGCGTAATAAGGAGGCACTTCCGGTGGGTCCGACCTGACAGCGGGGGGAATTTTTTTTTCGTGAAATACGGTGGCCCGTCCGCTGGGTCCCAGCAGTCAGGGGGAAACGATTTTTTTCGCAAAATACTGGTGGCTCGTACGATGGGTCCCCGCTGTCAGGTGGAGGAATAATTATTTTCCGCATAATAAGGAGGCACTTCCTTGCGGCTGCCGTGGACCCGGCTGTCAGCCTCTCCACGTACAGTACTCTTCTGATGGAAGTCGGTCGTTGACCACATTGACCACGCCGCGCCGAGAGCACCACGGCGGTGGACGATGGCGAGGCCTAGGAAGGGGACAACGCGGAGCCGTGCAAGGCGCGACAGTGGATGCCCACGCGGAGAGGAGTACAAGCGTTCACTGGTTCGGCTGCGGTGTGAGGCTGCCGTCACCGCAGAATAACAGGGAGTGTGGGTGAGTGGAGGGATGGCCTGGCCAGTGGTGGGGGTAGTATGGGGGCGGTGAGGCCTCTGCGGTAGCACAGCCGGCCACGAGAGGCAGGAGCAGGCGGCACGACCGGCGCTGCTTTGGGCGGCTGGAGCAAGAAGACCAGAGGTTGAAGAAGCACTATGGCCGTTGGATGGACATCATACGGTCACTGGAGTATTGACTAATTTGACAAAGCTCTACGTCCCTGTCAACTTAGTAGGCCCACAAGTCAGCCCAACAATATGGTGGGTCCCAGCTAGCAGGGGGTATTCATTTTTTTGGGCGTAATAAGGAGGCACTTCCTTTCGTGTGAAGATATAGCTGGTGGGTCCGACCTGTCAGCGGGGGGAATGTTTTTTTCGCAAAATACAGAGGCCCTTCCTGTGGGTCCTAGTTGTCAGGTGGAGGAATCATTATTTTGCACGTAATAAGGAGGCATTTCCTTGCGTGCGGCCATGGACCCAGCTATCAGCCTCTCCACGTACAGTCCACTTCCGATGGATGTCGTTCATTGACCACGTTGACCCGGCCGCGCCGAGAGCGCCAGGGCGGTGGACGACGGTGAGGCCTAGTAAGGGAACGACACGGAGCCAGGGAATATTTGGCAGTTTTTTCCCACGTGGAGGAGTACGAGGGTTTACTGGTTCGTCTGCCGTCGCTGGAGAATAACAACATGTGTGGGTGAGTAGAGGGACGGCTAGGCCAGCGATGGGAGTACAGTGGGGCCGTGAGGCCTGCGCGGCAGCATCGCCGGCCGCGGGAGGAGGGAGAAGGCAGTCCCGCTGGCGCTTGTTTGAGCGGCTTGAGCATGAAGAGCAGAGATTGAATAAGCACGACAGCCGTTGGATGGACATCCAACAGTCACTGCTCTCGTGTGTTGACTAAGTTGACAGGCGTATGCAAAGGCCAACCTTTTTATGAAAGCATACGCGTCAACTTGTAGTAGGCGCACAAGTAAGCCTCAAATCTGTGGAAAACATCATACAACCCATCTGCCATTATTTCTAATAATGTACAGCCCATTTGCTAATTCTTGAGAATTTTTTTGGAGTCCATCTTCTTTTTGTTAGCATCACACCCCATATTGTGGCCACGGTTAAAAAGTATATGAAATTTTGCATATTTCGGTGAGGTCAACTGTTTTTAATCCAGAAATATCGATTCACATTCAAACTATTTTGAAAAATAGTTTATATAAATATAAAGTCCAAATAATTGTCCACGCATAAAAATCAATGGAATTTAAGATCTTGTAATGAAAAAAAAAATTGAAACTAATTCCCGGTTTGATGTGTTTTAAAAATGTACAGCCCATTTCTGGGCAAACCAATGAAACTCTCCTCGCCTTGAAGATTTGCAGCCCAATAGGCCGATAAAGAAAGTAGGCCTTGTTTGGGTATTTCTTTTTAAAAAAATAGAACTGGGCTAGCCATTTTCAGCAAGAAAAAAACACAACTGGGCTCATGATGTGGTAAACATAAATAAAACCCTGGCTAGACGGGCCATAGCCCCCGCATAGCCCCGTTGTTACCCTGATCCGTTGCTAAAACTAGTATAAATAACAACTGCTTGTTCCTCAAAAAAAACTGCGCGACTTGCTGGGTCCCTGGTGTCAGCCACTAGTAGTGTAATTCTCTCTTTATTGACTACGTTGACAATGGCGTGAGCCCCAGATGTCCAGCCTTTCCTATGAAAATTTACAGCCCATTTGATGTGCTAGTTCGAAATAAGTTTGTGGGTGCTGGTGGGGGCTAATCACTTGGCTTCTGTAATGCACAGTGAGCTCAAGCAGCCAGCGAGAGTGATGTTATTTCCCTTGGTTTGGATTTGTTACAATATTTCACTCTAAATTAAACGAATGGCAAGCCATTTGCCTTGTTTCAAAGAAAATATGACAGTCACAGCCGAGTTGAAAAGGGCAGGAACATCTAACTCCAGCTTACAAACTGTACAAAAGCACGAGGGTTAATTTTTCATCAGGTTTACAAAAAAAACCAGATTGAAAAGGGCAACAACATCTAACTCCAGTACTGTTTTCGGCAGTCACATTCAAATGGATCGGTCAGGTCCATAGAATGAACATCCTGGGTCGTAAAATTTACTGGATTATGACCACAATATGTTGTAAATAGAAGCCCGGCACATTCAGAAGCTCTTTTGCCCACCTGAAACTCCTTTTTTTTCTCTTCGACATACCGATCCGTCAAAACCATGCTGCTGATAAACTTAAGCCTGATGAACAATAGTAACCTCGCATTCAGCAGGAAGAATGTGACAAATCTTGTGTTTGCACGGTTGGCTACATATCGTTCAAGCGTTATTGTCTTCAATTGAATCTCATGAGAAGTGAGAAAATCCCGATGCTTACGAATCCACTGATTGGTTATAACTTTCTTACCCCGTCCTGTTGCCTAAATAGCCATGAAGATTGAAAATAGTTAAGGTCTAAAAGAAGAGTGTCGAAAGAGCAACAGTTGAACGTTTAATTCTAGTACACTATATGCAGGCTTCCAATGTGCGTGAAATTATCACCTTTATATACAACTTCTCCAGACATGGAAAGCATTGCAGCAAGCCAATAATCTTGTTCAGATCAAAATTATTCATTTGGATATATAAGATCTTGACAGAATCCAGCACCATTGATAGGCCATCCATGAAGAAACTCTTCATTGAGCATAGAACATAATATTAGTACAAAATGTGTACTCCAAGATGATATATAAATTATGCGCAGAAATTTAAAATGCAGCTTATGGTTACAAGTGTAGATGATAATATAAAGTACCTGAAGAACTGTGGAGCCAAACACCATATTGAAATGAGCACATAGATCATGTATTACACCCAAGGTCTCCAATTTAGGCACAGAGAGGACAGTTATTTGCAACGGTGAATAACTAGAATCAAGGATCAACCTTTGAAGTGAAGGGGCATCTTGGATGATGAGCTGCCTTCCGTCAAAATAAATTCCAATTCTTACAAGGTTAGGTGACTTTATTTGGAGACAACCGATTCTAATCGTGAAAACAGCACCAAGCACTCCAAGAGGGCAACTGGAGTGGATGATGTTGTGCAATGAGGCCTCCGATATACGAACCCGCACAAGTGAAAGTTTCTTGAGTAATGGGAGTCGAAGATTTAGTACCAGATTGTCTGGTAGGTAGCACTGCGCAAAGGTGGCGGTGTGGAGAGAGGACGAAACCCCGAGATGGACATCGGTGATGAGGGCACAAGTTCATGGCGTTCGATATGTGGTATGTGATTTCCAGGGGAATAGTAGAACTCAAGCAGTTGTAGTTCTGTGAATTAGGGATTCCATGAGCGTCCACTGCAGGGCATGGTATGCTTGCTCGTAGCATGACGGGATGTAGAGGCTTTGAATGGAGCCCTGTGGGAGGAGATGATGGCTCTGGGATTTCAAAATCATTGAAGAGAGATAGCTGATGACAATGAGATTATGGGAACGGCGCGCCATAGAGGGCGCCACCAATTGAGAGGACTTGGGTGTGGCAGCAATCCTTGGTGGGGAGAAGCGAGATGATCTCCCCAAGGATGGCGTCCGGGAGATCGCTGACGCGGTCCACCCAAGATTCTACGGGTTCCTGGGATCCGGTGGGGGCGGGGTCGCTGCTTCTCCCCGCGCTGCCGGGTGCAGGATTTACAACAGGCGTCGCCGCTGGCGGGAGCCTCATCTTCTTGGCGCTGGGGTCAGCCGACTCCATTTTCCTCGAGGACGTCGCGTCACGCTCATGGATTTCAGCAGAGTAACAAATGACGAGCCTAGTTGTAGTGCGAGCGAAGAAGAAGGGGAGCTGGGGGTTTTCTATACGAGTGACGAAGAAGGGGAGCTGGGGTTTTCTGTAGGAGTGAGGTGAGGAATTTGGGGATACGAGTGGAGCGAGTTGACGTGAGGTGAGTGGGAGCGAGGAGGAAGAAGAGCACCCAGGTTTTTTGGGGGCGGTGTCACGCCCAATATGCGACCCTATCCAAAAGGAACTCGAAGGTCCCACCAAGGATAGACCCGCATATTGAAACGCTTTTGCAAGGTGGATATCATTACAACAACATTACATAATAGATGGGGATACATACATAAGGCACAAATGCCACAAGAATACATCAACATCATATACAAGATCAACATCCGACTACGGATGAAACATAAACAGAAGCTCAAACAATATCCACCCTGCTAGCCCAGGCTGCCGACCTAGAACCTATCCCCTGATCGAAGAAAAAGCAGAAGAAGAACTCCATTACAAGCAAGCATCGCTCTCACGTCATGATCATCACATGAACCTGTACCTGCAACTGGTGGTGTAGTAATCTGTGAGCCATGAGGACTCAGCAATCCCATTACCATGGGTATCAAGACTAGCAAAGCTTAAAGGGAAGGAAGGGGTAAAGTGGTGAGGTTGCAGCAGCGACTAAGCATATATGGTGGCTAACATACGCAAATGAGAGCGAGAAGAGAAACAAAGGAACGGTCGTCAACTAGTAATGATCAAGAAGTGATCCTGAACTCCTACTTACGTCAGACATAACCCAGAAACCGTGTTCTCCTCTCGATCAACCCCGAAAATAGACACTCACGGTTACGCACACGGTTGGTGTATTTTAGAAGAATTTGCTTCAAGTTTACTACAACCGGATATTAACAAATTCCCATCTACCACATAACCGCGGGCACGGCTCTCGAAAGTTTATACCCTGCAGGGGTGTCCCAACTTAGCCCATGATAAGCTCTCGCGATCAACGAAGGATATTCCTTCTCCCCGGGAAGGCCCGATCAGTCTCGGAATCCCGGCTACAAGACATTTCGACAGCAATAAAACAAGACCAGCAAAGCCGCCCGATGCGCCGACAATCCCGATAGGAGCTGCACATATCTCGTTCTCAGGGCAACACCGGATGAGACTAGCTACGAGTAAAACCAAACCTCGGGTTGCTCAAGGTGGCCTCGCAGAAGCTTTGTTTAGGCCAGCACTTAGAGAAGCACTAGCCGGGGGCTAATAAAGATGACCCTTGGGTTAATTACTCCCAAGGGAAATATAGGTGGTGGTGAGGCAAATGGTAAAACCAAGGTTGGGCCTTGCTGGAGGAGTCTTATTCAAAGCGAACTGTCAAGGGGGTCCCATAAATCACCCGACCGCGTTAGGGACGCAAAATCCGGGAACATAATACCGATATGACGGAAACTAGGGCGGCAAGAGTGGAACAAAACACCAGGCATAAGGCCGAGCCTTCCACCCTTTACCAAGTATATAGATGCATTAATAATATAAGATATATTATGATATCCCAACAAGTAAACATGTTCCAACAAGGAACAACATCTCCATGTTCCAACAAGGAACAAACTTCATCTTCACCTGCAACTAACAACGCTATAAGAGGGGCTGAGCAAAGTGGTAACATAGCCACACAATGGTTTGCTAGGAAGGGTGCAAAAGGTTAGAGGCTGACATGGCAATTTGGGATGGCTTGAGGAATAGGTAATAGGTAGCGCAGCATAGCGAAAGAACGAAGCAACTAGCATAGCAATGATAGTAGTGAGATCCAGGGTAGCGGTCATCTTGCCTGAAATCCCGCAAGGAAGAAGAACGAGTCCATGAAGGAGACGAACGGATGAAGCCGAACCAAGCGTAGACGAACGAATCCTCACGATCGCAACACAACAGGAACTAACAAGAAGAAGCACACAACAAAGTAAACACACCACACATGAACAAGTCATGATGCACAACAAGCATGATGCATGACAAGCTACATGAAGCTACTCATGGCAAGAGATGATGCAAACAAGAGCAACACACCAAGGCAAGTTTAAATGAGGCCGGGAACAACATATAACAATTCCGGTAAGTCCTCATATGCAAATTTAGAAATAGGTCCATGCAAAATCAAGCAAGTTTCATATAGAGCACACTCAAAACGGAGCAACGGTTCAACACATACACACAATACAAGACATGACAACAATCTACCGAAAACAGCAACTAGGCATATTGCAAGCATCAAAACAACAAGCTACAGCACCCAAACATAATAACAAAAGGCATGGGCATGAAGTACAGGTAAAGCATTACAAAACATGAACACTGAGCTATCTCCAGAAATCACTAGAACATGCTCAAAATGACATGGCAAGATTGCAAATAATAACAGTTTCGGCATTGGCAGAAATAACATTAAGGTTGCAATGTTTAGAGCAAGAAAACAGCATGCTACAGGAACTTATAATAGCAAGACAAGGCATGGCATGAATCTACTCAAAGCATAGAACAAAAGTCCCTTACTGACCATAAGCCAAAAGGATCAAGATATGATGGCACCCATGTAAACATAGCAAGTTATATTACAGATTCATACATGGCAGAACAACAATAAGTAGGCATGTTGGTGAGCTTGAACCACTCACCACAGAGCAATACATGGCATGGCAAGGCAACTCACAGTAAGAAGACATGGCATAGAAGCTATACATTGCAAGAACAACATCATAGGGTACACGGATCAACTACAACAACCTTGGCAAAATTGAATAACATGTAAACAACCTGCCAGGAAACATTTTATAGCAAAAGTAGAGCTCGATTGACTCAAGCTATGGCACTCCATAATTGCAAACAAGGGCATGAATGGATAGAGCAAAACATGTTTAACAAAACATCCTTACTTAAGTATCTCAAAATATGCATGGAACTCTCTGTAGCATCAAGTCAACATGGCATAAAAATATCAGCAGAACAGGGCTGAAATCAGCAACATCATGAAGCCTAGTTTGCATGCTTGTGCTAGTCACCACATATATCACAAAAATACATGGCATACACCCCTGGAAAGATGGCATGGCATATTACAAAACACATGTAGGACTCAAGATCATAGGAGGCACACATCAATCATGGCAAAAATGACAAAAGTGCAAGTTCTGTTAAGAAACAGAAACTAACATCACATAGCACTCTTCCAACAGCATTTCGGGCATCAGGATGAGCTCAAAAGGAAATGATGCAATGATATGAAATGATCTACTATTCGAGACGAACATTTTGACATATTATATGCACAAAACGGAGCCATGGATGCAGAGTTATGGCATGATGAAAATGCAACAAAAATGCAACAATTTCGGGGACTCAGTGGATTTTGGGTTGGGGAAAGTCAACCAGGACGAGGTGGAGCGGGACGGAGGGATCCGGGCGAGGCAGGGGCGTTTGGATGGGGGAGTGGTGGATCTCGTCCACTCCCCAGATCCGGCGACGGGGCGGCGGCTCCGGTCGGAGCGGAGGAGGTTGGCGAGGGGTGGGGAAGACTCCGGCAGGGGCCCCACGGCGGCGGGCGGCGGATCCGCGGGCCGGGCGCGGCGGATGGTGACCGGTAGGCGCGGCCGCG
This sequence comes from Aegilops longissima, assembly GCA_021605205.1. Lineage (NCBI taxonomy): Eukaryota > Viridiplantae > Streptophyta > Magnoliopsida > Poales > Poaceae > Aegilops > Aegilops longissima. The sequence goes on along the minus strand of CM038681.1, from coordinate 429,985,083 downwards.
GAGGAGATGAGCTCCGGCGGGTGGGGGCGTCTGCGCGCAGTGGCGACGGGCAATGGCGCGGGGCGACGGGCGCTCGGGCGGCGGCTCGGGCCGGCCTTGGCTCGGGCGGGCGGCCTCGGGCCCGGCGGGTCATGGGCGAATGGCGGCGTGCCATGTGGCGGCGGCGGGCGACCGGACGTGTCCGCTGCGGCCGGACGTGTCCGTGGCGGGGGACGGAAAATGGCTAGGGTTAGAGGGATTCATCCGCGAATTTGGGGAGGGACCTATATAGGTAGAGGGAGCTAGGAGAGTCCAAATGAGGTGCGGTTTTCGGCCACGCGATCGTGATCGAATGACCGAGAGCATGGAGGGGAGTTAGATGGGTTTTGGGCCACTTTGGAGGGGGTGCTGGGCTGCAAACAAAAGAGGCTTTTGCGGTTACCCGGTTAACCGTTGGAGTACCAAACGACCTCCAAATGGCACGAAACTTGACAAAGCGGTTCACGGTGCTATACCAAGGCAGCTTGACAAACCTCGGTCCATTCAGAGACCGTTTAACACCCACACACGAAAAGAGGTAAAAGGGGGCGCCGGGAGACATAGGAGTGCCGGATTGCAAAACGGACAACGGGGAAAATGCTCGGATGCATGAGACGAACACGTATGCAAAATGAAATGCACATGATGACATGATATGAAATGCAGACGATGACATGGCAAAGTGCAACACGCAAGCAAATGACATGGCAACGACGGCGAATAACTGGCAGACACCTGGTGCATCGAATCCGGGGCGTTACAACACTCCTCCACTAACAAGAGATCTCGTCCCGAGATCTTAGGACCGAGACGGAAGAGAAAAAGGATGAGGTGAAACAAGAAATCAAGAGAAGAAGCAAAGAATCGAGAGCACTCGAGAAAAAAGAGGAACGACGAGAAAGACGAGAAACGAAATCTCACTGAATCGGATAGACTATGAAATCACTCAGGTTAGAATGAGAAAAGAAACGAATAAGACTGAAAGGATTTAGGCAGCACTCCGACGAACATGGAATGAATAGAACACGAACTTCACAAGATGGGATGGCACTTGACGAGATGACCACGCAATGCCTCCGGAAGAATTGAAAGAATTGAATGAAAAGAACTTAGAAGGAAGGATTGAATGAAGTTGTTGAGAAAATCAACAACGAAAGAATAAGCTTGTTGTGGACTTATAGGTAACATCTCAAGATCATGAGGTGATAACCGACCACAAGCGGAAATGATTGGATAGCTGAGAAGAACGAGGAGATGCAAAACTCCACTTCAAAAGAATACGGAGAATTAATTGCACTTCGAGGCGAGAAGAAAAGATACTTGAACTCCGCCAACAAAATCTTGATGAACTCTTGAAGAAAGAATTAAATCATGAAGAACCACCACGATGAACTCCGGTAACGAAAGGATGATGAGATAGAATGAAGGACGAAAAAAATTTGACTAAAGCCTTGCGATGATTCCGATGGAGGATCCGACGAAATGGCCGAGGAAACTGAACTCCGGATAAGAAAAGATGAAAACACTTGGAACTAGAATTTATTCATTACGAACAAACTCCGAAGAAAAAGATTAAACACTTGGATGAAATAAGAATAAGATTTATTGTATGCTTATCCTTCATCAAATTAAATTGATGACAAGCAATGGATTTTGCATATTCCTTATTCTTCTAGAAAAAGGATTGAGAAGGGATAGCACAAAACTGGAGAGAGTCTTCATGAACCACCGGTAGGATTGAAAAGAACGAATGGATTAAAGTGATAATCAAGGAAAAAAATCTGAATGAACCACCGTAAGAATTCGGAAATGACTGACGAAAGAGAATGAATCACCGGGAAGAATTAGAAAAGCACGGAGATACTTGAGGGAATTAAAAAGCAAGAGAACAAAGAGATCGCGAACTGATAGAAGAATACTTGAACGAAGCACCGGAAGAATATTGAGACGAACGAAGGGGCACGGATATAGAATAATTGGAGAACGACTTTGAAAACTTGGAACGGAGAAATCTTCCGAAAAGATGGCCTCCGGATGATCGAGACGGAAAAACAACTCCTGAAATACTCCGGATGGATGAAAAGAATTTGCATGACTCGAAACAATTAGATAGGATAACATCGAGCTAGGACCAAGAATCTCCGGGAGAACGGACAAGACTTAAGAGAAAAATCTACGACGGTCTTCAAATGTTGAGAATGACGACGAGAAACACCACCAAAATTTCTGAGGTACTCCGGGAGAATGAAAAGCAAAGAGGTTGAGCCAACAATGAAAATGATTTGAAATCGATCTTGGAAAAACATCTGACTGATGAAATCCATTCTTACGTCACACTTGAAAAGAATTGAGAATAACTCCGGTGGAAATCAGAAGAGTCAGGTAAGATCCTGGGAAAAGACCTCTGGGTTAGGGCCCACTGAAAAGAAAACATCGTTGGAAAGAGATGTTGAACAGATAGATGATGCACCGGAAGAACTGAAATATTTGACTGAGGTGACAACCTCGAATTAATTGGAACACAGACGAATCTCCTGAGATGTCTTCGGAACTCCGGAATGATAAACTAGCGAGAGGCGAACGAGCAAGGGGAAAACATTTGAGCCGAGGAAAAGAATATGATTAACCCAAAAAAAACTTGAATTGAATCCGCCGGAAAAGAAAGAGATGAAGAATGACGAACAAGACGAGAATTCACCGGTTGAAATAATTAAGGGAAGACTGAAGAGGTTCCGCACGAATGAGATAGCTGGTCGAGAGAGAGTCAGACTCCGGGAAGAAAAAGGGTGGGTGGGCGGGAAAAATAACAAAGGCAACTCGGGAGGGGAAACGACGAATGAGTTCAAGAGGAAAACCTCGGTTGAAATCATAGAGGAAAGAAAGCAAAGACATCGCACGAGTAGAATGGATACTCGGTTACGGACTCCGGTTCCGAGAAGAAGAAGGGTGGGCGGGTGGGAAAAACAAGGACAAGTTCGGACAAGGAAAAACAACGACGTCGGAGGAAGAACTAAGGATTGAACTCAAAGATGAAGATGGTCGAGTCGACTTGACGAGAAATGCACCGGATAAAAGAGTAGAGGAACAACGATCGGAAAACCAACTGCGTGATCCTAAAGAAAAATTTGAAGGGGAAGAGGAGTAATTCAAAACACCTATGTCAACATTCCTCACCAGAGCGACGAAGGGACAGAGGAGTAAAAGAAATCCTACTCTCCGATATAACTAGACTCCGAAAACAGTTTTCTTCTAGACTCAACAACGGCCAAACTACACGATCAATCAAGGGGGCTCTTAGGGTCGGTCGAGGCTCGATACCAACTTGAACACGCCCAATATGCGACCCTATCCAAAAGGAACTCAAGGTCCCACCAAGGATAGACCCGCATATTGAAACGCTTTTGCAAGGTGGATATCATTACATCAACATTACATAATAGATGGGGATACATAATAAGGCACAAATGCCACAAGAATACATCAACATCATATACAAGATCAACATCTGACTACGGATGAAACATAAACGAAGCTCAAACAATGTCCACCTGCTAGCCAGGCTGCCGACCTGGAACCTATCCCCTGATCGAAGAAGAAGCAGAAGAAGAACTCCATTACAAGCAAGCATCGCTCTCACGTCATGATCATCACATGAACCTGTACATGCAACTGGTGGTGTAGTAATCTGTGAGCCACGAGGACTCAGCAATCCCATTACCATGGGTATCAAGACTAGCAAAGCTTAAAGGGAAGGAAGGGGTAAAGTGGTGAGGTTGCAGCAGCGACTAAGCATATATGGTGGCTAACATACGCAAATGAGAGCGAGAAGAGAAACAAAGGAACGGTCGTCAACTAGTAATGATCAAGAAGTGATCCTGAACTCCTACTTACATCAGACATAACCCAGAAACCGTGTTCTCCTCTCGATCAACCCCGAAAAGAGACACTCACATTTACGCATTACGGTTGGTGTATTTTAGAAGAGTTTGCTTCAAGTTTACTACAACCGGATATTAACAAATTCCCATCTGCCACATAACCGCTGGCACGGCTCTCGAAAGTTTATACCCTGCAGGGTGTCCCAACTTAGCCCATGATAAGCTCTCGCGATCAACGAAGGATATTCCTTCTCCCGGAAGGCCCGATCAGTCTCGGAATCCGGCTACAAGACATTTCGACAGCAATAAAACAAGACCAGCAAAGCCGCCCGATCGCCGACAATCCCGATAGGAGCTGCAGATATCTCGTTCTCGTGGCAACACCGGATGAGACTAGCTACGAGTAAAACCAAACCTCGGGTTGCCTCAAGGTGGCCCAGCAGTTTTGGTTCAGGCCAAGACTTAGAGAAGCACCGCCCGGGGGCTAATAAAGATGACCCTTGGGTTAATTACTCCCAAGGGAAATATAGGTGGTGGTGAGGCAAATGGTAAAACCAAGGTTGGGCCTTGCTGGAGGAGTCTTATTCAAAGCGAACTGTCAAGGGGGTCCCATAAATCACCCGACCGCGTTAGGGACGCAAAATCTGATAACATAATACCGATATGACGGAAACTAGGGCGGCAAGAGTGGAACAAAACACCAGGCATAAGGCCGAGCCTTTCACCCTTTACCAAGTATATAGATGCATTAATAATATAAGATATATTATGATATCCCAACAAGTAAACATGTTCCAACAAGGAACAACATCTCCATGTTCCAACAAGGAACAAACTTCATCTTCACCTGCAACTAACAACGCTATAAGAGGGGCTGAGCAAAGTGGTAACATAGCCACACAATGGTTTGCTAGGAAGGGTGCAAAAGGTTAGAGGCTGACATGGCAATTTGGGATGGCTTGAGGAATGGGTAATAGGTAGCGCAGCATAGCGAAAGAACGAAGCAACTAGCATAGCAATGATAGTAGTGAGATCCAGGGTAGCGGTCATCTTGCCTGAAATCCCGCAAGGAAGAAGAACGAGTCCATGAAGGAGACGAACGGATGAAGCCGAACCAAGCGTAGACGAACGAATCCTCACGATCGCAACACAACAGGAACTAACAAGAAGAAGCACACAACAAAGTAAACACACCACACATGAACAAGTCATGATGCACAACAAGCATGATGCATGACAAGCTACATGAAGCTACTCATGGCAAGAGATGATGCAAACAAGAGCAACACACCAAGGCAAGTTTAAATGAGGCCGGGAACAACATATAACAATTCCGGTAAGTCCTCATATGCAAATTTCGAAATAGGTCCAGATCTGAATAAACCTTATGTTAAAGTTGTTAAACAGAAAGTTAAGATGCACCACGATGATCTACACGAAATTCTAGCCAAGTTACATACAAAGTTCATTAAATTCGGAGCTACGGCCTAGAAGATATGAGCAAAACAAGATAAACATGGCATTGATGCAAAATGCATACAAACATCAAGCAAACACCTCAAAACATGGATGCAACATGATAATATGAAGCTACATGCAAAATCAAGCAAGTTTCATATAGAGCACACTCAAAACGGAGCAACGGTTCAACTCATACACACAATACAAGGCATGACAACAATCTGCCCAAAACAGCAACTAGGCATATTGCAAGCATCAAAACAACAAGCTACAGCACCCAAACATAATAACAAAAGGCATGGGCATGAAGTACAGGTAAAGCATTACAAAACATGAACACTGAGCTATCTCCAGAAATCACTAGAACATGCTCAAAATGACATGGCAAGATTGCAAATAATAACAGTTTCAGGCATTGGCAGAAATAACATCAGGTTGCAATGTTTAGAGCAAGAAAACAGCATGCTACAGGAACTTATAATAGCAAGACAAGGCATGGCATGAATCTACTCAAAGCATAGAACAAAAGTCCCTTACTGACCATAAGCCAAAAAGGATCAGAAGATATGATGGCACCCATGTAAACATAGCAAGTTATATTACAGATTCATACATGGCAGGAACAACAATAAGTAGGCATGTTGGTGAGCTTGAACCACTCACCACAGAGCAATACATGGCATGGCAAGGCAACTCACAGTAAGAAGACATGGCATAGAAGCTATACATTGCAAGAACAACATCATAGGGTACACGGATCAACTACAACAACCTTGGCAAAATTGAATAACATGTAAACAACCTGCCAGGAAACATTTTATAGCAAAAGTAGAGCTCGATTGACTCAAGCTATGGCACTCCATAATTGCAAACAAGGGCATGAATGGATAGAGCAAAACATGTTTAACAAAACATCCTTACTTAAGTATCTCAAAATATGCATGGAACTCTCTCAGAGCATCAAGTCAACATGGCATAAAAATATCAGCAGAATGGGCTGAAATCAGCAACATCATGAAGCCTAGTTTGCATGCTTGTGCTAGTCACCACATATATCACAAAAATACATGGCATACACCCCTGGAAAGATGGCATGGCATATTACAAAACACATGTAGGACTCAAGATCATAGGAGGCACACATCAATCATGGCAAAATGACAAAGTGCAAGTTCATTAAGAAATGTAAACTAACATCACATAGCACTCTTCCAACAGCATTTCGGGCATCAGGATGAGCTCAAAAGAAAATGATGCAATGAGAGAAATGATCTACTCTTCGAGACGAACATTTTGACATATTATACGCACAAAACGGAGCCACGGATGCAGAGTTATGGCATGATGAAAATGCAACAATTTCGGGGATTCAGTGGATTTTGGGGAGGGGAAAGTCAACAGGGACGAGGTGGAGCGGGACGGAGGGATCCGGGCGAGGCAGGGGCGTTTGGATGGGGGAGTGGTGGATCTCGTCCACTCCCCAGATCCGGCGACGGGGCGGCGGCTCCGGCGAGCTCCGACTCGCCGAGCGGAGGAGGATGGCGAGGGCGGGAAGACTCGGCGAGGCCCCACGGGCGGCGGGCGGCGGATCCGCGGGGCCGGCCGCGGATGGCGACTGGGTAGGCGCGGCCGCGGAGGAGATGAGCTCCGGCGGGGGGGCGCTTGGCGCGCAGTGGCGACGGGGCCGGGCGGCGCGGGCGACGGGCGCTGGCGGGCGGCTCGGCCCGGCGCGCTGGGCGGGCTGCCTCGCCCGGGCGGGCCGCGCGGCGCGGGAAGTGGGCGCGGGCGGCGGCGAATGGCGGCGTGCCACGTGGCGGCGGCGGGGCGACCCGGACGTGTCCGGCTGCGGCCGGACGTGTCCGGTGGCGGCGGGGACGGAAAATGGCTAGGGTTAGAGGGATTCATCCGCGAATTTCGGGGGAGGGGACCTATATATAGGTAGAGGGAGCTAGGAGAGTCCAAATGAGGTGCGGTTTTCGGCCACGCGATCGTGATCGAACGACCGAGAGCATGGAGGGTAGTTAGATGGGTTTTGGGCCACTTTGGAGGGGGTGTTGGGCTGCAAACAAAAGAGGCTTTTGCGGTTACCCGGTTAACCGTTGGAGTACCAAACGACCTCCAAATGGCACGAAACTTGATAGGCGGTCTACCGGTGCTATACCAAGGCCGCTTGACAAACCTCGGTCCATTCCGAGACCGTTTAACACCCACACACGAAAAGAGGTAAAAGGGGGCGCCGGGAGACATAGGAGTGCCGGATTGCAAAACGGACAACGGGGAAAATGCTCGGATGCATGAGACGAACACGTATGCATAATGAAATGCACATGATGACATGATATGAAATGCAGATGATGACATGGAAAAGTGCAACACGCAAGCAAATGACATGGCAACGACGGCGAATAACTGGCAGACACCTGGCGCATCGAATCCGGGGCGTTACAGGCGGTGTGCTGGGTGTGGGTAGCGCCTCTTATTCAGTAAATATATGAGCTTCTGACTTGATTTTACTATCGAAAGTCCTACATCTACGTAGAGTTACGTACAACTTTACGTAAACTTCCAAACAACTAAACCTCTCCCCCCTGATTTTTCGGGGGTGGGCCCATCCTCCCCCTTACCTCCAATCAGATCCATCCACTTGGTTGGTTACGTTAATTACGTAGAAGCTTTTACGTAGCTCTAGCATTGCTCTTTTACTATTGACTAGTGTGGATGGGCTGTTTTGTCTTGGGACCCGAGAAACAATTACTACTAGTACAGTGGAGACACTATACAACTACCCAGAAAAACAATTACTACTAGTATAGTGGAGACACTCTACCGCTTCTGGCTCCTCCTAGGTCATTGAAACGTCTCCCTATACTGAATGCGATTATACTTTTGTTCACTGACATGCAGGCCATGCAGCGCGCGGGCCCAAATGCCATCCACCAAATTAGAAGGCAGTATGCAGGCGGAGAGTCACCCCGGTAATAGCGCGGTAGTAACGAGTCGTCGTATCACAAAACCCCACCTCCCCGCAGTCTAAGTTTGACGGAATCCCCTTCTCCCTCACCGTCTTCAAGAAAGGCAACACTTGCATCTGCCACTGTTCTTATCTCCGAACGAAGGGAAGGTAAGCGGATCCGTGATGTTGGTATATTTTCGTTCACAGGAAAAAAAAGAACTTTTGCAAAGCAGTAACCGATCCTCACTCTCTTTTTTGTTTCATTGTCATTGCGATTGTGTTTTCCTTTCAGTGGTCTCCTAGTCTTCGTCAGTTTCATGATGGACCAAGGAGAACCAGGCAAAGATCTGCCGATATTGGAGCAGACGCGGGAGGCTGATCCCCACGAGACAGAAATCTCCAACAAGATGGAGGCAACCACCGAGGCGACCCTAGATACTGAGATGGTCAATGCCTCGTTTGAGGTTACAGCCCCCGTGGCACTGCAGGAGCAGTTTTCCCCCTTCGAGGATGTGTCCCCCCCCTGAGCTGCCCAAGGTGATTTCCTTCTTTGCCGATCTCGATTGTGGTTTTTCATCGAAGTATGTGGTGCTTTTTTTAGAAAAGGAAGTATGTGGTGATTAATAATGCAAAATTTTATTAGCTTCGATGCCATGGTATACGTAGTGGTTTAAATAACTTGTTTTCTTATACTGAAAAGTAATTCAGAATTTGTTTCTGTTTCAATTAGAGGCCTGATGCAGACAAGGATTGTGTGGTTGTACATGTCACTCGCTATGAGGCGGACGACCTGAATATACGCACTGGGAAAACAGAGTTCTTAGGCTGTTAAATCCTGGAAGCCATTTGCGGTTATACCAATGAAGAGTTGTATTCCAGCCTCACTGTTGTCAGGCGTGTTGTCCAGGGTGTACTGAAGCACAAGAAGTTCAAAGCTACTCCTTCGTTTGTGAGGAATACTGTTCTTGTCAAGATTACGCAGGAAGATGATGTGGCATGCCTCCACAAACAAGTTTATCAGTGGCAAGGCCACAAGGTTGTCTTCATGAAGGTTCACAGGATTGAGCTGCTGCGGGACGTCCTCGATGATGTTCATGGCAAGGTCCGTCTTGTGTCCAGCCCAAATTAGATCGAGGCATGAAATAGTTGCCCCAGCTAGTGTTTAATAGTAGTTTGGATTGTGTCTAATTATCCTAACCTTGCCTTTTATCGACCCCTCTGGGGCTAGTACTCTGTTTGAATCCGTCTATGGGAACTGCTGCTACTTTTGTGTGCCCGTGAATCATGTGAGAACCATCGTAATTGTTGCCTAAACATATGCGTCCTCACTAGTTTTTTCATGAATATGGCATGGTAAGACATAAGTTGTCACGGTTTATCATACGAGCAGTGTGTGTTTTGATGAAATAGAGCACTGCTCGAGAACCGTATACCGACGATACATAAGTACTTGTAAACACTGTTGGTGCTACCCCACTTGTAAGCAGTTGTGCAAAACATGACACATTGGCTTAGCTCGCTTCAACACTAGGCTATCGACCAGCTAACAATCAACAATCTGCTATCTGACATATAAGCAACTATGTATCTTGTTACAGTGGTTCATGCAGTTAATTGAGGCCACAATGTAATAAATTCCAAACATTCACACGCTAGTCCAGCGCTCATGTGGAACACTCACATTAAACTCGTCTTCATAAAAAACTTGAAAAGCATAAGTTAAGCAATTTTATACATCTCAATGATTCATAGTACATATCAAACATATACTAGTTCACAACAAAAGACAAAGTTGTGAGAAGGTTTACAAATCAGGAAAAAACAAGCAAGGCTTCTCTCTGAGCAAAGGGCCTCCCGGCAGGCTTAAATTTCCTGGAGTTCACTCTTGTTTTTTCTTGTTGCCACCATTCAGGGTTAGGTTCTCTCATTTCAAAATAACCAATTATATTTGTGGTCTCAGCAGGAATGCTGAACTGAACCATGCAGTGTACTGATCAGGTGAAATTCTTGTGCATTCCACCAAATTTAAGCACCGCTATTTGCAGAAATAAGCAGACCACAATGCCTCTTGTCCGCGCACCTGTCCAAAAAACCGTCGTGCAGCCGTTCCAGCTAGTCCTCGGTGCATGGATGAACTGTTAGAATGTGCATTCTGGACAAGGATGCAGTTGTTTTCGCTCGTCCCTGCATTGCAATCAGGAAGTAAAACATACGAATCAGCTTCTTTTAGATTGCGTTGGTCATTCTAACTTAGTTACTACCAATGTAGGGATACCTTGAAGATGGGAGGTTAGACGACGACAACGAGGGATAGCCATCTCATTTTGCGCAGTTGTACTAAAACTGAGGTGTGTGCTTTTGATTGCGCGGATAGAAACGATATGGAGATAGACATCCTGAAACGATATGGAGACAGACATCCCTGTTTGCGCAAATAAGAAATACAGTTATTTAAACAATGACAGATATTACTACTTTCCCCCGTTTCCTCTTAGAACCAAGTCCTAAATTCATGCTACAGCTTTCTCACTTTCTTCCCTGTTTGAACCAACGCTTTGAGTCGACTGTATGAAATAGCTTTACTTCTAATAATAGTAGAAGTCTAGGTGGCTTTGGAACAGCGGACGGAAGTATAAAATGATCCACACGAAGGGAGCTGGGGTAGTAGAGCAAGGCAGGTTTCGAAGGAATATATACCTGAGGGTCGTCGGCATGTCGCAAAGACGGCGTCGGGAGGCCGCATCTTGGCCACAATACCGCAAGGAGGAAGAAGGGGTCGGAGGCTCTCCCGAGCCGGCGCTCTCTCGGAGAGAACGGCACAGCCGCCGATCGGGATGCACGGGCAGCCGTTGGTCTCCTCCCTCGCCGCCGACGACAGCGTGAATGATGCACCTACACCCCTGCCCCGGTCGAGGTTTTCTGACCGGATTTGTGACCAGCCGTGAGCTGAGAGAGAGTGTGGCCACCTATGTGTTGCTTAGATCTGGAGAGCATGAGAGAGTGAGCGAGAGGAACCCTAGTAAAGCAAGCGCTAAGGCTCCTGCTTTTATATATAGTGGAGTGATTTTGTTGTACCAGCTTCAAAAAATGCGCCCCACGTGTACCATAAGTGGGTGTGAGAGAACTAGTGCGTCGTGCACCACTTCTCTTCGTGAGAGTACAATATACTATGCCCAAAGAACGTTCGCCGCAAGAGTAATAGTACAAGTGTGTGACGTGTGAGCTAAAATAAAATGTGCGCGCCGTTTTGTTTTTAGAAGTTCGAGGGTAGGGTGTGAAGAGCACATATGTGTGACGCCTACCTGCAGTAGACGGTGGGTGCGACGTGCGAGTCTGCGAGAGTACTTGGGAGAGTCGTGACTCGTGAGGGTGCGTGTGCGTGAGAGAGAGGGGGGGCACGTATCAATGCAATGCATGTGTCCGGAAATCATTATTCGACAAACGTTCGCCACAAGCCTTTTCCTGACGAACGCCGTAAGAACCGTTAGATCGGCATCCGAAAGTGTCAGTTTTGCCATGTCATTTAACAGAACATCCACTCTTCCTACACACAAATCTTCCACGTGAGTGTTAGCAACTGTCGTATGCTCCCTCCGTTCCGAAATGCAGTGCATATAGCTTTATTGAAAATTCGAACCTCGCAAACTTTTACCGAGTTTTCGTGTACCAAATTGCACATGTAGAATACCATGTATATGTCATTTCATTCATCTTCGAGAGGTAACTATAAAGTCGGGTGAGGAGTCTACAAAGAAAGACCATCGTATCACCCGCAGCAATTTCAAGCATCCTTTAGTGTCGAGGAATATCATAGGAACTCTATATGATATGATTTTATAGGATTTTTCCTTTAGAGCCAATTGGTTCATAGGAATAGATTCATATACTCCACATTTCAAAGGAAATAAACATGATATCATTTCTATAGCTTTAGAGCCACTTGGTTCATATGAATGGATTCCTATACTCCCTTAATTTCAGAGGAAAATAAACATTAGCGTATATTCAATAGAAAAGTTCCTATGATATGAACCAAATTACATCTATTTTTTAATCCCTCCTCATAGGAATTGAGATACATGTCATCTCTAGATTCAATAGAAAAGTTCCTATGATGTGAACCAAATGACATCTCTTTTCCAATCCCTACTCATAGGAATTGAGATGCTCCATGTCATCTCTTTCCCTACAAATTCCATGTATACATATTCTATTCCTAAATAGATAGTACAACCCACTAGTAGTTTTTTTCGAAAACATGCAACTATGGCACAAGAACTATATAGTGTGCCAATAACTTTGAAAGATGGTCGCTGGATGAAGCTAACCCGACAAAGGCAGTAGATAGGCAAATCCGAGCACTCATCGGGCGTTAGATATCATCAACATTCCACCAGATCGCCACATGTACAATTTAGAAGACTCCATGGTTGAACTTAAGCATAATGCACAAACCTCAAAACACAAGCACTTCTCCTTTGTTCTAGAATCTTCAGATCATAATTGATTATTTTTTCTAAATGAATTGCCATTATTTGTTTTTACTTTATGATTTATTCCTTCCGTTTAAAATAGATGACCCAACTTTGCACTAACTTTGAAGTTGGGTCATCTATTTTGGAACGGAGGGAGTACAATGCACAACCCCATGAATCTTAACATTTTTATAAAACTTATTGGTTTTGAATGAGATGAACTATAAGCTAAACGAACATCTACATCATGCATATATGACTCAGAGCTTTACATGCTATAGTGTGTATTTATTCATAATTTGGTTTCGAAATCTCATGCGTTCAATACATGTGTACCTTACTAGTTTTGAGTAGAGTAGCAAATTTCACGCGGCCTCAGGTATATCAAAATGCAGGGCCCATGCATCATTGCCTTTCGGTCAAACCTACATCCACAATTTTTTGTACGTACTATATCTCCACTCGTCCCCGAACCAAAAATGCTGCCGCGTTCCCGTAAAACCAAGCGGCCCACACATATTTAAGGCGTCGGCTTGAACCCGTTTACTACGACATGGCCCCGCACGCCGTAGTACTCCTACAAACCCTACCGCCGCACTCATCATCGGTTTTCTTCAAGAGGACGAGGGAGAAGCCGATTTGTAGTGGAGGCGCTTTCAAAAAAAGGATCTGTAGTGGAGACCCCTACCCTAGGGTGCCCTAGGTAGCTGCCGCACGCATCATTGTTTTCTCTTTTCTTTATGCTCTTGCGCCCTAGAGTGAAATGATGGTTGTTTCGTCCGTCCAGCTTAATGCGGGAAAGGTGGGGCTTTGTGACTTGACCCCTCGTCGCTCATTTTCTACTATCATGGGCTTATGACCGGGTGCCTCAATTCCAACCGCTGTTCAACTGTAATTTGGTGCATCGCACGTGGAACAAGACGGTGGATGAGCCACATGTCGGCCAAAGGGGTCCTGTTAAGTGTGTTGCCATTTCGTGTGCGGACTGACCCTGCTTGAGTTGCTACGCCAACACGACAGGGGCAGCCTACCACTTGGTTTTGCTCCTTGGTGAATCCCGACTATATTGATCTAAAAAGATACGTGCTGAACTACCCTCTCCGTCTCGGGTTTTTTTATTTTTAGGCGTCTCGGTTTATAGGGCCTGCACGTAGTTCTAGGTCATCCATTTGACTAACTAAATATGAGTTACTATGTCACAAAAAGTATATCATTGGATTCTTTAAGCGGATGTAGTTGTATTTAAAAGTCGAGGGCAGGGCTTTTCCTGCGCGGTAGGCGGCGAGGCAGTTCCGCCTAGTCGGTTCGACAGAGATGCGAGAAGACGAGGGAGTAGGTTGCTGCAAACGTAGGGCTGTCTGATTTGATAGCGAGTTACTGCTGGACAGGTGGGGCCCCGTGATTTGACTTGCCATTATCATTTTAATTGCGGCGCTACGACCGGCGTGAGTCTCCTGATTCCTGACCACCTCCATACAGGTGCCTCTCCCAATGCTCCACCATGTAGTAGAGGCTGGCTCTTGCATGAGAGCCCACTTCTCCACTTTTTCCTTGCCTCTCTTTCCTCCACATATGCAAAAATGCCATGTAAAGCGCACTATTGTACTTACTTTTACTTGCTCCTACAGGTGCTTAAGCTTGCCACATAGGCATAAAGTCTGATGTGGCAAGTTAATCAAGAAGAGAGAGACTAGTTTGGTGACCCAAGGAAGAAACGGTGCTAAGCGCGTGTACCTAGGTGAAAAGACAATTTTGAGTCTATAGCTAATTAAATGAAGCAAACTTAGCAACACCATTTCATTGGAAGAGGTCACTCCTTGGCAAATGCAATAAATACATGCGCTTACTAGCACCGTTTCTTCCTTGAGTACGAAGAAAGAGATAGAGAGGAGTAAAAAAATACACTTATAGCCAACCTTGTTGTAGTATGAGTGACTAAGTGATGACTATGTATGACATGCGAACATCAGATAGCCTAATGCACCGTGTTAAATCTCCAAGGGCGCGACCAGCTGAAAGCGACGCGACGGTCGTGGTAGCGCGACCATGATACGGGCTGCTGGCAGCCCTTGGATCTGAGATCAAACGTTTGCATGCTAAGTTGCTGAAAATTTGCAGAATAACCCTCCAGGATAGGATATTCACCCATAGGTCTAGAATGACGCCATGCAACCGTTTGATCTCAGATCCAAGGGCTCTCGGAAGCCCGTATCATGGGAGAATGGAAAGCCACTACCCTGCCGTTCGCACGCTGGCAGTTCGCTCCTACTCGTCCCCGCACGTCCTTCAATACTATGGTGGTTCGCTCCTAGTCGCCCCTTCCATTCACATTACGGCAGTTCCACTAATCCTAACCCTCCTCTCAAATCCATGGCGTCCCAAATCTCCATGATCGGCGGTGAGTACAAGGTTAGAACCATCACCGGCGATGAGTTCGACGTCATCTACACCCGTTCTTCCACGACGATGAAAGGATGCCTTTCTCGCTTGAGACGCATGTTGGAAAACTCAGATGATGAGTGGGTCGCTGGGCTAGATGTTGAGTACACCACAGTCCTGGGACGAGAGAAGGATCTAAAGGACGAAGAGAGGAAGAAGCCCGCCGTGATCCAGGTTTGCATACATAAAGTT
The DNA here is from genome assembly GCA_021605205.1 of Aegilops longissima. Taxonomy (NCBI): domain Eukaryota; kingdom Viridiplantae; phylum Streptophyta; class Magnoliopsida; order Poales; family Poaceae; genus Aegilops; species Aegilops longissima. The sequence continues at coordinate 429,969,667 of CM038681.1, read as the reverse complement.
TGCTTGGTCTACCACATATGCCATGCCGACGTTGAGTGCCAGGATTTTAAGAACTTCCTCAAGGACAAAACAGTGAAATTCGTTACTGTAGACTTTACGAACGACGAAGAAGTCCTTGGTCGGATAGGCCTCATTGTAGGCAACCCCTTCGACCTCCAGAAGAATCGGCTGGTGCCCTCTCGTCGACCTTCAATCTGACCGGCAGAGCCATGGTTCATCCTTCGTACGGTAAACTGGAGAAACCTCCATACACGTTTCATCGTCATGCATGGTAGTGGAATGTACTAGATATAGACCACATCCACTACGCTGCAATGGATGGCTGCCTTTGCTTCAATATCTACAAGGGTTGGATGAAGAGCAACAACCAAGTGTGCGGTTCAAGCAAAGAAGTATCGGCCAAGAGGAATAGGTACAAGGACGAAGTCGAGGACATGGAAGAGGACTCCGAGTAAGGTGGCAGTGTCGTTCCTCATGGTGGTTCTAAAATTCTAATGCAGTGTCTACCGGATTAGTTGCATAGTTTAATTTTAGGTGTGCTTAGTTGAGGGGTGTGTTGTGCTGAGCCCCCAGTAGAACTATGTCATGTTTCTTCTCGTTACTTTAACTCTTCAGTATGTACATACTACTAGTATTTATTTAATTGAATTTAGCACCCCAATTAAGCACGTACTAGCTTTTTTAATAGTACTATATGCATAATTTGGCAACGAGCGCTCTCTATATGTACCACCTTTTTTTTTATTTCAATTTTTGCTCCATGGTGCAATCCATCGATAGTACTACTATACAAAAGTATTCATTTTTTAAAAGGCTAGAGTATTGTTCATCACATATATAGCTAGTTAAATTCTCAACCTAGAACGACGTGCATGCCATGTAGTAAACCGATACGGAGGAAGTATAGTAAAAATGAGGTGATTTTACTGAGCGATCGGCGGGGGAGCATGGCCTGTCAAGCGGTCCCTCGTGTCATGATGTACCAAGGTGATGCGCGTGTCCCTCTTGGGGCAGGAGAAATACTAGTACGTGGTTTGAGATGATGGCAAACCGAAGTGTGAAATAATGGTTGCTTCGTCCGTCTGGAAAGTGCGGCACTGTGATTTGACGTCTCATTGCTCATTACTACTACTGGGCCGGTACGAGTGGGGTGCGTCCCCCCTGCTGTCCTGCACTGTTATTTGGTGCTTGACACGTTGACGCGGTTGCTATATGTCCCACATGTCGGCGACATGAAGTACATAATTCATGAAAGGGAGCGTCGAAGGAGGAGTATACTACAGAATTCATGAAAGGGAGCGACTTAGTTTTGGAAAAATCTGTTTTTACGGAGTACGTACCCACTAGGGTTTATAGGGCTCATCTAAAAAACATTCGTTTTTCCGTTTGATAAGTCTCAATTCTACTATACTAGTAGTAGTACCATTACATGTTGGATTTCGAGGTGCATTAGATCACCCGACGCGAGCAGTGTCAAGAGGAAACTAACAATTGCATGTACAAGTTCATGGAAATTTAGTGGTCATTCATGCATTCGTTCTAATTAATGCCTCGGTAAACACAACTTCTTGAGAAAAACGAGCGTACTAATTACTTGTGCAAACTACGAAATTAACCGTCTACCTTGGTTGGAGAGATTTTGAAATTGAGCCATAAACTGGAAAGGAGGGAGTAGTAACTTTTGTCTCGATTACTATCTGTGGCCTTGTATAGATGCAAAATGTATTTTTTTATAGGGGCCTTGTATAAGTAAATGGAGGGAGTACTAACCAAAGTACGTAGTAGGGATGAGGAGTAAACGGAGGGAGTAGTAAAATTTTCTCCTCGTGCTGCGAGCCACCGCGCGCGTGGGCGAGGGAGCAAGCTTCACCTCATCATGCGAGCCACCGCGCCCATGGGCGGGGGAGACAGCGTACTAAGCAAGCTTCTCCTCGTTCTGCGAGTTGACGGGACACATCAAAAGTACTCCAGTGTATAGAGCCTTGCCTCTAAGGTAGGCCCCACATGGTTTGCCTCTTTTTTTAATTTAACATAACGCGTCAAGTCGCAATTTGTTTGTTCACCCGTGGTAGACGATCCTCCCTCCACCAAGTCGACAACCAGTACACGTGCCAAATTACCACGTGGGCTGCCTTTTTCATACAGAAATGAGCTCCACCGTGTACCCGCGCGGCTGTGGTTGGGAAAGAGATGGGAGTACGTGCGCCGTGCGTGCACCTCTTCTCTTCGTGCACGTCCCCCACCTATGTGGGTGTGTGTGTGAGAGAGATACAAACCTAGACATAATGCGCCATCCATCACCATGCCTCCGCCTAGTCCGACCACCAGTCACCACCACGCCCCACTCCTCCTCACCTTATCACTCATCTTTCTCCCTCCATTTTTATATACAAGGGGCCACTATCAAAATTAAAATTTGCAGATATACAAGGCCACTAACACTAATCGATGCAATATTAATGGTGTTTGCCTCGTGGTACTAGCAAAGGAGGACATTAATTATCCCTTGCATGCATGCAGGAGTTTGTAAAAAAATGCATCTTGATGTTCCGTGCAATGCACGGGCATCTTGCTAGTCCATGAAAACAACACATGGCAAAATTCCACGGCGAACGAGGGATTTGAATCTGTTGGGAGGGGCTGTTTGGATCTTGCCCGATGTAGCCAAAATATTGGCGACTACTTCGCCATGGCCGGCACCGGCTCGAATTCATCCTAACATTGCCCTCTTCTGGGGACCCCATGCGGGGTCGACAAAGGTCCTCGCAACAAAAGGATTGTCACACCCTGATTTTCATGCCACTACACTTAAGCTAACAATCATGATAAAATATGGTCTGACAAAAACTTTTGAGTGTTTTGGACCTTGCCTTGATTGGTTTTTGTCTGTTGCTTGCAAGTGCTCTAAAAATAAAATAAATCCTCCAACTCTTATACTCCTTCTCCTTGATCCAAAACTTTTGCCCAATGATCATGCCATGTGTGTAGGTCATAGAAATAATTTCTTGTAAAAATATTTTGGCCAAAAAGTATTTTCTAAATTTAGTTTTCCAAAAACCCCTGAATTGAGGTTTGTACTGCAAGTACTTAATTAAGGGCAGTAAAAATCTTTCCAAAAATATATTTGACTCCTATTAGATATAGGATACCCAGAAACCATAAAAATATAATTTTAAAAGTTATTTTCTTATTTTATTTAAAAGCTTTTTCTTAAGTCTAGAAATGGTCTTTAATAGGGAAAAATTACTTTTAATGCTTTAAAAATATTTGTGAAAATTTAGGGAAACTCAGTGGACATATATTGTCCATATATAAGAGTTTCAACACATGGTAATGTTCAAAATATTGGTCAAATCCCTCAAAAACCCTTTCTGGATATTTCAAGCTTTTGAAATATTTACAAAGGAAATATTCCCCAAAAATTCCAAGAAAATTCTAGCATGTCACATATGACATGTTTGATGATCTAGACAAGTATCATGTCATGGAGAATAGTATAACCCCATGAAATACCCTCAAAACCATATCTGTCCATTTTGAAGTTTGAGCAACTTTACATTGCCAAACATGTCCAAATGCTCTCAAATCTTGTGTACATGCTCAACTGGTCTAGTCATTCATCTATACCAAATGGCACAAGTTGGAGAACAAGTTAACTTGATCAAAGAGCCCCAAAACCCTCTCTGACCAGAATCAAATTTGGACAATTTGTACTACCAACTTTCTCTCCTTGACCCCAACTTTGGTGAGCATGTTCACATGACCAAATAAGGCCACCACACCAAGTGGTGCATCAAGGAGAAGTGATTTGCTCAACTAAATCTACACAAGTCCATTTCTGCTAATTTCTAGGGTTTACAAAAGTTGCATTGGCAACTTTGCCCAAATGGACTCACTATGGGTGGAACCTATTATTTTATCATACCATTTGACCCTGTCAAACCTCATGACAAGAGGAGTTTATCTTCTTGCCCAAACCACCATCAAACACCTTCTAGCAGAAATTAAAAATGTATGTTTTGTCCACTTCCACTAATCTACATGAGCTAATATTTCTCCCACAGCACCATCTGGTCCTCCTCTAACCCCTGCATCTTTACCTGCCCGAGGAGCCATGATGATTGGGGTGAAAAGCCCTTTTTCCCTCTCTGGACAGCACCAAATCTCTCTCTCTCAACCTCCCTCCTCACTCCAGTGGATCCCTAGGGAATCCAATGCCATATCCACATTGTTTACTCCCCACAAACCACAGACACAAGTGGCGTGAGGGACGAGAAAAAAGCTGGTGCCGGCCATTTGCGCGCTCTGGAGCACGTCAGCGTGCTCCCGACCGTTGATGCCGCGTCCCCCGACCACCTCGAGCCTCCCCCTCACGCCAGTCGAGGTGCCTCGACGTCCGCAACACGCCACGCCCCTGGCCCCCTCCTCCTTCTCCCTCCTGCTGACTCCTTTCGCACGCGCGCCGGCCGCCCGAGAGCTCCAAAAACTGAGCTCGCACGCGTGGTGCTCTGGCCCTCCCCTGCTCCCTCTCTCCTCTCCTCTCGCCCTAGACCAACAACACGAACACCCCAGACACACCCACGCGCGCCCCCGTGGCCTCCAGCAACGGCTAGGAGCTCGTCGGCGCACGAGCCATGGTGCACCTCGCCCCCTCCTATTTAAGGCCACCCCGAGCCTCCTCTCTACTCCTTTGGCCCTCTCTCCCTCCCGTGATCCCCCTGGACCAACCTACTCCCCTCCTCGCGCTCTCCATCCCCCTCCTAGGCCGGAGCCGAGCCGCCGGCCGTTGCTCAAATCCGCAGGCCCTGGCCCCTCTCTCTTCCCCCTGGATAGCCCCACACCCTCTTGTCACCGCCACAAGCCCTTCCCTCGCCGCCGTTTGTCCCCAGGAGCATCGCATGCTCGAAGCCGAAGATGGCCGATGACCTCCTCCGTGGTCGTCCAGGCTGTCGCCGCCACGGCTCTCCTCGGCAAGCGAGCCATACACCGATGGAGACGCCCTGTAGCCCCGGCTATCGCCGTCGGGAGTCGCCCCTCCCTGCGGCCAGAGCGCGCGTGGGAGGTTGGGGACGAGCCTGCAGCGGGCTCTCTTCGTCGATGGCCCAGCCACCGGGCCACACTGGAAAGTGGAGGCGGGTTCGCCCTCTCCCGCCTCGACGTCACCACAGCCGCCTGTGGCCGAGCAGCTGGGCAGCCCGATCTTTCTGGCACTATGCTGCACCCAGTGCACAACATAGGTATAACGCCCCATTCCTTTGTCTTTTCTTTTTCCAGAAACTTGTAAAATCCATAAACAATTCAAATGGACTCCAAATTTGATGATTCAAATTTCTAGTGACTCTATAAATCATGATCTACCTGGTGGTGCAACATGCACATTTTTCCAGAGACCTTTTCTTCACAAACATTTACCAAATCATATTTTCCCTATTTCTATGATAAACTTTAGAAAATCACAGAGAGCTCAAACTTGATCCAAATGCCATGATTCAAATTCCTAGAAGCATCTAAGTTCATAACTTAGTTTATGAACATTTTTCTTAATACTTTCTGTACCCCGCAAATTAATGAGCCATTTCTTCATGTTTGTCAACTTTGCAAATCCATAGAATATTCATTTGAACTCCAAATCCAATGAAACAAATTTCTAAATGTTTCTAAAATCATGCCTGATTTAATCGGTGCTTTTACTCATTTTTATAAAAATGCATCCTGTGGACAACATGCAGATCCATTAAATCCCTTGTTTCCAACATATTGAAATGCTCAGAAATAACCACTGATCCAATTCCAATGAAACCACCCTGGTTATTTTTCATATGACCGGGGAAGTCCTAGAAAAGTCAAATCCATATTTTTAGAGCACTTATATTTTCTGCCTTATTGTGTTGCTTATTGTGATTGTTTCGACGTTAGTTGACAAAGTAGACGGAGTACTTGGAGAAGGACCAGAAGATCTCAAGACTCTGATGAAACAGGCAAGCAGCCCTTTGACCATGTCTATGAAACCCTTTTTGTGCATGTCATATAGCACCATATTGTTGCTGCAATGGAATCATGATGAGGTGGTAACCACTTTGATGGTTTGCCACCGTACTTCCTCGCTGATACTTGCATTGTGCATGACCCTACCTTCTTATGAGGGTTATGCCGGTGGGAGTAGATAGGATGCTAAAGTAGTTGCTATGCAAAGCGGGTCAGGGTTATGCATGGAAAGAAACAAGTGTGGTTTTACATACTTGCTAGCAGCCCCAGAGGGTGCCACTGATGCCCCTAGGGGATGATGATGAACTAGGTCACTACTTGGTGGAGTAGTGTACCGAGGCTTGATAAAAGTGTTGTTTACAGAGACGGATTAGATTTAAGATTTGTCGACTGTCCCAACCTTACATGCGCAACCACTCTACCCTTGTATGGGAAAGGGTATTATTGATTACCTAGGCTGATACTAGCTTGGAGCCCGCATTACTAGTGACGGGGGAGAGTTGGTGCTCTCTCTCGGGATGGGGTCGTGCCAGGTAGGGCGGCCATGACTGTCTTTACAGGGCACCGGACACACCGTTGGCACCCCGTGCTTGTGGTATGTGATGAATATGGGAGCGAGGCTCCACGATTTTAAGATGTGAAATGTTGGGCACGGGGGTTACTGCCAATCGAGTGGACTCCATGTTAGTGTCGTCTAGGGAAAGATAGTCATCGGGTGCTTACCCCGGGTACTTGAGGTATCGCGGGTCGTGGATGACACGGAAGTTCCCCGGATCTTGTGGGTAAAGTGTGCAACCTCTGCAGAGTGTAAAACTATTTGAATAGCCGTGTCCACGGTCAAGGACAGTTGGGTGGTGCTGCTTAGACTACGTCCATATGTTTCTGACAAACAACACGGTTTGGTGAATCTATTGTCGTGACTCGTGAGGAAGTCACGATGAGCTTGAGCATGAGTTGTTCATAACTCTCTCTCGATGTTGATGTCTGTAACCTCCTAATACTTGTTGCAGACGCATTCATATCCTTGGTGAATGTTGATCATACTTGCACGAGAAAAACTAGCTTTCCGCAAAAACGCCAAATTAGCAGTAATGCCTTGCATAATTATTCTGTTATCACCCTTGGGTTGCTTGCGAGTACATTCAAAGTACTCATTGGCTTGCCACTGGTTATTTTATTGGCCAGGCATGAAAGAACATGATATAATGAAGAGTACCTCGGTGATTTAACATGCGAGCTAGGGCGCTTTCCAAGTCGAATGCTGTAGGGTTAAGGCGATGGCATGGGTCCAAGTTATCGATGAAGATTTCGCTGCAATGTTATACTCAAGACTTGACCATAATGGTCCTACTTGTGTAATCTGGTATGTATGGATGTAAGCCTCTTGTTATTCAGCTTCGTGTGTTCAGTGAGCATTGATCTCGGGATCACAGACACGTGCATTCGGTGATCACGACTTATGAGTCGGGGTCCCCACAGAGCTGGTATCAGAGCCATCCTGACCGTAGGAAGCCTCGATTAGCATGGTCGTTAGTTAGGGTAAAACTATTTCCAAAACTACTACTAGTTTCAAAACTATCTATACTTCTCTTCCTCTTCTGAGTTTTTCGAAAACTATTATATACTTTCCTCTTCCCCTTCAAAATTTAACGGTCGCTAGAACCCTTATGCCCCTGACCACTGGATTCCTTGTAATCCTCGTGGATAATCTATAAGGAGTACACCTTGCCAAATACTCACCCACCTCTTCTGAACGCAAGATTGGCGACATCACAACAAGGCGACACCAACAGAAGATACATCCTCGAGGAATGAGGACCTGAAGACCCAGGAGATGGTGACACCCTTGACATTGCTCCAAGATGATGCGACCTTAGCCTATGATGATCATGGCATAGGACATGCAAGATCATGATATACATCGCTAATAGAGTAACCCTGTCACTACCGTTGTTGTATCGGCAACCACCGGTGGATGAGAACCTCACCATTTGGTCCGCCTCACTATAGTGAGCAGGAAAACGGTTCTCTTCATTCCCCGCTCTCGGTGACGATAATGGCAACAGTATATCCGGCAGATTGGACCTCTACTATGGCTTGTTAGTGTCATTACATAAAGGATTGCCTACCTGGTACACTCGACGCCTTAGAAGGCAAAAGGGATCGTCATGATTAAGAAGACAATAGAAGACCAAGTCAATGCCAGTTACGAGGAGCCACCTTCACCCCATCACTCCAACAGGCGAGAAGTTGTTGAAGACTCTTCAAGCTCAACCGAGATCGTTTCATCGAACAACTACAAGAGACGTAGCAACACCTGAGGAAAACCCGGAAGACTGCACGAGGCACAAGGCACGACTACTGAGTCCGAGGACCCCTAGGGTAGGATAAGTCGTGTACCCTCTATGCGCAGTCGAGTCCGTGTGATGGTTCGAATAGAACCATGATTGTGTGTAGCTTGTTTTTATTTGTTTGTGTTTTGATATAGGTCGCACTTTTGCCCTAGGCTACAGGTATGCGACTATATCACCTTCCTTACCTTGCCTCTTCTGTTTGGCCCTTTTTGCACCTGTTTGTTTGCACCTGCACTATAGAACCCCCTTTAGGCATTCCCCTCCTTTATGCTACCTCTCCCTCTCATCTCTCTCCTCAACTGAAGGCTAGCAAGACAAGATACACCAAGGATTCTACTTTGGCAACCAACCAGCGCTGAAGACTTTTGCTACAACCTCCTCGACCAAGTGCAACCCCGTAGAGTTATGTTTACCTCTCAAGACTGTAAACCCATCACTATACCCTTCGAGACTTCACAAGATACCCCAGCTCGAATCCTTAACCAAGTGCTTAACCCACGGAATTACAAGTGGACCAGTTAAGCCTCTGTAACCTCGCATAGCACTGGGTTCACTATGGAACTAGTAGACATAGGGAACGAGCACATTATCATCCAAATATAGCATCAAAACTGATGATGCCATATGGAAGACCAATTTGAGGATATAGGAACGGAGGACAAATGACTTGATGAGTTTATATCAGAGACCCGAGGAATTGACTGAGACTTTGGTAGATCATGAGGCTTTCATGTTGGTAGATGAACTTGGTGGGATCATGATTATAGATTAGCGTAGCTTCCATTATCCCTGGGAAAATTGGATTTATAGGAAAATTATGATCGCAAGCTGAAACTCCTGGAAGTGCAAGGATTTGACTTGATCAGATGATATTGATAGGAGATAGTTGATATTACGTAAATAACTTGAGGGAGACATGTAGGAATTCCTCGTTGGACATGAGATTTGGATTAAATAGGTTACCCTAGTGGAGTATGGATGCAGAATAATTTTACATGGTTTGGAGTAAATTGGATTTAGACTGATGATCTTGATCATGATACCATGTTTCTCGGTGGACCATAACTAGGAGATTGGAATAATTGTTAGAGTTTATTTAGGGATCTATATATGCTTGACCTTGGAGTTTACATGACCATGATAATGGAAATTGGTGGACTGACTATAGCAAGGTAGCCCTTTCAAGTATTTGGTGATTATAGGACATTAGAGGGGCATGTGGGACACCATAGACATTGGATTTGTAGGATTAAAGAATTATGTAGCTAATGGGCTTTTAGAGTTGACCTATGCGGAATGATACTTTCGAAGGTATAAGGTGATCTGTTTGGAGGACTAGATAGAACAATTGGCATCTCAGGAACTGTGCTCAAGGATGGGATGATGAACATTCACTCGCACACTAGAATCCTTGAAACCCTTACGCCCTACCAAGCCACAACATGGCCGGATCCTGACCTTGGGCTTTGGCTCTAGATCGATAAGACCTTGGCCAATGCTCAACCGTGACCATCACCAATGCCTCAGCCCACTTTACGCACCACATAGACTTCATGGAGTGCTTGGACAAGTTAGTTGTCATCTTTCTTTGATGACATACTCGTCTACCCGAAGAAGGAAGAAGAATCGTTGAGCTGGTCAAGGAACATCTGAAGACCGTCATGTCTAAGAGGAAGAACTACACCAACCACCATCTTCAAGAAGTGAACTTCCTCATTGAAGACCGTGCGTATCTAAAAACCACTCATCTCTAAGGGACCAAGCATTTCCATGACAAGGAGACCCACACCAAGATTCATCGGCCCCCTTCGAGATCACTCCAAGATTTAACAACCCCCTCTGAGATCACTACAAGACGAAGGGAAGACAGTTACCAACTGGAATTGCCACCTGAGTTACCTGATGTGCACAACGCTTTCCATGCATCACAACTCTGGAAGTGTTTCCAACTTCCTAACTAGCCAGATCTCTATAAGGACAATGACCACCGAGCCATCGACCCCTAGCCCAATCTAATCTACCGCGAGCTACCCATTAACAACCTGGACCAAGTAGAACATTATATATGAAGCCACACCATCAAGTACTTCAAGGATCAAAGGAGCACCGCTCGGAAGCAGGAATAGTATGAGGACGTGAAGACCACCCCACATCAAAGTTTTTGTATCCCTTTCCGCGCCTAGTTTGGGAATCTCGGGGACGAGATTCTTGTAAGGGGGGTAGGTCTGTCACACCCTGATTTTCATACCACTACACTTAAGCTAACAATCATGATAAAATATGGTCTGACAAAAACTTTTGAGTGTTTTGGACCTTGCCTTGATTGGTTTTTGTCTGTTGCTTGCAAGTGCTCTAAAAATAAAATAAATCCTCCAACTCTTATACTCCTTCTCCTTGATCCAAAACTTCTGCCCAATGATCATGCCATGTGTGTAGGTCATAAAAATAATTTCTTGTAAAAATATTTTGGCCAAATAGTATTTTCTAAATTTAGTTTTCCAAAAACCCTGAATTGAGGTTTGCAATTTGCAAGTACTTAATTAAGGGCAGTAAAATCTTTCCAAAATTATATTTGACTCCTATTAGATATAGGATACCCAGAAACCATAAAATATAATTTTAAAAGTTATTTTCCTATTCTATTTAAAAGCTTTTTCTTAAGTCCAGAAATGGTCTTTAATAGGGAAAAATATTTTAATGCTTTAAAAATATTTGTGAAAATTTAGGAAACTCAGTGGACATATATTGTCCATATATAAGAGTTTAAACACATGGTAATGTTCAAAATATTTGTCAAATCCCTCAAAAACCCTTTCTGGATATTTCAAGATTTTGAAATATTTACAAAGGAAATATTCTCAAAAAATTCCAAGAAAATTCTAGCATGTCACATATGACATGTTTGATGATCTGGACAAGTATCATGTCATGGAGAATAGTATAACCCCATGAAATCCCCTCAAAACCATATCTGTCCATTTTGAAGTTTGAGCAACTTTACATTGCCAAACATGTCCAAATGCTCTCAAATCTTGTGTACATTCTCAACTGGTCTAATCATTAATCTATACCAAATGGCACAAGTTGGAGAATAAGTTAACTTGATCAAAGAGCCCCAAAACCCTCTCTGACCAGAATCATATTTGGACAACTTTGTACTACCAACTTTCTCTCCTTGACCCCAACTTTGGTGAGCATGTTCACATGACCAAAAAAGGCCACCACACCAAGTGGTGCATCAAGGAGAAGTGATTTGCTCAACTAAATCTACACATGTCCATTTCTGCTAATTTCTAGGGTTTACAAAAGTTGCATTGGCAACTTTGCCCAAATGGACTCACTATGGGTGGAACCTATTATTTTATCATACCATTTGACCCTGTCAAACCTCATGACAAGAGGAGTTTATCTTCTTGCCCAAACCACCATCAAACACCTTCTGGCAGAAATTAAAAATGTATGTTTTGTCCACTTCCACTAATCTACATGAGCTAATATTTTCTCCCAAAGCACCATCTGGTCCTCCTCTAACCCCTGCATCTTTACCTGCCCGAGGAGCCATGGTGATGGGGGTGAAAAGCCCTTTTTACCTCTCTGGACAGCACCAAATCTCTCTCTCTCAACCTCCCTCCTCACTCCAGTGGATCCCTAGGGCATCCAATGCCATATCCATATTGTTTACTCCCCCCTGCAACCACCAGACACAAGTGGGCGCGTGAGGACGCGAGAAAAAGCCGCGGGTGCCGGCCATTTGTGCGCTCTGAAGCACGTCAGCGTGCTCCCGACCGTTGACGCCGCGTCCCCCGGCCACCTCGAGCCTCCCCTTCGCGCCAGTCGAGGTGCCTCGACGTCCGCAACACGCCACGCCCCTGGCCCCCTCCTCCTTCTCCCTCCAGCTGAGTCCTTTCGCACGCGCGCCGGCCGCCCGAGAGCTCCAATAACTGAGCTCACACGCAGCGGTGCTCAGCCCTCCACCTCCCTCTCTCTCTCCTCTCGCCCTAGACCAACCCCACGAACACCCAGACACGCCCACGCGCTCCCCCGTGGCCTCCAGCAACGGCTAGGAGCTCGTCGGCGCACGAGCCATGGTGCACCTCGCCCCCTCCTATTTAAGGCCACCCCCGAGCCTCCTCTCTACTCCTTTGGCCCTCTCTCCCTCCCGTGATCCCCCTGGACCAACCTACTCCCCTCCTCGCGCTCTCCATCCCCTTCCTAGGCCGGAGCCGAGCCGCCGGCCGCTGCTCAAATCCGCAGGCCCCGGCCCCTCTCTCTTCCCCCTGGATAGCCCCACACCCTCTTGTCACCACCACAAGCTCTTCCCTCGCCGCCGTTCGTCCCCAGGAGCATCGCATGCTCGAAGCCGAAGATGGCCGATGACCTCCTCCATGATCGTCCAGCTGTCACCGCCACGGCTCTCCTCGGCAAGCGAGCCGTACACCGATGGATCGGCTCATCCTCCCGAGAACGCCGATGGGCGGGCGTCGCGGAGACACCACAGAGCCCGGCTATCGCCGTCGGGAGTCGCCCCTCCCTGCGGCCAGAGCGCGCGCGTGAGGTTGGGGACGAGCCTGCAGGCGGGCCCCGCTCGTCAGTGGCCCAGCCACCGGGCCACGCTGGCAAGTGGAGGCGGGTTCGCCCTCTCCCGCCTTCGACGTCACCCTGTCGCCCGTGTGGCCGAGCCGCTGGGCCGGCCCAGTCTTGCTTGGCACTATGCTGCACCCAATTACACATATAGGTAAACCCTTCCTTTGTCTTTTCTTTTTCCGAAACTTGTAAAATCCATAAACAATTCAAATGGACTCCAAATTTTATGATTCAAATTTCTAGTGACTCTATAAATCATGATCTACCTGGTGGTGCAACATGCACATTTTTCCAGAGACCTTTTCTTCACAAATATTTACCAAATCCTATTTTCCCTATTTCTGTGATAAACTTTAGAAAATCACAGAGAGCTCAAACTTGATCCAAATGCCATGATTCAAATTCCTAGATGCATCTAAGTTCATAACTTAGTTTATGAACATTTTTCTTAATACTTTCTGTACCCCACAAATTAATGAGCCATTTCTTCATGTTTGTCAACTTTGCAAATCAATAGAATATTCATTTGAACTCCAAATCCAGTGAAACAAATTTCTAAATGTTTCTAAAATCATGCCTGATTTAATGGGTGCTTTTACTCATTTTTATAAAAAGGCATCTTGTGGACAACTTGCAGATCCATTAAATCCCTTGTTTCCAACATATTGAAATGCTCAGAAATAACCACTGATCCAATTCCAATGAAACCACCCTGGTTATTTTTCATATGACCGGGGAAGTCCTAGAAAAGTCAAATCCATATTTTTAGAGCACTTATATTTTCTGCCTTGTTGTGTTGCTTATTGTGATTGTTTCGACGTTAGTTGACGAAGTAGACGGAGTACTTGGAGAAGGACCAGAAGATCTCAAGACTCTGATGAAATAGGCAAGCAGCCCTTTGACCATGTCTATGAAACCCTTTTTATGCATGTCATATAGCACCATATTGTTGCTGCAATGGAATCATGATGAGGTGGTAACCACTTTGATGGTTTGCCACCGTACTTCCTTGCTGATACTTGCATTGTGCATGACCCTACCTTCTTATGAGGGTTATGCCGGTGGGAGTAGATAGGATGCTAAAGTAGTTGCTATGCAAAGCGGGTCAGGGTTATGCATGGAAAGAAACAAGTGTGGTTTTACATACTTGCTAGCAGCCCCAGAGGGTGCCACTGATGCCCCTGGGGGATGATGATGAACTAGGTCACTACTTGGTGGAGAAGTAGTGTACCGAGGCTTGATAAAAGTGTTGTTTACTGAGACGGATTAGATTTAAGATTTGTCATTGTCCCAACCTTACATGCGCAACCACTCTACCCTTGTATGAGAAAGGGCATTATTGATTACCTAGGCGATACTAGCTTGGAGCCCGCATTACTAGTGACGGGGAGAGTTGGTGCTCTCTCTCGGGGCGGTCGTGCCGGTAGGGCGGCCATGACTGTCTTCTGAGGGCACGGACACCTTGTTGGCACCCGTGCTTGTGGTATGTGATGAATATGGGAGCGAGGCTCCACGATTTTAAGATGTGAAATGTTGGGCACGGGGTTACTGCCAATCAAGTGGACTCCATGTTAGTGTCGTCTAGGGAAAGATAGTGATCTGGTGCTTACCCCGGGTACTTGAGGTATCGCGGGTCGTGGATGACACGGAAGTTCCCCGGATCTTGTGGGTAAAGTGTGCAACCTCTGCAGAGTGTAAAACTATTTGAATAGCCGTGTCCACTGTCAAGGACAGTTGGGTGGTGCTGCTTAGACTACGTCCATATGTTTCTGACAAACAACACGGTTTGGTGAATCTATTGATGTGATTCGTGAGGAAGTCACGATGAGCTTGAGCATGAGTTGTTCATAACTCTCTCTCTCTCGATGTTGATGTCTGTAACCTCCTAATACTTGTTGCAGACGCATTCATATCCTTGATGAATGTTGATCATACTTGCATGAGAAAAACTAGCTTTCCGCAAAAACGCCAAATTAGCAGTAATGCCTTGCCTAATTATTCTGTTATCACCCTTGGGTTGCTTGCGAGTACATTCAAAGTACTCATTGGCTTGCCACTGGTTATTTTATTGGCCAGGCATGAAAGAACAGGATATAATGAAGAGTACCTCGGTGACGAACATGCGAGCTAGGACGCTTTCCCAGTCAGAATGCCTGTAGGGTTAAGGCAGATGGCATGGGTCCAAGTTATCGATGAAGATTTCCGCTGCAATGTTATACTCAAGACTTGACCATAATGGTCCTACTTGTGTAATCAGTATGTATGGATGTAAGCCTCTTGTTATTCAGCTTCTGTGTGTTCAGTGAGCATTGATCTCTGGGATCACTGTACACGTGCATTCGGTGATCACGACTTATGAGTCCGGGTCCCCACAAGGATCTGGCAAGACACCTGCTGTGTACGCCGGCGTCGCCTCCGCAGTGGCCTTCATGGGACCCAAGCGGCAGCGGCCTCCCGTGTTCTACTTCTCCTCGATGACGGCGGCGGACGCGGAGGCGCTGGCCACCGACTCACCGCTCTCCACGCACCCGGCTTCTGTCGCTACTTGCATGGCGCGACCGCCGGCATGGGAGTCTCGGCCACAGAAACGGGAGACGTGGTATGAGGCGGCGGCGTGGACGGCAGCAACGACTCCCATGCGCCGCTCCTCGTCGAGCTGGCTTGGAGCGGCGAGTTGCTGAACGGCGCACCGGCTTGGGGCGGCAACTGGCTCCGTCGGGCGAGGGGAGGGAGGTGGATCAGCGAGCTGCATAGCTCGTATCCGGTGGGCTACCCAGCCGGCTTGGATGTGGAATAACTACTCTTCGTAAGCCGTTGTAAGAGTGGACAAAATGGTGGAGGAGATAGGGGAGCGGCAGAGGTGTGCGATTCTTGGCTGGCGTTTGGCCTCTTTTAAATAGGAGATTAAATAGACGACGGACGGGAGGAGCTCGGCCGGCATTGTGTTTAACGCCAGCCCGGTCATGAACGGACGTGTGTCCAGAGTGGGTTTCTCGGCTTCCACACGGGCGGGTTTCATGGAGGCATTTGAATGCGGTACGGAGGCATGTTCAGCCGGGCGTGCCGCGAGTGGCGCCCTCGACTCTGACCTAGGACACTGCACCGTTCTTCCACTGATGTGTGGGCTCTTTGGGTGCATGGCCTGCATGTCAATGACCCAACATAGGCAGCGCACAACAGAGAAACCTTTGGTGGGCCAGGGCGGTTAGAAGCGGGCATTTCATAAACCGATGATTGTTCATTGAGTGTGACGTCATCTTTTTCATGTAGATAAGGGCATGGTTAATAAGAAAGCCAGCTGCTGACTATATACCAATGCCAAGTCACTTGGAGCCTTTATAATAGCCAGCTAATATAATAGATGGGCTGTAAACTAGCTACTGGTATTTAATGCTTGCATGTGAAAGAAGAAAAGAAGGCACATGCTCATTGGTGGAAAGGAGAGGCGCGCAGGCTCACACGGCTGCATGCGTGCTGCATGTAGGTTCGATTTCTTGTTTCTAGTGCTCGAGCCGACGATAGCTCATGCGCCCGCTCCCTCCTTTTCTCCTCATTCTCTCTCTTCCAGCTATGAATTTGATGACGTGGAACTGCTAATAGCCTGCTGACTGTGTACTATTGTACCTGCTCTAAGCCTACTATGTTGATAGCCCGTTCGATACGTTGTGATTCATAAAGACCGCTGCAAACATCAATGTTCTGCTTATCACAGATAAGATTGATTAATACCTGTAACAATCCATGTCCTTAACAAAGGGTTCATGCACGTATAGGTTGAGCGTGTGTCTTGCGTCGTGTGATGTGTGCATGCAGGCGTGCGAGTGTTGCGTGCGTTCAAGGGTACGTTTCAGTGTTGCATGCATGGGTGCGTACGTGCGTGTGTTCGTGAGTGCATGTGTACGTGTCAGTGTTGCACGCCAGCATGCATGCGTGTGTACGTGTCAGTATTGCACGCCTACATGCGTGCGTGTCTTGCGTGCGTGCATGTGTACGTGCGGGGTGAGGCTACACGTCAGTCGACTAACTTTTTCATCTCTGGTCATTAGATTTTCCAGCCGCTGGATACGAAATCAAGGGCCTCCTGTTTATCATCAAACTCCACCCCCCTGAGCCGCCAGCCACCACCGGCCAAACCGCCAGCCCCCGGCGCCCGCGGCCGGCCGGCCATCCCCGAAACCACTCCCCACCACCGGTCCGCCGCCGCACCGGCCATTCCTCTAGCCCCCCCCCCCCCCCGCCGAGCTTTTTCTCCAGGGATCCCCACCCCACCGCCCAATGAACGCCCCCAACCGCCGGTGACTGCCAACTAGAGGTCTCGCGACTTCGAATACCCACCGACCACTAATTTATTACCATTTATGTCCTTCATATAAGCGCTGACGGGTGGGCCCTATGGTAATGTGCGCTGCTGAATGTGGACCGTTTGACTGGTCAATTGATCGTGTTATCAACAATTTACGGAGCTGTATGGTGAGCCAGTGACCGTACGATCACCCTAAAATGTACTCCTATTTTATTAACACAGTACAGACTCAAACTACCATTTCTTTCTTTCATATACGGGCTGACAGGTGGGCCCCACGGTTACGTGCCCCGATGGTGCAGCACTAGTTGCGCCACGTGGAACGTTTGACTGGTCAATTGATTGTGTCGTCATCAAAATACGGAGTTGTACGGGTGAGCCAGTGACCGTATAATCATGATATGTATTTGTTTAACACGGTACAGACGCAAGGGCTCATATATACGCGCAAGCACTCACGCTATAAGCGCACACATGCGAACCCTACCCCTATGAGCACCTTCGAGAGTGGGCCAGCATATATGATCTTGAGATTTTATGAAGTCACCATAGGTGCCTCGTGGTCGAGTGGAACGTCTCCTCCCACTGAGCGTGACGTCGCGGAAAATACTGAAATTAACACAAGATAAATCGAGCACCGGACTTTAACCTTGGTGGGCTCGAGAAACCACTATCCTCTAACCATCCAACCACATGTTGGTTAGCACGACAAAATGTATGTGGTGACCGTGATGAGCTTATTCTGAAGTCCGGTGGCCATATCGTGCTTTCGCTTCAAATACAACGACCGTAAGTGTCGTCAACAAAATACTGAGCACGCATCAAATGCAAAGTCCGTCGGTGTCATCAACAAAATATGGAGACGTATCGTGAGCTAGATACCGTTGTACTATTGTATATGCTTATTTTCTTAGTGGCCGATTATGTGTGTGGTGTGGTGGGCACATCATTTCTAGTTGTGGTGGGTCAACATGAAGAATCATGGGTCGGTTCCATCCTGCGCCACATATAGGTTGGACCGAGGCGTGTTATCTGAACCCATGTGGAGGACTCGGCGTACAACACGAAGCTACCAGAGTCGCGGAGGACTCTATCCCCACCGGTGATAAGCCGACTATATATGATTTGTAACCCTAGGCCCTTAGTATGTTATACAAGCTTGGGGGCTAGTTAAGTCAATAGTATACACACACAATGCTCGGTATTCACGTGTACTTTGTACACACCCCTATCACTAATATCTGATGCCAGGAGTAGGCTCTTTCTTCAACTGCAATTGAATTCTAGCATGTGCATGTGTTTATTTCATATTATCTATCCATAGAGTGAGAGCGGTTTGAAATACAGGCAATGGATGCTTTTGCAATTCATATATAAACAATAATTAGCGCACTCCATGTTGTTAGTGTGAAGAACTTTATACATTTGTCACTTGCATGGATACATTCCAAATTGCTAGCTATGAAATAGAATACATGTCGAATTCAACATAAAGGGGGTTTCGAAGATTCGAATTCATAGGAAGTGCATTCATCTATTTGAACCCGAGATAATGGCATTTGTAAATCAGATATAAAAGGGGGCATCAATCTTTGTTGTGAGTTTGAACATGCTATATATATTCATACGCATATCTAACTTTTTTTGTAACCAAGGAGATTATATCTGGAACCATGCATAAACTGAGGTAAGTTGCATATTTTTTAATATATACTCGTGTACAATGTATATTCAAATGTACCCCCTCCATTACAAAATAATCGTAGCTTTAGGATTTTCACGAGTAAAGATTTGTGAAGTTTGAAAAATCCTAAAAGTTCAATTCAAGAGAACTGAAAACGTTAATGCTTCTGCTCCCAAATATTGAACGAAGCGCAAAATAGGCCTCTGGTCACCCGAAACCGCGCGAGACTAATGTTTTGGTGGTAGGAAATTACTGTCCTGACTCTGGCCCATGTAGCCTATCGGCTCGATGTCCAAAGGTCTAAACCGGGGTAAGTTTGTAACTTCACCAAGACGCCAGAGAAGCATTCATACGCCATGGGCGCCTACCCATGCACTCGGCCGAAATCTATCCCGCCCACAGTTGGGACACCTGACATGACTGTCCTACCCCCAACCCGCAATATGTCCGGAATTTTAGATGGGGGGAAAGTTTGTAACTTCTCCCAAATTTCAAACAAGCACGTCTCAAACCGAAACATTGTTCCCCCTTAGTTCCCCGCCTCCCTCCGTTTCCCCATTCATACTCCGTGGGCGCGAAAACGCCCTCTCCACCAGCCGCGAAACCCCAGCCTCCTCCGTCCTCCACCCCATAGCGGCCAATCCACCGCCGCCCTCCTCCATCACGCCGGAGCCGGTACCCCGACGTCGTCGTCCAATGCAACCACAACCGCAACGCCCTCAAGGACTTAGCAGCTGAAGCCGAGGCAGAGCTTCCTCCACGACACTGACGCCGACGTGCACCGTACCAGAACCACTCCGACCACGCCGTCCTGCGCCTCACTGTTGCGGCTCCACTGTCGCAACCGTCCACCGCAAGCTGTTCCCACTACGCCATCGTTCGCCGCCTCGGATCTTCTTCACCGCCGACGACAGACGGCCACTGCACCACACTCAACAACTTGTCCATGGGTTCGTCCAAGGCTGCACCGTCCTCCAGAACTTCTGGTTTCCGGCGAACAACAAGAAGATCGTTGGGAAAACAGAAGGAGGACACATCACTGCTAGCAGAAAGAGGTACTCCTCTTCCCATATTCGTGCAAATCTTACGTCTCCGCTCACACCATATTCATCCCACGAAAGAAACTAGTTGAACGCTTCTTACTGCATCTTCTTCGTGATACTAAATGCACAAGTTTTCCTCCCTTTTGCTATTTCACCTTTGCTAGAGGTCAGTAGCCCGCCTGGATTTCAATTCAGGGTCAGTCTAACCGCAATTAAAAGAAGCAACACCCTGCTCCCCGGGGAAGCGGGGTGTGGGGCGCAGGAGCTGCTTGCGCCCGATCTGGAGGTCGGCGGGGCTTGAATGGATGGCCGGGGGGGGGGGGGCGGTGCCAAGCACGGCGGTGCAGTGAGGTCGAGGGGAGGGCGCAGGCAGGGGAGGAATATTGGGCCGGTGGTCGCTGGTGTTTCGAGGAAGATCGTCAACACTGACTGGCTGGAGGTAGATGAAGGCGATCTGCCCGTTCTTTGTACATCGGACGATGCAGAAAAACTGGACTGACCTATTTGCTTTCAGTCGATTGTTATTTTCATAGAATCCTGTAGTAATTTAGTGTGCCATGCATGTTGTAGAGCTATCATATGTCTCCCGTCATTTATTTCTCACCGACCTGCTATCTGCTACCTTTACACTATACTAATTGTGCACACATTTCACCCATAGTCACACTATTTTTTTTATTATGGGTATTTCAGACTCTGACGCAGTGTTGATGAATGCAGAAAAGAAAAGACAGAAGTCGCTCCAGTGTAATTCGAAGATAAGTACTAAGCGTTCCAGCGCTCTAACGGGTGCTTGATGTCGTGAGTTGGAGACAGTAAATGTAGCTCTGCAGTTGATGATCTCAATTGCCACATACAACCATCCCAGGTGCTTGCTTTAACTTCGCGCTGTCAAATGTGGTTGCATGTTGCATATGGTGTCTAACTTGTATTGCTTCCAATTTGGTTAAATTGCATCCGCTTACTTTACACATTATACCTTTGATAATGACATGCCTTCCTGTTTTCGTTACATACTACATATGTCTATTAACCATGTTCGTACATCAAACTAATGCTCTTTTGTATCCCTCGTCAATCACTTATGATGAGACAGTCACCCGGGTGGGTTACTGTGAGACCCCATACTCGTTTAAAGAGTGCAGTTTCATCCTCCCCACATGATTCTCAAGAAACAGCAAGGCTAAATGAAGATAGTCAACATAGCTCTCTAGTTGATCACCGCAATTCCCCCACACCACCATCGCAGGTGCTTGCTCTTACTTGGCAGTGTGATATGTGGTTGCATGTTGCATATGGTGTCGTACCTTGTAATGCTTCTAATTAGGGTAAATTGCATCTGCTTAGTTAACACATTATACCTGTGAATATGACATGCCTTCCTGTTTTCGGTACATACTACGTCTTTCTATTAACCATGTTCTTACATCAAACTACTTTTCTTGTGTATCTCTCATCAATGCTCTAATTTTTTAAATTGCATCTCCTTAGCTTACACATTATACATGTGAATATGACACGCCTTCCTGTTTTTGGTACATACTACATCTGCCTATCACACCATGTTCTTACATCAAACTACTGTTCTTGTGTATCCTGCGTCTATCGCTTATGATGAGACAGTCACGTGCGTTGGTTAATATGAGACGCAATACTCTTATAAAGAATGCAATTTCATCCTCTCCACATGATTCTCAATAAACAACAAGCCTAAATGAAGATATTGAACGTAGCTCTATACCTGAAGACCGCACTTCCCCTACACCACCATCACAGGTGCTTGCTCTAACTTCGCAGTGTAATATGTGGTTGCATGTTGCATACGGTGTGTAGGATCGGAAGTATGTCTAGAGGGGGGTGATTAGACTACTTGACAAAATAAAAATCTAGCCTTTCCCCAATTTTAGTTCTTGGCAGATTTTAGCTATCTTAGCACAAGTCAAGCAATCTCCACACAATTCAAGCAAGCATGCAAAAGAGTATAGGAGCAGCGGAAAGTAAAGCATGCAACTTGCAAGAATGTAAAGGGAAGGGTTTGGAGAATTCAAACGCAATTGGAGACACGGATGTTTTTGGCGTGGTTCCGATAGGTGGTGCTATCGTACATCCACGTTGATGGGGACTTCAACCCACGGAGGGTAACGGTTGCGCGAGTCCACGGAGGGCTCCACCCACGAAGGGTCCACGAAGAAGCAACCTTGTCTATTCCATCATGGTCGTCGCCCATGAAGGACTTTCCTTACTAGTGGTAGATCTTCACAAAGTAGGCGATCTCCTTGCCCTTACAAACTCCTTGGTTCAACTCCACAATCTTGATGGAGGCTCCCAAGTGACACCTAGCCAATCTAGGAGACACCACTCTCCAAGAAGTAACAAATGGTGTGTTGATGATGAACTCCTTGCTCTTGTGCTTCAAATGATAGTCTCCCCAACACTCAACTCTCTCTCACAGGATTTGGATTTGGTGGAAAGAAAATTTGAGTGGAAAGCAACTTGGGGAAGGCTAGAGATCAAGATTCATATGGTTGGAATGGAATATCTTGACCTCAACACAAGTGTAGGTGGTTCTCTCTCAGAAAATGTGTATTGGAAGTGTAGGCATGTTCTGATGGCTTTCTCCACGAATAAAGAGTGGGTGGAGGGGTATATATAGCCTCCACACAAAATCTAACTGTTACACACAATCTGCCAAACTCGGTGGGACCGAATCGTTAAACTCGGTCGGACCGATTCAGCAAACCTAGTGACCGTTAGGATTTTCGGTGGGACTGAGATGCAACTCGGTAGGACCTATATGGTTAGGGTTAGGGCATAACGTAATCTTGGTGTGACCGATTACACAAACTCAGTGGGACCGATTTTGTTAATAAGCTCACCAGAGAGTTGGTCAGGTAAACTCGGTGGGACCGATTCGCTCTTTTCGGTGAGACCGAAATGTTATGAAAGGGAAACAGAGAGTTTACATTGCAATCTCGGTGGGACCGATCACTCAGTTTGGTTAGACCGAAACGTAACGAAGGGAAAGAGAGAAATTGCAATCCCATCTCGGTGAGACCGAGATCCCTATAGGTGAAACCGGATTGCTAGGGTTTGTGGCAGTGGCTATGACATGTGAAACTCGGTGGCGCCGGATAGAAAGAATCGGTGGGGCCGAGTTTGACTTTTGGTTTAGGTCATATGTGGATGTGGGAAGATAGTTGAGGGTTTTGGAGCATATCATTAAGCACATGAAGCAAGAGGCTCATTAAGAAACACCTCATCCCTCCTTGATAGTATTGGCTTTTCCTATAGACTCAATGTGATCTTGGATCACTAAAATATAAAATGTAGAGTCTTGATCTTGAAGCTTGAGCCAATTTTTTGTCCTTATAATTTCGAGGGATCCACTTTCCTCATCCATGCCATGCCATCCATTGAGCTTTCCTGAAATATTACTCTTGGAATAATGTTAGCTCAATGAGCTATATGTTGTTAGGAATTACCAAAACCACCCAGGGATAGTTGCACTTACAATATCCCCCTTTTTGGTAATTGATGACAACATATAGATCAAAGCTTCGACAAATGATAATAAGAGTGAAATACATTGTCGCTTTGAGAAGTATGTGATAAGCAAGAGCTCCCCCTAAATTTGTGCATATTTTAAGATTTGCTTTGGACTGCAAATGCACAAAGAGTTAGGATCAAGAGTTACTCTTTCATGTCACATACATCTTGGTGGAGCGCTCAAAATGATAAGAAATAAGTACATGCACTCATCACCAAGCAAAGTGAACGATCAAAATAAGGATAAATTGATAGTAACATCCATCAAGCATTAAGTGTAGCTTATGATCAAACACATGATCATAAATGTCTCACAGATTAAGGCATAGTATCTAGAGCACTCAAAAGCAAATAAAGTTTCAACCAAGAAGACAAGAGAGAACAAATGCAAACACTCTCTCTCGAAACCTATGATCTATACATTTTTCTCCCCCTTTGGCAACAAGTTACCAAAAAGTTCATAGAAAATGCATAGCACTAAACGACTCTCAGGCTTGGTCTTCAGGTGGTAGAGTCCGGATGACGCCAAGGACGAAGGCTTCAGTAGAAGTAGTTGGAGCTGCTGGGGTAGGAGCTGGAGCTGGTGGAACTGAGGTTGTAGCTGGTGCAGAAGTAGTGGCTTTGGTGTCAGGAATTGGCACTGCAGATGATCTCTGAGCTCTGGGCACTCTGGCAAATGCATCAGTTGTTGTCTTTCCCTTCCTCTCCTGCATATCATCCTGTAGTTGCTCCACAGCAGACTGAATCTCAGTTACCTTCACATCTAGGTCATAGAACTTTTGTTCCATGATTCTTTCCAGGCTCTCTTGGTTTCGAGTCAGGGTGGCCAGTCCTTTCTCAATTCTCAGAGTTGATGCAATCAGGTAACCGAGCTGCTCCTTCTTGTTCTTCAAAAAGTACTCAGATGCCTCCTCTTGAGTTGGCATCCTGGCAGCTTTCTCCATCTTTGCCTTCTCCTTCTTTGCTTGAGCTTGTGCAGATGATGGTTCATTCTCATTCATCACAACTTGATTGTCCTCAAAGTATGGATGGATGGGCAGGTGTTCCTTATCCAACAGATATATGCATGTGCCCATCTTCGAGTTAATCAACTCCTGAATTTGTGGGGCATATCCACAGCTCCTCTTCTGATCAGCTGTTGTCCTCTTGATGGTCTCAACTATGAGGCTCATCACCTTGAACTTCTGTGGCACATCAAATATGTGAAGCAAGTTTATTGCATGGCCTCTGATCATCTTGTGATCACCTGACTTGGGAAAGAGAGTGTGCCTTAGAATCCAGTTGATTGTAGGCAGCCCTGACAGAAGGAAGTGAACTGACCCAAACTTGAAAGTTTCAAGAGGTTTGTCTGGGATCTCCTTGTACATGTTTGACATGGAATTGTGACCCATCTTCTTCTTGGCATAGACATCCAAGTCATCTTCCTGCTCTTCTGGGGCATTGATCAGCTGAGCCCATTCTGCAACTGTAGATTGGTATCTAGTGCCTCCTGACATCCATACTATCCTGCCATCTGGATAGAAGTGTGCTGTGGAGTAGAATTGCATTATGAGTTCCTCATTCCACTTTGTGAGCTTCTGCCCAACAAAGTCTGCAACTCCACAAGCTTTGAAGCTGTCAAGCACTCCAGGATAGTGTTGTTCATTCTACTTGATATATTCCCAGTCAACCCATCTCATGTCACACACTATGGGTTTCTTATCCAGCAGCACTGTCTCATAGAAGTCTTGCTGTTCCTTGGTGTGGAATCTGTAATCAACAGCAGTTCTTCTCCTTGAAGAATATGGATCTTCCTCCCTCCATTTCCTCAGCCCTGAATCTCTCCTGATTTGCATGTCCTCAGCCACAGGATGAGCATCGCTGTGGTCTGGAATCTTGGGCTTGAGCTTCCTGAGAACTTGTCCTTCTTCTTCTCTTCAGCAGCAACATCAGGCACTGGGGCCTTGTTCTTCTTAGCAGCAGATATATTCCTAGTGTTCCTCTTAGTTGCACTCTTGGGCTTAGAGGCAGCTTTGGGTGCTTCTTTGGGCTTGGATGAAGCAGCCCTGACCTTATGGCATCACCCATAAGCTTCTATGCCTTGGGTGCTGGTGCAGCAACCTCTTCTTCTTCTCCCTCAGAGTCTCTCCTCATGGAGGGTTTGCCAAGAACTCTGGCAGTAGTGGTTCTGGCTCTCTTTTTCTTCTTGTCTTGGCCACCTGCTTCCTCTTCAGATTCCATGGTAAACTTCATGGTTTCTTCAGTTACAACCTTCCTAGGCTTAGAAGTGGGAACTCTTCTTGCAGGTGCCTTTTTCTGCATTCCAGGCTTTTTGGCTGCAGCTGAGCCATATTCTTTCTTGAGCACCTTCTTCTTAGAAGTGGCTTCCTCTTCTGCCACATAATCTTCATCCTCAGACTCAGAAGTTCTCTTCCTGCTAGCTCTAGTGGGAGCCTTAGGCAAGTTGCTTGGGGTGCTCCTGCTACCCTCATCAGAGCTACTAGAGGGACTAGTGCCCTCACTCATGTGAACCTGCTCCTCTGATTTGTTCTGGCTGTCACTCTGATCAGACATGTTGCAAGCACTAACTGCAGACCCTGTGAATAGATTATAGATGAGATAGAGTGGATGAGCATCACAAAATGCAGAGATTTTTGCAAAAGAATGAGTCAAAAACATAGTTTTAGTTTTCTACAGAAAGCATTTCGGATCAACCGATTTGCAAACTCGGTGATACCGAAGCAACTTTTGGAACCAAAACTAGTGAACTCGGTCAGACCGAGTCACAGTTCGGTGGCACCGACACTGCTAGGGTTTCACAAAGTCCTGAACTCGGTCACACCGATTTGCAGTTCTCGGTCAGACCGAGAACCACATGTGCAATGGCCGTGGCCGAATCGGTGGAACCGAGTTCCACAACCCGGTGGGTCCGAGATGGTTTCGGCGAAAACCTAAACCTAAATTTTCGAATCGCATCTATTCTAAGGATTGTTTTGACTGGATAGGAGTGTTTCAATTGTAGCAAGAATCATAATGAACACAATGTGCTAGGAATCAGACGGGGATAGCACTGTGATCGAGTCCATACCCTAGTTCGGCGGTCAACTCGCTACGGCGGCAACGGTGGAGAAGAAATCCGTTGACGGCGGCGGAGACCAGCGACAGGAGGCGGCTGGCGACGAGGAGGACGATCCGGAGACCCAGGAGGCAGAGCGAGCTATGCGCCGGCGAAGAGGTTTCGGAGAAATTTCCAAAATTTTGCCCGTGAGTATATATAGCCCGACCCTGTCGGTGTGACTGAGTGGAACAACTCGGTGTGACCGAAAAGTTCAAATTGGTTGCATCGAGGTGAAAACCTAGATTGACTTAGTGATCTCGGTATGACCGAAATGTAGGAATCGGTCAGACCGAAAAGCACAAAGAAGTTTTGGAAGTTTAAGTCTATGACAAATCGGGGACTCCGAGTGCTCCTCACACAGAGTGGTTTGAATCTGACTTGATCAAATTTTGTGATGTAGCATGAATAGTGTTTGAGACGAGAAAAGCATAGATAGCTAGAGAGGGTTCTTAGGCATTCTTTTCCATCTACTTGGGAAGAGAAAAGAAAACCAATCAATCAAAACAACAAGTGGATGTCCTTGAATGAGTAAAATATGCAATCAACATGCTCACACAATAAAATGGTAATTGAAATATGTGGCAAAGCATGCACAACCAATTCTAGCATCTATCAAGCAATTGGCGATGACTAGGTCACCTATATATGAGTATATTGACTTAGGAGTCAAATGAGAACATTTGATCATAGGTCATACTCATCGTTTAAGCACAAGTGGGGTTACCACTTTTACATAAAGCATTATTGTGTTCACACCATTAGAGTTGCTTTAGCTCAATTCTTAGAGTAAAGCTCCCCCTAGATGTGATATCCCCCCTAAGAGGGATGAACTAACCTTGGGTTTTGTCGATGATGACTTCATGTAGATGTTGAAGATGTGGATGCTCAATGTTGATGTAGATCATTTGGAGCTATCCATTGGAGTGAGTTGCACTTTCAATACCTACACAGGTTAGTCCCACAAGGAACAAACAAGGATGTCCATAGACATAGAGTGATGCACACAACAGATGATGTCTATGAAAGCTTTTAGGTTACCTTGTCCCTTGTCTTACCAACAAGAGGGTTTGTGACTCCTTGAACTAGTGCAAGATGTGGAAGTTGATTGCACTTGTTCTTGCCAAGATGATGAGAGTGTAGTATGTTGGCGGAGTCACCCTCAAGAACTCTCTAGTTCTTCTTCTTTTGGATCCACACCATCTTGATGGGAATCCTTGGTGTTGTAGTTGTACTTGATGAAGTGGAACTTGAAGTAGTCTTGGGAATCCACTTGACTAAGGTCTTAGGAGCTTCTTCAAATGCATAAATTTCCTCTTGAAGCTTGTCCTTGCCTTTTTGCTTGTAGTCTTGTGGTGGAAGATCATCTTGAGCTTGTGTCCCTTTGAAAGAAGTGGGATCATACTTCTCTTGTTGAGGAACAAACTTCGTCTTGGGGTATTGATCTTCTTCCCACTCCACTCCATTGGCATTGAACTTTCGTTCAAAACCAACACCTTGATTCTTCCGGTGCCTTCCTTGCTTGCGTACAATTTCCTTGAATTGCTTACTTCCGGCAACGCTCTTGTAAACTCCTTTCTCTATAATTCCCTTCAATAAGCTATTTTCTTGCTCAAGTGTAACTTGGCTAACAGAATCATTAGTGGAATCAAGAGAACTACTAGCAGCAACAATATTGGATTTAGCATGATCATTGTTACTGCTAGAGGAAGAATCTTTCTTGTTCTTGTTACTAGACTTGACTTGAGGCATGTAAGTGGATAAGAGTAAACGCTTGGCAATGTAAGAAGAACTTTTATTACGAAGATCATCATTGATTGCTTTTAAGAACTCACGCTCTTGCTCAAGGTTGAGCTTTTCAAAGCGTAATTTCTCATGTGTCCTTAAAAGTTCTCGATGATCTCCTAAGATAGTTTCATGAGCTAACTTAAGAGTGTTTAGTTCTTTAGTTAGAGACTCAATTTTCTCCTTATAATTGTCATTCATTTTATCTTGATTAGCATGATTAATTGATGTTTCATCATAGTATTCATCACTAGAGTTGTCAACAAGTAAATCATCATCACCTACAAGTCATCTTCATCACTATTGAAATCAACATACTCGGGATGTGATACCTTTGGGCCTTTAGCCATGAAGCATGTTCCAACTCCTTCATTTGGTGAGTCAAATATGTCGTAGGAGTTGGTTGACACAAGTGCTAGACCGGCAACACCTTCATCTTGAGTATATTCGGAATCGGAGTGATAGCTTCTCTCGGAGTGGTTGTCGGAGTCGGAGCCGGATACCCATTCACCAACATGAGCTTGATGTCTTCGTTTTGTGTAGCTCCTTGATGACTTGTCCTTTCTTTCCAAATCCTTGCTTCTCCGTGAGTATCTTCGTTCATAACGATCATCTCTACTCCTTCTTTCTCTAGATGGTGATTCTTCTCTTCTACTCCTTCTCTTGGGAGAATCTTCTCTTCTCTTGTAGGGAGCCGTACACTCATTGGAATAGTGTCCGGGCCTTCCGCAATTGTAGCAGTTTCGCTCTCGACTAGAAGATCTTTTGTCATTGTAGGACCTTGACTTGGAGCTTCTATCTTTGCTTCTACTCTTGTAGAACTTGTTGAAGTTCTTCACCATTAAACTCAATTCTTCATTGAAGGTTTGTTTCTCACTTGATGATGTGGGGGCTTCACATGAGGCTTTGTAAGCACCGCTTGATTTGTTGTGAAGTTCCTCTTTATCCTTGAGTGACATCTCATGAGCAATAATTCTTCCAATGACTTCGGTTGGCTTGAGATCTTTGTAATTGGGCATCATTTGGATCAATGTGCACACGGTATCATATTTTCCATCCAAGGCTCTTAGGATCTTCTTGATGATGAATCTATCGGTCATCTCTTCACTCCCTAAGCCGGCAATCTCATTTGTGATAAGAGCAAGCCTAGAGTACATTTCAGCGACACCTTCACCATCCTTCATTTTGAACTTGTCAAGTTGACTTTGAAGCACATCCAATTTGGATTCCTTGACGGAGTCGGTACCTTCGTGCATATCAATCAAAGTATCCCAAATTTCCTTTGCATTCTCAAGACGGCTGATTTTGTTTAATTCTTCGGGGCACAATCTGTTGAAGAGGATGTCACAAGCTTGAGCGTTGTATTGCAACATCTTCAACTCTTCCGCGGTAGCTTCACGGTTTGGTTCTTTCCCATCAAAGAAGTCACCTTGCAAGCCAACACACACAATAGCCCAAACGGCGGGGTTATGTCCAAGAATATGCATTTTCATCTTATGCTTCCAACTAGCAAAATTAGTACCATCAAAGTAAGGACCTCTACGGTGGTAATTTCCCTCGCTAGACGCCATACTCTCCTAGGTTGTGAAACCAAGGCTATGATCACCAAAAGCTATGGAAATCAAAGCAAATGGAGACCAAAGCTATGATACCACTTGTAGGATCGGAAGTATGTCTAGAGGGGGGTGATTAGACTACTTGACCAAATAAAAATCTAACCTTTTCCCAATTTTAGTTCTTGGCAGATTTTAGCTATCTTAGCACAAGTCAAGCAATCTCCACACAATTCAAGCAAGCATGCAAAAGAGTATATGAGCAGCGGAAAGTAAAGCATGCAACTTGCAAGAATGTAAAGGGAAGGGTTTGGAGAATTCAAACGCAATTGGAGACACGGATGTTTTTGGCGTGGTTCCGATAGGTGGTGCTATCGTACATCCACATTGATGGAGACTTCAACCAACGGAGGGTAATGGTTGCGCAGTCCACGGAGGGCTCCACTCACGAAGGGTCCATGAAGAAGCAACCTTGTCTATTCCATCCTTGCCGTCGCCCACGAAGGACTTGCCTTACTAGCGGTAGATCTTCACGAAGTAGGCCATCTCCTTGCCCTTACAAACTCCTTGGTTCAACTCCACAATCTTGTTGGAGGCTCCCGAGTGACATCTAGCCAATCTAGGAGACACCACTCTCCAAGAAGTAACAAATGGTGTGTTGATGATGAACTCCTTGCTCTTGTGCTTCAAATAATAGTCTCCCCAACACTCAACTCTCTCTCTCTCATAGGATTCGGATTTGGTGAAAATAAGAGTTGAGTGGAAAGCAACTTGGGGAAGGCTAGAGATCAAGATTCATATGGTTGGAATGGAATATCTTGACCTCAACACAAGTGTAGGTGGTTCTCTCTCACAAAATGTGTATTGGAAGTGTAGGCATGTTCTGATGGCTTTCTCCATGAATGAAGAGTGGGTGGAGGGGTATATATAGCCTCCACACAAAATCTAACCGTTACACACAATCTGCCAAACTCGGTGGGACCGAATCGTTAAACTCGGTTGGACCGATTCAGCAAACCTAGTGACCTTTAGGATTTTCGGTGGGACTGAGATGCAACTCGATAGGACCGATATGGTTAGGGTTAGGGCATAACGTAATCTCGGTGTGACCGATTATAGAAACTCGGTGGGACCGATTTTGGTAATAAGCTAACCAGAGAGTTGGTCAGATAAACTCGGTGGGACCGATTCGCTCTTTTCGGTGAGACCGAAATGTTACGACAGGGAAACAGAGAGTTTACATTGCAATCTCGGTGGGACCGATTGCTCACTTCGGTTAGACCGATACGTTACAAAGGGAAACAGAGAAATTGCAATCCCATCTCGGTGAGACCGAGATCCCTATCGGTGAAACCGAATTGCTAGGGTTTGTGGCAGTGGCTATGACATGTGAAACTCGTTGGCGCCGGATAGAAAGAATCGGTGGGGCCGAGTTTGACTTTTGGTTTAGGTCATATGTGGATGTGGGAAGATAGTTGAGGGTTTTGGAGCATATCACTAAGCACATGAAGCAAGAGGCTCATTATGCAACACCTCATCCCTCCTTTATAGTATTAGCTTTTCCTATGTACTCAATGTGATCTTGGATCACTAAAATATAAAATGTAGAGTCTTGATCTTGAAGCTTGAGCCAATTTTTTTGTCCTTATAATTTTGAGGGATCCACTTTCCTCATCCATGCCATGCCATCCATTGAGCTTTCCTGAAATATTACTCTTGGAATAATGTTAGCTCAATGAGCTATATGTTGTTAGGAATTACGAAAACCACCCAGGGATAGTTGCACTTTCACGGTGTCTAGCTTGTAATGCTTCTAATTAGGGTAAATTGCATCTGCTTAGTTTACACACTATACCTGTGAATATGACATGCCCTCCTATTTTTGGTACACACTACATCTATGTGTTAACCTTGTTCTTACATGAAACTACCTCTCTTCTGTATCCTGCATCAATCACTTACGATGAGTCACCTTTATTCGTTGCATATTGCATATTATTTCTATCCTGTTGCCATGTATTGCTTCTAATTTGGTCAAATACATTTGTTAGGACACCCTTTTAATTTGGCAGAGTGATATTGGTTTCATCTTTCATATGGTTTCTAGTTTGCATCGATTCTAACAAATTGAAGCACCTTGTGCTTAGTTTACACTGTATACATCATACATGTCAATATGTCACGCCATCCTGTTTTTCATACATATTCCATCCTCCTATCATGCGGCTGCCTTACATGAATGTAGTGTTAAATCGATCATGCATCAATGAGTTACGAAGAGCAAATTTTATTCCTTTTTCTTGTGGGTTTGACTTGACAAGGCAAAATCAAGAAAGAGGAAGGAAAAGAGTAAGGAAGGCGATGATGGTGGTCCTCTGCAACAACGTAAACGGAGCATCTGTACCGATTCTCCTAGTACTGATAGTGCATTACAAGGTCCAAGTCTCCGCTCCCCTACTCCACCATCCAAGGTGCTTTCTCTAACTTGGCAGTGTGATATCTGGTTGCATGTTGCATATGGTGTCTAGCTCGTATTGCTCCTAATTAGTGTAAACTGCATCTGCTTAGCTTACACATGATACATGTGAATATGACTGTCGGATCACGGGTTCCGGCAGACCCTTAAGGTTCGAACTCTGGGGTGCGCGCGGAGATCCAACCCTTCACCGTCTCGTACCTCGCCGAATCGCAGGGATCTAAACTACTAACAAGAACAACACAAGAGACGCAAGATTTATACTAGTTCGGTCCACCATTGTGGTGTAATACCCTACTCTAGTTTGTGGTGTGTGGATTGCCTCTGGGGCCGACGAAGAACAGTACAGGGAAGAACAGCCTCGCGAGGGTCTGTTCTTGGTGGGTGAGAAGAACTGCTAAGTGGTGCCCCGTCGCTCTGGCTTGAGGAACGGGTTTCACTCTCTCTCTGGATTCCGACTGCTCTCTGGATTCCGACTGCTCTCTCCCCTCTGCGTGCGGCTTCCCCTATTTATAAGCGAAGGCCCTGGGCCTCTTCCCCAAATATTGAGCGGGAAGGGCGCCAACAATTGGCCATTTTGAAGGGGAACAACGGGTACACTTATCCTGTCTAAAGTTGGTCCTTGCCTACCAAAGGCTCTGGTGATGATGCCTGCTTGGGCTCCACGATGACTGCATTCCAGCCGTTGGGGCTGGTCTTGGTCTTGTTGCACCGAAACGGATGCCTTTGCCTGATGCCCTTGCCTGCGCTTGCCCCCTTTGCACCAAACAGGAAAGGAGGACGCTTCACGGGCTGGCGCCCGACTGGCGCCCTTGGTCGTCATGGCTTACGTCACGGGCACCTCGCGAGGCACCCGCCTTGAACTCTCCGCCTCCTCGTGAGCCAGCTGACGAGGCCGTGCTCGAGAAGCTCTTGGTCATCCGCCCAAGGCTTGGCCACTCGCCAGGGTCTTGAGCTTGTGTTGGTGAAGATGGGCCGTCCTGGGCCTCCTTTGAGCCACGCCGCAGGCCGCAGGCAGGCAAGTCTGGGGACCCCGTTCCCGAACGCCGACAGAGCCCCCGGGCCACGACGCCCGGACTTGGCGTGCGGAGAGCGAAAGGGCAAGTCTGGCATCGTGGCCCCTAACAGCCTGTGGCCTTAGGCGTCGCATGGCGGTTGATTGGGCGTGGCGCTTCACGCAGCAGCTGGGTTGATAATAGAGCAGCATCTTTCTTGCCTCCTTTACTTTCTCCGATTGCTGCTCGATCCCTTTCTTGCGCCTCTCCTTCCTGCTTCCAAGACCTTCGGATCCACTCGCCTCCGTGCCCTAGCCAGATCATGGCTCGCCAAACCCGGCCGGAGCTGGTACTCTCCTGCTTTGGACCCGCCAAGCGTGTCGTGGCGAGCCTTGCCTCGATCGTCGGCTAAGCGGAGGCGCAGGCGTCGCCGAACGGCGGTGTTCAGGGCGGCTCCTCCGCCCACGAGGTCGGGGAGTACCTTCTACCCGTTCTTCATGGGCGCCATTATTGCTGGTCTGTCGCCTCCCTTCTCTGAGTTCTTCTTCTCCGTCCTTCGCCATTACAACATTCACGCTTTGCACCTCCATCCCAACTCCGTCCTTCTCCTGGCAATCTTCGCCTACTATTGCGAGGCCCATGTTGGGGTGAAGCCCTCGGTGGCCTTGCTGCGCCACTACTTCTTCCTCCGATTCTCCCATGGTACCGTCTCTGCGTGCGCGAGCTACGTCGCATACGGCGGAGCTATTGCCATTTCAAACACTGGGAAGCAGATTGAGGGCTTCAGGAGCAAGTGGGTCTTGGTGGATGCCGGGCAGATCCACCCTCGACTGATCCTCCCCACGGAGCCCGCCGAGAGCTCCGACGACTGGTCCCGGGCGAAGCTTCGGAATCCTCGCGTGAAGCTGGTGCTGGAGAGGATGGACGCAGATCTGAAGCCGGACGATGCGGCGGCGGGTAGCCCCCGGGGCCACGACGCGCCCGGACTTGGCCGTGCGGAGAGGCGAAAGGGCAAGTGCGAAGCGTCGTGGGCCCTAACAGCCTGTGGCCTTGGGCGCCGCGTGGTGGTTGATTGGACGTGGGCGCTTTCTCCCCCACGACGCCTTGGTAACCGCCCGGATTCGACGGGTCCTTGCATGCAGAGTTGGGCATGATGACTGGTGATCGTGGAGGCCGACGGTTGGCCTCCGCCGGCTATAAGTACGGAACGGCGTGCGCTCCTCCAGTCCATCCTTCTGCTTCTCTTCCTCCTCGTCTTGTCTGGTTGCCATGGCTCCGATCCGCCGGTTCTCCAGGGAAGAAAAGGGAAAGGCTCCTAAAGAGGATCCTGACCCGCTCCCCCAAAGAAGCGGCTTGCTCTCTGTGTCGAGGCAGGGCGCGCTTGGAGGCGCCGCGCCTCTGGTGCGTGCAACCGCCACCAGGGTTTCCTCTTCCCTTGTACGCGCGGATTGGTGGCCCTGAAGGAGGCGACGCTAGGCGCCACGAGCGGCACCGTCGACGGCGCCGGTGGGTCACGAAGGTGTGCGTCTTCCCCCCTGGAGTCCACGCCGAGGGTTCCTCCCGGGAATTCGTGCTCCGCGTCGCCGCACCTCCTAAGTCTTGGATCCGACTTCCTTCCTTCTTCGCCTCCGTCGTCCGTGGGAGCCTCGGGACTCGGCTGCAACCGCCCGGCTGCGGCGCCCTCGCGACCCGGGCAGAGGTCGCAGTAGTTGCCCCGGGCGAGGTCTTCATGACTCGTGGCTGGAGTGAGATCGGCCGGGTTTGCAGGACGAGGGGCGCCCTCACGATCCACATGGAGTATGACGGCGCTTCAGTGATGTCCTTCAAGCTCTTCGACGCGGAGGGCCGCTAGCTGGAGTGCTGCCCCTGGAGAGGTGGTCGGGGTTCTACTGTGGTGAGACAGAGGTCAACCGCCCGCTCCCTTGGCAGCTTCGAGCGGCAGGCGCGCCGGGATCAGCGACTCCGCCGAGCTCTTCACGACGCCAGAGACGAGCGACGACAGCTACGAGCCCCCGAGCCTGCGCCGCTCTTGAAGCAGGGCGAGCTCGTCAGGTCGTCGCCACCCCTGACCTGGATGGGGTTGGCTCCGGACCGGGTGGCCCACTGTTGATGATGGCGTCCGCCGCGGTGGTCCCTGTAGATAGGACTCCTTAGGATTCGCGTCTTTTGTTCCTGCGAAGAGCCAAGAATGTACCCCGCGGGGGCTTGTAAGATATTTGTAGCTTCGTTTATCAATATGATCCTTGTTATGAGGCAATGCGGGATGCTCATTCCGTTCTAGCTCAGTTCCTTCCTTTCATACCTCGTGAGGGCTTGGTGCTCTGTGCCGGCTTTCAGCCGTCGCTGGTATGCCAGGTCGCGATGCCGTGGCCAAGGCCCGGAGGTGAGCGGCCCGAGGTCCGGTAAGAGCCTCTGAGTCGCGATGCTCAGGGGGACCCCCTTGGCGCTCAAGCAGCCATCATTCGGTGAGAAAGGAGAGCCACGTTGCTAACACGGAGTTGCGTTGAGTGCGGGGATGGTGTTGCGATGACTAGTGTGTCCGAAGGGTGACTTACCTCGAGGGTTAGGGCGATGCTTCCTGGCGCGACGCTAGGTCCGTGCCCTGGCTGGCGAGAGACTGCGTGGCGAGGTCGTTCCGTGCTCCTCGGAGGGGCCCTGCAGGTTCACCACAAAGGGAACAAGAGCTCGCCGGGGCGATTGTTAGTCCTGTCGTTAGTTGCTTTGGAGCGGCGCGAGAGGCCTCGCGAGGTGTGCCGGGGCACTCGTGAGCCAGCACGGGACTCACGAGGCCCTACCTCAAGGCGGGTTGCGCCTGGCTCTGGGCCTTATCTTCGAGTGTGTTCCTGCAAAAATGGCTAGATGTCGGTGCTCTACGTCTTCGGGTCCCGGCTCTCGGGCTGGTCTCTACCGTCGCTGGCAAGCCAGGTCGCGATGCCATGGACAAGACCAGAGGGTGAGGGCCGGAGAGCCGGTAGGAGCCACAGTCGCGATGCTCGTGCACCCCCTTTAACGCATAAGCAGGATTAGATGACACAACTCTACGTCCTCGGGTCCCGGATCTCGGGCTGGTCTCTACCGTCGCTGGCAAGCCAGGTCGCGATGCCATGGACAAGACGAGAGGGTGAGGGCCGGAGAGCCGGTAGGAGCCCTGAGTCGCGATGCTTGGGCACCCCCCTTTAACGCGCAAGCTGGGTCGGAGGCAACAACTCTACGTCTTCGGGTCCCGGCTCTCGGGCTGGTCTCTACCGTCGCTGGCAAGCCAGGTCGCGATGCCATGGACAAGACCAGAGGGTGAGGGTCGGAGAGCCGGTAGGAGCCCTGAGTCGCGATGCTCAGGCACCCCCCCTTTAACGTGCAAGCTGGATTGGAGGACGAAACTCTACGTCCTCGGGTCCCGGCTCTCGGGCTGGTCTCTACCGTCGTTGGCAAGCCAGTCGCGATGCCATGGACAAGACCAGAGTGTGAGGGCGGAGAGCGGTAGGAGCCCCGAGTCGCGATGCTCGGGCACCCCCTTTAACGTGCAAGATTTACGCGCCCGAGAAGGCACTAAATAACAAGCATGGTGGAGCATAATCCTAAGGAAAACGCATGAAGGATACATGCACTGGGACTGCCCGAGCGGCTTGGTGATGATGCAGCCCGAGGCGCCCCAACAGGTAATCTAAGGACATGAAATAAAGGGATACATGCCGCAGGACGGACCCACGCGACACAGGAATAATCGCCTCAAGGCGCTCCCACCGGAAATAAAACTTAAAGATGTCACTGGTGATGTTGGGGATGAAGGGCTGTTGATGTAGCAGACTCGGTGGGCTGCGGGAGCCGATCCTCACGAGCCCCTGGCTCGGGGCCTCGGGAGGCTCGAGGCGCCGGCGGCCCCTCACGGGCCATCTCCATCTCCGTCGGGGCTGCGGCGTGCGACCTCTTGAGCCTCCGTGGATGGTCCTCATGAGGCGCTGGTGTGCAGGCAGCCGCATTTGGCAGGCCATAAGGCATGCGTCACGTAGTAATGGGGCGGGCCTCTGCATAACGTCCCCACTTGCGAGGGCCAGAGGCACTCTTGAGATGCGGCTCGGTTGAGCCCTGGTACGTCGATGCAGACGCGCGGCCCACCATCCTCGCCTGGATGGGGGCCACAGCGGGAAGAAGCGGCTGCCCCTCATGACCCTTGACTCTGTAGCTCTGAATGGCCTTGCTGATGAACTCTTGAGGGTTCTGTTCTCCGGTCTTGCTCACCTTGCAGAAGCGTGCTTGAAACACGCCCACGTGGTGCCCAAGCGCCTCCTCGAGACCTTGGCGAGGTCGGTGGCCCTCGGGGAGAGACCCGAGCCCTGCCGAGGAGGCGCGCCGGCGCGCCTTCCTATCTCGATGGAAGGAGGCTCCCCTGGCCGTGGCGGGCCCTTAGGGGCCTGTCTCTTGATGAGCCGGGCGGCCGATGTCTTCTTCTTCTTGGGTGTGCTGGAAGCGTCCCGCCGGCGTGGTGCAGGTCTTCGGTGATGCAGCTGAAAAGCTCTCTCCAAGGAGCACATGCATCTCTCTTTTCACGAGGCACCGTGATGACCCCGCCGCTTCTGGCATCTTGAGGATGTTGTAGCCATGGTGGGTCACGGCCATGAACTTGGCCAACGCTGGGTACCGAGGATGGCATTGTCTGGCAGCGAATGTGGGCGACGTCGAAGTCGATGAGGTCGGCGTGGTAGTTCGCAGAGCCCGAAGGTGACAGGAAGGCGGACCTGCCCGATCGGGACCGTGGAGCCGTCGGTGACTCGGAGAAGGGCTTGGTTGGCTGGAGCTGGCTGTAGGGCACTTGAAGATTGTTGAAGGTCTCCACGGACGGGGCGTTGAGCCCCGCTCCGCCCGTCGATGAGGTCTTGGTGACCAGCATGTTGTCGGTGATTGGGGAGCAAAGCATTGGGAGGACTCCGGCTGTGGCTGCGCACTTGAGCTGATCCGCTGAGCTGAACGTGATGGCGCACACCGACCACCTGAGAGGGCGCGTGGACTCGAGCTTGGGGAGGACTGCATTCACTTCACAGGCGAACTGCTTGAAGATGCGGTGGGAGGCTGGGGCTTGGGCTCCGCCCAGGATGCAGCGATCGCGCGCGCTTCCTGGAAGCCCCAGCCCCCTCGTCCTGATGACGGTCTTCGATTCTCCTTGGTGGCGGCGGCAGCGAGGGAGGCCTGTTCCCTTGCGGACGATCCTCACGAGGCTGATCCTCCAGCCCCCTCGCGAGGTGGGTCTTGCCAGTGGTCCTCGCGAGGTTGGTCGCGCCATCCTTGGCGCGGGCATGATCTTCCCAGCGTCTGCATTTCTTCCTCCTCCTTGGCGTAGCCCGGTCGCTGCGCTCAGGCGTCTACCGACCCTTCCTTGCGCCTACGGCCCGGAGCTCTTGACATTCATTGGTGTTGTGGGTGTGGAGGTCGTGGTACCGTAGTACCGCTGCCCTTGGAAGACTCGGGCTGATCTCGCCCGCTTGGTGTCTGGTTCGGCGGCGAGTACGGCAGCCCCTTAAGCTTCGTCCTTGGCCTTGGACTTCTTCTCTTGGGATCCGGCGGGCAGCTCGAGGAGGAGAGGCCCTCCTCAGCCTGGCGCGCTTGGTCGCCAAGTTGAACAGCTCGAGGAGGTGCACAGATCTTCATGCATCGCCAGCTCCTCCTTCATTTTGACGTCGCGCGCGCCGTCGGAGAAGGCGAGATGATGGCCTCCTCCGTCACCCCGGGATCTTGAGGCGCGTTGTTGAAGCGCTGGGCGTACTTTGCAGGGTTTCCCCAGGCTGCTGCTTGATTCTGCGCATGTCGCTCACGGCGGGTGGCGGTCGCGAGTACCTTGGAAGTTGGCGATGAAGCGGTGCGCATCTCGGCCAGAAGAGATCGTGCACGGGCCGATTCAGAGCCAAAAGGGGGCTCGTCCTGAGCGCCATGGGAAACCAGTTCGCCATGACCTTTTCATCTCCGTTGGCAGCCTCGATGCCCAGCTCAGAGCTGGAGGAACTCCGTAGGGTCTGCCGTGCCGTCGTGGCGTGGGGCAGGTCGGCTTGAACTTGGCGGGCCACGCGACGCCCGTAGCTTCGATGGTGAAGGCGCGGCAGCCCGCCGTGGCATGAGGGGCCTCGGACGGCGAGAGAGCTTGGTCTTGCAGGCCTCCACAGGCCGCGGCCGGGGCAGCGCAGGTCTTGACGTCTGGGCGGGAGCGCTCGGGCAGCTTCTTGTGGGCGAGAACATCTTGGCAGCTCTGCTCTTGCCGCGCCGGTGCCTGGCGGTGCGGGTTCCGCCCAGGGGCCGCGCGCCATGGGGCCAGGGCGCCGTCTTGAGGAGGAGGCGGCTGAGGCGCCCCGGGAGCTTCATCGCCCGCGCGGGGCGGTGTGCGGTGTAGCGAAACGGACAGCGCGGGGTTGCCTCCCGCAGCGCGGACGAGCTCGGCGACGCGGTCGAGCTATTCTTCATAGAGGTCGTCGACGGGGCGGTAGCTCAGGAGTTCGTTGGCCGCGATGAGTGCAGCTCGGGCCTCCATGGCCGTGCAGGGCGCGCGCGATGAAGAACCAGCGGGGGTGAGCGAAGGCGTGGCGGTGCGGCCGTCCCGCCTCATGGACGGGTGCTGGGACGACGCTTGCTGCTCGTTCCCCGCCGGGCCGGTGGTGGCGTTGACAGCCGGTGACAGGGAACGACGAGGGCGTCCGCCGGCGGGAGCCGTCTGGCGGCGACGGGAAGCGAGGGCGGCTCGGCGCTTCGCGCGAAGTTCGGCGGGCGTCGAACATGGTTGCGATGGTCGGGGAAGAACGAGGCGACGAAAGGCAGATTCCGCGCCCCCTACAGCGCGCCAAATGTCGGATCACGGGTTCCGGCAGACCCTTAAGGTTCGAACTCTGGGGTGCGCGCGGAGATCCAACCCTTCACCGTCTCGTACCTCGCCGAATCATAGGGATCTAAACTACTAACAAGAACAACACAAGAGACGCAAGATTTATACTAGTTCGGGCCACCGTTGTGGTGTAATACCCTACTCTAGTTTGTGGTGTGTGGATTGCCTCTGGGGCCGACGAAGAACAGTACAGGGAAGAACAACCTCGCGAGGGTCTGTTCTTGGTGGGCGA
Organism: Aegilops longissima; assembly: GCA_021605205.1. Classification (NCBI taxonomy): domain Eukaryota; kingdom Viridiplantae; phylum Streptophyta; class Magnoliopsida; order Poales; family Poaceae; genus Aegilops; species Aegilops longissima. The sequence goes on along the minus strand of CM038681.1, from coordinate 429,929,174 downwards.
GATGAACTGCTAAGTGGTGCCCCGTCGCTCTGGCTTGAGGAACGGGTTTCTCTCTCTCTCTGGATTCCGACTGCTCTCTCCCCTCTGAGTGCGGCTTCCCCTATTTATAAGCGAAGGCCCTGGGCCTCTTCCCCAAATATTGAGCGGGAAGGGCGCCAACAATTGGCCATTTTGAAGGGGAACAGTGGGTACACTTATCCCGACTAAAGTTGGTCCTTGCACCAAAGGCTCGTGATGACGCTTTGCTTGGGCTCCACGATGATCTGCATTCCAGCCGTTGGGGCTGGTCTTGGTCTTATTGCACCGAAACGTATGCCTTTGCCTGATGCCATTGCCTGCGCTTGCCCCCTTTGCACCAAAGAGGAAAGGAGGACGCTGCGCGGGCTGGCGCCCGACTGGCGCCCTTGGTCGTCATGGCTTACGTCACGGGCACCTCACGAGGCACCCCGCCTTGAACTCTCCGCCTCCTCGTGAGCCAGCCTGACGAGGCCGTGCCTGAGGAAGCTCTTGGTCGTCCGCCCCGCGAGGCTTGGCCCCTCGCGAGGGTCTTGAGCTTGTGTTGGTGAAGACGGGCCGTCCTGGGCCTCCTTTGAGCCACGCCGCAGGCCGCAGGCAGGCAAGTCTGGGGACCCCCGTTCCCAGAACGCCGACAATGACACGCTTTCTTGTTTTTGGTACATACTATATCTGTCTATCACACCATGTTCTTACATGAAACTACTCTTCTTGTGTATCCTGCATCAGTCGCTTATGATGGGACACCTTTAAGTTGGCAGTGTGATATTGGTTTGCTTCTTGAATATGATTTCTAGCATGTATTGCTTCTAGTTTGATGAACGCCACCTATGACGAGACAGTTTTAACTTGGCAGAGAGATATTGATTGCACCTTCCATATGGTGTCTTGCAGTGTTTCTAATCCCTTTTTCTTATCAGTTTGACTTCACTATACAAAATCATTACAGCTGAAGGAAATTAGTCCGGCAGTGGATGATGGTGGTCCTTCGGAGCAACTCAAACAGGGGGTCTCTACAGATTCTACTCCGCCATCCTCCCAACAAGATTCGCAAAACAACACAAGGCTGGACAGTCAACGTAGCTGTGTAGATGATTACTCCCCTACTCCACCATCGCAGGTGCTTGCTCTAACTTGACACTATTATATGTGGTTGAATGTTGCGTATGATGTCTAACTTGTATTGCTTCTAACTTGAATTGCATCTGCTTACTTGACACATAATTCCTGTGAATATGACACGTGTTCCTGTATCTAGAACATACATGTACATGATGAGCACATATCCCCTACTCCACCATCACAGGTGCTTGCTCTTACTTGGAGCTGTTATACGTGGTTGCGTTTTTCGTATGATGTCTAGTTTGTATTGCTTCTGATTATGTTGAATTGCATCTGCGTAGCTTACAACTTATACCTGCAACGATTACTTACCCATAAGACACCCTATCGTACGTGTGAATATGAAATGTTGTCTTTTTTTGTATATATTCCATCCTCCTATCCTGCGCTTGCCTTACATCAAAGTAGTGTTCATCTGTATCATGCATCAACCAGTTATGCAGAGCTAATTTTATTCATCTTCTTGTGGTTTTGACTTCATAAGGCAATATCATAAAATAGGAAGGAAAAGAGTAAGTTAGGGGATGTTGGTGGTCCTCCGCACCGACGCAAACAGAGACTCTCTAGATTTGCCACTGCTACTGCTAATGAAGTTGAAGTCCCAAGTCTACATGATGAGTTCATCTCCCGTACTCCACCATCGCAGGTGCTTGCTCTAAGTTGACAGTGTGATAATTGGTTTCATGTTGCATATGTTGTCTAGCCTGTATTTCTTTTATTTTGATTAAATTGCACCTGCTGAGTTTATCGTTATACATGTGCATATGACATGGCTTTACGTGTCTAGAATACATCGCATCCATCTATAATACCATGTTCTTACATCAAAGTATCTGCTGTTGTGTATCCCGCATCAGTCACTCATGATTGTACGCTTTTAACATGGCAGTTTGATAGTGGTTGCATCTTGCATTGATTTCTATCTTTGTCTTGCTTCTAATTTTTCGAATTTCCACTTATGACAAGACACTTTTAACTTGGCAGAGTAATATTGGTTGCATCTTTCATATGGTGTCTAGCTTGCATTACTTCTATTTTCTTGAAAATCCTTCTACTTAGTTTGCACATCATAGCTGTGGATATGTCATGCCGTCCTGTTTTTCTTACATATTCCATCCTCATACGGTTGTCTTACATCAAAGTATTGCTTGTCTGTATCATGCATCAATGAGTTCAGAGTGATTTTATTCTTTTGTGTTGTGGGTACAGCTTGACATGGCAAAGGAAAAAAAGAGCAAGGAAAATAATATAGTATGGAGTGCTGTTACTCGTCGGGTGAAACAGAAAAGGTTCTGCCGTCGAGATTCTGCTGGTACTTATAGTGCGAGAAGGTCCAAGTCCATCGCTAAATCTACAAACATAGTATCACCTGCTCCACCAGCTGCAGATCTGCTTCAAGCTGCACCAACATCTCAACCAATTACTCGTTCGTTTTCTCCGGGACTGGCCAGTTCCCAAGCTGCCTTCACACCTAACACTACTTCCGAAGCATTGCCGACACAACAGGACTTGGAAAGATCAGATGAACCTCATGAGCATCAACACCAAGACGGTACCTGACCGAGTCAAGTTGCAGTTGCATGCTCCTTTATATGTACTCTCACAGTTTGATGTACACTAACACTTTCCATATTCGTTGTTGAACTAGCACCACGGCGCAAGCGAAAATGACATCGGGGATAATGCTTGACAGATTAACAAAATCTAAAGGAGGAAGAGTGGAGATCCATTTTGAGGCAGGTTTAAAAGGCCACGTGATGCTACGAGTCAGCCAAGTTAGTATCGAGAGCAGCCGTTGCCGTTAGGTGTCATGCACGTATCCTCCCAACGTGGATCCAATACAGAATGAGAAAGACAATACCCAGCTTTAACACCTTCCTTGACCATTTATCCGTAAGTAATGTTATTCATCGCAATTAGTAATATTGTCTTGCTCGTCCCATACTTTCTAGCTTCCTCCTAATAAGACTCACATTCTTTTTTCAGCAGATGAGGTTCAAGTTGGATCCAAAGATGATGCAACTAGACAAGCATGCACTCATGTTTTTCGATCCGCTCTGCTGACGATGTCGGTACCACCTTAGAAAATCTCACTTTGAAGCCAAGGCTAACAATGAAATCGCCCAAACATCTCCAATGGAATATATTACAGATGAAGACTGGACAGCCCTCGTTAAACACTGGTCTGAACCAAAGTATCAGGTAGGCTATATGTATTTGATCAGACCACATGTTGAACTTGTATTTATGTACGTGCCTTACAAGTGTATCTTCTTCTAGGCTAACTGTTTGAAGAACAAAACCAACCGTTCTAAAGTGAAATTCCAACAGACCACAGGATCTCGTAGCTATATTGCACACTGCGAGGCTCTTGTAAATAGCTGCTACTTTCTTCTTTTTTGTGTGCCATATTATCGTATCTATATTGACTTGTTCCAAATACAGAGGAAATCCCGTGTGGACCAAAAAGAACCTGAACCGAATGCGGTGCAAATCTTCAAGGATTGCCACACCAAAGAAGATGAAGGGCATGAGCACACCAGTTCAAGCCGCTGTTGTAAGTCCTTACTCCTCCTGCCTTGAACTGATTGGTACTGTGATGTGTTCATTTAACTACTTGGTTTGCAGCCAATGTCAGTTACTCTATTCACTTTTATTCACAGTTGTCTTAACGTATCATTTCACCTTACATGGTTTAGAAGAGATGAAGGATATTCCTTTGGTCTTGATTTGTAATCTAGTTGTTATGTTCACGTGCGCACACAATGATAAAATAGCTTGTTTGTTTTATATCTGTTTGCCCATGATATGAATGATGTCATACTATGTTCATCCTACCTTAAACCATGTCTTATTATCCTTAGATGTCAACGAATGTGAGGAAATAGACAGTACAGTAGGCATGCTACATGGACATATGTTCCGAAAGTGATTTTATTATGTAGTTGGCACTACAATACATGCTAATGTATTACAATAGTTCACCAAAATAAGTTATGTATAAGCGTTTAACCTACTTTGTTTGTTTTGTCTCATTAGTAACTTATCGGTACACTAATCTACAAGTTCAAACTTTCGTGAAGCTATGGAACAAATGATTGAACAACCACAACCACACGAAGGTGGCGAGGCTACTACAGGCACAATGTCAACTCTTGCTGCGGTGCGTCGGTATCTCTCCACTAACGATGTAAAAAGCACCTTCTGCGTAATTCGGGTTGGTTGTCAAGGTAACCTCGTCCGGATCGCCTCTTGAACAAAATCTTCCGCTAGACAGTGATATATCGTGCTCGCACACAAGTCACGATCCCTAATGGACGTTGTTTCGGAAACAAGAATAGTGGTTGAGAAATGTCGTCAAGATATGAATGGTTTTGAAACCAGACTATTAGACATTCACTTTGTTGTTCAAGAGCAATGGCGGAAAAAAGGTGGAGATCGTGCTGCTCCATCAGATTCTACAGCCTGAAACATTAGCACTCAGGTCAAATGATCTATGCTTCTATACATCTGATGGTGCTTTTATCTGGAAGGACTGTAAACTTTATGCCAACCGGCCTTTTGTTGTATGGTTGGAATTTATTTTGTTGTGATACAACATTTATGATGCTGCCTCAGGCTGCAGTAATCACGACGCTATTTTTGTATAGTGTAGGTTTATCTTAGTAATGTAAAGCCCAACAAGTCAACATTCGTCGAGCCCATTCCAATTGGGCTAAAAATGATTACGGGCCGAAATTGGCATGTAGCCCACTAAAAATATCTGGGCCCAAATCAGCATAAGCTTTCATATTTTTCTGGTAGGCCTGTGCCCATAGTGGGCCTTTAACAGGCCTAAACATAATTTGGGCCCTCAGTAAAAATAGGCCATTTACAGGTGTAAATATCTCGAGCCCATAAAATACATGGGCCTTTAATAGACCGAAAGTGAGATTGGGCCCTGATTGTGCCAAATAACCCACTGGACTTTAACAGGCCGAAATTCGGACGAGTCGTAAATGCGCCGACCTAATACACGGGCCTTTAAAAGGCCGGAACTTCGGTCGGGCTAGATTATCGTCATCTTTATATGGGTTGTTAATGGGCCCGATATGACATTGGGCCACATATGGCCCATGGTTTACGTCCGGCGTTAACAGGCCGAAAATGACAATAGGCCGAGAGTGGCCCAAATCTATAGTGGGCCTCTAACAGGCCGAATGTCAGACATGGCCGAATATGACCCAAATCCTTCATGGTCTTTTATGGGCCGAAAGTTTTGATGGCCTGTAAATGGGCCCAAATGAAGCCGGACCTTTAACAGGCCGGAAATACACCGGGCCGTAATTCGGCCCAATTACTTAGCGGACTGTTAATGGGCCAGAAGTGACCATGGGCCGCGTTGATGACAAGTTTAGGACAGGCCGTTGACGGGCCGATTTGACAGAGAATGTTGGGCCTTTAGCTGGGCCGACCCATTATGGTCGGCAGAATCTTGTGGGCCTTTAGCTGGCCCGACCCATTGTGGTCCGCAAAATCTTGTGGGCCTTTAGCTGGGCCGGCCCATTATGGTCTGCAAAATCATGTGGGCCTTTAGCTAGGCCGGCCCATTATGGTCCGCTAAATATTATGGGCCTTTAGCTGGGTCAGCCCATTATGGTCTGCTAAATCTTATGGGCCTTCGGTTGGGTCGGCCCATTTAATCTTTGTGGGCCACTTTTGGGCCGGTCGACGTGTCAACATATCATAGGCCCATCTCGACCGTTGGATCTGTCAGCCAATGAGAATTTTACACGTGGAAAATCGGCATTGGTCGTGGCTGTTAACGGGTTATCGGATCCAAAATCCCACCCGATAGCTTAACGGTGTTCCGTTACAGTGGATGCCATGTGTCGGTCACCCTTGATGAAAGCACTTCTGTGACGCGCGATTTATCGTCATGGAAGTGGACACTTCGGTGATGATAATTTTGGCAATGTCATGGAACACTTCTATGATAGCACAGGTATGACTATCTTGATTTTGTCATAAATTTGTCATGGATGTACATGCATGACAGAAAACGCGACCTACTGTGACAAACACGTATCATCACGGAAGTGTATTTTTTTTGTAGTGATGCCTGGCCCCGTCCCCGTTTGCCCCCGCTGGCCCCGGCCCTCATTGGCCCTTCAGGCCACCACCTCGCCTGCCGGTGCCGGCCCCTTCTCTCTTCGCCCTCGATGCCGCCGTGCCCGGCCTGGTCCCCGTTTGCCCCCGCCGGCCCGATACCCGATGCTGCACCACCTCCCACCTCGAGCAGCCGCAGCCTGCGGCAGCTCTGCCCGCAACAAAGGGTGCTGGGTGCTGGCCCACATCGAAGGGCGGGGTCGCGACCGGATCCAGCACCCGGATGAGCGTGGTGAGCTCCGGTGCAGCCACGGGTGGATTGGAGTTCCTCGTTAAATCAAATCTCTTGTAATTTGTTCGTGTATACTGTAGTGTTTGTGGGTAATGTATTGTTGAAATTCATTCGTCGATTCTTGGAGCAAGTGTTAATGGTACTATAGTGTTTATCGTCGTCCGTTCGTTCCTCTTCGGTTTGTATTGTTAGAGTACTGCTCGCCGGGCACCGGATACGCCAAGCGCAGGATGCCGGACAGGCTGCTCGCCGAATGTTTTTTTAATATTTACTAATTTCTTTGTCGTCTGTGATTTTATGAGGCTGACGGCAAATATTGCGTTCGGCAGACGACAAAGGGAGGGAATCTTTGCCGTCCGCTGGCGGACGGCAAAGACGATTTCATCTTTGTCGTCCGCCAGCAGACAGCAAAGTGCCCTTTGCCATAGCTTATTCAGCCGGACCTGTTGCCGTCTGCTGGCTGACGGCAAAGGACTTTGCCTCCGGGATCTGTGCCTTTGCCGTCCGCCATGGTGGATAGCAAAGAAGTTGATTCCAGTAGTGAATAGGTCCTCCAGTCAGGTGTTAGGAATGACATCACCCTATCAAGTCAAAGATCAATGTCATATAACTCTTGGGAATATGTTCCAACCATCATATCTGACCGAGATTCAGATCTAATTGGTGTCAGGATACCTCAGAGTCAAGATGCCTGAGAAGAAATGGTGCGACACAAATTGACAAGATGACATTGCAAGATTCTCGGTATTTGAACTATGGAAGCGAGTTCCGAAATAAGAGACCAAGGAGAAGACGAGGATGTGGCTGATGGAATTCCAACAAGATGGATTTCCACAATTATGTGAACAAGGAGATAACATTTGTGAGATCAAATGATATACTAACGTATGCTCGAGGAAAACATCCACAATTTAGACATTGATCGAAAAGTGCACCCAAAAATATGGGCTAAGTAGCACGATCATTGTTAGGATGATGAGTCCATAACCAACACATGAAGAATGAAACTATCATTCATTACTTACAAGCAATAGGGTTGCTAGAAGATTTGAACTCGCACATGATAGTTCAATAGTCGGCATTCCGGTTAGAAACAACACGGGGACCAAGAAAGAATGGTGATGGTGAGAAGTATCACTATATCAATAATTCTTAAGAGGTGGAGTAATCCTAACAACATCCTTGACATAAATACTCCAAAGTAAAGAAGAACAAATACTGGATAGAAAGGAACTCAAGGTGTAACACTACACACGAACAAGTTTGTGTTGGAGGGAAGACACTAAAGTGGTCGACGATAACACAATTCATCGAGGGCAAGGATGGTAGTTCTCATCATGAATTCAATTGATATCCGGGAAAGCTCGGAATGCTGTTGATGATCACGACACATTTGTCGAGGGATTTCATGAAGATGTAATCCATCGGCGATGGCATCCAGTCATAGAAATAATGAAGCGAAAGGTTATTGGCACCACGGATATGACCCAAACTCGAAAACAAGTTTGCCATTCAAGGAGAAATGATATGATGAGGAAGATCGACGTAAGATTAGCTCATTGTCGAAATTTGTGCTCCAGGAAGGACCAGGCAACACATTTAAAATTTAGCACGATAATGGTGTAGCCGATCACGCAAGGAATGACGTGAGGGAGTATTAAACTTCTCAACAACAAAGTACTAGGAGTACTAAATCACAATATTGATTCGATTCACTAATCGGTGTTCTCGGTTGACGACAACCCAGAACCCATGGAGTGACTATGATAGGGAAAGGTACTACTTCATCAGAAATTCAAAAGATGTACTGCAATGGGTTGATATCCTCAAGATACCAGGGGGGTAATACTCGAGGGTAGATCAAAATAGAGGTTGGGTCGGCGTATTGATCTGTAGAAGGCAAGTGTTTTCACTTGCCTAAGAAATGGAATCAAGGAGAAAATATGGTCGGAACCACGATTGCAAAGGATCAATTCATACATACCAGATAATATTAATCAAGGAAATAGTTATTATTACAAGAAGCTTCTATGATAGGATCTACATCGTGTCCACGGCCATGAACGGAAAGTTCAAGGTCGACTCCCACTTCTTCAATCTATAACCTTCCATTCACTTCTCGTTTCTTCTTGAAATGACATTAGTTGTTGAAAGTTTTACCTGGTGCAATACCAGATAAGTTTGACCTGTGAAATCTTTCGGGTTTGCACAGATTAGGGAAGGCATTGGTCCAACCCATCGAGTATCTTAGGAACATATACTACAAAGTTCAGAAGTAAATAACTCAAGCTCGAAGGCAGAGCATCATTGGTCATATCAGAGAAAGAACTTCTCTAGGTTTTTGTGTACAAAGGACATTGTCGGATGAAAATTCAACAAAGGATCTGACGGTTCATAACGGAGATGATGTGAGTATCGTTACTCAACCAGAAGAAGAAGAAGAAGAATGGAAGGAGATCAGAAGATAGAAGCAACTGAATAATTCAAAGCTCAATTGCAAAGGAATTATGAACTCCAAGTCAAGGGATCAGAAGCAACGCTCTGTTTAGGGATGGATAAGTTGAATAGCCGTAGGGGTACAATCGACGGCAATTTGATTGTTCGAGAACCACCTCATGTTTGGAAGACGTGTGAGACGGAAAGATAATTTATAAGGATTGACTGATGATTGCGTCCATTCCCAACATATCGAATCATGGACTCAAAATGTTAATGACATAGAATGCCAATAAGATTACTAGACTTATGTGCTTAACCATAATGTAAGCAAGCAAGAATTTCAAGAGCAATAGGTTGCTGAGGATTTTTGGAAGATCAAATGGTATTTCAAAGACTTTTGTGAAATACGTGAATCAACTGGGGATGAGCGGATAATAGATAAGTGCGAGGATCTACCCGTAGGGGCATTCACGTGGCAAAGAACTGCAAGGGAGTAGGCACAAAGTATTCTTGGAACAATATAGAAAACTTCGGGGTATCTTGTAGTAACAAGATCAATGGGGGGTGATTGTATGAATGGAAAATGTATGTGCTTATTCATAGGGGGTCATAGAAGGAAGGGAATTGCAGTAGCGATGGTATAAACTCTTGAGAAAACATCATAGAGTATCTTTGGAATCTTCTGGTGTAGCAGGAGATCATCTGTAATAAGGGGCTCGCCGGGAGTAAGTAAAATCATTTAACGTGAATAGAAGAGAGATCAGACTACCAGAGTATAGATGAGAAATAAAAGATCCTAATACCACCCAATGGTGACGTGGGCCCGTAAGCCACATAGCCATGTTAGTAAAAGTTTTGCAATGACTAGACTCAACTTTGGCCAAGGAGTTTGGAAGGGGGATTCCTACATGCAGTTGGCTCTGATACCAACTTGTGACGCCCCCGATTCAATCATACACTGATCATGCACGCAAACATGTACGATCAAGATCAGGGACTCATGGGAAGATAGCACAACACAACTCTAAAAGTAAAATAAGTTATACAAGCATCATATTACAAGCCAGGGGCCTCGAGGGATCGAATACAAGTGCTCGAACAAAAATGAGTCAGCGGAAGCAACAATATCTGAGTACATACATAAGTTAAAAAAGTTGCCACAAGATGGCTAGCACAAACTAGGATATAGATCAAAAGAGGCGCAGGCCTCCTGCCTGGGATCCTCCTAAACTACTCCTGGTCGTCAGTGGCCCGAACGTAGTAGTAGGCACCCTCGGTGTAGTAGGGGTCGTCCTCGACAGTGGCATCTGGCTCCTGGGTTCCAGCATCTAGTTGCGACGTCCGAGAAGAAGAGGAAAATGGGGAAAAGAGGGAGCAAAGCAACCGTGAGTACTCATCCAAAGTACTCGCAAGCAAGGATCTACACTACATATGCATGGGTATATGTGTAAAGAGGCAATATCAATGGACTAAACTGCAGAATGCCAGAATAAGAGGGGGATAGCTAGTCCTATCGAAGACTACGCTTCTGGAAGCCTCCATCTTGCAGCATGTAGAAGAGAGTAGATGGAAGTTCACCAAGTATCATCCCATAGCATAATCCTATCCGGAGATCCTCCCCTCGTTGCCCTGTGGGAAAGCGATCACCGGGATGTCTTTGGAACTTGTCTGGGTGTGTTTTATTAAATATCTGGTTCTAGTGTTCATAAGGTCAAGGTACAACTCCGGGTCGTCCTTTTACCAAGGGACACATCTATTCGAATAGATAAACTTCCCTGCAGGGGTGCACCACATAACCCAACACGCTCAATCCCTCTGGTCGGACACACATCCTGGGTCATGCCCGGCCTCGGAAGATCAACACGTCGCCGCCAAACCTAGGCAGAACAGAGAGGTCAGCACACCGGTCAAAATCCTGTGCACGCAGGGGTCTGGTCCCATCGCCCATTGCACACCTGCACGTTGCGAACGCTGCCGGTGAGCAGACCTAGCCTAAAATGCAAATTTCGAAAACGCAAGTTTTCTCTAATTCAAGCTAATAAAATACGAATAAAATAATAATTTGATTTTAAAATTTCTTCTTTGATATGTATCTTCTGTTGAAGAAGTCATATTATCTTCTCTCATTTATTTTTATCATTGGAAATAATTGGAGAGAAAAATATTAAAATCAAATTGACCCTCTTTTCAAATTTGAACTAAATTCAAATATGAAAATTTTGTGAAACCTCCAACTATCTCCTTGGGTCCTTGAGTTGCTTAAGATTTCTAGGATCACACCCAAAATGCAAAATAAATATGATATGCATATGATGATCTGTGTATAACATCCAAATTGAAAATTGGGACGTTACAGTCGAAGCATGGCATTTTCTTGGCAAAAGCCCTCCCGTTTAGGCAGTTGTACAAAGGACGCCCCTCGGGAGGAAGCGCGACGGGCGCCTCTCCAGTCAGGATCTGGAGCACCCCGCACAATGTGTTGGAGGGGAGCAAAGGCATTTGGGGCCTCATGGGGTCGTCAGGGCTGGTGAAGGCCCACATTGGGCGAGTATGGCACTAGAGCGGAGCGATGCGCCGCTTGACGAATTCCCTCACCACCATCGATGTCGTCACCCCTGCTTCCTTCAGCTTGGCCAACCCGGAAAAGACATGTGCGAGCTGCGGGACCGCGAGCTCTGCGAGCCCCCAGTCAGAGCTCGGCTCCGCCGGTGCCGATGGGATGAGGAGCAGCGGGTTGCGTGCGGTGGCGTCCGCATACAACCACTACTTTCGGAACCCCCTCGCATCCGGGTGGAGCATGAAGTCGATGCCGGAGCCTGCAGTCGTCACCACCACCTGAAGCGACACGCACCCCGAGCGCTGCCTACTGTCGACCAAGTGGAGCAGAAGAAATGGCGAAGTAAGGCCATGGACGGGTAATGCCCAGGAAGGCCTCACACAAGAAGGCAAAGGCGAAGAGGAGGATGATAGATCCGAGATCCAGATGCAGCGCATGGATCTGGTAGTGCGAGAGCACGAGCTTAAAGAAATCAAAGAACGGAGGCACTAGGCCGGCAAAAAGAGCGTGGAGATAAAGGGGGATCTCGGTGGCCTCCATGTCAGCTAAGGTCCGGGAGGCAGGCCAGACATTCGTTGCCTTACACTCGTTGGAATTGGCGGCGATTGCGTGCCGGACCATGTCCAGCCCCTCCCAGTTGATCATCGTGGACTGGTTCAGCGTTGGTTCCGGCCCCGGCGAGGGCTCCGCGGCCGCAGGAGTGTTTCCCATCTTCTTCCTGGGAGCCATGGTGGCGAGGCGGGTCCGAGCTGTCCCAGAATCTAGCAAAGAGGGCACAAGTTTGTGAAGAGGAGGAGGAGCAGAAGGTAAGAGCACAGCGAGGCAACGATGGCTAAGGTGCAGGCATCGGGCAGTTGTCAAGTCAAGCAGTTGTCGAGGCGCGTGGGGAAGTGAAGACGCCCACGTCCCAACAAGTGCAACGCGTCAGCCTAGTCCGCAGGTGACTGGGGCCCGTGGCGCTTCGCCCTTGGCCTTTGGCTTCGTCTCGAAGCCAAGTATGAGTGCGCCTTGGGCCCCGGGGCTAATGTCGCCATTCTGGGAACCAGGGTACCCAGACTTGCCTTCCTACGACCCATGGCGTGGGTCCATCGACGGCCTGGTACGGCCCATCTATAAGACCACCAAGACAAGACCCTTGCCAGGGGACAAGCTTCACGAGGCGGGCGACACCAAGACCTCCAGAGGGAGCGGCCTCCTTAGGCGACCTCTCGAGGAGCAGAGATTCCTATCCAGGTTCCCGACCTCATGAGGCTACCATGACGCAAGACATGATGACCATGGCCAGTCGGACGCCAGCGGGCACAGAAGGGGCAGTTTCCTCTTTGGTGCTCAGAAGGCAAGCATAGGCATGGGTTCCCGAGGAATCTAGCAAAGGTTTCCATTCCCATGCAACAAGACCAAGACCGCCAGGACGGCAGGAAGGATGTCATCGCCGATCCCACGGCAACATCACAACCAGAAGCTCTGCAAGCGAAGACCACAAAAAAATTGTTCTTTACTAATGTATTTTTATATGTTAACTATCAAGTTGTAAGACATGATGGCCTATTAATAGGTAATATTCTCCCTTATGTGATGGATCAAAAACAAAATAGTTTGTCCGATATTAGGTGGTGACGATCCGATCATCTTAGAAAATCAATCTGCATTTATGCAACAACTTTAATAGGTAGAATGTAAATGTGTGCATTATTATACTCAATAATTTTTTTGGTTCATATCCTCTATTAAAATGGATTTAATGCATATAAAGCCACATCTTCTACATAGAACATCACAATTGTAGTGTGCATGGACATGCTAAAGTTCTTTATTATTATACTTCATAAATATGCTGGTTTATATCCTCCTTTGGAGCAGATTTCTTGCTGATATAGTCACATCTTTCAGATAGAATATCAAAATTCCAACATGCATATCTTATAGATAGCATCACACAATCTTGTATTTGACTATTTTTAGGTCTCATCTTTCCGTGTTATAAGATATCGCGTAGCCTATTCTGATGTGCATCTATTCCATTCTCGTGTACTTGCTTTTGTGATTTTTCATTCCTGGAGAAATGGGCGACATCAAGGTGCCAAGACTGTTATGCGTTCTACTACTCATGCCACTTCTTTTAGTTCCTTGTAAGTATTATCTGGAAACTTCATATGAAGAACAAGGCACTTCCTAAATGTGTCTAAACGAATTTCCCACTAATATGTGGAATTCCTACTTCATGCAAACTAATTTTATCCTCTTTTTGGATGGAACTTCATAGGATCTTAATATTTTGTACACAATAGTATGTGGTTGTTTTGTAGGCTCAGAAGCCAAGACCTGCGAGGTAGCTAGCAGTACCTATCGGACAATAGCATGCAGGGTGGATCCATGTGCTAAAGCCTGCCACAAGGAGGGCTTTACCAAGGGGTTATGTTACATATACCCACCATTTATATTTCTTTGTATCTGCAAAAAAGAGTGTTGAACAAAGAAAACGTTGCAATTCGCGTAGGATGTGTGATGTAACAAATAATAAGGTTGGGTAGTATGATGAATTAATAATGAGCAATGATAGAAGTTGAGTCTATACCAAATATTCCTTACTTAGTCTTAAAGTACAACTAGGAATGCTCACATGAAAATACAACAAAAGCAATCTAATCATGATCCGCAGCACCAGCGTCAACATCATCACCATATGCGTCAGTATGAATCTTAACTATCAATGTCCTTGAACGTTGGCTTCTTTTTTATCAACTCATATACTTGCACACGCCGATAGACAATCTTTTCTCCAAGCTCATAGGTGTGTTTGCCCTCTAACATATCATAAACATCTATGGCACACACTACATTAGTAGCAGTGTAAGAATCATCTGGTTGTGAAACTTTGTTAAACGAATTACTCTGCTCAAACTATTTTAATACTCTCCAGTATGGCTTACCTGCAATGGTGTCTTCCAAGAAAAATATATGTGTTGCTTGATTTGCCAAAATATAAGGCTCGTCGGTGCAGTACCACACCTTGACATTGATGGCTTCATAAAATTTGCCAGATTTGGGTTTTGAGATCATGATAAATTGGTTATACGAACGGCAACAAAACAGAACCACGCACGGATGAATCTCCAAATTAGAGATACATACTGCAACAGAACAATGTCTGCTATAATAGCACACATTTTAGTTCCCACCTTTTCAAGCGTATTCGTGCTCATCACAATAATGTTTCGTGTCTTCTTGCCTTCGTCGTGTGCCAGGGTGTTGTAGAGCACACATCATCAACAATGCAAGATGCATAATGACTTACCCGAGTACCAGGACCCATTGCTAGTGCATAAAGGGTATCACTAACTGCCGTCCCCTCCTCTCGCATCTTCTTAACCTACGGTTAGAAAATAGACAAGTTGATCACCTTCTTGTACTCAATATATATAAAAACTTATAGTGCAATTCAAATGCTTACGCGGCACTTAAACCATTTCACAAATCCTTTGCTAACCCATTTCTCATTGTTTCTTGGATTTTGTGCCAGTAACTCCTCTTCGTACATGCTGCAGAACATAGTGGTCGCGTCAAATATCAAATATATAAGAATGTGCTGCAAGTGTAGTAGATTATGTTGTATAAGTTGCAGTACTTAACACCTACTTGGTATAAGGCAGAATCTCAGGGTAGTTATTCAACACATACAGATGGAACATTCAATACCGTGGTATACGCAAAGTGTTGTGTATACGTGCCTCATCAAAAATTATTTAGTGTGGGGAAATGCTAACCAAACCCAAAGGTATACCTCGGTAAAAAGCTTAGTGAAGGAAGTACAAGCCATAGGATATGAGAGGAGAAATCGACCGCATAAGATCCCCGAAGAGGCCCCTGACAATAACCATGACGTATTCAGGGGCTGAATGCGTGAGCAGACGGCACACACATTGGCTAGAAGGGGTGGCATTGTAGAGCACTCCACCGACCACACCCGTCAGCGGCCCAGACGCCGCTGAACCGGTACGTAAGTGGAGGCGTAATTCTAAAATACACCTTCGTTGTGGCCCTCGGTGAATTTTCTAATTTATGTTACTTCTCTAATTTTTCTTTATTCTATTGACTAAGCTTTGACAAGGAATAACTCCTAAACCATAAGTCCCAATGAGGTCATACATTTTGCATTATTTTTCTAATATTATTCTCATTCAGTGGGAATAATTCGATATTTATTTGAATTGTCTAGATACTGCTGGAGAGAATTTGATTTATTTTATTTTGTGAATTTGTTTTTTATCATTATTTCTAGAAGGAAATAATCTAGGACGTGAAGGCGAGGAGTTCTTTGATAGTCCACTTGAGCAAGGTAAGTTACCACCTCCATTTGTTGATGGAATTGCGAGGCCATGGGTTCAACTTCCACTTTTTCCGCATTTACTTTAGGTCTTATTTTGTTTCACTTTGCTTGTGGTAGAATTGTTGTCATAATATGGTTTTTTTAGCAGAGTTATATAGTCACTAAGGAAACACTATGGTTAAGTACTATTTGAACCAATATTTCAACGTAATTGTTAATCGGTAATTACTTTGACAACATGAACCATCAAGCACTATAATGGCAACATTCACATAATATCGGGGAAAGACTTTACTTCAAACAATAATCTCACGTGAATCTTTCCTCGTTGTATGAAAGATTGTATAGAATTAATGTAGTTACCGAAATCTTACATATAAATAGTTTTGGTTAAACCAACTTTAATATTTGGCTAATACAAATACCACAGAACCGCCACTTCTTGGTACAACCACATTTTCCTGAATAGGATGGCCTTGTTTCCTTTATAGTTATATCTCTTCCATGTGTCTCCAAAGAGGGAAACTTGAGTGAGTAGACTTCCTTTGGCCAGAAACTATCCATTCAGTCAAGAGAGCCTGTGTCAGCGGATGAGATAAAGAGTAAAAATTCCTGGGGGGAAGAAAGAGTGCCACGTGGTGGCAAGGACTCATATCCTTTTGTCGGTGTTCTGGGAACCATGGTACCCAGACTTGCTTGCCGGCGCCCATGGCGTGGCTCCATCAATGGCCTGGTATTGCCCATCTACAAGACCATCAAGACAAGACCCTTGCCAGGGGCCAAGCCTCGCGAGGTGGGCGACACCAAGACCTCCAGAGGGAGCGGCCTCCTCAGGCGACCTCCCGAGGAGCGGAAATTCCTATGTAGGTGCCCGACCTCATGAGGCTACCATGGAGCAAGCCATGACGACCAACGCAAGGTGGGCGCCAATGGTCCTAGAAGGGGCAGTTTCCTCTTTGGTGCTAAGGAGGCAAGCACATGCGTGGGTTCCTGACGAATCTGGCAAAGGTTTCCATTCCTGTGCAACAAGACCAAGACTGCAAGGGCAGCAGAACGGTTGTCATTACCGAGCTCACCGCAGCGTCACGACCAGAAGCTTTGCAGGCGAAGAACACCTTTCATCAGGATAAGATGTACTACTTGTCCCCTTTCAAATTGGCCACTATGGGCTCCCTTCCAGCCTACGATTTGGGGGAAGAGGACCGAGGCCACTATAAGTATAGGTTAGCCACCACCATAAAGGAGGTCGGATCCTTTCCACCCTGACCAAAGCAGACCTCGCGAGGTTGTTCATCCCTTGTACTAGTTCATCCTCAGCCCCTCGTGAGGCCAATCCACCACAAAGCAGGAGTAGGGTTTTACACCGCAAGGTGGCTCGAACCTGGTTAAACTGTTGTGTCCATCTTCTTCCTTGTTCATCGAGCTAGGTCGTGGAGGGACGAGCTAGTTGGCGAGAGAGGTTGGTTCTTCGCACACGCCCCAGAGTTCGAACCTTTCTTGGGTCTACGGAGCCCTGAATCCAATACCTTTCTCCCAAGGCTAGCCTACGGGAGGTTGGAGACATGGTGAGAGGGTCGTCCTATGAATAGGATTCGTTAGACTGCAAAATTCTATAATGTGGGTGAAGTGTACCACCTCTACAGAGTGTGTGTGTCGAAACTATTAGAATAGCCAAGTCCCCGGCAATGTGATGTCGCTTGAACTACGTCTGTATTTCCCCAAAAAGGAAGGGATGATGCAGCACGACTACGGTAGGTATTTCCCTTAGTTATGAAACCAAGGTATCAATCCAGTAGGAGAACCAAGCAACACTATGTAAACGGTACCTCCACACAAAGAACAAATACTTGCAACCCCACGCGTAAGAGGGGTTGTCAATCCCTCCACGGTAAAAAGATAGATAAATTTGTGGTAGATTGGACAAATAGATCTCGCAATAAAAAAATAAAAAATGCAACAAGGTATTTTAGGTTTTGGGAAATATATATCTGAAAATAAAAGTGGCAAATAATAGATCGGAAAGCAAATATGAAGAAGAATAGACCCGGGGGCCGTAGAATTCACTAGTGGCTTCTCTCAAGAAAAATAGCATGCAGTGGGTAAACAAATTACTATTAGGCAATTGATAGAACTTCAAATAATTATGACGATATCCAGTCAATGATCATTATATAGGCATCACGTCCAAGATTAATAGACCGGCTCCTGCCTGCATCTACTACTATTAATCCCCCCATCAACCGCTATCCAGTATGCGTCTAGTGTATTAAGTTCATGGAGAAACGGAGTAATGCAATAAGAACGATGACATGATGTAGACAAGATCTATTCATGTAGGAATAGACCCCGTCTTGTTATACTTAATGGAAACGATCGATACGTGTCTTGCTGCCCCTGTGTCACTGGGAAAGAAGACCGCACGACCGAACCCATCACAAAGCACCTCTTCCCATGGCAAGAAAAATCGATCTAGCCGGCCTAACTAAACCAAAGATTCGAAGTAAAATGCGAGGCTATAAGTAATTATGCATATAAGAGATCAAAAGAAAACTCAAATAACTTTCATGGATAAAAATAGATCTGATCATAAACTCAAAGTTCATCAGATCCCAACAAACACACCGCAAAAAGCGTTATGTCAAATAGATCTTCAAGAGACCATTGTATTGAGAATCAAGAGAGAGATAGAGAGAGAGAGAGAGAGAGAGAGAGAGAGAGAGAGGAAGCCATCTAGCTACAAACTATGGACCCGTAGGTCTACAATGAACTACTCACACACCATCGTAGAGGCACCAATGAGGATGATGAACCCCTCCGTGATGGTGTCTAGATTGGATCTGGTGTTTCTGGAACTTGCGGCGGCTGGAATTGTGTTTCGTTTACCCACCTATGGTTTTTTATTTTCGGGGTATTTATAGAGCAAAGAGGCGGTGCGGAAGGCGGCCGAGGTGAGCACAACCCACCAGGGCACGCCTGGGCCCCCACACGAGCTCAGGTGGGTTGTGCCCCCGTCGGAGAACCCCTATTGTACTTCTTTGTCCCAATAGGTGTCTTCTGGTCCAGAAAAAATCTCCAAAAAAGTTTCGGTGCATTTGGACTCCGATCGGTATTGTTTTTCTACGAAGTAAAAGAGAAGCAAAAAACAACAGCTAGCATTGGGCACTATGTCAATAGGTAAGTCCAAAAAAATGATATAAAGTTGCTATAAGATGATTGTAAAACATCCAAGAATGATAATATAACAACATGGAAAAAGTAAGAATTGTAGATACGTTGGAGACATATGAGCATCAGCAAGCTTAATTCCTACTCGTCCTCGCGTAGGTAAATGATAAAAACTGAATCTTTGATGTGGAATGTTGCCTAACATGTTCATCACATATTCTATTCTTTTGTAGCATGGACATTTGAACTTTTATATGATTCAAAGCAATAGTCTAGTTTTGACATGAAGATTTCAATACTCAAGCATATCAACAAGCAACCATGTCTTTCAAAATATCAACACTAAAGCAAGTTATCCATAGCCCATTATGCTCAATCATTGATCCATTCATGAAACACACTCGCATATTGGCTACACCCAATGCTCAAGTACGATCATAGTGCCCCTTAGTTGGTGCTTTATAAGAGAAGATGGATACTCAAATAAAAATAAAAATTGCATAAAGTAAATAGAAAGGCCCTTCGTAGAGAGAAGTAGGGATTTGTAGAGGTTCCAGAGCTCAATACAAAAAAGATAGAGATAAAACATTTTGGGTGGCATGCTTTTCCTGTCTATGAAAACGATCGAGTAGTTCCCAATACTTTCCATGCTAGATATATCATAGGAGGTTCCCAAACAGAAAATAAAGTTTATTCCTTTTTCCACCATACTTTCACATTCCACGGCTAGCCGTATCCACGGGTGCCGTCCATACCAACACTTTCCAAGGAATTTATTATTTGACAACATAAAGTAAATTCATTTTTCATTTCGGGACAGGGCATCCCTAATACCTTTGCCATGCTCTCATGCAATGACAAGTGAATAAACACTCATCTTGAGAATAACACATCTAGCATCGAAAAATATCAGCCACCCCCTACCGTTTCATGAGCGGTACGAGCACACAGAAAAGAATTTTATTTTGAAAATTAGAGATGGCACATTCAAATTTTCTTAGAATGGCACGGAAATACCACATATAGGTAGGTATAGTGGACTCATATGGAAAAACTGGGTTTAAGGATTTTGGATGCACAAGTAGTATTCTTACTTAGTACAAGTGAAGGCTAGAAAAAAGATTGAGAAGCATCCAACCAAGAAACGAAAATTTCATAAGCGAGCATTAAGCATAACTAACACCGAATAATGCACCACAAGTAGGATGTAATTTCATCGCATAACTATTGACTTTCGTTCTTGCATAGGGAATCACAAATCTTAACACCAATATTCTTACTAAAGCACAATTACTCATCAACATGACTCACATATCACTATCATCATATCACAAAACTATTACAAAGAATCAAGTTTATTTTTTCCAATCATATGTTCATGATTTTTTTTATATCCCATTTGAATATCCATCACTTTGGGACTAGTTTCATAAGTTGATTTTGATAGCTCAAACAAATCTAAGTGAAGAACATGAGCATAAAAAATTTCGTATCTCAAAATAATATAAGTGAAGCATGAGAGAATTTCTTCAAAAATTACTAACTCTCAAATAAATCTAAGTGAAGCACTAGAGAAATTCCATAGCTCAAAAGATTTAAGTGAAGCACGTAGAGCAATTCTAACAAATCATAGCATAATTTCGGCTCTCTCAAGTAGGTGACTTCAGCAAGGATACTTGACACAAAACAAAAAGCAAACCAAGCAAATACTCATATAATACAAGATGCTCCAAGCAAAACTCATGATATGTGACGAATAAAAATATAGCACCAAGTAAAATACGAATGGTCATTAGAAGAAAGAGGGGATGCCACACAGGCCATCCCCAAGCGTAGTTGCTTGTTTCTCCTTGAATATTACCTTGGGGTGCCATGGGCATCCCCAAGCTTACGCTCTTCTTACTCCTTATTCCTTCATCCATCGTGATCTCACCCAAAACTTCAAAACTTCAATCACACAAAACTTAACAAAACCTTAGTGAGATCCGTTAGTATAATAAAGACAATATCCACTCTAAGTATTATTTCAAACACGTTCATATTTTATTATTGCATTATATCTATTGTATTCCAACTTTTCTATGGCTCATACCGATACGTCTCCAGCGTATCTACAATTTTTTTTATTGTTCCATGCTATTATATTATCCATCTTGGATGTTTATATGCATTTATATGCTATTTTATATGATTTTGGGACTAACCTATTAACCTAGAGCCCAGTGCTAGTTTATGTTTTTCCTTGTTTTTGAGTTTTATAGAAAATAAATATCAAATGGAGTCCAATTGACCTGAAAATTTACGGTGAATTTTTATGGACCAGAAGAAGCCCCCGAAGCAAAAGAGTTGGGCCAGAAGATCCATGAGGCCTCCACAAGGGTGGAGGGCGCTCCCTACCCCCTTGGGGGCGCCCTCCGTCCTTGTGGGCTCCTCGTGGACCCTCCTGACTTCTTCTCGACGCCAAAAATTCCTATAAATATAGAAACCCCTAGAAATAAACCTAGATTGGGAGTTCCGTCGCCGCAAGCCTCTGTACCCACCAAAAACCAATCGGGACCCTGTTCAGGCACCCTATGGGAGGGGGGAATCATCACCGGTGGCCATCTTCATCATCCCGGCGCTCTCCATGATGAGTAGGGAGTAGTTCACCCTCGGGGCTGAGGGTATGTACCAGTAGCTATGTGTTTGATCTCTCTCTCTCTCTCTCCCGTGTTCTTGATTTGGCACGATCTTGATGTACCGCAAGCTTTGTTATTATAGTTGGATCATATGGTGTTTCTCCCCCTCTACCTTCTTGTGATGAAATGAGTTTTACCTTTGAGGTTTCAGTATTATCGGATTGAATACTATTATGGATTTGAGAACACTTGATGTACGTCTTGCATGGGATACCTGTGATGACAATGGGGTATTCTATTGATTCACATGATGTATGTTTTGGCACTCAACCTGCAGATTCCTAAGGTGACATTGGGGTAATCTATGCATAGGGGTTAATGCACGTTTTCGTCCTTGTTTCTCCGGTTGAAATCTTGGGGCACTCCTTGATGTTCTTTGTGTTGGATTGAATATTATGAATCTGAAATTGTTTGATGCATGTCATATAATTGACCCACGGATACTTGTGGTAACATTGGAGTATCTAGGTGACATTAGGGTTTGATTGATGTGTGTCATATGGCGTTATTTTACTACGAACTCTAGGGTTGTTTGTGACACTTATGGGAATAGCTCAACGGATTGATCAGAAAGAATAACTTTGAGGTGGTTTCGTACCCTACAAGCAATTTCATCTTATGTTCTCCGCGATAGGAACTTTGGAGTGACTTTTGTCGCACGTTGAGGGATTGTTATATGATCCAATTATGTTATCATTGTTGAGAGAACTTGCACTAGTGAAATTATGAACCCTAGGCCTTGTTTCCAAGCATTGCAATACCATTTTCGCTCACTTTCGTTACTAGTTACCTTGTTGTTTTTATATTTTTCATATTACAGAAACCTACATCTACCATCCATATTACACTTGTATCACCATCTCTTTGCCGAACTAGTGCACCTATACAATTTACCATTGTATTGGGTGTGTTGGGGACACAAGAGACTCTTTGTTATTTGGTTGCAGGGTTGTTTGAGAGAGACCATCTTCATCCTACGCCTCCCACGGATTGATAAACCTTAGGTCGTCGACTTGAGGGAAATTTTCTGTTGTCCTACAAAACTCTGCGCTTGGAGGCCCAACACGAGTCTATAAGAAGAAGGTTACATAGTAGACATCAAGCTCTTATCTAGCACCGTTGCCGGGGAGGTTAGTGATTGAAGGTATATCTTAGATCTTGCAATTGAATCTTTTAGTTTCTTGTTTTATCACTAGCTTACACTGGTATGCGTCAGTGCAACTATACAAACTGTTTTTAACCCCTTTCCGCGACGGCATTTGGAACTGTCGCCTAGTGAGTGATTGCGATAGGGGGGACCTTCCCACACAACCAAGAAACCGTCGGGGATATGCCCTCCTGGCACACACGCTCGGCAAAATGAGGTCATGTGCGACCGGCGAGTGAGCAAATACGATTATACGTATAGTAGTGCTCAAAAAACAATTATACAGGCAAAGTCGTTTCTGGTCGTAAGTACATCCCACACAGCCAGCCCCCGTTAAATGTTTCCGTCGTATGTACATTCCACACAGTCCATCCAAGGAATATGTTTCCGTTAGTATGTACATCCCACATAGTTAATCCAAGACGTACCAAACGTTTGCGATGCGCACAACATCACAAACAATCAATAACTTTGAAGCCTGTGTGATAAGGTGACTATCACGAACATTTAATAAGAAAGAACTGTGTGCAATGCTGTTATTAATCGCACACGTTTTTTCTTGGCTGATCATGTGTGTAGTGGAGATTAATCGCACACGTTTTTTCCTGGCTGATTGTGTCTGCGGTGCAGATTGATCGCACACATAGTGGATCCTAGAAACGTGTCTGATCCCCACGTCTATCGCAGACGTTTCGCTTTTGCAAACCATGTGCAGTGTAATCCCTAATTGATCCCTAATTAATCCCTTATTAATACCTAATTTAAAAATCACATTTTTGAATTTGAAAGTAGGAAACCACTTATTTCATATCCAACCAGGTTTATTACAAATACAGGTTCAACCACGAATGCATAATTCGATGCACAGGTACATATACCTGAAGAACTACATGAGCACCAGGTAAAGAATTATGAACCACATATGTACTAAAGACTGTAAAGAGAGAGGTGAAAGACATTCTGGTTGCTGGAGAAGCTGAAGCAGAATGCCCATATTGTGCCCTCCTCCATGCGTAATGCGCGCATGACTCTAGGACAACCCCTTGTGATGGCTCCCCGTCCATCCTTCATTGTCTTCATTATGACTTCTCAATGCTCATTGTAGTCTGGACGAAATACTTTAACCTTCATTGAGTGTCCACCAATCATGTACTTTGCCAGGTAATCTTGAGTGAACTGCTTCGGGAACCACTGCGAACGAAAAAGATTCGGACATTGTTGTCTAACAACTCATTATGGGCAGTTAAAAGAGAAGGCTACAGAGTTTGTAGTTACCATCCTACAGCTCACTGTTGTGTTGGATAGAGCATAAACAAATAATTTGCTTGCCACCATTTGTATCTTTTTGCTAATAATCCTTATCAGTTTCCTCACTTGATGCTTGTTCATGTATATCTCATTGCCCCATACGCAAAAAGGGTCGATGTGTGGATCCTTGCCAAGGGCATATGTACCTACAAGAAACAAGTCAGTATTAGAAGCTAACAAGTGTCCAGGCCTGGATCTATATGCACTACATTATGGAATGATGGGGGAGTACAAGCCGAGGGATAAAGCTAACCTCGGCGGAAAATGGTGGCTACTCCCGTTATTGTCCTGCATAAGTAGTGGAAAGGCATGAAAAGTACAGCAACCTTAACATCAAACAAATATGACAAAGGTAAAAAATATCATCTCCAAATAATAGCTTGAATGTGTTGGTTTAAGAATGTTGTTAAAGCACATATAAAATGGAAGGCAATGTTACTGACAGCAGGCTTAACAGCCATCAAATATTGCAATTCAAACTGGTATTGTTGAAAATGAATAGAACATAGATAATGCTTAAACATCACTGGATAAATGTGTAAAACTAAAATAAAGGGCATGTGTTAACTACACCAGGCATAACTAGAACCAAATATAGCCATTCAAACTGGTATTGATGCAGTCGAGCGGCACAGTTCCATGGTGGAAGAACCTTTGTGGGTGCCCTCGTCGTGGTCTTGGTCATGGTCGATGAGATCTGACTTTGCAATTGAGGATTCCAAGCCGCCGCCATAGAACGTGTCCTTCAGAAATGACAAAATGGGCTCGATGGCGTATAAGGATCGCAAATCCTTGACCGCTTGGTGGAGGAGATCAGCGGCAGGGCCGTCGAAGAGATCGATAGCGGTTGAACCAGAGGGGTTGGGGATGGACCACGTAACCTATGACATGGCCCGCGTGAAGCCGTCGCTGTCGACGAGCTTGATGCCGTAGCCAGCTTTCCCGAGATACAGTAATACACAAGCCGGCTGACATGAAGCCTTCGAAATGGCAACATAGTAAACGTATTCGCCGGCTCCCACGGTGACGTGTTGCTCCAGGATCGACAGGTCAGGGCGACGGCGACCACCTCGCCAACATCCGCCGGAGAGGCCATGATAAACCACTTATTGGCCGAACGCTCATCGGGCTACCCGGGATACGTGGTCGAGCTTAGGTTGTGACATTCTGGAGCAGGGGATGTGGATCTAGCGGGGAGGGACACCGCAGGCCTCATCTAAAAACTCAGCGGAGTGGGGCGACGGTATGGGAATCGCTGGGTAACCTGAACTTTATTATATAAGCTAGGTGGAATGGGCAGACTGGCATGGGTTGGCGGCGGCGCCGGCGGCGCCTGCAGTGGCCGCGAGCTAGGGTTCGAGGGGGGAGGGGGCGGGTGGGGGGATTGTGTTGGGGGGATTGTGGTGTTTGAGGATACGTCGCGGCTACTGAAAAATTTAGTAATGGTGGGCGGAGATGGTGGTGGACGAGGGAGGGCGACGGTTCAAATGCCTCGGCTACTGCAATTTTACTATAAGGTCGGTGCTGGAGGAGTGTGGGCGACGGTTGAAGTACGACGACTACTAAAATTTGGGTAAATGCATTGATACGGGGCGGGAGTGCCCAAGATCCCGCACGGTCCAATAAGAATATGCATGTATGATAATAATAATAAGGAAAAGTGGTGGAACCGCCGATTTTTGCAACGCTCAAGGCGGGTAGATTGTTTTTATATTTCTAGCTAGCTGGTCTATCGCACACGGTTCGTCCTAATTTCTAAATAAACTCACCCGCCTTTAGCTTGCACAGTCATGGTGATTTTACAGCGCACTTGAATCGCACACGGTTCAGCCAGTACCTACACCATTTTGCTCACGCTTGCGTAGTCGTGGTGATTTTACAGCACACTTGCATCGCACACGGTTAAGCCAGTACCTGCACCATTTTTCTCGTGCTTGTGCAATCTTGGTGATTTTACAGCGCACTTGCATTGCACACGGTTAAGCCAGTACCTGCACCATTTTGCTTGCGCTTGCCCAGTCGTGGTGATTTTATAGCGCACTTGCATCGCACACGGTTAAGCCAGTACCTGCACCATTTTGCTCGCGCTTGCGCAGTCGTGTTGATTTTACAGCACACTTGCATCGCACACGGTTAAGCCAGTACCTTCACCATTTTGCTCGCGCTTGCGTAGTCGTGGTGATTTTACAGCGCACTTGCATCGCACACGGTTAAGACAGCACCTGCACCATTTTGCTCGTGCTTGCGCAGTCTTGGGGATTTTACAGAGCACTTGCATTGCACATAGTTAAGCCAGTACTTGCACCATTTTGCTCGCACTTGCGCAGTTGTGGTGATTTTACAGCGCACTTGCATCGCACACGGTTAAGCTGGTACCTGCACCATTTTGCTCGTGCCTGCGCAGTTGTGGTGATTTTACAGCAAAAAAATAACTTATAAAACATAGTCTACAAATTAGCAAAAGAAGGATGATCCCAAGGTTTATATAATATGCAACTTCCCATGGGGTAACCCATCCTTGGCCTACTCCAGCCCGAGCACGCTTAACTTCTTTGTTCTATTTGACTAGGCTAGCGAATGGGAAGCGGCACCTTGCAGATAGGAATTGCCTCCTTGCCTTTGAGGCATTTCATGCTGGTTACCCAATTAATGGGACCTACTCCCTCCTATCATGCACATTTGTTCTTTTAAAAACTATGTGCGATGGCTAGTGTGTCGCCGCCTAGCCTTCAATGAGCACTGACACTAGTAGCGGGAAACCGATGGGAGAAGAGGCGGGAAACCGATGAGAGGAGTGGCGGGAAATGTGTGACGCCCCCGATTCAATCGTACACTAACCATGCACGCAATCGTGTACCATCAAGATCAGGGACTCACAGGAAGATATCCCAACACAACTCTAAAAGTAAAATAAGTCATACAAGCATCATATTACAAGCCAGGGGCCTCGAGGGCTCGAATACAAGTGCTCAAACATAAATGAGTCAGCGGAAGCAGAAATATCTGAGTACAGACATAAGTTAAACAAGTTGCCATAAGATGGCTAGCACAAACTGGGATACAGATCGAAAGAGGCGCATGACTCCTGCCTGGGATCCACCTAAACTACTCCTGGTCGTCAGCGGCCTGAACGTAGTAGTAGGCACCCTTGGTGTAGTAGGGTTCATCGTCAACAGTGGCGTATGGCTCCTGGGCTCCAGCATCTGGTTGTGACATCCGGAAAGAAGAGGAAAAGGGGGGAAAGAGGGAGCAAAGCAACCATGAGTACTCATCCAAAGTACTCGCAAGCAAGGATCTACACTACATATGCATGGGTATATATCTAAAGAGGCAATATCGATGGACTGAACTGCAGAATGCCAGAATAACAGGGGGATAGCTAATCATATCGAAGACTACGCTTCTGGCAGCCTCCATCTTGCAGCATGTAGAAGAGAGTAGATGGAAGTTCACCAAGTATCATCGCATAGCATAATCCTACCGGGCGATCCTCCCTCGTCGCCCTATGGGAAAGCAATCACCGGGATGTCTCTGGAACTTGTCTGGGTGTGTGTTTTATTAAGTATCCGGTTCTAGTTGTCATAAGGTCCAGGTACAACTGCGGGTCATCCTTTTACCGAGGGACATGGCTATTCGAATAGATAAACTTCCCTGCAGGGGTGCACCACATAACCCAACACGCTCGATCCCTCTGGCCGGACACACTTTCCTGGGTCATGCCCGGCCTCGGAAGATCAGCACGTCACCGCCCTACCTAGGCACAACAGAGAGGTCAGCACGCCGGTCTAAATCCTATGCGCGCAGGGGCCTGGGCCCATCGCCCATTGCACACCTGCACGTTACGAGCGCGACCGGTGAGCAGACCTAGCCTCCCTTATACAAGAGCAGGCGTTCCAGTCCAACCCGGCGTGTGCCGCTCAATCGCTGACGTCAAGAAGGCTTCGGCTGATATCACAACGTCGAGTGCCCATAATTGTTCCCGCATAGTTGGTTAGTGCGTATAGGCCAGTGGACAGACTCAGATCAAATACCAAGATCTCGTTAAGCGTGTTATATTGAAGTAACTACAGACGCCGACCAGGGCCAGGCCCACCTCTCGCCTAGGTGGTTACAACCTGCCATGTCGCTCCGCCACAAAATAACCATCAGGGGGCTGTCGGGAACCCAGGCCCATCACTACCTGGATGGAACCACCTGCCCCTTCAGCCCCCATCTCCGAATCACTTGCGGGTACCCTACGAGTCGACCCGACTTTAGTCACCGTCTGAATATTAGATATGATATGTATGTATGTATGTATATACCCGTGATCACCTCCCGAGTGATCATGGCCCGATAGTATAGCATGGCAGACGGACAAGAATGTAGGGCCACAGATGATAAACTAGAATCCTATACTAAGCATTTAGGATTGCAGGTAAGGTATTAACAACTGTAGCAACAATGACAAGCTATGCATCAGAATAGGATTAACCAAAAGTAGTAACATGCTACACTACTCTAATGCAAACAATAGAGAGAAGGAATAGACGATATCTGGTGATCACGGGGGGCTTGCCTGGTTGCTTTGGCAATAAGGACAAGTCATCAACACCGTAGTCGAACTATGGGTCGCCGACAGTCTCGGGGTCTACCGGAAAGAAGTAACGGAGGGGGAACACAATAAATAACAGAGCAATCAAAGCATCAAAAAGCGTAACATGGCAATACGCGGTGCTAGGGGTGACCTAGCGCAGTACTACGAGCTACTAGCGCAAGGGAAAACATCCGGGAAAGCTTTCCCTGTGTTTGACGTTGTCGGAAAGATGAACCAGAGTTGGATTATTGCATGTTTTCTATGCGAGGGATGTGTGGAGGACGAACAGGCTGCGTATTCTGATTCGCCGCGACATTCTGAGCAACTTTCATGTTCAATGTATTTTCATCCGAATTACAGATTATTTTATATTATGTTTCAAAAATTTAATAATATTCCAGAATTACCAGATTTAAATTAATTAGAAAAAGCGAATATTGTGCCACCATAACAACATCACGATGTCAGTCGGTCCACAGGTTGAATAGGTCAACCCTGGCGTGTGGGGCCATTCGTCATTGACACAATTTAACTGACAAATTATTAGGTTTGATTAACAATATTAATTAGGTTACTTAATAGGATACATTAGGTTAATTTTATTTATTTATTTATTAATATTTTGTTCCTTTATTTTAATTTTGTTCTAGGAGGGTGGGGCCCCACTGTCAGTGGCCCCAAGGCCTTAGCGGGCACTAGGCAATGGTTACGGGCACCCGAACGTGTGCGTGCCCGAGGGGGCGATGGGCACGCACGACGCACACCAGTGCCGACGGCCAGAGCAAGAGGCTCACAAGGGGGAGGTTAGGTGAGGGCGGCCGCCGGCGAGCGGCCATGGACGGCGGCAACAGCAACAGTGATGGCTCCAATGCACGGCCGTGGATGAGAGGTGAGCGGGGTGAGGGGCAGCGGCGAGCACAAGGACGTAGGTGGGTGGAGGCTGGGAGGTGGGGCAGCTCCGACGATCTCAACGAGGGGCTGTGTTCATGCGCGGGGGGCTGCAAGCGTGCGTGCTCGAGCGAGCAGAGGCGGGCACGGCCAACACAGAGCAGGGCAGCGGGGAGGGAAGGACAGGGCGGCGCAAGCGCGGCGACGACCCGCCCTCGCGTAAGCGAGCGTGCACGGGTTGTGGCCGGGCGCGGCCAGGATGAGCCGAGCGCTGGCAGGGTCGCGGCGAGCGGCGCATAGGCGCAGGCGGGCGCTGCATCATGGTGAGCCGGTGCGGTGGTGCTAGCCGGGGATAGAGGGGAGAGGAAGCGGGCACGGGGCTCACCTCCGATGAAGCGAAGGGGGTCGGCGAGGGTCGGGGTCGGCCGGTTAGGAGGAGTCTGGGGACGGGGCAGCACTAGAGGGGAGGAGGACGAGGACGGCCCGGCGATGGGGCGGCTCCGGGCGGCGAGGCGCGGTCGTCGGGGCTGCTCCCCTGATCCAGCGATCCAGATCGGGTAGGGTGAGGGGGAGACAGGAGGAAGTGTGGAGAGTGGGGAGGGGGGATCGGTTAGGGTTACCGGGTTTTTTTAGGGTAATTAGGGTTACCGTGGTGGGGTGGTATAGGCAGGGGGTGGCCTGGTTGGCCTGGCGTCCCGGTGGCCTGCTGGGCCAAGGCCTAGTTGGGTCGAGGGGGATCCTTTTTCTTTTCTTTAGTTTTCTTTAGTTTTCTTTATTTATTTTCTTTTCTTCTTGAATGTTTTGCAATCTATTATAAATACTAACTGAATTTTCTTCATCATGGTATTTGGCACATAAATTCTAGGCCATACATTAAGGGTGGACACAAGGTTGGGGATAAATAGGAGAGGTTTCAATAACTGTTTAATTCAAAAAGTCCATTTTAGTTGTTGTTGGACCACTTTATAATTAACAGGGATTATTTTGAGAGTCAAGTAATGTTGGTTACAACATGACAATGATCCGAAGAAATTGTGGAGTACTGTGAACATTTTAGTTTTATAGTTTGAAGAAATAACTTATTTGACTTTAATTAAATTTGAATTTGGTTTTGGTTTTGGAACTAACGCGAGATTAACAACTGTAACCGAGGTGATGTGGCGTCATTAGCAGAGGTTCACTGTAGCTTAATTATCCAGGCGTTACAATTATCCTCCACTACAAGTAATATCGTCCCTAGATTTTAAGAGGTGGAGTAAGGGGGAAAGATTTGGTTATGAAAATCTAACGAATCTTCTCGGTCTTGGTTGCTCTTCGCGAAGTAGTTGATCGTCCACATTGATGTCTTCATTTCTTTGCATCAATGCATCAGGATGAAGTTTTCATTCTTCGCTCCGAATCATCACGTAGTTACGAGGAAACAAAGGGTAACTTCGGAAGAACGGACCTAACAAGGTTGATATATGGTAGATAGTTGAGGAATGATGGCAGAAAGTATCTCTCAAGTTGAAATTAAGAAAAACATCGAGAGCAAAACAAGAAGGTACAATAAGAAGTTTCAAGTAGGTAGACAGTCGCTTGATGCCTGAAACAGAGAGTGAAAGGGACCCAGAGCAACGGGAACAATATTGCATCAGATACCAAAATAGATCTGTAGGAAGGTGGCTCGTGAATTACCTATGAAGCCAAGCGTGAGGAATAACACTCGAATCAAGGGGTACAGGAGAGTCAGGTTTTGATCCTGTGGAACTGTGGGTTATGGGCCCACCATGTGTGTTAGAAGTAGAAAGGGGGTTGACATCTTGCACTATCGTGATAGCAAGGCATGTCAGGGGATAGCCTGTCAGTTATGTCGGCAACAACATCAGTACCAAGGGAAAGGGACGAAGAGAACCATTTTCCTGCTCATTGAACGAGGCGGACCAATTGGCAATGTTCTTATCCATCGGTAGCTACCTTAATGTCTTCAACAAAAGCAGCAGGGTCTTACTGACATGGTTGTACACCAAGGTGTTTACATAAGAAGAAAAATATTACTGCTTAGATCATATAGATCATGACAAAGGTTAAACAAAACAATGAAAAGGAAAATGTGATCATCAGATTAAACAATACAATAGAAAGGAAAATGTGTTTAAACACATAATTCTGGGGTATATCCTTCCCACGGCCAAGTAGAGCATGATATCCATGACATGGTATAAAGTAGAAAACCCTCTAGGTAAGGGGAGAGAAACTTCATGACATTACCCATACAATGGTGTTTGGATAATTGATAAGGAGAATTTAGCATTGTGCTTCCAATGTTTTTATTGAAAATCGGAGTACCATAGACATGCTTCATGATAGCATTGGCATGGTCATCAAGTAAAGATCAAACTTTGGATACACAAAGGATCCATCAGGAACAACTTATAGAATAAGTCTTACAATTCCCTCACGGAAGAACGACTAACCTTGCTAAAAAGGAAACAATAACAATCACTACTGGAATCAGCAGATTTGCCGTCTGCCAACTCTTTGCCGTTAGCTAGCGGATGGCAAAGGAAGGCTTTGCCATCTAGCACCAGAAAGCGGACAACAAAGAGGCAGCGGACGACAAAGATAGGCTTTGCCATCATCCATATCTTTGTCATCTGCTAGCGGACGACAAAGAAGCTTTGCCGTCTCCTAGATGACGGCAAAGAGGGTGGGTGGCGGGCTTACGAGGACACCCTAATGGCCAGTTTCTTTGTCGTCTGCTGGCGGATGGCAAAAATTCTTTGTCGTCCGCCAGCAGACGGCAAAGAGAAAGCACACCACGTGGATCGATCACATGGATCGATGACATGGCATGATCTACTCCACACATGCATCTCCACAACGCAAAACTGATGCGGCCCATCCCACGCCCCCACCACCCACTCTCTCTCCCTTATCCTCCTAAGAGCCACCCCACCACGATCTGTCTCCCTCTCTCTCAGACGCTTTGTTCGCCGCCACGTCGCTTCCACCGCCGCCGCCCCCGACCCCGTCGCCCCTTCCGCCACCACCTGCGCCGTCGGCGCTCCTTCTCTTCTCCCGATTCCGCTGTGCGGCCCGCTTCCCCCGCCGCCCCGCCCCCATCGCCCCCATCCGTCCACCACCTCGCACGCCGGCGCAAGCCCCTTCTCTCTTCGCCCATGATGCCGCTGTGCCCGGCCCCATCCCCGTTTGCCCCTGCCGGCCCCGGCCCCCATCGTCCCTTCCGGCCACCACCTCGCCCGCCGGTGCCGGCCCCTTCTCTCTTCGCCCTCGACAGCGCCGTGCCCGCCCTGGTCTCCGTTTGCCCCCGCCGGCCCGATACCCGACGCCGCACCACCCCCACTTCGAGCAGCGGCGGCCTGCGGCAGCTCTGCCCCCAACGAAGGGTGCTGGGTGCTGGCCCACATCGAAGGGCAGGGTCGCGACCGGATCCAGTGCCCAGATGAGCGTGGTGAGCTCTGGTGCAGCCATGGGCGGATTGGAGCTCCTCGTTAAATCAAATCTCTTGTAATTTGTTCGTGTATAGTGTAGTGTTTGTGGGTAATGTATTGTGAAATTCATTCATCGATTCTTGGACCAAGTGTTGATGGTACTGTAGTGTTTATCTTCGTCCGTTCATTCCTCGTCGGTTTGTATTGTTGGAGTACTGCTCGCCGGGCACCGGACACGCCAAACGCAGGATGCCGGACAGGCTGCTCGCCGAATGTTTTTTAATATTTACTAACTTCTTTGCCGTCTGTGATTTTACGAGGCTAACGGAAAATTGTAGCGACCTGACCCAAAATCGGTCAAATCTCTGTGTCTGTACCATCCCAAGATCATGCTGGTACTCACAGTACATCGATGAAATAATCAAAGTTCAATCACACCTGAATTTATTACACGTTTCTCATATAGAGTCTTTATTACAAGGGAATAAATTCGGCTCAAGGCCAACTCATGAGAAATAAACTACTAATGCTGCGGAAGCATAGAAGATAAAGCGAGTCCATCCGACTCCAAGGGGCAATCGCCAAGCGCGAGCGTAGCCTCACTCCCCGATCGGAATAAATCTACGCAACATAAGACGTTGCAGCCGTGTAGGTCAGCTTTTTGAATAAGCTGGCAAGTCATGAAGAGAATAACAATAATAAAATTACTAATACTATATGCATTTTGGCTGTGGGGCTCTAAGTTTCATCATTTTGCGAAAAGCCAATTTTCTCCTACTACAGTGGACTTGCTTGCAAATTACTACAAAATTGTTGGTGGTTATTGAGATGGTTCCGCCAACCAATATCTCATTCCCAGATTATTAAGTCATAAACCCCTCAAATTAATTCATTAGTTTTAGTGTTGAGATTTCCGAATACTTCCAAGTTCCAGAGGCTCAAATTGTCCGTAACCGGGGACACGGCTAATCGATTAGATCTTTAACTCTGCAGAGGTTTGCGCACTTTTCCCGCAAGAATCATTCCCTCCTTTTAAGTCTTCGCACTTCATGGTGTTTGAAGACGGGACGAATGAAACAGGGTCTTCCAAAGAGTTCTGCTGGCTACTGCCGGTACCCATCCAATCCTACCGTTCTTCTACATCTCGTAGTACCGTCCAGCCAGCGTTACTACTAGGGTTAACCCAGCCAGAGCCCATAATGGCTTGCGGCTGCACAGGTAAGCTTCCGGTCAAGGGGGCATCCATCCGTCTCTTCCTGGCTGGGTGAAGCTTTCCGCAAGATGTCATGGCACTTCTCCATGCATCCCGCCAACCACTGGGTTCTCCAGGTGCCCACAACCGCCCTCCACCCAAAGAGTGAATTCAAGTCCATCTTGATTCTTGTAGTTCATGGGGTTGTCATCATCATTGACTCTCACATCTTTCTTATGAATTTCACTCAACCAAAACCCGTCTACGAGCATAGCAAAGTAAACTACTTCGTCCCGGGGTCATGGTAACAAGGGGATTGGTTCATCCTACCACATGATACTACTCAAGATTAATAACGTCAAAATTTCAACTACTGCATGCATGGTGGGGTGGTGATAATTTCTAATGCACAAAAACATAGGTATAGAATATAACATGATCAAAACTTGCCTTGCTGATGATCCTCGTAAGCTAAAGATTCGTAGTAGCAAGCTTCGCACTCCGGAAACTCTACCGAGACAAACAATAATCACAATAAGCATATAGCATAAGACTACATAATACAATAGCATAACAAAGTAACACACCAAAACCAACAAAGCAAAACCCAAAGGGAAAACTCAAAGAAAACCAACTCAAAGTTTTCCTACTTCAAACAACAACTAAAAGTAGTTTTATATAACAAAAATTTTCTTAACATAACCTAATCATGGTTTTATGTTAACTTAACAGAAAAGATTTCATTAAGCAACTAGGAGCAAAAAGAATTAATTTAAAATCTATTATGAAACTCCTATTAGGCCTAATTCAATTTCTATTAAGAAAAATAAAATAAAACTTTTATTTATTACAAATAAAAGTTCATCGCTTAAAGTGACAGAAACTATCCTAGAATAATCAATCACATGTTAAAAATAAATTTATTTACTAATTAAAATAATAGGAAAACAGTAGCTAGTTAATTAATTAGGATTAACAAGATTCTGCTTAAAACTATTTTTTACTAATCCTAAAATACCCAAATTAATTCCTATGGTTTGGCAATGTCAAAATAAAGTTGGGACAAAAGAATCATCCAAAATAATTTTTCTAACTCATGTTATAACAGATTTAGTATTCTGACTAAAACTAAAATAAAGCAATTTTAATTAATTTTAACATAGCTAAATATATTTTCTACAGAAACTATAGAAAATTTGCAAACCAACAAAAAAATAATCACCTAAAAATATTAAACAGAATAAAAGATATGAATTTTTCAAATCTGGAACTATTCTGTTAAAACAGAAAACGAAAATAAATGAAAAAGGGCCTAATGGGCCTAACCTACGCACTGAGCATAATATAAACTAAACGGGCCCTAGGGTTAAACTAGTCGGGCCGGCTAAATAAAATTCAACCCAAACTAAAAACTAAACCGGACTAAACCGGTCGAACCGGGTTTTATTTAAAAGACATACCCCTTCGGGGGTGTTCTAATCTACGCCGTAGATTTGAGATCCGACGGCGGGGTGGAGCTCCGGCGACTCACCGGAGTTTGAACGGCGGCGGCGGCTCGGTGGCGAGTGTGCCGACGGCTCCGGTCTGTCGGGAGGTCGGCGGAGAGCTCAAGGGTGCCGACAAGCTCGGGAGGTGTTTGGTGGAGTCGGTGGAGGTCGGGAGGGCTAGGGCGGCGACGGCGACGCAAATGGCGGCAGCGGTGAGCTCGGGCTCCATGACGGCGTGAGAGAGGAGGAGGGTTCCAAGAGGGGGCGAGGGGTGAATGGGGTGCGGAGAGGTTTAAATAGGGGGGCTCATGGCAACGGGGCGATCGGGGAGATCGGATCCGGATCTCACGGATCCCGGCGATCGGCGGGCGCGGCGTGCGTGGGGGGGTTGAAGGAGAGGTGGGGTCCACCGCCGAGAGAGAGAGAGAGGTGCGGGCGGGCGGTCGACCGGCTCAAGGGGTTTCAGGCGAGGGGGTGAGGCCGGCTCGGCTTGGCTCATTGGCTGGCTCTTCGGGCCGCCTAGTGGGCAGGTGCGTCGATGGCTTCGACGCTGGCTGGGCTGGGGGCTGGCTGGTGCTCAGGGGTGTTTTCTTTTTTAAAAAAAAATATTTTTTTAATAAAACAAAAACAGAGATAAAACATAAACTATAAATATTTTATATAGGACATATATATACCAAAATGATCAGGGGAATATTCCCTATCATTTGAACATTTTTCCAAAGGCAAAATCCAAACTTTATAAAATTTCATTTTTCCAAGATTCAAATAAATCTCAAGTTTGAATTCAAAACTTTTGGCAAGGTTTTCCTCTGATATTTTTGGAGTGTCATGTTTACTCCTCTCATACTTTTGCTCAAGTATTTATCGTATAGTTTTGAAATGATTCCCACTTGCCAAAGTTTGAATTCAAATTCAAAACTCAAAATCTCTTCCAAACTCCAAATGGCATTCAAATTCAAACAGGATGCATAGATGCTTAGCTATAATTGTAAAACATTCCAAATAGGAAATTTGGGATGTTACAACAATATTGCGTTTGGTAGACGGCAAAGGGAGGGCATCTTTGCCGTCCGCTGGTGGACGAAAAAGACGATTTCATCTTTGCCATCCGCCAGCAGACGACAAAGTGCCCTTTGCCGTAGCTTATTCAGCCGGACCTGTTGCCGTCTGCTGGCTGACGGCAAAGGACTTTGCCGTCCGGGATCTGTGCCTTTGCCGTCCGCCATGGCGGACAACAAAGAAGCTGATTCCAGTAGTGAATAGGTCCTTCGGTCAGGTGTTAGGAATGACATCACGCTATCAAGTCAAAGATCAATGTCATATAACTCTTGGGAATATGTTCCAACAATCATATCTGACCGAGATTCAGATCTGATTGGTGTCAGGATACCTCAGAGTCAGGATGCCTGAGAAGAAATGGTGCGACACAAATTGACGAGATGACATTGCAATATTCTCGGGATTTGAACTATGGAAGCGAGTTCCAAAATAAGAGACCAAGCAGAAGATGAGGATGTGGCTGATGGAATTCCAACAAGATGGATTTCCACAATTATGTGAACAAGGAGATAACATTTGTTAGATCAAATGATATACTGACGTATGCTCGAGGAAAACATCCACAATTTAGACATTGATCGAAAAGTGCACCCAAAAATATGGGCTAAGTAGCACGATCATTGTTAGGATGATGAGTCCATAACCAACACATGAAGAATGAAACTATCATTCATTACTTACAAGCAATAGGGTTTCTAGAAGATTTGAATTCGCACATCATAGTTCAATTGTCGGCATTCCGGTTAGAAACAACACGGGGACCAAGAAAGAATGGTGATGGTGAGAAGTATCACTATATCAATAATTCTTAAGAGGTGGAGTAATCCTAACAACATCCTTGACATAAATACTCCAAAGTAAAGAAGAACAAATACTGGATAGCAAGGAACTCAAGGTGTAACACTACACATGAACAAGTTTGTGTTGGAGGGAAGACACTAAAGTGGTTGATAATAACACAATTCACCGAGGGCAAGGATGGTAGTTCTCATCATGAATTCAATTGATATCCTGGAAAGCTCGGAATGCTGTTGATGATCACGACACATTTGTCGAGGGATTTCATGAAGATGTAATCAATCGGCGATGGCATCCAGTCATAGAAATGATGAAGTGAAAGGTTATTGGCACCACGGATATGACCCAAACTCGAAAACAAGTTTGCCATTCAAGGAGAAATGATATGATGAGGAAGATCGACGTAAGATTAGCTCATCGTCAAAATTTGTGCTCCAGGAAGGACTAGGCAGCACATTTAAAATTTAGCACGATAATGGTGTAGCCGATCAGGGAAGGAATTACGTGAGGGAGTATTAAACTTCTCAACAGAAAAGTACTAGGAGTACTAAATCACAATGTTGATTCGATTCACTAATCGGTGTTCTCGGTTGATGACAACCCAGAAATCATGGAGTGACTATGACAGGGAAAGGTACTATTTCATCAGAAATTCATAAGATGTAGTGCAATGGGTTGATATCCTCAAGATACCAGGGGGGTAATACTCGAGGGTAGATCAAAATAGAGGTTGGGCCGGCGTATTGATCTGTAGAAGGCAAGTGTTTTCACTTGCCTAAGAAATGGAATCAAGGAGAAAATATGGTCGGAACCACAATTGCAAAGGATCAATTCATACATACCAGATAATATTAATCAAGGAAATAGTTATTATTACAAGAAGCTTCTATGATAGGATCTACATCGTGTCCACGGCCATGAACGGAAAGTTCAAGGTCGACTCCCACTTCTTCAATCTATAACCTTCCATTCACTTCTCGTTTCTTCTTGAAATGACATTAGTTGTTGAAAGTTTTACCTGGTGCAATACCAGATAAGTTTGACCTGTGAAATCTTTCGGGTTTGCACAGATTAGGGAAGGCATTGGTCCAACCCATCGAGTATCTTAGGAACATATACTACAAAGTTCAGAAGTAAATAACTCAAGCTCGAAGGCAGAGCATCATTGGCCATATCAGAGAATAGGATTTACCAATGGAATTATTTATCACGGAAGGAACTTCTCTAGGTTTTTGTGTACAAAGGACATTTTCGGATGAAAATTCAACAAAGGATCTGACGGTTCATAACGGAGATGATGTGAGTATCGTTACTCAACCAGAAGAAGAAGAAGAAGAATGGAAGGAGATCAGAAGATAGAAGCAACTGACTAATTCAAAGCTCAATTGCAAAGGAATTATGAACTCCAAGTCAAGGGATCAGAAGCAACACTCTGTGTAGGGATGGATAAGTTGAATAGCCGTAGGGGTACAATCGACGGCAATTTGATTGTTCGAGAACCACCTCATGTTCGGAAGACGTGTGAGACGGAAAGATAATTTATAAGGATTGACTGATGATTGCAGCCATTCCCAACATATCGAATCATGGACTCAAAATGTTAATGACATAGAATGCCAATAAGATTACTAGACTTATGGGATTAAACATAATGTAAGCAAGCAAGAATTTCAAGAGCAATAGGTTGCTGAGGATTTTCGGAAGATCAAATGGTATTTCAAAGACTTTTGTGAAATACATGAATCAACTAGGGATGAGCGGATACTAGATAAGTGCGAGGATCTATCCGTAGGGGCATTCATGTGTCAAAGAACTGCATGGGAGTAGGCACAAAGTATTCTTGGAACAATATAGAAAACTTCGGGGTATCTTGTAATAACAAGATTAATGGGGGGTGATTGTTTGAATGGAAAGTCTATGTGCTTATTCATAGGGGGTCATAGATGGAAGGGAATTGCATTAGAGATGGTATAAACTCTTGAGAAAACATCATAGAGTATCTTTGGAATCTTCTGGTGTAGCAGGCGATCATCTCTAGTAAGGGGCTCGCCTGGAGGAAGTAGTTACGAGAACCTAAAGTCAGAGTAAGTGAAATCATTTAATGCGAATAGAAGAGAGATCAGAGTACCAGAGTATAGATGAGAAATAAAAGATCATAACACCACCCAATGGTGATGTGGGCCCGTAAGCCACACAACCATGTTAGTAAAAGTTTTGCAATGACTAGACTCAACTTCGGCCAAGGAGTTTGGAAGGGGGATTCCTACAGCTAGTTGGCTCTGATACCAACTTGTGACGCCCCCGATTCAATCATACACTAATCATGCACGCAAACATGTACGATCAAGATCAGGGACTCACGCGAAGATATCGCAAGACAACTCTAAAAGTAAAATAAGTCATACAAGCATCATATTACAAGCCAGGGGCCTCGAGGGCTCGAATACAAGTGCTCGAACAAAAATGAGTCAGCGGAAGCAACAATATCTGAGTACATACATAAGTTCAACAATTTGCCACAAGATGGCTAGAACAAACTAGGATACAGATCAAAAGAGGCGCAGGCCTCCTGCCTAGGATCCTCCTAAACTATCCTGATCGTCAGTGGCCTGAACGTAGTAGTAGGCACCCTCGGTGTAGTAGGGGTCATCCTCGACAGTGGCGTCTGGCTCCTGGGCTCCAGCATCTGGTTGCGACGTCCGGGAAGAAGAGGAAAAGGGGGGAAAGAGGGAGCAAAGCAACCGTGAGTACTCATCCAAAGTACTCGCAAGCAAGGATCTACACTACATATGCATGGGTATATGTTTAAAGAGGCAATATCGGTGGACTGAACTGTAGAATGCCAGAATAAGAGGGGGATAGATAGTCCTATTGAAGACTACGCTTCTGGCAGCCTCCATCTTGCAGCATGTAGAAGAGAGTAGATGGAAGTTCACCAAGTATCATCGCATAGCATAATCCTACCCGGAGATCCTCCCCTCGTCGCCCTGTGGGAAAGCGATCACCGGGATGTCTTTGGAACTTGTCTGGGTGTGTTTTATTAAGTATCCGGTTCTAGTTGTCATAAGGTCAAGGCACAACTCCGGTTCGTCCTTTTACCGAGGGACACATCTATTCGAATAGATAAACTTCCCTGCATGGGTGCACCACATAACCCAACACGCTCGATCGCTCTGGTCGGACACACTTCCTGGGTCACGCCCGGCCTCAGAAGATCAACACGTCGCCGCCCAACCTAGGCAGAATAGAGAGGTCAGCACACCGGTCCAATTCCTGTGCACGCAGGGGTCTGGTCCCATCGCCTATTGCACACCTGCACGTTGCGAACGCTGCCGGTGAGCAGCCTAAAATGCAATTTTTTAAAATGCAAGTTTTCTCTAATTCAAGACAATAAAATACAAATAAAATAATAATTCGTTTTTAAAATTTCTTCTGCGATATTTCTCTTCTGTAGAAAAAGTCATATTATCTTCTCTCATTTATTTTTATTATTGGAAATAATTGGAGAGAAAATAATTAAAATCAAATTGACCCTCTTTTCAAATTTGAACTAAATTCAAATATGAAAATTTTGTGAAACCTCCAACTCTCTCCTTGGGTCCTTGAGTTGCTTAAGATTTCTAGGATCACACCCAAAATGCAAAATAAATATGATATGCATATGATGATCTGTGTATAACATCCAAATTGAAAATTGGGATGTTACATTCGAAGCATGGCATTTTCTCGGCGAAAGCCCTCCCGTTTAGGCAGTTGTACAAAGGACGTCCCTCGGGAGGAAGCGTGACGGGCGCCTCACCTGTCAGGAGCTGGAGCACCCTGCACAACGTGTTGGAGGGGAGAGAAGGCATTTGGAGCCTCATGGGGTCGTTAGGGCCGGTGAGGGCCCACATTGGGCGAGTATGGCACTAGAGCGGAGCGATGCGCCGTTTGACGAATTCCCTCACCACCACCGATGTCGTTACCCGGCCTCCTTCAGCTTGGCCAACCCGGAAAAGACATGTGCGAGCTGCGGGTCAGCGAGCTCCGCGAGCCCCCAGTCAGAGCACGGCTCTGCCTGCGCCGATGGGATGAGGAGCAAGGGGTTGCGTGCGGTGACGTCCGCATACGCCCACTGCTTTCGGAACCCCCTCGCATCCGGGTGGAGCATGAAGTCGATGCCGGAACCTACAGTCATTACCACCGCCTGAAGCGACACACACCCCGAGAGCTGCCTACTGTCGACCAACTGGAGCGAGAAGAAATGGCAAAGTAAGGCCATGGACGGGGCAATGCCTAGGAAGGCCTCGCACAAGAAGGCAAAGGCGAAGAGGAGGATGATAGATCCGAGATCCAGATGCAGCGCATGGATCTGGTAGTGCGAGAGCACGAGGATAAAGAAACTGAAGAATGGAGGCAGTAGGCCGGCAAAAAGAGCGTGGAGATAAAGCGGGATCTCGATGGCCTCCATGTCAGCTAAGGTCCGGGAGGCAGGCCAGACCTTCGTTGCCTTCCACTCGTTGGAATCAGCGGCGCCGCTCTATGTCTCGCCACAGCAATACCGGTGATACCGGCACAGGAGATAACAGTACTCCGGACAGTGCCGAAAATGATGACAATCCCCTCCAGCAGGATCCAGAGCAGGAGGATGAACAAGCCAGCCCTCTGGAGCGAGCGGCAGAGGGAGAGGAGGACAATTACATGCCTCCCTCCGAAGACGAAGTGAGCCTCAAAGACGAATAATTTATCGTACCTGAGGATCCCGTCGAGCAGGAGCGCTTCAAGCGCCGGCTTATAGCCACAGCAAATAGCCTGAAGAAAAAACAGCAACAGCTTCGAGCTGATCAGGACTTGCTAGCAGATAGATGGACTGAAGTCCTTGCAGCCGAGGAATACGAACTCGAACGCCCCTCCAAGAATCACTCAAAGCGCAGGTTGCTACCCTGACTTGAGGAGGAAGCATGGAAACCTACATCACCAGCGTACGATGCGGCTGATTGGCCACCCCGTGGCCGAGATAGAGAGGCAGTCCAGCCTGAAAATCAGCCTGCACACCGCCGCCATTCAAACAAACATACCAAGGCACCGGGAAACAAGCGAGACCTACGAGATGTATTGGAAGACAAGGCAAAACACGCAAGATCGATCAATGGATCACGGGGGTGAGCCCCTACGCGGGACGGTGACCGTCACGCCAGATACAGTAAAAGTAAATCCGGTCGGGCTGAATACAGCAGGCAAGACTCATACGAGCTGCGCTGCGATATAGCCCAGCACAGAGGTGCCGCACACCCCCTATGCTTCACTGACGAAGTAATGGATCATGAATTCCCAGAGGGTTTTAAACCCGTAAATATCGAATCATACGATGGTACAACAGATCCCGCGGTATGGATCGAGGACTTCCTCATCCACATCCACATGGCTCGCGGCGACGATCTACATGCCATCAAGTACGTCCCGTTAAAACTTAAAGGACCAGCTCGGCATTGGCTGAATAGCTTGCCAGCAGACTCCGTCGGCTGTTGGGAGGATCTGGAAGACGCATTCCTTGACAACTTCCAGGGCACTTATGTGCGACCACCAGATGCCGATGACCTGAGCCACATAATTCAGCAGCCAGGGGAATCGGCCAGGCAATTCTGGACTCGGTTCTTAACCAAGAAAAATCAAATTGTCGACTGTCCGGATGTAGAGGCCTTAGCGGCATTTAAGCACAACATCCATGAAGATTGGCTTGCCCGGCACCTCGGCTAGGAAAAGCCGAAATCAATGGCAGCCCCCACGACACTCATGACCCGCTTTTGCGCGGGAGAGGATAGCTGGCTGGCTCGCAGCAACAACATATCAGGGAACCTTGGCACTTCAGATACCAAGGATAGTAACGGCAAGCCACGTCGCAACAAACATAAACGCCGCAATAACGGAAAAACGCCGAGGATACGGCAGTTAATGCCGGATTCAGAGGCTCTAAACCCGGTCAGCGGAAAAAGCCATTCAAAAGAAGCACTCCGGGCCCGTCCAGTCTGGACCGCATACTCGATCGCTCGTGCCAAATACACGGCACCCCCGACAAACAGCCAATCACACCAACTGAGAACGTTGGGTGTTCAAGCAGGCCGACAAGTTAAACACCAAAAATAAGGAAAAGGGGCTGCACAGCGATGACGAGGAGGAACCTCGGCCACCGAACACGGGAGGACAGAAGAGGTTCCCCCCACAAGTAAGGACGGTGAACATGATATACGCAACCCACATCCCCAAGAGGGAGCGGAAGCGTGCACTAAGGGACGTATATGCGATGGAGCCCGTCGCCCCAAAGTTCAACCCATGGTCCTCTTGTCCGATCACCTTTGATCACAGGGACCACCCCACGAGTATGCATCATGGCAGATCTGCCGCATTGGTCTTAGACCCAATCATCGACGGATTTCACCTCACTCGAGTCCTTATGGATGGCGGCAGCAGCCTGAACCTACTTTACCAAGACACAGTGCGCAAAATGGGTATAGACCCCTCGAGGATCAAACCCACCAAAACGACCTTTAAAGGCGTCATCCCAGGTGTAGAGGCCCATTGTACGGGCTCAATCACACTGGAAGTGGTCTTCGGATCTCCGGACAACTTCCGAAGCGAGGAGCTAATCTTCGATATCGTCCCGTTCCGCAGCAGCCATCACGCACTGCTCGGGCGCACCGCATTTGCAAGATTCAATGCGGTACCGCATTACGCATACCTCAAGCTCAAGATGCCAGGACCTAGGGGGGTCATCATAGTCAATGGAAACACAGAATGCTCGCTCCGTACGGAGGAGCACACTGCGGCCCTTGCAGAAGAAGCGCAAAGCAGCCTTTTGAGGCAATCCACCAGTTCGACGATCAAGCCCCCGGACACCGTCAAGCGCGTCCGGAGTAACCTGCAAGAGGATCGCCTAGCACACTTAGAGCTCGCCTAGCAATTCGGCCCCCGCCCTAGTCTCAGTACAACGGCAACGTCCGTCCTGCGCGTGCATAATTACGCATTAAACATACCATGGGTATAGGTGGGGGCATGATCACGGCGCGTCCAACAATG
Organism: Aegilops longissima; assembly: GCA_021605205.1. Classification (NCBI taxonomy): domain Eukaryota; kingdom Viridiplantae; phylum Streptophyta; class Magnoliopsida; order Poales; family Poaceae; genus Aegilops; species Aegilops longissima. The sequence goes on along the minus strand of CM038681.1, from coordinate 429,884,546 downwards.
TGGCTGAACCGCACTAGGGGCTTACTACGTTTATCACTCTCTCTCTCTCTTTCAGGACTCTACTCTCTGGAAGCCCTATCCGGCAGTACGATAGCCGGACACATGATACAACACCCAAGGGGGCAGGAAGCTACATTGTACAACGGAATCCCCAGGTGGTCTCTGATAATGAGTTAAATACCTGTTTTAAGATACCAGTCCGCAGCTTGCCCTTGGATGGGACATGTCAAATAGTCCTATTTTTTGCTTACCGCACTACTTGTATCAGTATGCTTTAACGCATTTCTTAAATAAACAACGTATAGTACTAGTCTATTATTGCATCCTATATTCTTTTATATATATGTTCATCTATGACAATCAGCACCCGTACACTCTAGTACGGCCAATACGCCAGGGGCTTCCGTATACCCCATAATTCGTCGTGAGAAGTTCGAACACTTTCGACAGTGCGGCAACCCGAACTTATAGCATTATATGCATCAACTCCGAATCATGTCTTGGATCAATAGTTGGGTTTGCCCGGCTCCCATGTTTTGGTACCTTACGTTCCACTATATGGGCTAAGGTAGCACTGGGAGAACTACTGTGATTGTGCCCCGGTTCTTCCGGCCGAGCACCTCAATAGAGAAAGCTAAAACTGACTGTCATGATGAGGCGAGAGCTGGTCACTGTTCGAGAGGTCTCAAGTCCCTAAAGACTTTTTCCGCTTCGGGCGAGGAGCCGGCCTTGTCCGGCTTAGGCGTGTATAGCGCCCCAAATTCGGCCTTCCGAAGACTAGGGGCTTCGCCAAAATTTAAAATTGCAGACTTCTATGGCTAAGTGAGAGCGATAAAGCATTATAGTCCGATTGCCTGGTTCATTGCGCTGAACACCTCCCTCGAAGGACCCAAGAATGGGAAAAAGAGTGCTCCGATTTATCCCGAACACCCCAGCGCTAGTTGCATGGGGGCAGAAGCCGACGACTAGCAACTCTCAGAATTTATAAATGGCCGCACAGAAGGTAATATTTTAAATACAAAAGCGTTGCATAACGAACATGAACTAGTTTTCATAAATACAAGGATCACATGAGCAAGTTCATTCAGAGATTACATCTTTGGTACACTCGTCCGCCACGAGACGGGCACCCTTCAGGACACCTTCATAATACATTTCAGGGTGGCGATGCTCCTTGCCCTACGGCGGCCCCTCCTTCACCAGCTTCTCGGCGTCCATCTTCGCCCAGTGCACCTTCGCACGGGCAAAAGCCCTGCGTGCACCTTCGATGCAGACGGACCGCTTGATGACTTCCAGCCGTGGGCAGGCATCCACAAGCCGCCTCACCAGGCCGAAGTAGCTATTGGGAAGGGAATCGCCAGGCCACATCCAGACTATAAGGCCCCTCATGGCCTGTTTGGCCGCCTTGTGGAGCTCGACCAGTTGCTTCAGCTGGTTGCTCACGGGCATCGGGTGTTCGGTCCCAGTATACTGAGACCAGAACAACTACTCAATTGAGCTTCCCTCCTCGGCCCGGTAGAACTCCGCGGCATCAGACACACTACGGGGCAGATCTGCGAATGCTCCTCGAGAGCTTTGAACTCAGGTAAGTAAAAGGAAATTTTCTTTCGTACGCCTACTTTGCATAATGAATGCCTTACCCGCCGCTATCTTTTTCACCGCCTCAATTTCCTGGAGGGCCTTCTGGGCTTTGGCCTTGGCATTTTTTGCGCTTTCGAGGGCCTTTGCAAGCTCGGACTCTTGCGTCTTCGAGTCAAGCTCCAAGGCCTCGTGCTTCTTGACGAGGGCCTGGAGCTCTTGCTGCACCTCGCCCACTCGGGCCTCTTATTTCTCTCGCTCGGTGCGCTCCCGGGCCGCTTTGTTTTCAGCCTCGGACAAATCCTTCTTCAGGGTCGCCACTTCGGTCGTGGCCCCTGGTACATTGATGATGATCCAATTATTTTGCAACCAATTCCTTTTTCATATAGACAAGGTCTTCCTTACCTTTGTTCTCTTCGAGCTGCCTCTTGATAAGGCCTAGCTCCTCCTTGGACCACTCAAGGTCCTGCTGCAGCGCAGCGACCTCCACAGTACATGCGGCAGCAGCCAGCAGTGAACGCCATATTCGAATTAGACTACATATACAAATAGACATATTCGAATTAGACTCCTGAGTCATGATTTGATCCTCTATTCGGCCTTTCTTCATGAACGCCAAACAGAGCATCAGGGGCTACTGTCTATGCGGCAACATTTTCCTATAATTATTTACCTGAAAGCCTGTTAGGAGGCTTGTGCACGCTTCAGTCAGTTCGTTTTTGGCGGACCGAACCTTCTCGATCACCGCACTCATGATAGTGTGGTGCTCTTCGGTGATGGAAGCGCCCTGAAGCACTTCCAACAAGTTATCCGGTGCCTCTGGATGGACAGAGATCACCGGCACGGGCGGCTTTCCCCTCTTAATAGGGGGTCGCCTTCCGGAGTAAGGAACCATCGATGGTTCCAGCGCGGTGTTCGGCTGGGGTCCGAACCTGGAGCCCGTGGGAGTCTTGCTCCCTTTGCGCCCAGGGTCCGTAAGGTCGCCCTGAGGCGTCTCCTGGACTACCTCCCCTCGGCCCGGTGCCTTTTTAGACAACACCTCAGTGTTGTCCGTAGGGCAAGGGGTGGAGGCGGTCGGAAGAGAACCGCTACTCATATCCGACGGGTCCAAAGAACCATCCGTCGAAGATACGTCGATACGGGCTCGGGTCGGACTGCATAATCATGCTCGGCGTAAGGTGAAGCAGTGCAATAGAAACATATCATGAAATACTATGGTATCCGGATACTTACGACTTCGCCAGGGGCTTGTCCATGGGCAACCACTCGTCATCGTTGTAGGTGGCGGTCGTGGAGCAGTTCGGAAGGAGGGTCCTCTTCTCCTTGGACCCTTCCACCTCCCCAGTTGGGGTGGCCTTCCTTTTCTTATCACCCCCAGTTGGGGGGGAGAACTTTCGTCCTCCTCCTCGTCTTCATGGGAGGAGTGCGTCTCGGAGTTATTGGACAATGAGTCTGATATCACCTAACGCCGGAGACCCTTTCCGGTCCCCGTGGCCTTCTTCTTGGTCTTCTTCTCCGGCACCTCATAAGGTGCCGGAGTCAACATCTCCGTCAGGAGAGCGTCTGCTAGATCTTCGGGCAAGGGGGCTGGGCAGTCAATCTGCTCGGCTGTCTCCACCCAGTCCTGTCAAAGGCATGGGAGCTTAGATCTCGCACATGATTAAACTGGGGAGAATAAAATACCCTATAAGGTGTAGAGAACTTACCGGATACGCAGGGCGCTTCACGCTAAGTCCACGGACCTTGGTAAGGGAAGGAGGTACCTCGGCGCCCTTGAACAACACCCTCCAGACATCTTTGTGCGTCATGTCAAAAAGCTCGCGCAGCGTCTGGTGCTGGGCCAGGTCGAACTCCCACAAATTGAATGCCCGTCGTTGATACGGGAGGATCCGGCGGAAGTGCATGACCTGGACCACGTTGACAAGCATAAATTTCTTGCTTATCATGTTTCGAATACATTTCTGGAGTCCGGTCAGCTCCACCGGTGGATCTAGGACAGGCCCTTCTCCTTCCAGGAGGTGAGCCGCGTGGGGATTCCGGATCTGAACTAGGGGGCCGCCACCCAGTTGGTGTCGCGCGGCTCGGTGATGTAGAACCACCCCTATTGCCACCCCTTTATGGTCTCCACATAGGATCCCTCGAGCCATGTGACATTGGGCATTTTGCCCACCATGGCGCCACCGCATTCCGCTTGCTGACCGCCCACCACCTTTGGTTTAACATTGAAGGTCTTCAACCACAGGCCGAAGTGGGGCCGGATGCGGAGGAAGGCCTCGCACACGACGATAAACGCCGAGATGTTGAGGATGAAGTTCGGGGCCAGATCATGGAAGTCCAGCCTGTAGTAGAACATGAGGCCGCGGACGAATGGGTGGAGAGGAAATCCCTGTCGGTGGACGAAGTGGGTGAAGAAGACTACCCTCTCGTGAGGTTCCGGGGTAGGGACGATCTTCCCCGCGTCGGGCAGCCGGTGCGCGATATCCGCGGCCAATCCGGCTCCCCGCAGCTTCTTGATGTCCTCCTCCATGATGGAGGATTTCATCCACTTGCCTCCCGCTCCGGACATGCTTGGGGCGGTTTGAGGAGAAATACGCAAACTTGGGTGTTGGAGCTCGAGTGCGCGAGAATGGATGTGCGAGGAGGAAGATGGCATGGGTGAAAAAGGTGAACCCTTATCCCTTTATAAGGGCAGACGAAACCATGCGCCTCCCCACCTGCCTAGTAAACTCGCTTATTCGCCAAATGCCATAATTGATGGCGCGGTTGGGTTACCCACATCTGTATTGATGAGAATCCCGTGTTAAGGGGACACAATCTCTGCTTCGACAAGACGTGCCAAGGAAACCGCCTCACAATATGCGCTGAGGCTGGTTGAGAAAAACGGTTCGAATAATGACCGAGCCGTGACATAACGTCATGCCTCAAGATGCGTCAGCAGACTAGATTTGTGGAAATATTATTCTCTCTACGGTGGTATGTGGAACTTGTTTTGCAGAGCCGAACACTATTCTTGTGTTCAAGATCTTCTACGGAGTATTCGGAGGAGGAACCCGCCTTGCAATGCCGAAGACAATCTGCGCACCAGACTCATCGTCATTGAAGCCTGGTTCGTGGGCTACCTTGAGGAGTCCAGATTAGGGGTATCCGGACAGCTGGACTATATCCTTTGGCCGGACTGTTGGACTATGAAGATACAAGATTGAAGACTTCGTCTCGTGTCTGGATGGGACTCTCCTTGGCGTGGAAGGCAAGCTTGGCGATACGGATATGTAGATCTCCTCCCATTGTAACCGTCTCTGTGTAACCCTAGCCCCCTCCGGTGTCTATATAAACCGGAGGGTTTAGTCCGTAGGACAACAACAATCATACCATAGGCTAGCTTCCAGGGTTTAGCCTGTACGATCTCGTGGTAGATCAACTCTTGTACTACTAATATCATCAAGATCAATCAAGCAGGAAGTAGGGTATTACCTCCATTGTGAGGGCCCGAACCTGGGTAAACATTGTGTCCCGTGCCTCCTATTACCATCCACCTTAGACGCACAGTTCGGGACCCCCTACCCGAGATCCGCCGGTTTTGACACCGACAAAGGGGGTAGACTCCTATCCGTGTACGGCACCCCCCTCCACAGTTTACGCCTCCGGTCATATTCACGTAGTGCTTAGGCGAAGCCCTACGTGGACCACTTCATGTCACGACCGGTTTTTCAATAAAATTATTTATTGAACAACCGACCTATGCAGTCCAATATGAGGAAAATCCTTCATACCGGTAGACAAAACTTTGATACAATAAGCCAGTAGCATTACATTAATACAGGGGTCGGACTGAAGATGCCCAACCAATTATTACAAACACGTCGATAGTTATACATAGTGGCGGATATGACTCAAAGGTGTGGGGGGGGGGAAATACTACTGACTCGAGATATGAGTGGTTGGTGGAATAACACAGCAGGGTGGTTAATAAGTCTACTGCACTGGCGACTCATCGAGCGTCGAGGTGAGGCTCGGTGACTTTATTTGGGTAGCGGAAGTGGATATATCACAATGACTAATCCAGGGGTCGCACGAGACTGACTGGGATTCCTCTAGGCGTCGGACTCGCTATCGAACTCTTCATCATTGAGATCGCCTTCGTCAGCATCTGGCCAAATCAACAAGCCAGGTGAGTACTATGAAAGTACTCGCAAGACAGTTCGGACAAAAGATATAACAAATGAATGCATGAATGAGTCATGATTAATTTTAACAATGTTCAGCTAAATCAGAATAGCAAAATAAAATAAGAAGGGAATCGGCGGTAGTCCGCTCGAAAACCCAAAGAAGATAAACTCAAACACCGATCGCGTGTCTGAAGCGACGCCTCGAAGGGTGAATAAATAAGCAAAACATGCCGCAGTCGGGCGTCTGAGCGACACCTCATAAAGGGCTTATATTAAAATAAAAATACATGCGTGCCGCAGTCGGACGTCTGAGCGACATCACAGAAAGGGCTTATAACGAAAGTAATAATAATGCCGCAGTCGGATGTCTAAGCGACATCACAGAAAGGGCTTATAAAAATAAATAACAGCAATGCCGCAGTCGGACGACTGAGCGACATCATAGAAAGGGCTTATAATAAAAATAAGTCAGAGCAATGCCGCAGTCGAACGTCTGAGCGACATCACAGAAAGGGCTTATAATAAAAATAAGTAACAGCAATGCCGCAGTCGTACGTCTGAGCGACATCACAGAAAGGGCTTTCATCACAAGAAATAGCACTCATAATAAATATTCAACACAGGAATATAAACGGGTTAGTCCATCCACAGGAATAAACATTTAACCGGACTTAGTACTCATGTGATTCACTGGATTATCTGTCACCAAAACTGACACTTGTCAGGATAAGATATACTGAACTTGGACATGGATAAGATGATTCGAGGATTTATGACTCTGCAGAGCTTGTACTAAAATCACCCACAGCCAACGGATTTCCGTAGTCCTGAAGGACTAGTTCCGTTTATGGTATTTCGGAAGAAACACAACTAACCAGTACACACCCATCCTACCTCACGATGCCAGGAAATCACCCTAGACATCGTCCAAGAAAAACTTTTGAGACAGGGAGATCACAATCTCGAATAGCATGGGATCAAATTTATATTCGCGCGCTCTAAGGGGTGCCCCCCTCTCGGTCCCAACCGGAAACACCCATGCCCCCTGACCGGATGACTGGCTTTAATCCAGGGCCATGGAACCATCATCACGGCCTCTCCATTTGATGTGTACCAGGAAAGCTGTTTGCTACTTACTAAGCCATATCCCTTGCAGAAAACATGTGGTAGTACGGGAAGGGAAATAGATGGGGACCGAACTGAGACGGGTTGACACTGAAGTCAAATAGTATGGCATAAGACTGGCATGCTACAACACTGCCATCTTACCCATCCTCATGCCAACTCATGGCCATGCAACAAGTTTCCAACAACTCATGGATTTACCGAGTCCATTTGCCATGATGCTCACGAGATAAACTATCATCGAAATGCTCATGAACGTGCCATGATACAAAAATAATGCAAACATGCTCAGACACTCATCATATCAAAAGTTCAAACTTTGCTTGCCTGGTTCAGAGTAGTCGGAGCCTAGCTCGGTGAAGTTTGCGGTCCCGTCACCTCCTTCGGTATCTACGGTAAACAAAAATACATGCGCTAACGTAAATACCGTGGGGTACAGAAAGTTGATCCAAATATTTTTCAAATAAATCTGATAAAAAACAAGACAAAATTCTAAAGAGGACAGAAAAAGAATCAATCAAAAATACTTTTCTGTTAAAATGTTATAAGGGTTTTAACCCAAGGACCCATCTGTAATAAAACAGAAAGTTTCCAGGGGGTTCTGCGGAAAAGTCCAGATAACGTTTCGTTTAAAAGAAACAACTGAGAAGCTGACAAAGCGGCTCCACCTGTCATGTTTGAAAATTTGAAAGAGGGAAGGGGCGCGCACAGCCCGAGATCTTGATGGTGGCCGGCGATCCACGGCGAGGCAGAGTGATCGGACGGTACCTTCGTGATCAGCACGTCCTTCCGCGTCTGTGGAAGGTGGAAGTGGTCGCCGGCGAGTACCACGTCGACGGCGACGCTTGCTCCGGCGGACGGCGGTTTGGACGGTCGTGGATCTCGCCGGAGAGAGCTTCGGGGCCAAAATTGAGGTGGGGGTTATCCTATTAGGGTTGGTACGAGGCTACGGGCGAAAGTAGGGCGGCGGAGGAGTTCTCACCGGAGAGAACGATGCCGGAGCCCGAGGCGGTTGCCGAGAACGGGGTTCTCCGGCGAGGTGATTAGGGCGGCGCTGTGGTTGCACGGGAGGGTTAGGAGCTTGAGCATCTCCTAGGAGGAGTAGTGGTGCCATTTTAGGGTCCAGCTCAGCACGGGAGGAAGGCTTACAGCTTGCCCTCGACGGAACGGCCGCCTGACCCGTCGGCGGCAGAGAGCGCTTCTGCGCGTGCCAAGCCACGGCGACGGTGCCGCATGCGTCTTGGCTGGCAAGGAGGTGGCCACGTGGAGCCACCAGGATGTTTAGGCGGCGCCGAGCGGCGTTATGCCGATTTTGCCTCTGTCGCCGTTACGGTAGTGTAGCCGCCAAGAACCACGCCCGGCCTTGAAGCGGCTGCGGCGCCACCGACGTCAGGAAGGTGCCAAGCGCGCGTGTGGAGCTCCGGACAAGCAGGCCAGGCTGCGAGCATCGAGCCAAAGGGACTGTGGACTCGTGACTGAAGTTACTGATGGAGATCGACACTGAACTTCTGAATTTTCTGAAAGTGAACAGAACAGTGCATGCCAGGTGTTCGACAAAATGATTCTGGTATCTAGGGATTTTTCCTTGAGCTGATTTTTGGTGGAGTGGTCTCTCATTGCAACTAGAGGTTGCCTGAATTTTGGTGGAATTTTTGAAGGAGTGTAGATATGAATTTCACCAAATTTGGCAAATCTGGTCCAAACTTGCAGTGAGTGAAATTTGAAATATTTGAAAAGAAGAAGAGTGGATCAAGATGGTTCTGTGTTGTGGGTACAAAGGACTATCCAAGGGAGTTGGTTTGAGGTCAAAACTCAAATGCATTTAGGTACTTGCTTTGCAAATCAGCTAGGCTCAATATAATACACAGAATTATTTTGGGAGGAGAAATAATTGGAATAAAATCCAAAAATTGATTTTACTAGTTTGGACAGAATGTTTGAGTTGTACCAAAGTGGAAGAAGAGATTTTTGGGAAGGTTTTACCATGTGGTGCATGGAAGAATCATGAATGGTTTCAAATATGGGAGAGGATGAAAAACTCCTAGAGTTTCCTTTTGAAAGAAAATAAACTCCAAAGATTTTTCTTGAAATTTTGAGGAGAGGGCAATCAGAAGAAAATTTAAAACCAAACACTAGAGTTGAAGGAGATGCAAAAATAAAATATTTGCTAAATGGAAAAAGCTTTGAGAGAGACTTTTGGAAGGGTTTTGGAGACCTCCTTCAAACCCAACAAAATTTTGAAGAAAACCAGAGGAAAAATTTTGGAGTGTCACAACACCTACCCCCTTAGGAAAAATCTCGTCCCCGAGATTCCAGTTGATCCTCAAATAATTGTGGGTGCTCTGTTCGAAGGAAATCCTCTCTTTCCCAAGTGGCTTCACTTTCGGTGTGGTTGCTCCACTGAACTTTGAAGAACTTGGTGGTTTTCTGTCGGGTTCTCCTTTCTGACTCTTCCAAGATTTTTATCGGATGCTCCCGATACGTAAGATCTGGTTGCACGTCAATGTTTTTATGGGGTACTTGTTTCTCTGGGTTGCTTACGCACTTCCTCAATTGGGAGACATGGAATACGTCGTGGATGTCGGATAATTCTTGAGTGTAAGTCTAGCTGGTAGGCCACCGTGCCTCTTCGTGCTACTATGCGAATGGTCCGATGAATCTTGGTGCTAGCTTCCTTTAGTCTTGAATCGGTGCAGGCCTCTCATGGGTGATACTGTAGGTACACAAATTCACGGGTTCAAAATGGACTCCACGATGCTTCGATCGTAATAACTCTTTTATCGACTTTGGGCTGTCTTGAGTCGGTCCTTAATTACCTTGACTTTATCTTGACCTCTTTGAGCAGGTTTGGGCGAAGATATGACTGTCTCCGGTTTCCAACCAATTTAGCGGGGTACGACATCTTCGTCCGTACAGAGCTTCAAATGGTGCCATTTGCAGGCTGGACTGATAGATGTTGTTATATGCGAATTCTGCGTATGGTAAGCTCTCCTCCCAACTGGTCCCATAGGTGAGGACACATGCTCTCAGCATATCTTCTAGAATCTGGTTTACTCGCTCGATGCCCATCTGTGCAGGGATGGTATGCGGTCTTGAATGCCAGCTGAGTTCCCAGAGCTTGTTGTAGGTGATCCCAAAACCGGGAGACGAATTGAGTGCCTCTGTCCGAGATTATTTTCTTTGGGACTCCATGTAGGAAAACGATACGGGAGAGGTAGAGCCTAGCAAGCTTCTGAGTGGTGTGTGTTGTCTTCACGGGGATGAAGTGAGCTACTTTAGTCAGTCTATCTGTGATTACCCATATGGCATCATGTCCGTGTCGTGACCGAGGTAGTCCAACAATAAAATCCATTCCAATCTCGTCCCATTTCCACTCGGGTATCTTATTCGGTTGCAATAGCCCGGCTGGTTTCTGGTGCTCGGCCTTGATGCGTTGACAAGAGTCACAACATGCAATAAACGTGGCTATGTCTCTTTTTACACCATGCCACCAAAATGTTTCCTGAAGATCTTTGTACATTTTTGTTCCTCCAGGATGGATTGAATATGGAGCGGTGTGGCCTTCAGCCAGGATTTGCTGTTTAAGGTCATGGATATTTGGTACGCAAAGCCTATTCCCGTACCACAATATTCCTTGCTCATCAATAATGAATTCCTAGGCCTTGCCCAACTTCATTTTCCGTTTTATGCCTTCAATGCTGGGGTGTCCACGTTGAGCCTCTTTAACCTTCTCTATCAGGGTAGGCTGTACTTCTAAGTTTGACACACTGCCTTCGGTGACCACCATCAGGTTGAGCTTTGCGAATTCCTGCTGGAATTCAGGTCTTAAGTCTGGCATGCCGTCGTTGTCCGGACTGGGGTTCCGACTCAAAGCATCTGCTACAACATTTGCCTTGCCTGGGTGGTAGTGGATCCCGACATCATAATCCTTTACTAATTCCAACTAGCGTCATTGCCGTAAATTTAGTTCTGGTTGTGTGAAAATATACTTGAGGCTTTTGTGGTCCGTGTATATTTCACAACGATTACCAAGTAAAAAGTGTCTCCATTCCTTGAGTGCATGAATAACTGCTGCTAATTCCAGGTCATGGGTAGGGTAATTTTCCTCATGCTTGCGAAGCTGTCTGGAAACATATGCGACAACCTTGCCTTCTTGCATCAATACGCACCCGAGGCCTTTTCGAGATCGTCACAAAATACCTCAAAATTTTTGTGTATATCTGCACAATTAGTCTTGGTGTTGTCGTCGCTTTCCTCTTTAGTTCTTGGAAACTTTTCTCGAGCTTCCGTCCATTCAAACTTCCTGTCTTTCTTGAATAGTTGTGTCATTGGCTTTGCTATGGTGGAGAATCCTTCAATAAATCTCCGGTAGTATCCTGCCATTCCCAAGAAACTTGTACATCCGTCCGCCGGGTGGCGGCTTCCGATAAATCGGCCTTGACTTTTCGGGTCTACGACGATACCTTCTTGAGTTAGTACGTGGCCTAGAAAACCTACTTGCTTTAGCCAAAATTCACACTTGCTGAATTTAGCGTACAACTGATGTTTCCTGAGTTCTCCTAGTACAATCCGGAGATGTTCAGCGTGCTCTTCTGGTGTTTTGGAGTATACCAGAATATCATTGATAAATACCACAACAAACTTATCCATAAACTTCATGAATACTTTGTTCATGAGGTGAACAAAATATGTGGGGGCGTTTGTTAGTCCGAATGGCATCATGGTGAACTCGTACAATCCGTATCTGGAGGTGAAAGCGGTCTTGGGAATATCCTCGGTTCGTACTTTCAGTTGATGATATCCCGATCTCAAGTCAATCTTTGAGAACACCTTGGCCTTAGCGAGTTGATCGAATAAATCATTTATCCGTGGCATCGGATATTTGTTCTTGATTGTGACCATGTTCAGCGCTCGATAATCTATGCACAATCTCAGTGTTCCATCCTTCTTTTTGGCAAACAAAATTGGTGAACCCCAAGGTGAGGAACTAGCTCATATGTACCCTTTTTCCAATAATTCATTTATTTGCTTCTTCAGTTCTACCAATTCGGATGGTGCCATTCTGTAAGGTTTCTTGTATATGGGAGCGGTTCCGGGTGCTAGCTCAATGCTGAATTCTATCTCTCGATCTGGTGGCATGCCCGGTAGTTCTTCGGGAAACACATCTGGAAATTCACACACTACTGGAACCTTGCTCAATTCAGAAATATCCACCTTACTCAATCTCGGTTGCCGGGATATTTTTCTTTCTTTGGTTGAAACCTTTATGGTCTTCCCGTGGTGATGGGTGAGAATTACGGTCCTGTTGGAGCAGTCAATAAAACCTTTGTTGGTAGTTAACCAATCCATCCCTAAGATGACATCCCGTCCTTTATTTTCCAGCACGATAAGAATTGCGTGAAACTTCAACCCTTCAAACTCGATAACCACACCCTGGCAATAATTCTGGGTAACTTGCTTGATTCCAGGGGACTTGACGATCATAGATTTTCCCAAGGGAAGCTCGAAAAATTATTTTGCAAAGCAAAACTTTTCAAAACGAACGAGTGAGAAGCTCCAGAATCAAACAAAACCATGGCGGGTATTGTGTTGACGGAAGCGTGCGAGTCACGATATCTGGGGCATTTTGTGCTTCCTCTTTGGTCACGTGGTTCAGATGACCCTTCATGTGGTTGTTATTTGGGTTGAAATTGTTGCGCTTTGGTGCCGAATTATTGCTTCCGTTGTTCGGCTTTGGGGTCGAGTTCCTTGGCTTGGGGCACTGCTTGGAATAGTGCCCTTCTTCTCCACAAGCGTAACAGGTAACACCTGGGCGGTATGTGAACTCCTTGTCCCTTGCGTGGAAATTCTTGATTGGGCGTGAGACGCTTGTCGTGGGTTTGGGTGTCCAGTTCTTCTGAACATCTGTCTTGCTGCGGTGGTTGCGGGTGTGTTTAGTCTGGTCCCTCTTCCGCTTGTGGAAATCTTCTAAGCTGCGTCTCTCATTTTCCAAGGTAATGGCCTTATCCACCAGCGTCTTAAAATCTGGAAATGTGTGTATGACCAATTGCATTTAAGCGCGGGTGTCAGACCGTCTAGGAATTTCTCCACCTTTTTGTTTTCTGACATACGCTCCTCGTTGGCGTAGCGAGACAGCAGGGTAAACTGACTGTTGTATTCTGACACTGTCATTGTCCTTTGCTAGAGGTCATCAAATTCTCTCTTTTTGATCTTCATCAGACTCTTAGGAATATGTGCCCCACGAAAATCTTCTTTAAATTCCTCCCATGATATATTATTTTCGTTGGGGTGCATGTGTAGGAAATTTTCCCACCACGATGCGGCTGCTCCAGTGAGATAGTGCGGAGCATAAAGCACTTTCTCAAGGTCTGAACACTGGGCGGTAATTAATTTTCTCTCCATGTCTCGAAGCCAGTCCTCGGCTTCAAGAGGTTTGTCAGTGTGAGAAAATGTTTGGGGACGTGTCTTCTGTAGCTCAGATAATTTTGATTGTTGTTGATACTGTCCACGGTGATTTCCCATATTGATGACTTGGTTCAGTATTTCCTGATGTTGCTGCTGACTTTGTTCATAAATACGGCACATTTGGGAAAGTGCCGTTTCACTATCCTGCTGACTTATCTGTCCCTGTGTGAAATTGTTGCCTGGGGGTGTGCCATAATTTTCCTCTGTCGGAGTTGGCATGGAGCGCGTCCAAGGACGAGACATAGTTCACTCTGGGGATATATTTTGAAACACTCATAAGAAAAGAAATTGAGCCGCAAAAATCAATAAATTCAAGAAGATGCAAAAAGTTGCAAATGCTCCAAGATTTTTCAAGAGAAAATACGTTTGCGCACGGAGAAGGACTGTTCATTACATATCTTACACGCAAGCAGTAATTATACAATACATCACTCAGGATATGCGTACATAAATTCTGACATGTTATTTAGTCTAGTGCACTTCTCCATATCCTACATGGTGCGCAAACAAACTACTTCTCACAGCCTATTTACATATAAACATATCGCACAAGTCGGTACATCGCATGGCGGCTAAGCGCACTTAGTCGGAGATGGTAAGGATTTCCCTTGGCCTGCCAAGGGTGAGGCGTAGAGAGGCTGGGGACTCAACCTCCTCCTCAGAGATAGGCTCCAGACGAGAAGTGCTGCGCGGAGTTGGTGGAGCAGGTGCCCTGTGCGGGACAACTCGAATCTGAGCGGGCACGAGGGGTGGTGCAGAACAAACCGGAGTAGGCGCAATGACGTGGTTGAATTCCTCCGTGGTAGGCAGGCGACGAGTAGCGGTGCGAGCAGTAGGAGCGAACGATGCTGATCACGAGACGAAAGTCAGTGGCGGTGCGGCGTGCAGGAGCTCCCTCCTGTTGGCGGCACAGCCATGGACTGAGTCCATGCGGGCAGCTACAAAGTCGTCCACCAGGTTGTCGAAGGCTGCCTCCAAAGCCCGAAGATACTCGATGAGCATCTCAAAAGCTTCGTCCCGTTCTCCTCTGGGGCAAGAGAACGCGTAGTGGCAGGTGTATGGCACGTGACATGGCAGGTAGCGGTAGCGACGAGTCTTCATCGAAGGCAGGATATCCCTGAGACGGGCTATCGCCTCACGGGCTGCCATCTGTAGCGTGTGCTTCTCTGTGGGCATGGCTCTCCCCACGAACCGGTAACGCTCAACTCGTCCTCTCTTGAATTCCACCGGGGCTTGGTGCATGGTTAGACGGTCATTGACCTTATCTTTGAGAGAGAGAAGATCGGGCGCACATCCGCCCCAACACGACTTGGACGATGAAGGAGAGAAGCTTGACAAACCCATCGGGCATGTTGGCGAACATCTGCGACTCGCAGTCGTTGCTGGCCATCTACAAAAGTAGGCAAAAATCCTGAGTAGTCAAATCATAAATTTATGCTCACTGTCAGAAATTGACTACATTTGTAAAAATAATAAATAGCTCTATTATGCTAATAACCGATTAGCGATCGCACCTAGTGGCTTCCTACAGTCAGCCTGGGTCTGGTACTAAGCTTGTCATGACCGGTTTTTCAATAAAATTATTTATTGAACAATCGACCTATGCAGTCCAATATGAGGAAAATCCTTCATACCGGTAGACAAAACTTTGATACAATAAGCCAGTAGCATTACATTAATACAGGGGTCGGACTGAAGATGCCCAACCAATTATTACAAACACGCCGATAGTTATACATAGTGGCGGATATGACTCAAAGGTGTGGGGGAATACTACTGACTCGAGATATGAGTGGTTGGTGGAATAACACATCGGGGTGGTTAATAAGTCATCAGATCGGCGACTCATCGAGCGTCGAGGTGAGGCTCGATGACTTTATTTGGGTAGCGGAAGCGGATATATCACAATGACTAATCCAGGGGTCGCACGAGACTGACTGGGATTCCTCTAGGCGTCGGACTCGCTATCGAACTCTTCATCCATGAGATCGCCTTCGTCAGCATATGGCCAAATCAACAAGCCAGGTAGGAACTATGAAAGTACTCGCAAGACAGTTCGGACAAAAGATATAACAAATGAATGCATGAATGAGTCATGATTAATTTTAACAATGTTCAGATAAATCAGAATAGCAAAATAAAATAAGAAGGGAATCGGCGGTAGTCCGCTCGAAAACCCAAAGAAGATAAACTCAAAAACCGATCGGGTGTCTGAAGCGACGCCTCGAAGGGTGAATAAATAAGCAAAAAATGCTGCAGTCGGGCGTCTGAGCGACACCTCATAAAGGGATTATATTGAAATAAAAATACATGTGTGCTGCAGTCGGACGTCTGAGCGACATCACAGAAAGGGCTTATAACGAAAGTAATAATAATGCCGCAGTCGGATGTCTGAGCGACATCACAGAAAGGGCTTATAAAAATAAATAACAGCAATGCCGTAGTCGGACGTTTGAGCGACATCACAAAAAGGGCTTATAATAAAAATAAGTAAGAGCAATGCCGTAGTCGGACGTCTGAGCGACATCACAGAAAGGGCTTATAATAAAAATAAGTAACAGCAATGCCGCAGTCGGACGTCTGAGCGACATCACAGAAAGGGCTTTCATCACAAGAAATAGCACTCATAATAAATATTCAACACAGGAATATAAACGGGTTAGTCCATCCACGGGAATAAACATTTAACCGGACTTAGTACTCATGTGATTCACCGGATTATCTGTCACCAAAACTGACACTTGTCAGGATAAGATATACTGAACTTGGACATGGATAAGATGATTCGAGGATTTATGACTCTGTAGAGCTTGTACTAAAATCACCCACAGCCAACGGATTTCTGTAGTCTTGAAGGACTAGTTCGTTTATGGTATTTCGGAAGAAACACAACTAACCAGTACACACCCATCCTACCTCACGATGCCAGGAAATCACCCTAGACATCGTCGAAGAAAAACTTTTGAGATGGGGAGATCACAATCTTGAATAGCATGGGATCAAATTTATATTCGCGCGCTCTAAGGGGTGCCCCCCTCTCGGTCCCAACCGGAAATACCCATGCCCCCTGACCGGATGACTGGCTTTAATCCAGGCCATGGAACCATCATCACGGCCTCTCCATTTGGTGTGTACCAGAAAGCGGTTTGCTACTTACTAAGCCATATCCCTTGCGGAAAACATGTGGTAGTACGGAAGGAAATAGATGGGGACCGAACTGAGACGGGTTGACACTGAAGTCAAATAGTATGGCATAAGACTGGCATGCTACAACACTGCCATCTTACCCATCCTCATGCCAACTCATGGCCATGCAACAAGTTTCCAACAACTCATGGATTTACCGAGTCCATTTGCCATGATGCTCACGAGATAAACTATCATCAAAATGCTCATGAACGTGCCATGATACAAAAATAATGCAAACATGCTCAGACACTCATCATATCAAAAGTTCAAACTTTGCTTGCCTGGTTCAGAGTAGTCGGAGCCTAGCTCGGTGAAGTTTGCGGTCCCGTCACCTCCTTCGGTATCTAAAGTAAACAAAAATACACGCGCTAACGTAAATACCGTGGGTACAGAAAGTTGATCCAAATATTTTTCAAATAAATCTGATAAAAAACTAGACAAAATTTTAAAGAGGACAGAAAAAGAATATATCAAAAATACTTTTCTGTTAAAAAGTTATAAGGGTTTTAAGCCAAGGACCCATCTGTAATGAAACAGTAAGTTTCCAGGGGGTTCTGCGGAAAAGTCCAGATAACGTTTCGTTTAAAAGAAACAACTGAGAGGCTGACAGGCGGGCTCCACCTGTCATGTTTGAAAATTTGAAAGAGGGAAACAGGGCGCGACGGCGCCGAGAGGTCTTGATGGTGGCGGCGGCGATCCACGGCGAGGCAGAGTGATCGGACGGTACCTTCGTGATCAGCACGTCCTTCCGCGTCTGTGGAAGGTGGAAGTGGTCGCAGGCGAGTACCACGTCGACGGCGACGCTTGCTCCGGCGGACGGCGGTTCGGACGGTCGTGGATCTCGCCGGAGAGAGCTGCGGGGCCAAAATTGAGGTGGGGTTTATCCTACTAGGGTTGGTACGAGGCTACGGGCGAAAGTAGGGCGGCGGAGGAGTTCTCACCGGAGAGAACGATGCCGGATCCCGAGGCGGACGGAGGTGGCCGGAGTCGAGGAAGAAAGGTCCCTCGAGGCCCCTCCAGTGGCTAGGCAGGGTCTGGTGAGGTAGAGGATGTGTGCGGGGGCGAGAGCAAGGCTCGGGGTGCTATATATAGCCGCCCCAAGGCGGTTGCCGAGAACGGGGTTCTCCGGCGAGGTGATTACGGCGGCGCTGTGATTGCACGGGAGGGTTAGGAGCTTGAGCATCGCCTAGGAGGAGTAGTGGTGCCATTTTAGGGTCCAGCTCAGCACGGGAGGAAGGCTTACGGCTTGCCCTCGACGGAACGGCCGCACGGCCCGTCGACGGCAGAGAGCGCGCTCTGCGCGTGCCAAGCCACGGCGACGGTGCCGCATGCGTGCGCTGGTAAGGAGGTGGCCACGCGGAGCCACCAGGATGTTTGGGCGGCGCCGAACGGCGTTGCGCCGCAGTTTTGCCTCCTGTCGTCGTTACGGTGGTCCAGCCGCCGCAAAGCACGCCGGCGCAGGCGGGCCAGGGCGCCACCGACGTCAGGAAGGCGCCAAGCGCGCGTGTGGAGCTCCGGACAAGCAGGCCAGGCTGCGAGCATCGAGCCAAAGGGACTGTGGACTCGTGACTAAAGTTACTGACGGAGATCGACACTGAACTTCTGAATTTTCTGAAAGTGAATGAGCAAAGCATGCCAGAATTCGACAAAATGATTCGGTATCTAGGATTTTTCCTTGAGCTGATTTTTGGTGGAGTGGTCTCTCATTGCAACTAGAGGTTGCCTGAATTTTGGTGGAATTTTTGAAGGAGTGTAGATATGAATTTCACCAAATTTGGCAAATCTGGTCCAAACTTGCAGTGAGTGAAATTTGAAATATTTGAAAAGAAGAAGAGTGGATCAAGAAGGTTCTGGGTTGTGGGTACAAAGGACTATCCAAGGGAGTTGGTTTGAGGTCAAAACTCAAATGCATTTAGGTACTTGGTTTGCAAATCACCTAGGCTCAATATAATACATAGAATTATTTTGGGAGGAGAAATAATTGAATAAAATCCAAAAATGGATTTTACTAGTTTGGACAGAATGTTTGAGTTGTACCAAAGTGGAAGAAGAGATTTTTGGGAAGGTTTTACCATGTGGTGCATAGAAGAATCACGAATGGTTTCAAATATGGGAGAGGATGAAAAACTCCTAGAGTTTCCTTTTGAAAGAAAATAAACTCCAAAGATTTTTCTTGAAATTTTGAGGAGAGGGCAATCAGAAGAAAATTTAAAACCAAACACTAGAGTTGAAGGAGATGCAAAAATAAAATATTTGCTAAATGGAAAAAGCTTTGAGAGAGACTTTTGGAAGGGTTTTGGAGACCTCCTTCAAACCCAACAAAATTTTGAAGAAAACCAGAGGAAAATTTTTGGAGTGTCACACTTCACCATCACCGTCACCATGCCATTGTGCTGACACAACTCTCCCTCGACACTTTGCTGGATCAAGAGTTCTAGGGACGTCATCGAGCTGAATGTGTGTAGAACTCGGAGGTGCCGTCGAGAAGAAGTTCGACTACATCAACCGTGTTATCAAATGCTTCCACTTTCGGTCTACGAGAGTACGTAGATACACTCTCCCCCTCTCGTTGTTATGTATCTCCTAGATAGATCTTGCGTGAGCGTAGGAAATTTTTTGAAATTGCATGCAACGTTTCCAACACGTCTTTCGTTCCTCACCTTGGTGCCAAAGTTCGCCGACCGCTTACAGGCACTAGCGTGCCACGCCAACAGCGTTTTGGCTCGTCAGCAGGCACTTAAAGAATTGATCAATCTCAGCCTGACTGAAGGTGAAGGAAGAAGGGGGCAATAATCCTATTTCTTTATTTTCTTGCCCTTCTTCTCTTGTGCCCCTGTCTCCGTCTCTGTCTCGTCTGACATTTTACGGGGAGGCATGTGCAGATCTTCCCTGATTTTCAAATCTTGCAAGTCTTTTCTTGCCTTCGGACCATCCTTGGTCTTATCCGGCATGTTCATCAGTGTTGCGAGCAAGCTCTCAAGGACATTCTTACAGATATGCATTTGATCAAGGCAATGAGGTGTATCGAGTTTGTGCCAGTACTCCAAGTCCCAGAACACAGACCTCGTCTTCCATACCTTCAGCAGCGGCTCCGGCGCCTTTCTCATCGTCTTTCCCGGCACGGGGCACTCCTTCTAGTTTTTCAACAGCTCATCGATTTCGGCACCGCTCCGCTTACGTGGAGGTCCTCGATGCTCAGCGTGACCATTGAATAGATCTCCACGGTTTCTCCACGGGTCGTCCTGTTCGAGCCATCTTCGATGCCCCATGTACATGATTTTCCCAGACCTGCCATCTTTCCTTGACGTTACTTGCTGAGACGTCGTATCATCCATGCACCGCGTGCATCCGCAATATCCATGGCACACCTGGCCTGCCACATATCCTTAACCGAGATAGTCCTGCACTGTCGTGATCAGCGCGGCTCTCATATTGAAATACTCGCCTTTGCTGGCGTCCCATGTCTTGGCCGGAGTTTTCCATAACGTGTCTAACTCCTCTTGAAGTAGCCCCAGATACAAATTAATATTATTTCCTGGTTGTTTCGGCCCTTGAATAAGCATGCTCATGTGAATGTACTTCGATTTCATGCACAACCAGGGCGGAGGTTGTACATCCATACAAACATGGGCCATGTGCTATGGTTGGTGTTCTGGTTGCCAAACAGATTCATGCCATCGGTACATGCACCGAGCACGATGATCCTTGCATCACATTCAAAATACCGGTAGAAGCTGTTCAACACTCTCCACTGGCTTCCATCCTTGACGTGTCTCAGCTTTGGATCATCTCCATCGTCGGGCTTTTTCCTCTCCGCGTGCCAGTGCATTAGCTTTGCTTCCTTGGGATCTATAAAATACCTCTGAGACGGGGAGTGATCAGTAAGTACCATACCACTTTCTGGGGACATTTCTTCCCGGCCTTCTTGTATCGAGAAGCATTGCACACCGGACAACTTGTTTTCTCCGCGTGCTCCTTCCAATAAATTATGCAATCGTTGATGCATGCATGGTATCTAACGTGTGGCAGATCAAGGGGGCACGCGATCTTCTTGGCCTCATCAACACTACTAGGACATAGATTACCCGCGGGAAGAACATCCTTTAGGTACTTGAGATGCTCATCGAGGCTAGTGTCGGTCCATTTGTTTTTAGCCTTCGCCTTTAGGAGTTGGAGCATGAAACTCAAGCGGGTCACCTCAGGATTGCAACCATCATACAATGGAGTGTTCGAGTCTACCACCAGTTGCTCCATCTTAGCCTCCTCTCTAGAAGCAGCTCTCTCAGTACTCGTCTCCTTGCGAAGCAATGCTTGAACATGAGGGTCCCGCACGATGGAACTTAGTACCGACAAAATCTGTTGTGTGGAGTCCATGTCATTCTCTCCACCGCCATGTCCGGCCCATTCTCCACCGCCATGTCTAGCCCCTTCTCCGCCGCCATGTCCGGCCTCTTCCCCGCCGCCATTATCAATCATCTCTTCGTCTTGCCCCGTGTCATCATTGCCTGCCCCGTCGGCATCCTCAACATCGTCATCCTCATCTTCAATTATCCACCGAGTATAGCCATCCATGAAACCAGTCAGGAGCAGGTGCGCTTCGACACGACCATCGTCATGGGGGTCGAGCCAAACTATTCCTTTGCATTTTCGACACGGACATAAAACCTCTATCCGGTTATTTTCTTTCATGTCCTGCACCGCCGACTGCAACCACATGTCCACCATCGTTCCACTGACCATCGTCAACTCTGCACGGTAATAATAAACAAATTGATTATAAAAATGCGTGCATGCATCAAAGTCATACAAAAATTCGGCATGACCTTCCTTAAAAATAGGACATATATAGATCTAGGGTTTGCCCGGAATTCGCCGAAACGGAAATAAATCGACATTTCGACAAAACATAGGCAACTCAAAAGCACAATTTGGCATCAACTCATGCCACACACACAATTTCCATAAACATATCACACACACATAAACATATTTCCATTTTGCAAAAGCATGAAATTTTAATCACCTATATCTCGAGATCGAGCACACGGTGGACATGATGATGTAGGGAGATCAAAAGTGCACAAAGCTCTTCTTGACAAAGATAGATCTAGTTACGGGGCAAATAGGTCACTTAACTAAATGCTAAATCTACCTAGCTACGTAATTTGGGAGGAGACAACTTCAACTAGTGGAGGGGGAAGGAAAAAGAGAAAGGAGATGCATTAATGGAGGTGGTGTAGTTAGGTAGGAGTAAGGAAGAGAGAGAAAGGTAGGTAGAAGAGGGAGAGTAATGGGGGAGAAGTATTGAGGAAGAAGAAGAGTGAGAGTGGGAGAGGTAGGGGAAAGGGAGCGGAGGGGGAGGGGGAGGACTGGTGGGGAAAAGGTGGTGGGTGCGGATTAGCAGTAGCGTGGGACGTAAAACGCGCTGTTGCTAAGAAAGTAGCAGCAGCGCGCTTTCGGTACAAGCGCTACTGCTAACCGGGACCAAAAGTGTGCCCGATTTGAAAATTAGCAGCAGCGACCTCAGAAAAACCGCGCTGCTACTACAGCTATAGTAGTAGCGGGGCTCGCGGCACCGTGCTGCTGCTAAATGGAGTTGGGTGGGCACTGTCGGTCGATATTTGTAGCAGCGCGGGTTACGCCGAGCGCGCTACTGCTAAGCGCTTGTCAGTAGCGGGTTTTCCAAACCCGCGCTACTGCTAATTAGCAGCAGCGCTCCTTTTTGAGCCGTGCTGCTGCTAAGGTTCTGTGTATAGGGTTTTCCCTAGTAGTGTCTTCGTCGGCGGCCTATCGGACCACATTCGCATGGACGTGGAGATGCGTGGGCCAAAGGACCTCCAGATGGCCATGTACTACGCCCGTGTAACGCCCCGGATTCGATGCGCCAGGTGTCCGTCAGTTATTCGCCGTCGTTGCCATGTCATGTGCTTGCGTGTTGCATTTTGCCACGTCATCATCTGCATTTCATATCATGTCGTCATGTGCATCGCTTTTGCATACGTGTTCGTCTCATGCATCCGAGCATTTTCCCCGTTGTCCGTTTTCCAATCCGGCACTCCTATGTCTCCCGGCGCCCCCTTTTACCTCTTTTCGTGTGTGTGTGTTAAACGGTCTCGGAATGGACCGAGGTTTGCCAAGCGGCCTTGGTATAGCACCGGTAGACCGCCTGTCAAGCTTCGTGCCATTTGGAGGTCGTTTGGTACTCCAATGGTTAACCGGGTAACCGCAAAAGCCTCTTTTGTTGCAGTCCAACACCCCTTACAAAGTGGCCCAAAACCCACCTAACTAACCTCCATGCTCTCGGTCGTTCGACCACGATCGCGTGGCCAAAAACCGCTCCTCATTTGGACTCTCCTAGCTCCCTCTATCTATAAATAAGCCTCCCCCTCCGAAATCCCGGGTCTTCTTCCTCACGAAACCCTAAAATCGTCCCTCGCTGCCGGACACGTCCGCCGCCATCGACGAAAACGCCGCCCGCCCGCAGCCATCGGGCGTCGCGCCACGTGGCGCCCGCTCCCCGCCGCCGCCCCGCTGCTTCGCAGGGAGCCCGCCCGGGCCAGCCGGGCCCAGCCTGCGCTCCGCCCGCTTCGCCCACGCCGGCGACCTCCAGCGCCGCCGCCGCCCTCACCCCGCGCCCGCCGCTCTCCCCGGCCGCCTCCCTCCGCCGCCTGCCTCTCCGCCCGCCGTGTGCCGACCGGCGCCGCCAGATCTCCCGAGCTCCGCCGCCGCCCCTTGGCGACCTCCGCCAGCGCTGTTCGCCGCCTCCCGCCCGGATCCGGTCGGGCGGACGGATCCGCCGCCCGAGCTCCCGGCCTCCTCCGGCGCCTCCGCTGCCCTCCGCGGCTCGTCCCGTCCTTCTCCGGCCGCCGCAGCCCGCACTCCGGCGAGATCCGCGAGGTCGACTTTCTCCCCCCTCGCTTTTCTGCTAAGTCCCGTAGTTTTGCATATTTTGTTGCATTTTCATCATGCCATAACTCTGCATCCGTAGCTCGGTTTCGTGCGTGTAATATGTCGAATTGTTCGCCTCGATAGTAGATCATTTCATCTCATTGCATCATTTTCATTTGAGCTCATCTTGATGCCCGAAATGCTGTTGCAAGTGTGCTATTTGATGTTAGTTTCAGATTCTTATCAGAACATGCACTTTTGTCATTTTTGCCATGATTGATGTGTGCACCCTATGAACTTGAGCCCTACATGTGTTTTGTAATATGCCATGCCATATTTACAGGGGTGTATGCCATGTATTTTTGTGATCTCTGTGGTGACTAGCACAAGCATGCAAACTAGGCTTCATGATGTTGCTGATTTCAGCCCCTGTTCTGCTGATATTTTTATGCCATGTAAACTTGATGCTACCGAGAGATCCATGCTTATTTTGAGATACTTCAGTAAGGATGTTTTGAACATATGGTTATGCTCTATCCATTCATGCTCTTGTTTGCAATTATGGAGTGCCATAACTTGAGTCAATCGAGCTCTACTTTTGCTATAAAATGTTTCCTGGCAGGTTGTTTACATGTTATTCAATTTTGCCAAGGTTGTTGTAGTTGATCCTTGCATTCTATGATGTTGTTCTTGCCATGTATAGCTTCTATGCCATGTCTTCTTACTGTTGGTTGCCTTGCCATGCCATGTATTGCTCTGTGGTGAGTGGTTCAAACTCACCAACATGCCTACTTATTGTTGTTCCTGCCATGTTTAAATCTGTAATATAACTTGCCATGTTTACGTGGGTGCCATCATATCTTCTGATACTTTTTGGCTTATTGTCAGTAAGGGACTTTTGTTCTATGCATTTAGTAGATTCATGCCATGTCTTTGTTTGCCATGATAAGTTCCTGTAACATGTTGTTTGATAGCTCTAAACATTGCAACCTGATGTTAATTCCTGATAAGTCTGAAACTGTTATTATTTGCAATCTTGCCATGTCATTTTGAGCATGTTCTAGTGATTTCTGGAGATAGCTCAGTGTTCATGTTTTGTAATGATTTACCTGTACATCATGCCCATGCCTTTTTTTTCTTGTTGAGGTCCTGTAGCATGTTGTTTTGATGCTTGCAATATGCCTACTTGCTGTTCTGGACAGATTGTTGATATGTCTTGTTTCATGTGTATGTGTTGAACCGTTGCTCCGTTTTGAGTGTGCTCTATATGAAACTTGCTTGATTTTGCATTTAGTTTCATATTATCCTGTTGCATCCTTGTTTTGAGGTGTTTGTTTGATGTTTGAATGCATTTTGCATCAATGCCATGTTTAACTTGTTTTGCTCATATCTTCTAGGCCGTAGCTCCGAATCCAATGAACTTTATATGTAACTTGACTAGAATTTCGTGTAGATCATCGTGGTGCATCTTAACTTACTGTTTAACAACTTGAACATAAGGTTTATTCAGATCTGGACCAATTTCGAAATTTGCATATGAGGACTTACCGGAATTGTTATATGTTGTTCCCGGCCTCATTTAACCTTGCTTTGATGTGTTGGTCTTGTATGCATCACCTCTTGCCATGAGTAGCTTCATGTAGCTTTGTCATGCACCATGCTTGTTTGTGCATCATGTCTTGTCTATGTGTGGTGTGTTTACCTTGTTGTGTGCTTCTTCTTGTTAGTTCCTGTTTCGTTGCGATCGTGAGGATTCGTTCGTCTACGCTTGGTTCGGCTTCATCCGTTCGTCTTCTTCATGGACTCGTTCTTCTTCCTTGCGGGATTTCAGGCAAGATGACCGCTACCCTGGATCTCACTACTATCATTGCTATGCTAGTTGCTTCGTTCTATCGCTATGCTGCGCTACCTATTACCTGTTTATCAAGCCATCCCAAATTGCCATGTCAGCCCTAACCTTTTGCACCCTTCCTAGCAAACCATTGTTTGGCTATGTTACCGCTTTGCTCAGCCCTCTTATAGCGTTGTTAGTTGCAGGTGAAGATGAAGTTTGTTCCTTGTTGAACATGGAGATGTTGTTCCCTGTTGGAACATGTTTACTTGTTGGGATATCACAATATATCTTATTTAATTAATGCATCTATATACTTGGTAAAGGGTGGAAGGCTCGGCCTTATGCCTGGTGTTTTGTTCCACTCTTGCCGCCCTAGTTTCCGTCATATCGGTATTATGTTCCCAGATTTTGCGTCCCTAACGCGGTCGGGTGATTTATGGGACCCCCTTGACAGTTTGCTTTGAATAAGATTTTTCCAGCAAGGCCCAACATTGGTTTTTACCATTTGCCTCACCACCACCTACTTTTCCCTTGGGAGTCGCTCTCTCGAGGGTCATCTTTATTTATCCCCCCCGGGCCAGTGCTTCTCTAAGTGCTGGTTCGAACCGAGTAGACTGCGGGGCCACCTTGGGGCAACTTGAGGATTGGTTTTACTCGTAGGATGTCTCATCCGGTGTTGCCCTGAGAACGAGATATGTGCAGCTCCTATCGGGATTGTCGGCGCATCGGGCGGCTTTGCTGGTCTTGTTTTATTACTGGTCGAAAGGTCTTGTAGCCGGATTCCGAGACTGATCGGGTCTTCCCGGGGAGAAGGAATATCCTTCGTTGATCGCGAGAGCTTATCATGGGCTAAGTTGGGACACCCCTGCAGGGTATTAACGTTCGAGAGCCGTGCCCGCGGTTATGTGGCAGATGGGAATTTGTTAATATCCGGTTGTAGTAAACTTGAAGAAAACTCTTCTAAAATACACCAACCGTGAGTGTCTCTTTTCGGGGTTGATCGAGAGGAGAACACGGTTTCTGGGTTATGTCTGACGTAAGTAGGAGTTCAGGATCACTTCTTGATCATTACTAGTTGACGATCGCCCTTTGTTTCTCTTCTCGCCTCATTTGCGTATGTTAGCCACCATATATGCTTAGTCGCTGCTGCAACCTCACCACTTTACCCCTTCCTTTCCCTTTAAGCTTTGCTAGTCTTGATACCCATGGTAATGGGATTGCTGAGTCCTCGTGGCTCACAGATTACTACACCACCAGATGCAGGTACAGGTTTGCGATGATTATGACGTGAGAGCGATGTTTGCTTGTCTTGGAGTTCTTCTTCTGCTTCTTCTTCGATCGGGGATAGGTTCCGTGTCGGCAGCTGGGCTAGCAGTGGTGGATATTGTTTGAGTTTCTGTTTATGTTTCATCCGTAGTCGGATGTTGATCTTGTATATGATGTTGATGTATTCTTGTGGCATTTGTGCCTTATGTATGTATCCCCACTATTATGTAATGTTGATGTAATGATATCCACCTTGCAAAAGCGTTTCAATATGCGGGTCTATCCTTGGTGGGACCGTCGAGTTCCTTTTGGATAGGGTCGCATATTGGGCGTGACAAGTTGGTATCAGAGCCTCGACCGACCCTAGGAGCCCCCTTGATTGATCGTGTAGTTTGGCCGTTGTTGAGTCTAGAAGAAAACTATTTTCGGAGTCTAGTTATATCGGAGAGTAGGATTCTTTTTTACTTCTCAGTCCCTTCGTCGCTCTGGTGAGGAATCTTGACGTAGGTGTTTTGAATTACTCCTCTTCCCCTTCAAATTTTTCTTTAGGGTCACGTGGTTAGTTTCGTGAGTTGTCCATCCTCTTTTGTCCGGTGCATTTCTCGTCAAGTCGACTCGACCCCTTCATCTTTGCAAGTTCAATCCTCAGTTGTTTTTCTTTTCCCACCGCCCTCCCTTCTTCTTCTCGGAACCGGAGTCCGTGATCGAGTATGCTTCCTACTCGTGCGAAGTCTTTGCTTTCTTTCCTCAATGATTTCAACCGTGTTTTCTCTTCAAGATATTCGTTGGTTTCCTTCCAAGTTGTCTTTGTTTTCCGCCTCCCACCCTATTATTCCCGGAGTTCGAGTTTCTTCCGACCATCTATTCCATTCGTGCGGAGTCTCTTCAGTCTTCCCTCAATCATTTCACCCGGTGAATTCTCGTCTCGTTCGTCATTCTTCATCCCTTTCTTTTTCCGGTGCACTCAATTCAAGTTTTTCGGGTTAATTATATTCTTTTCCTTCGAAGTGTTCTCTTTGCTCATTCGCCTCTCGCCAGTTTATCATTCCGGAGTTCAGAAGACATATCAGGAGATTCGCCTGTGTTTGAATTAATTCGAGGTTGTCACTTCATTCAAATATCTCAATTGTTCCGATGCATCATCTATCTGTTCGTCATCCCTTTCCAACGGTGTTCTATTTCAGTGGGCCCTAACCCACAGATCTTTTCCCAGGATCTTCCCTGACTCTTCTAATTCCCCCGGAGTTTTTCGCAATTCTTTTCAAGTGTGATGTAAGAATGGATTCCATCAGTCACATGCCTTCTCCAAGATCGTTTTCAAACTCTTTTCATTGTTGGCTCAACCTCTTCGCTTTTCATTCTCCCAGAGTATCTCAGTAATTTTGGTGCTGTTTCTCGTCGTCATTCTCAACATTTGAAGATCGTCGTAGATTTTTTCTCTTAAATTTTGTCCGTTCTCCCGGAGATTCGCGGTGCTAGCTCGATGTTATCCTATCTAATTGTTTCCAGTCGTGCAATTCTTTTCATCTATCCGGAGTATGTCAGGAGTTGTTTTTCCATTTCTTTTCACCGGAGGCCATCATTACAGTTATCGTTCTCTAATTATCCCGGTGCCTCGTTCAAGTGTTCCTTAATCAGCACATGATCTCTTTGTTCTTTTGCTTCTAAATCCCCTCAAGCGGATTTGTTCTTCTAAGTCTTCCCGGTGATTCATTCCCTTTCGTCAGTCATTTCCGAATTCTACGGTGGTTCGTTCAAGATTCTTTTTCCTTGATTATCACTTTAATCCATTCGTTCTTTTCAATCCTACCGGTGGTTCATGAAGACTTTCTCAAGATTGTGATATGTCACTTCTCAATTCTTTTTCAAGAAGAATAAGTAGTATGCAAAAATCCATTGCATGTCATCAATTTAATTTGATGAAGGATAAGAACACAATAAATCTTATTCTTATTTCATCCAAGTGATTGATCCCTTACTTCGGAGTTTGTTCTTGATGAATAAATTCTAGTTCCAGATGCTTTCATCTTTTCTTTTCCGGAGTTCAAATTTCCCTCGGCCATCTTGTCGGAACCTCCATCACCGCAAGGCTTGTCTTATTCGTTCATCCTTCATTCTATCTTATCATCCTTTTGTTACCGGAGTTCTTCACGGTGGTTCTTCATGATTTAATTCATTCTTCAAGTGTTCATCAAGATTCTTGTCGGTGAGTTCAAGTATCCTTTTCTTCTCGCGTCTTGAAGTGCAATTAATTCTCCGTATTCTTTTGAAGTGGAGTTTTGCAGTTCTTCGTTCTTCTCAGATATTCAACTCCGTTCAATCCTTCCTTCTAAGCTCTTTTCATTCAACTCCTTCAATTCTTCCGGAGGTATTGCGTTGCTTATGTTGTCAAGTGTCATTCCATCTTGTGAAGTTCAAGTTCTATTCCTCCATGTTTTAGTCGGAGTGCTGCCTAAATCTTTTCAGTCTTATTCTTTCTTTTTCTCATTCTAGCACTCCGGTTAGAACGAGTTGTTTCATAGTATATCTGATTCCGTGAGCTTTCGATTCTCGTCATTCTCGTCCTTCCTCTCTTCTTCTCGAGTGCTCTCGATTCTTTGCTTCTTATCTTGAGTTCTTGTTTCACCTCTTCCTCTTTCTCTTCCGTCTCGGTCCTAAGATCTCGGGACGAGATCTCTTGTTAGTGAAGGAGTGTTGTAACGCCCCGGATTCGATGGCCAGGTGTCCGTCAGTTATTCGCCGTCGTTGCCATGTCATGTGCTTGCGTGTTGCATTTTGCCACGTCATCATCTGCATTTCATATCATGTCGTCATGTGCATCGCTTTTGCATACGTGTTCGTCTCATGCATCCGAGCATTTTCCCCGTTGTCCGTTTTCCAAACCGGCACTCCTATGTCTCCCGGCGCCCCCTTTTACCTCTTTTCGTGTGCGGGTGTTAAACGGTCTCGGAATGGACCGAGGTTTGCCAAGCGGCCTTGGTATAGCACCGGTAGACCGCCTGTCAAGCTTCGTGCCATTTGGAGGTCGTTTGGTACTCCAACGGTTAACCGGGTAACCGCAAAAGCCTCTTTTGTTGCAGTCCAACACCCCTTACAAAGTGGCCCAAAACCCACCTAACTCCCCTCCATGCTCTCGGTCGTTCGATCACGATCGCGTGGCCGAAAACCGCTCCTCATTTGGACTCTCCTAGCTCCTCTATCTATAAATAAGCCTCCCACCAAAATCCGGGTCTTCTTCCTCCGAAACCCTAAAATCGTCCCGCAAGGCTGCCGGACACGTCCGCCGCCACGGACGAAACCGCCGCCGCCCGCAGCCATCGGGCGTCGCGCCACGTGGCGCCCGCTCCCGCCGCCGCCCGCGTTCGCTGCCAGCAGGGAGCCCGCCCGAGCATGGCCGGACCCGCGGCCGCGCGCTGCCTTTCGCCGCCCGGCGACCTCCGCGCCGCCGCGCGCCGCCCCCGCCGCCGCTGGCTCCGCCCGCCGCCTCCCTCCGCCGCCCGTTACCGCCCGCCGCCCGCCTCTCCGCCCGCCAGCGTGCCGACCGACACCGCCCAGCATCTCCCGAGCTCCGCCGCCGCCCCTTAGCGACCTCCGGCCATGGCTTCGCCGCCTCTCGCCGCCAGATCCGGTCGGGCGGACCGATCCGCCGCCCAGAGCTCCCCGGCCTCCTTCGGCGCCTCCCCTGCCCTCCGGCGGCTCGTCCCCGTCCTTCTCCGGCCGCCGCAGCCCGCACTCCGGCGAGATCCGCGAGGTTGACTTTCTCCCCCGCTTTTCTCGCAAAGTCCCGTAGTTTTGCATATTTTGTTGCATTTTCATCATGCCATAACTCTGCATCTGTAGCTCCGTTTCGTGCGTGTAATATGTCAAATTGTTCGTCTCGATGTGTAGATCATTTCATCTCATTGCATAATTTTCATTTGAGCTCATCTTGATGCCCGAAATGCTGTTGCAAGAGTGCTATGTAATGTTAGTTTCAGATTCTTATCAGAACATGCATTTTTATCATTTTTGCCATGATTGATGTGTGCACCCTATGAACTTGAGTCCTACATGTGTTTTGTAATATGCCATGCCATCTTTACAGGGGTGTATGCCATGTATTTTTGTGATCTCTGTGGTGACTAGCACAAGCATGCAAACTAGGCTTCATGATGTTGCTGATTTCATCCCCTGTTCTGCTGATATTTTTATGCCATGTAAACTTGATGCTACCGAGAGATCCATGCTTATTTTGAGATACTTCACTAAGGATGTTTTGAACATATGGTTATGCTCTATCCATCCATGCTCATGTTTGCAATTATGGAGTGCCATAGCTTGAGTCAATCGAGCTCTACTTTTGCTATAAAATGTTTCCTGGCAGGTTGTTTACATGTTATTCAATTTTGCCAAGGTTGTTGTAGTTGATCCTTGCATTCTATGATGTTGTTCTTGCCATGTATAGCTTCTATGCCATGTCTTCTTACTGTTGGTTGCCTTTCCATGCCATGTATTTCTCTGTGGTGAGTGGTTCAAGCTCACCAACATGCCTACTTATTGTTGATCCTGCCATGTTTAAATCTGTAATATAACTTGCCATGTTTACGTGGGTGCCATCATATCTTCTGATCCTTTTTGGCTTATGGTCAGTAAGGGACTTTTGTTCTATGCATTTAGTAGATTCATGCCATGCCTTTGTTTGCCATGATAAGTTCCTGTAACATGTTGTTTGATAGCTCTAAACATTGCAACCTGATGTTAATTCCTGATAAGTCTGAAACTGTTATTATTTGCAATCTTGCCATGTCATTTTGAGCATGTTCTAGTGATTTCTGGAGATAGCTCAGTGTTCATGTTTTGTAATGATTTACCTTTACATCATGCCCATGCCTTCTGTTTTCTTGTTGAGGTCTTGTAGCATGTTGTTTTGATGCTTGCAATATGCCTACTTGCTGTTCTGGACAGATTGTTGATATGTCTTGTTTCATGTGTATGTGTTGAACCGTTGCTCCGTTTTGAGTGTGCTCTATATGAAACTTGCTTGATTTTGCATTTAGTTTCATATTATCCTGTTGCATCCTTGTTTTGAGGTGTTTGTTTGATGTTTGAATGCATTTTGCATCAATGCCATGTTTAACTTGTTTTGCTCATATCTTCTAGGCCGTAGCTCCGAATCTAATGAACTTTATATGTAACTTGACTAGAATTTCGTGTAGATCATCATGGTGCATCTTAACTTAATGTTTAACAACTTGAACATAAGGTTTATTCAGATCTGGACCAATTTCGAAATTTGCATATGAGGACTTACCGGAATTGTTATATGTTGTTCCCGGCCTCATTTAACCTTGCTTTGATGTGTTGGTCTTGTATGCATCACCTCTTGCCATGAGTAGCTTCATGTAGCTTTGTCATGCACCATGCTTGTTTGTGCATCATGTCTTGTCTATGTGTGGTGTGTTTACCTTGTTGTGTGCTTCTTCTTGTTAGTTCCTGTTTGCTATGCGATCGTGAGGATTCGCTCGTCATGCTTGGTTCGGCTTCATCCGCTCGCCTTCTTCATGGACTCGTTCTTCTTCCTTGCGGGATTTCAGGCAAGGTGACCGCTTCCTGGATCTCACTACTATCATTGCTATGCTAGTTGCTTCGTTCTATCGCTATGCTGCGCTACCTATTACCTGCTTATCAAGCCATCCCAAATTGCCATGTCAGCCCCTAACCTTTTGCACCCTTCCTAGCAAACCATTGTTTGGCTATGTTACCGCTTTGCTCAGCCCTCTTATAGCGTTGTTAGTTGCAGGTGAAGATGAAGTTTGTTCCTTGTTGAACATGGAGATGTTGTTCCTTGTTGGAACATGTTTACTTGTTGGGATATCACAATATATCTTATTTAATTAATGCATCTATATACTTGGTAAAGGGTGGAAGGCTCGGCCTTATGCCTGGTGTTTTGTTCCACTCTTGCCGCCTAGTTTCCGCCATATCGGTATTATGTTCCCGGATTTTGGGTCCCTAACGCGTCGGGTGATTTATGGGACCCCTTGACAGTTCGCTTTGAATAAGACTTTTCCAAAGAAGGCCCAACATTGGTTTTACCATTTGCCTCACCACCACCTACTTTTCCCTTGGGAGTCGCTCTCTCGAGGGTCATCTTTATTTAGCCCCCCCGGGCCAGTGCTTCTCTAAGTGCTGGTTCGAACCGAGTAGATCATGGGCCACCTTGGGGCAACTTGAGGATTGGTTTTACTCGTAGGATGTCTCATCCGGTGTTGCCCTGAGAACGAGATATGTGCAGCTCCTATCGGGATTGTCGGCTCTTGTTTTATTACTGTCGAAATGTCTTGTAGCCGGATTCGAGACTGATCGGGTCTCCCGGGAGAAGGAATATCCTTCGTTGATCGCGAGAGCTTATCATTGGCTAAGTTGGGACACCCCGCAGGTATAAACTTTCGAGAGCCGTGCCCGCGTTATGTGGCAGATGGGAATTTGTTAATATCCGTTGTAGTAAACTTGAAGCAAATTCTTCTAAAATACACCAACCGTAGCGTGAATCGTGAGTGTCTCTTTTCGGGTTGATCGAGAGGAGAACACGGTTTCGGGTTATGTCGGACGTAAGTAGGAGTTCAGGATCACTTCTTGATCATTACTAGTTGACGACCGCCTTTGTTTCTCTTCTCGCTCTCATTTGCGTATGTTAGCCACCATATATGCTTAGCCGGTGCTGCAACCTCACCACTTTACCCCTTCCTTTCCCTTTAAGCTTTGCTAGTCTTGATACCCATGGTAATGGGATTGCTGAGTCCTCGTGGCTCACAGATTACTACACCACCAGTTGCAGGTACAGGTTTGCGATGATTATGACGTGAGAGCGATGTTTGCTTGTCTTGGAGTTCTTCTTCTGCTTCTTCTTCGATCAGGGGATAGGTTCCAGGTCGGCAGCCTGGGCTAGCAGGGTGGATATTGTTTTGAGTTTCTGTTTATGTTTCATCCGTAGTCGGATGTTGATCTTGTATATGATGTTGATGTATTCTTGTGGCATTTGTGTCTTATGTATGCATCCCCACTATTATGTAATGTTGATGTAATGATATCCACCTTGCAAAAGCGTTTCAATATGCGGGTCTATCCTTGGTGGGACTATCGAGCTCCTTTTGGATAGGGTCGCATATTGGGCGTGACAGCCCGCGCGTTCGAGCATCGCACGGTGGCCATCCAGCAGGTGACACCGCCCCGGGCCGCTGGGCCGCCACCCTGGCCGGAAGTTCCCGTGTAGGGTCAGCCTACCCAGGCTTCCGCGGCGCCCATCGCCGCGGCTGCGGCACGCCCGTTCCACCGGCTCACCCCGGCCGAGCAACTCGAGCGTTGCCGCCAAGGGTGGTGCTTCAACTGCGACAAACCCTACTTACCGGGCCACGTCTTCCCACGACTATTCTACCTAGATGCTGCAGACTACATTGAGGACCCCGCCACCGCCGGGCTCAGCGAACAGCCCGCCCCATTTAACGCGGAGCTGTTTGACGACCATTGATCTGCCCCGCCTTCCAGCTCAAGGACGAGTTGTTTGTGCAGGCGGGGAGAGATGTTATGACCGACATATTAGGGGCTTAGCCCAGTTAGTTGAGGCCCACTTTATCTTCTCGTTATTAGGGGCTTAGCCCATGTCGGTGGGAACTTCACCTATGGGATCACTGGAATCCCTACTGTGGTTGGCGGGCGCGGGGTCGTGAGAAGAGTGGGTCTAAGAGCCAGCACAAAGGTCATTTACCCAGGTTCGGGCCGCGGGGATCGCGTAATACCCTAATCTTGCTTTGGTGTGTATTTCAGTGTTCTTGAGCTAGCTACGATGCATGACTTGCTCAAAAAGTCGAATCCCCCTCCAGTACGCCTCGGGCCTCCTTTTTATAGGAAAAAAGGGGATGCCACAGTGGCACACAGGAGGTGGAAAGGGTACAGTGTACAAGGTTATCGCCTATCATTATGGGATAAGACGCATTAAATGCGCCCCTTAGGTGTCCCCCCGCTTTGCTGCCGCCTCGCCTTGCTTCGACACGCGTCCAGGCCAGCGGGGCGGGCAGCGCCATTTAGGCTGGCAGGCTGCTGAGTTCGCGCGGTGGCAGCGTCTTCACGAAGATCTGCATG
This sequence comes from Aegilops longissima, assembly GCA_021605205.1. Lineage (NCBI taxonomy): Eukaryota > Viridiplantae > Streptophyta > Magnoliopsida > Poales > Poaceae > Aegilops > Aegilops longissima. The sequence continues at coordinate 429,849,917 of CM038681.1, read as the reverse complement.
CCACCACGCAGGTGCTTGCTGAGCTGGCCTCGAGGCCGCGCGTCGCCACGCAGGTGCTCGCCTGGCTGGCTGGACTAGCAGCTGCATGGGAACGGCGGTGGAACCTTGGCGGGCGCAGGCCTGGCCGCGGCCCCACTGATGTCCTCGACAAGGGTCTTGCCGGGGCCCCGACAAGGGTCATGCCGTGGTGTCGCACTCATCCCCGGCAAGGATCTTGCCGGAGGCCTCGTGGATTTCTTTGGCAAGGATCTTGCTGAGGATCGTCGTCTTCTAGTCCTCATCTGATCTTGCATGTTAATGATCTTCACAAAGATTTGCATGCTACCACGGAGGCACCTCCCGAGCCTTGGTTCCAATGTGGTTGATGATGTTGGAAACCTCGGGCTCAAGGGTGGCGCGCCCCGCTGGTGTTTGGGCAAGTTGCCCCAGCAAGGCTCTTGCCGGGACTGCGGAGGCCGCCCCGGCAAGGGTCTTCCCGGGGGAGTCTGCCTCACCTTCTTGCTCTTTGCGTCTCCGTCTTGGCGTTGCTTGATTGTCTTGTGGCCTCAGCTCTCCTCCTCTGCCCTGCCTAGTGTGGCCGCGGGCGCGGCTCTGACTGCCCGTGCACAGGTAAAGGGGTACAAGGTAGAGCCCCTACTTCTATACAAAGACAGGAGCCCCCGAGTCTGGGCCACACATAAGCGCGACACGTTGTTGGGCTAGGCCTAGAACGGTGCGCGGGCAGGCGGGGCCGATTTTTACCGCGGTAACTTTTCCGCCCGCTACGCTTCCCCATGACTCGCATTGAATGCGCGACGTGGAGGGTCGTGTGTGACGTGGGGGCATGCGTGGGGCGCCTGCTGCACGCGGGCATCATGTCGTAGTAAATGGTAAAGAGGCGGCCCACTCCTTCCCCATAAAAAGGAATAACCGCAGGCGCGCTGCTCATTTACCCTCTGTGCTTTCTCCAATCATGGCACCGCTATCCCCATATTCTTCCTCCTCGAGCTCTCGCTGCTGCTTGTCACTGCTGCGGCCCCATCACTTTCGATCCTTTGCCTTCGCCCAGCCGCCATGGCGCCCAAGACTGGCAAGGGCAAGGAGGCAGGCAAGGATGCCGTGGAGAGGGAGACGCCAGAGAATGAGGCGGCGGTGCGGCGGGCATAGTTCGCCTACTTATCTTGTCGTCGGTCGACGTATTCCACCTCAAGGACTTCTTCAGGCCTCTGTGGGCGATGGAGACGACGGGGCACCCTGCCACGCACGTCATCCCCGCCGACTGCATCAAGGCCGGGCCAAATCGGCACCCCTTCTTTGTCGATTTCATCTCTTGCGGGATCTGTACCCCTTTTTCTAATTTCTTCAATGACGTCATGCGCACTTTCGGCTTCCGCCTTTCGGATCTTACGCTGAACGCCGGGGCGTGCATGGGGCTCTTTGCCCATCTTTGTGAGGGCTTCACTGAGGTGCTTCCTAGCACGGCGCTCTTCCGCCACTACTTCTCCCCTCACCTCCAGCCAGGGGGCGCCCTCTCCGGAAGCATCTCCTGGATCCTGAGGGTCCAAGGGAAAGGCACGTATCCATAGGGTGCCACAAGGAGAGGTGGGAGGAGTGGCGGGGTCGGTGGTGCTGGATCGAGGAGAAGAACCCGCCAAAGTTCTGCCGGGTGTGTCAGAGCCTGCCGACCCGCGGCGAGGACTGGAGCGACGTCGATGCCAACGACGGGAAGCTTTCGATCGCCACCACCAGGATCCATCACCTTACCACGACCGAGCTCACCCTGGAGATGATTGGGGCAGACTTCATCCGCCGCCGAATCGCCCCGCTGCACAACAAGGGGAGGCCGACCTGGGACTTCAGGAACGCGGCCGACATCATGAGGCTCCGCCCCCCCTGGAAGCACAACTTCATGGTGGCGGGAGACGCCCATTTCTACCAGAGGCTCTTCCAGCTTGATGTGTTCGCCAACGGCAGGGTGGAGAGGACCGGCAGGGTCGCGAAGGCCGGCAAGGTCATCAAGGGGCCCCTGTTTGGGTTGCCGCCGGGTGTGTTCCCGCTGAGCAACAACACGTGCTAGGTTGCCATTCTCGAGATGATGCCGGTCTTCAATGCGCACGTCCTCGACCCGTCCTGTGTCGAGCCCCCGGCACGCGACGTGCAGGAGTTCTTCGACAACTTGTCGGAGGACTATGACCACAATGAGCCGCTGCTCGTCGAGGAAACCACCCAGACGGATATCGACAACATCACCGCCAGGGCGGCGGAGGCGCAGCTCATCATGGAGGTAGGCAGCGGTGGCAGCGTGGAGGATGAGGCTGACGCGGCCGCGGAGGAGAGGGAGCTCGCCCAGTGGGCGGGGTCTACCGGGGAGGCCGGCGGTGCCAACATCGGGGCCCCCCTTGTTGAGGAGGTGGCCGAGGAATCGACCGAGGAAGAGGCCGAAGCCGACGATCCTCCGGCCATGGGAAGACGACGTGTGCTGCGGCGGGCCAGCTCAGGAAAGCCGGTCCAGCCCAGGAAGACCGAACCGCGGAGAGGGGCCCAGAGGGAGTCCGTGTGCCAGACGAGAGCCGCAGCGGCGAAGAAGACGTGAAGACCGCGGTGGCGAAGAAGAAGGCGACCGCCTCTTCTTCGTCCAAGCGTCGCCGGACCACATCCCCTTCCCCTCCTCCCACAGATGTCGACCCAGAGGTCGTCTTTGATTTCGGGTCTCTCAGCCCGAGGAGGAAAAGGAGGGCAGCGGAAGAGGAGGCGGAGGACGAGTAAGTGCCCGCCCTTCTTCACCTCCGCTCTTTCAGACTGCACCACTTTTCGTGACTTGTTTTCATCTTTGCAGGGACAGGGAGACACTGGCCCAGAGGGTGGAGAAGAGGGCCAGGGCATCGGCGGGCGCTTCGCACATGCCGATGGTGGAGATCAGCCCGGACAACAGCCCCCGGCGCAACCCCCGGCTCAGCTCCCAGCGTGCGTCCACCATTTACTCCTGACCGGGGTACGATCTTTTGGCACTGACCTCGCCATGGCTGCAGGAGGAGGAGGGCAGCAGGAGGAGCCACCGAGGGCCACCCCCAATGATACGTCTCCAACGTATCACCCTTTCCTCTTCGAGGGAAAACCAACGCAGTGCTCAAGAGGTAGCACCCAACACGCCGCCCCCATCAACCACACCGCCACGAGGGGCGTCCCCGGCAGGGGTGCCGAGCACCGAGCCCATGCAGACGTAGGAGGAGGAGGAGGACTTGGGCACTGGTGGATCCGCCCCGGCAACAGATGTTGGCGGGGAGGGGCCACTTCTTCTCAACCCGACACAGGTAAGCCACCTGCTTGTTGTTCCTACATTTCCTTCTTTCTTTTTCGAACCTTGATCTTGGGCTTGACTCATTCTCCTTTCCGGCATCCAGATCCTCCCTTGGCGGACCAGAAGGACGTCGACAACGTCATCACGGAGGTCCCCAAGGAGGCCAAGACCGAGGCCGATAAGATCACCGCCGAGGAGGCCGCCGAGACCGCTGCTGAGGACGTCGGCAAGGGGCCTGCTGGAGAGAGCGGCAAGGCTGCCGCCGAGGAGGCCGGCAAGGATGCTGCCGAGTAGGCCGGCAAGGCCGCTACTGAGGAGGAGATGGTTGACGATCAACCCTCCTCCTCCGCTGCCTCTGGCTCGGGCAGGTACTTGAAGGTGGGCGACGACTTGTTCGTCCACCTTCTAGGGACGGTGGGTACCATAGTGCCGGCCGAGGGGGAGGTGTTCGACGACGAGGTGCTCGCCGCCGCCGGGCTCGAGGTTGTCAACGAACCGAGCGCCGGTGGCAGCGGTACCCAGGAGGAGCAGCTTCTTCGGGCCATGGGCGCCAGCTTCTGGAAGCTCCAGGCGCTCCGCAACGCCTGACTGGACAAGGCGAAGTCTAGGGAGGCGGTGGCGGGCAAGGCAGAGGCGAATCTCGAGGAGCGCGTCACCGAGGCGCAGGCCTGGTTCCGCCAGGCCCACGAAGAGCTGAAGGCTGCCCAAGACCAGCTGGCCGAGCGCAAGCAGGAGCTCCTCTAGAAGCAGGCCGACATCGAGAAGGCCCAGGAGGTGGCGAGGGAAGAGGCTACTAGGAACGAGGCCGCCCGGTCCCAGCACCAGGCTGAGCTGAACTCCCAGGAGGAGGACCTCGTCGCTCGCGAGGCGGCGCTCGCCGCCACACTCAGCGGCAAGGACAAGGAGGTCGAGAAGCTCATCGCGCAGCGGACCCAGGAGCTGGAGCAGAAGCACAAAGAACTTGATGCTCAAGCTCTGGCCCACGACGACAAGGTGAAGGAGCTAGAGGCGGAGTGGGACGGCCTGAAGAGCAGGGCCGAGCAGCTGGCGAAGGAGAAGGACACGGTCAGCTGCGCCTTGACGGAGGCGCAGGCCACAGTCTTCGACAAGGCCGAGCTACTCACTCGCGCCAACGACTCCATCAAGGACCTGAAGCTGAAGCTGGAGGGTCTTGAGGGGATGCTTTTGGAGGTCAAGGCTCGGGAGGAGACCCTGACCAAGAGCCTGGAGAAGGAGAGGCATCTGCAGAAGAACGAAGCCGCCAACCACGAAGATTTCGTGAAGGGCGAGAACCTCTGGATCAGCCGCCTCGTCGACATCGCCAACAAGATCACCGAGAAGCTGGCTGCTATGGGGATGTCGTATGGGAGGTACACCCCAGAGCCGAACGTGAGCCCCAACGCCAAGCTGACCCTGTTCTTCGAGGGCGTTCTTGGAGCCCTGGAGCAGTTTCGCTCTAACAGAGCGAGCTCTCTGGCCCATGAGGCCCGGAAGCTTTGACAGGGGTCCCTGACCAAGGTCCTCACCAAGGTGGTATACTGGTACCCCAACCTCGACTTCGACGCCGCGCTGGAGAGCTTGCCGGAGGATGTGGACCTCGCGCCGCTCAAGGAGCGTATCAAGCCTATCATCAGCCATGTCGACGGAATCGAGAGGGTGGAGGGCCAGCGCCGGGACTAGGCACCCCGTTTCTCATCGCCGCTGCAGGTTCACGACCAAGACAATTTTTATCTTTAGTTAGAACCGCAGGAACAATTGATGTAACATAACTCTGCAGTACTTTTGAAACAATGCATGTTATTTTCCGATTTGATCTCTCTCTCCGTGTGTCCACCCTACATTAGGTGGGTTGGCTTGCCAGCGCGTAAACTCAGCCGCGGCGCCTTGAGGACGGATCCTCAATAGCCTGCCGGGTGTGCTTGCTGCCGGGTGAGCCACCTTACCGTTCTCAGCGCGGCCGCCCGAACTGTTGAGCGGACTTGAAACAGGATGAGAGCGTTGCAATAGCGGAAGGCTACCCTGCCATTCTCGACGCAGCCGCTTGAACTGTTCAGCAGACTCGACACAGAACAAAGGCGTTGCCAATAGTGGAAGGGGCCCGTTGCATGCAGGTTTCTCATACAGAGGGAGAGATCTCCAAGGAGAATAATCGTATATAAGAAGAATTTCACAAAGTTTTTGCGTGACTTAGCTTTTCTATCGCCGCACGAGCGTCTGCTGCATCCGCAGATGATGCCACCCATTTGATCGCCTTCTTCCTTGGAAGCCATGGCGATGAAGGACTGCTCAACTAGCCGCTAGACTAGATTCTCACAGCTGCGTGCCCCTGCCTGCCGCGCCAAAGATGTCGGTGGGAATGACACCTATGGGATCACTGGAATCCCTACTTTGGTCGGCGAGCGGGGGGTCATGAGAAGAGTGGGTCTAAGAGCCACCACAAAGGTCGTTTACCCAGGTTCGGGCCGCGGGGATCGCGTAATACCCTAATCCTGCTTTGGTGAGTATTTCAGTGTTCTTGACCTAGCTACGATGCGTGACTTGCTCAAAAAGTCGAATCCCCTCCAGTACGCCTCGGACCTCCTTTTATAGGAAAAAAGGGGATGCCACAGTGGCACACGGGAGGTCGAAAGGGTACAGTGTACAAGCTTATAGACTGTCATTACGGGACAAGACACATTAAATGCGCCCCTTAGGTGTCCCCTCGCTTTGCTGCCGCCTCAGCTTGCCTCAACACGCGTCCAGGCCAGCGGGGCGAGCAGTGCCATGTAGGCTGGCAGTGTCTTCACGAAGATCTGCATGCCACCACGCAGGTGCTTGCTGAGCTGGTCTCGGGGCCGCGCGTCGCCACACAGGTGCTTGCCTGGCTGGCTGGACTAGCGGCTGCATGGGAACGGCGGTGGAACCTTGGCGGGCGCAGGCCTGGCCGCGGCCCCACTGATGTCCTCGGCAAGGGTCTTGCTGTGGTGTCGCGGTCATCCCCGGCAAGGATCTTGCTGGAGGCCTCGTGGATTTCCTTGGCAAGGATCTTGCTGAGGATCGTTGTCTTTTGGTCCTCATGTGATCTTGCGTATTAATGATCTTCACAAAGATCTGCATGCTTCCACGGAGGCGCCTCCTGAGCCTTGGTTCCAATGTTGTTGATGATGTTGGAAACCTCGGGCTCAAGGGTGGCGCGCCCGGCTGGTGTTTGGGCAAGTTGCCCCAGCAAGGCTCTTGCCGGGACTGTGGAGGCCGCCTCGGCAAGGGTCTTGCCGGGGGAGTCTGCCTCACCTTGTTGCTCTTTGTGTCTCCGTCTTGGCGTTGCTTGGTTGTTTTGTGGCCTCGGCTCTCCTCCTCTGCCTTGCTCAGTGTGGCCGCGGGCGCGGCTCTGACTGCCCGTGCACAGGTAAAGGGGTACAAGGTAGAGCCCCAACTTCTGTACACTGACAACCCAATTATCTTATTAGGAGGATTATATAAACTCGTGTAAGGACCCATTTTGGGATTAAGCAAGAAGCAATCATATTTTCTCGGCTTCCTTAGGGAGCCGGGAGACCTATCCCTAGCCACCGCTGCACCCTCTCTCGCACGCGCGCACGCAATGATGGTGCCTCGGCTCCGGCGACCACGCCTTCCTCCACGCCATCCCTCCTTCCACCCCTACAACTTGAGACCACACCCTGCTAGGGATCCGATTCCTACCACATTTGCTACTCATGTTGATCTCCCTAAGGAGAAGTGGTTTAAATACCATCCTCCCATCAAAGTGAAAGTAGTAGAACCTACTAAAGTTGAAGAAGAAACTATTACTTATAATGTTGATCCTATTGTTCCTACTCCTTATATTGAGAAACCACATTTCCATGTTAGAATAAAGGATCATGCTAAAGCTTCAAATGTGGTTCGTAAGAGTCATACTAGAACACCTACACCCCCCTGAACAAATTGAAGTTGAACCTAGTATTGCTATGGTTAAAGATCTCTTGGTCGATAATATTGATGGGTATTTTATTTATTTCTGTGATGAAGCTGCTAGAATTGCTAAACCCGATACTAAAGATAAGCATAAACCTATTGTTGGCATGCCTGTTGTTTCTGTTAAAATAGGAGATCATTGTTATCATGGCTTATGTGTTGTGGATGCTAGTGTGAGTGCAATTCCTTTTACTTTATATAAAGAAATTATGAATGATATTGCACCTGCTGAGATAGAAGGTATTGATGTTACTATTAAGCTTGCCAATAGAGACACTATTTCGCCAGTTGCGATTGTTAGAGATGTTGAAGTCTTGTGTGGGAAAATAAGATACCCTACTGATTTTATTTTTCTTGCTTCCCCACAAGATGATTTTTGTCCCATTATATTTGGTAGACCTTTCTTGAATACTGTTAATGCTAAGATAGACTACGATAAAGATATTGTTACTGTTGGTTTAGGGGATATGTCTCATGATTTTAATTTCTCTAAATTTCATAGACAACCCTATGATAAAGAATTGCCTAGTAAGGATGAAATTATTGGTCTTGCTTCTGTTGTCGTGCCTCCTACCAACCCCTTAGAACAATATTTGCTAGACCATGAAAATGATATGTTTATGAATGAAAGAAAGGAATTAGATGAAATATTCTTTAATCAAGGGCCTATTTTGAAACACAATTTGCCTGTTGAAATCCTTGGAGATCCTCCTCCACCCAAGGGTGATCCCATCTTTGAGCTTAAACAATTACCTGACACTTTAAAATATGCTTATCTGGATGAAAAGAAGACATATCCTGTTATTATTAGTGCTAACCTTTCAGAGCATGAAGAAAAGAAATTATTGAAAACTCTAAAAAAGCACTGTGCCGCTATTGGAAATACTCTTGATGATCTTTAGGGCATTAGTCCCACTCTATGTCAGCACAAAATTAATTTGGAGCCCAATGCTAAACCAGTTGTTGATCATCAACGGTGGTTAAATCCTTAGATGAAAGAAGTGGTAAGAAATGAAATATTAAAGCTTCTGGAGGTAGGTATAATTTATCCTACTGCTGATAGTAGATGGGTAAGTCCCGTTCATTGTGTCCCTAAGAAGGGATGTATTACTATTGTTCCTAATGATAATAATGAGTTGATCCCACAAAGAATTGTTACAGGTTATAGAATGGTAATTGGTTTCCACAAGTTAAATAAAGCTACTAGAAAAGATCATTACCCTCTATCTTTTATTGATCAAATGCTAGAAAGACTATCCAAACATACACATTTTTGCTTTCTAGATGGTTATTCTGGTTTCTCTTAAATACCTGTGTCAAAAGATGATCAGGAAAATACCACTTTTACTTGCCCTTTCGGTACCTTTGCTTATAGACGTATGTCTTTTGGTTTATGCAATGCACCTGCTACCTTTCAAAGATGTATGACTGCTATATTCTCAGGATTTTATGAAATATTGTTGAGGTTTTCATGGATGATTTCTCCATTTACGGAACTTCTTTTGATGATTGCTTAAGCAACCTTGATCGAGTTTTGGTAGAGATGTGAAGAAACTATTCTTTTCTTGAATTAGGAGAAGTACCACTTTATGGCCAATGATGGTATTGTCTTGGGGCATAAAATTTCTGAAAGAGGTATTGAAGTTGATAAAGCTAAAGTAGACGCTATTGAAAAGATGCCGTGTCCTAAAGATATCAAAGGTATAAGAAGTTTCCTTGGTCATGATGGTTTCTATAGGAGGTTTATTAAAGACTTCTCTAAAATTTCTAGGCCTCTCACTGATCTCTTGCGAAAAGATGTTACTTTTGTTTTTGATGATGATTGTGTAGAAGCATTTGAAATACTCAAGAAAGCCTTGATTTCTGCACCTATTGTTCAACCACCTGATTGGAATTTAAATTTTGAAATTATGTGTGATGCTAGTGATTATGCTGTTGGTGCTATTCTAGGGCAAAGAGTTGATAAGAAATTGAATGTTATTCATTATGCTAGTAAAACTCTAGACAGTGCCCAGAGAAACTATGCTACTACTGAAAAATAATTTTTTGCAGTTGTTTTTGCTTGTGATAAGTTCAGATTTTATATTATTGATTCCAAAGTATCTGTTCACACTAATCATGCTGCTATTAAATATCTTATGGAAAAGAAAGATGCTAACCTAGACTTATTAGATGGGTACTCTTGCTGCAAGAATTTGATTTGCATATTATTCATAGAAAGGGAGTTGAGAACGCCGTTGCAGACAACTTGTCTAGGTTAGAAAATGTTCTTGATGACCCACTGCATATTGATGATAGCTTTCCTAATGAGCAATTAGCTGTCACAAATGCTTATCGTAATACTCCTTGGTATGCTGATTATGCTAATTACATTGTTGCTAAATTTATACCACCTAGTTTCACATACCAGCAAAAGAAAAAGTTTTTCTATGATTTAAGACTTTACTTTTGGGATGACCCACACCTTTATAAAGAAGGAGTAGATGGTGTTATTAGACATTGTGTACCTGAGCATGCACAGGAACATATCCTACGCAAGTGCCACTTCGAGTCTTACGAAGGACACCATGCTAGAGATAGAACTGCACACAAGGTATTGCAATATGGTTTTCATTGGCCTACTCTCTTCAAGGATGCTCGTAAGTTTGTCTTGTCTTGTGATGAATGCCAGAGAATTGGTAATATTCGTAGATGTCAGGAAATGCCTATGAACTATTCACTTGTTATTGAACCGTTTGATGTTTAGGGCTTTGATTATATGGGACCTTTTCCTTCCTCTAACGGGTATACACATATTTTAGTTGATGTTGATTACGTTACTAAGTGGGTAGAAGCTATTCCAACTAGTCGTGCTGATCATAACACCTCTATCAAGATGCTTAAAGAAGTTATTTTTCCGAGATTTGGAGTCCCTAGATATTTAATGACTGATGGTGGTTCACATTTTATTCATGGTGCTTTCCTTAAATTGCTTGCTAAATATGATGTTAACCACATAATTTCATCTCCATATAATCCTCAGTCTAGTGGTCAAGTAGAATTGGGCAATAGAGAGACTAAATTGATTTTGCAAAAGACTGTTAATAGATCTAGAAAGAATTGGTCTAAGAAACTTGATGATGCATTATGGGCTTATAGAACTGCTTATAAAAACCCTATGGGTATGTCTCCATATAAAATTGTTTATGGAAAGGCTTGTCACTTACCTCTTGAACTAGAACATAAAGCTTATTGGTCAATCAAAGAGCTCAACTATGATTTCAAACTTGCCGGTGAGAAGAGGTTATTTGACATAAGCTCGCTTGATGAATGGAGAACCCAAGCCTATGAGAATGCTAAGTTGTTTAAAGAAAAGTTTAAAAGATGGCATGACAAAAGGATACAAAAGCGCGAGTTTAATGTAGGTGATCATGTTTTGCTATACAACTCTCATTTAAGATTTACAGGAAAACTTCTCTCTAAATGGGAAGGCCCTTACATTATCGAGGAGGTCTATCGTTCCGGTGCCATCAAAATCAACAAAGCTGAAGGCACAAACTCAAAGGTGGTAAACGGTCAAACAACCAACATTATATCTCAGGTACTCCCATAGATGTTTAAGCAAATATAATTAATACCAAAACACCAAAGGAGTATATAAGGGATACTTTCCAGAATGATTCAGACTCGGAAAAGGAATAGGTATGTGGTACGGTAAGTAAACCAACTCCAAAACTGTTCTAATAGAAAATTTTCTCCGTTTTGGAATCATTAAAAAATTAGGAAAATTAAAGTAGTCCGAAAGAGTCACGAGGAGACCACAAGGGTGGAGGGCGCGCCCTACCCCCTTGGCGCGCTCCCTGCCTTGTGGCCACCTCGTTTGCCATCCGAACTCCGTTTTCTTGAAAAACACTTATTTTGGTCGGTAAAATTCAGTATATAATCTCCAAAAGGTTTTGACCACCGTACCACGGCAAAATCCCCTGCTTTCATTTGAGTTGTTTTTGTAGCAAATTTGGAGCGATATGTCGTCCCAAGACTCGGAGGGAGAGAGCTATGTAGTTGATTACATAGCAGACCCCAAGGTCTACGAGTATTTGGAGCATTATGGTTGGATCACGAAGGAAGAAGAAGACTATGATCCGTAAGGAAAGGAAGAGACAAGTTCTGATGAATAGGAAGTCCCACTACCCCAACCTGGGGACATGCACGTGGAGTTCAAAAAGTCAAGCCTTCCTAACAAAGCAAAGAAACCTAAGATTGAGTTATCCCTTTTCGTCTCTTGCAAGAAAACAAACAAGAACTACGTAAAAAGACATTAAGGCTTGAGTAGGAGATCAATGACTTAAGGGAGGAAAATTCTATCCTCAAGCGCAAGCTGAGGAAGAAGCCTACTTCATCAACAAATCCATCATCACCACCTCCGAAGAAAGAGACATAAATACATGGGTATGGGCACTCCCCTTGGCAACAGCCAAGCATGGGGGAGGTGCCCCGGTATCGTATCACCATCACACCTTTACCTTTATCGTTTTTCTTAATTCGATCATTTTGGTTATATTTTGATCTAGTAGAATAAAGTTTTAGCATGATCTGGCTTTCAGTTTTGTTTTGAGATCTATCTATGTAATCGAGTCCATGAGCTATATAATAAAGAGTAGTTTTGAGTTGAGGGCTTCGCTTTCTTGCTATGATCTTCAGGGAATAAAAGGATCATATATTGATATTATGGAGAGTAATGACTTCACATACAAAGAGTATGATGAATAAAAATTGTTGAGAGTTGACAAACATAGTTTTGTCATTGTTGCAATTAATTGGAAGTAATAAATAAAGAGAGGTATTCACATATAAATATACTATCTTGGACATCTTTTGTAATTGTGAGCACTCATTAAAATATGACATGCTAAAAAGTTGATGTTGGACAAGGAAGACAACATAATGGGTTGTATTTTCTTATATCCGAATAGAAGTTATATTGTCATGGATCCTACAACATGTTGAGCTTGCTTTTCCCTCTCATGCTAGCAAAATTCTTTGCGCCAAGTAGGGATACTACTTGTGCATCCAAACATCCCTTAAACCAGTTTTGCCATGAGAGTCCACCATACCTACCTATGGATTGATTAAAATCCTTCAAGTAAGTTGTCATCGGTGCAAGAAATAAAAATTCCTCTTTAAATATGTATGATGTATTAGTGTGAAGAAAATAAGCTTTATACGAAGTTGTGATATGGAAGAAATAAAAGCGAGGGACCACATAATAAAGTTCTTTATCACAAGTGGCAATATAAAGTGACATTCTTTTGCATCAAGATTTTGTGCATCCAGCCATAAAAGCGCATGACAATCTATGTTTCCCTCTGCAAAGGGCCTATCTTTTACTTTTATCTTCTACCCTTATAGAAGAGTCATGGTGATCTTCACCTCTCCTTTTTACACTTTTTCTTTTGGCAAGCACTATGTGTTGGAGAGATCTAGATATATATATCCACTCGGATGTAGGTTATCATAAAGTATTATTGTTGACATTACCCTTGAGGTAAAATGTTGGGAGGCGAGACTATAAGCCCCTATCTTTCTCTGTGTCCGACTGAGGCTTTGAACCCATAAGTATCACGTGAGTGTTAGCAATTGTGAAAGACTGAATGATAATTGAGTATGTGGACTTGCTGGAAAGCTCTAAAATAGACTCTTTCCGATGTTTTCATAAATTGCAATTGCTTCAATGACTGAGATCATAGTTTGTTAGTTTTCAATAAAGTTTCTGATTCATACTTTACCTTGTGAACGAATTGTTACTTAAACATAAGAAATTATGACACAATATATGTTGCTATTCTAAAGATGTCATGATGCCCTCATGTCTGTATTTTATTTTATCGGCACCTCTATCTCTAAACATCTGGACATATTTTTCGATATCGGCTTTCGCCTGAGGACAAGCAAGGTCTAAGCTTGGGGAGTTGATACGTCCATTTTGCATCCTGCTTTTATATTGATATTTATTGCATTATGGGCTGTTAGTACACATTATAGCATAATACTTATGCCTTTTCTCTCTTATTTTACAAGGTTTACATGAAGAGGGAGAATGCCGATAAATGGAATTCTGGGCTAGAAAAGGAGCAAATATTAGAGACCTACTTTGCACAACTCCAAAACTCCTGAAACATGAGGGAGAATCATTTTGGAATAAATAAAAATTATTGGGTGAAGAAAGCACCAGAGGGGGGCACCTGCCTTCCACAAGGGTGGAGGGCGCGCCCTACCCCTGGGCGCGCCCCCTGCCTTGTGGCCACCTTGTGTGCCCTCTGGACTCCGTTTTCTTGCACAACACTTATTTTGGTCGATAAAATTCGGTATACAATCTTCCGAAGGTTTTGACCACCGTACCACGGGAAAATCCCCTGTTTTCGTTTGAGTTGTTTTTGCATCAAATTTGGAGCAATATGTCGTCCCATGACTCAGAGGGAGAGAGCTATGTAGCTTATTACATTGCAGACCCCAAGGTCTACGGGTATTTGGAGCATTATGGTTGGATCACGAAGGAAGAAGAAGACTATGATCCGTAAGGAAAGGAAGAGACAAGTTCTGATGAATAGGAAGTCCCACTACCCCAACCTGGGGACATGCACGTGGAGTTCAAAAAGTCAAGCCTTCCTAACAGAGCAAAGAAACCTAAGATCGAGTTTATCCCTTTTCGTCTCTTGCAGGAAAACAAACAAGAACTACGTAAAAAGACATTAAGGCTTGAGCGGGAGATCGATGACTTAAGGGAGGAAAATTCTATCCTCAAGCGCAAGCTAAGGAAGAAGCCTACTTCATTAACAACTCCATCATCACCACCTCCGAAGAAAGAGACATAAATACATGGGTATGGGCACTCCCCTTGGCAACTGCCAAGCATGGGGGAGGTTCCCCGGTATCGTATCACCATCACACCTTTACCTTTATCGTTTTTCTTAATTCGATCCTTTTGGTTATATTTTGATCTAGTAGAATAAAGTTTTAGCATGATCTGGCTTTTAGTTTTGTTTTGAGATCTATCTATGTAATCAAGTCCATGAGCTATATAATAAAGAGTAATTTTGAGTTGAGGGCTTTGCTTTCTTGCTATGATCTTGAGGGAATAAAAGGATCATATATTGATCTTATGGAGAGTAATGACTTCACATACAAAGAGTATGATGAATACAAATTGTTGAGAGTTGAAAAACATAGTTTTGCTCATTGTTGCAATTAATAGGAAGTAATAAATAAAGAGAGGTATTCACATATAAATATACTATCTTGGACATCTTTTGTAATTGTGTGCACTCATTAAAATATGACATGCTAAAAAGTTGATGTTGGACAAGGAAGACAACATAATGGGTTGTGTTTTCTTATATCCGAATAGAAGTTATATTGTCATGGATCCCACAACATGTTGAGCTTGCTTTTCCCTCTCATGCTAGCCAAATTCTTTGCACCAAGTAGGGATACTACTTGTGCATCCAAACATCCCTTAAACCAGTTTTGCCATGAGAGTCCACCATACCTACCTATGGATTGAGTAAGATCCTTCAAGTAAGTTGTCATCGGTGCAAGCAATAAAAATTCCTCTTTAAATATGTATGATGTATTAGTGTGAAGAAAATAAGGTTTATACGAACTTGTGATATGGAAGAAATAAAAGCGAAGGAACGCATAATAAAGTTCTTTATCACAAGCGGCAATATAAAGTGACATTCTTTTGCATTAAGATTTTGTGCATCCAGCCATAAAAGCGCATGACAACCTCTGCTTCCCTCTGCAAAGGGCCTATCTTTTACTTTTATCTTCTACCCTTATAGAAGAGTCATGGTGATCTTCACCTTTCCTTTTTACACTTTTTCTTTTGTCAAGCACTATGTGTTGGAGAGATCCAGATATATATATCTCCTCGGATGTAGGTTATCAGAAAGTATTATTGTTGACATTACCCTTGAGGTAAAAGGTTGGGAGGCGAAACTATAAGCCCCTATCTTTCTCTTTGTCCGACTGAGGCTTTGAACCCATAAGTATCGCGTGAGTGTTAGCAATTGTGAAAGACTAAATGATAGTTGAGTATGTGGACGTGCTGAAAAGCTCTTAAATTGAATCTTTCTGATGTTATGATAAATTGCAATTGCTTCAATGACTGAGATAATAGTTTGTTAGTTTTCAACAAAGTTTCTGATTCATACTTTACCTTTTGAATGAATTGTTACTTAAACATAAGAAATTATATGACAATATATGTTGCTATTCTAAAGATGATCATGATGCCCTCATGTCTATATTTTATTTTATTGACACCTCTATCTCTAAACATGTGGACATATTTTTCGACATCGGCTTTCGCTTGAGGACAAGCGAGGTCAAAGCTTGGGGAGTTGATACGTCCATTTTGCATCCTGCTTTTATATTGATATTTATTGCATTATGGACTGTTAGTACACATTATAGCATAATTCTTATGCCTTTTCTCTCTTATTTTACAAGGTTTACATGAGGAGGGAGAATGTCGACAACTAGAATTCTGGGCTAGAAAAGGAGCAAATATTAGAGACCTATTTTGCACAACTCCAAAAGTCCTGAAACATCACGGAGAATCATTTTAGAATAAATAAAAAATATTGGGCGAAGAAAGCACCAGAGGGGGGCACCTGCCATCCACAAGGGTGGAGGGCGCGCCCTACCCCCTGGGCGCGCACCCCTGCCTTGTGGGCCACCTGGCAGGGCCCCGATGCCCATCTTCTGCTATATGGTGTGTTTTGACCTGGAAAAAACCAGAAGGGAGCTTTCGGGATGAAGCGCCGCCATCTCTAGGTGGAACCTGGGCAGAACCAATCTAGGGCTCCGGCGGAGCTATTCGGTCGGGGAAACTTCCCTCCGGGAGGGGGAAATCGAAGCCATCGTCATCACCAACGATCGTCTCATCAAAAATGGCTCAATCTCCATCAACATCTTCACCAGCAGCATCTCCTCTCAAACCCTAGTTCATCTCTTGTGTCCAATATTTGTCTCAAAACCTCAGATTGGTACGTGTGGTTTCTAGTAGTGTTGATTAATCCTTTTAGTGGATGCTAGTTGGTTTATTTGGTGGAAGATCATATGTTCAGATCCTTAATGATAATTAATACTCCTCTGATTATGAACATGAATATGCTTTGTCAGTAATTACGTTTCTTCCTGAGGACATGGGAGAAGTCTTGTTATAAGTAATCATGTGAATTTGGTATTCGTTCGATATTTTGATGAGATGTATGTTGTCTCTCCTCTAGTGGTGTTATGTGAACATTGACTACATAACACTTACACCATGATTTGGGCCTATGGGAAGGCATTGGGAAGTAATAAGTAGATGATGGGTTGCTAGAGTGACAGAAGCTTAAACCCAAGTTTATGTGTTGCTTCATAAGGGGCTGATTTGGATCCATATGTTTCATGTTATGGTTAGATTTATCTTAATTCTTCTTTCGTAGTTGCGGATGCTTGCGAGAGGGGTTAATCATAAGTGGGAGGATTTTCCAAGGAAGGGCAGCACCCAAGCACCGGTCTACCCACATATCAAATTGTCAAAGTAACGAACGCGAATCATATGAGCATGATGAAAACTAGCTTGACAATAATTTACATGTGTCCTCGGGAGCGCTTTGCTTTATATAAGAGTTCGTCCAGGCTTGTCCTTTGCTACAAAAAGTATTGGGCCACCTTGCTGCACCTTGTTTACTTTTGTTACTTATTACTCATTACGAATTATCTTATCACAAAACTATCTGTTACCGATAATTTCAGTTCTTGCAGAGAAAACCTTGCTGAAAACCGCTTGTCATTTCCTTCTGCTCCTCGTTGGGTTCGACACTCGTACTTATCAAAAGGACTATGATAGATCCCCTATACTTGTGGGTCATCAATAACTTGCAACATATCAGAATTGATAACAAGTGGTCATGTTGCAAGTCTACTTATAACAGAAGGTGAATCTAAAGCAGAGCTAGATGGAAGTTCCTTACCTCCCCTCATCTTGGAGGGAAAAATCTTAGTCTTAGCATCCTTCAGATTCTTCATAGTGATAATTTGATAATAATCCCAAATAACTCCACAAATATAGTTATGGTCCCCGGCAACGGTGCCAGAAAAAGGTCTTGATAACCCACAAGTATAGGGGATCGCAACAGTTTTCGAGTATTGAACCCAAATTTATCCATTCAACACAAGGGGAGCCAAAGAATATTTGCAAGTATTAGCAGTTGAGTCGTCAATTCAACCACACCTGGAGATTAATTATATGCAGCAAAGTGATCGGTAGTAAAGTAGTATGATAGTTTTGATAGTTGTAGCAACAATAATAGTAACGGTGACAGTGATAGCAATGATTTTGTAGGAAGTGCACTAGTAACAATAGCAGTAGTAACTTAGCAATTCATAGGCATTGGATCAGTGAATTCGTTGGATGATAGTCATCATATAACAGTCATTTCCTAGGGCAATACGACACTAGCTCCAGTTCACAAATATAATGTAGGCATGTATTCCGTAAATAGTCATACGTGCTTATGGAAAGAACTTGCATCGCATCTTTTGTCCTACCCTCCCGTGGCAGCAGGGTCCTATCGGAAACTAAGGGATATTAAGTCCTTCTTTTAATAGGGAACCGGAACAAAGCATGAACACACGATGAATATATGAACTCCTCAAACTACGGTCATCACCGGGAAGTGTCCCGACTTCTGTCACTCCGGGTTTGCCGGATCATAACACATAGTAGGTAACTATAACGTGCAAGATCGGATCTAGAACATAGATATAATGATGATAACATAAACGGTTCAGATCTGAAATCATGGCACCTGGGCCCAAAGTGACAAGCATTAAGCATGGCAAAGGCATAGCAACATCAATCTCAGAACATAATGGATACTAGGGATCAAGCCCTAACAAAACTAACTTGATTACATGATGAATCTCATCAAACTCCTCACTGACCAGCGAGTCTACTAAGGAATTACTCACTCCCGGTGGGGAGCATCATGGAATTGGCGTTGGAGAAGGGTTGGTGATGACGAAGATCGAAGATTCCCCTCTCTGGAGCCCCAAACGGACTCCAAATCTGGCCTCCCGATGAAGAACGGGAGGGGCGGTGGCTCCGTCTCGTGAAACGCGGTAATTCTTCCTCCTCGATTTTTCTCTCCAAATGTGTGATTTTATAGTATCAGGGTTGGAGTCTACAGGGCCACCAGGTGGGGACAACCCACCTGGGTGCCCTTGTAGGGGCGCCCTGGTGGGTTGTGCCCACCTAGGTGCCCCCCTCCGGTGGTTATTGGCTCTAGAAATTCTTATTTATTGAATAAAAATCCTCGCAAAGTTTCATGCCAATCCGAGAACTTTTATTTCTACAGAAAAACAACAACATGGTGTCGGGGAAGAACTGATCGTGCCCCACGAGCACCTACGGGACCTGGGTCCCTTGTGGTTCGGAGGGGGGCAGAGATTGCACAAAGAGCGGATCGAGGCGATGCACACGAGCGGATTTACCCAGCTTCGGAGCTCTCCGGAGAGATAATACTCCTACTGCTGCTTTGTGGATTATCTTGTGTTCTTGCTAGGGAGCAACGGGAGCTACAAAACCTAGCCTGAGTGTGGTCTCGTATGAGTAGAATGAACTAAGCCGGAGCTGAACCGAACCCAAACCCTTTCTACGTTGCACTTGGGCCTCCTTTTATAGGCACAAGGGGTCACCACATGTGGCAAGTAGGCAAGGGTAAGATGGTAAAAACATAGGTTGGTACACCGCTTTGTACAGTGTACAGTAATATATACCTAACTCTAACGGCAAGGGACAAGAGTCATCAATGCCCGTCTCAATCGCCCGAACAGTGTAACAGGGACCGTCAAGTGTGCCTCCGTTTGCCACGATGGTAGCCTGTCAGGGCCGCTTATCGCTGCTCCCCGCTGGCTGCACAGCCCGCCGACACGCTGCTTGGGAGAGCCCGTGGTGACACGCCAGTGGGTGAGCTGGAGCGGAGATGAAGAGAGTCACTTGCATGGCGAGTACTTTGTCACTGGGCGAGGTTCTTGTCGCTACGGGAGCTTATCGCCATCAAGCCTTCCCGCAAGCTCCTCTTGCCGGGCCTTGTTTCTTCGCTACCGAGTATTCTTCCGGCAAGCTCCTCTTGCCGGGTCTTGATTACTTTGTTCTGATGGCTTACCGCAAGCTCCTCTTGCCGGGTCTTGTTTTCTTGAAGGGTCATGAGGGTCTTGGCAGACGCCCGCAAGGCTTGCCACGGGACGCCATCGATCGCCTGCAGACATGTTCGGGTACTAAGGTACCCCTACTTGATAATCGACAGAGCCCCCGGTCCGGGCCATACACGGTGCCGAAGCGCTGTTGGCCCAGCCCAAAACGGGCACGGGCACGCGCGGCCTGGGTCAAAACCGAATCCACTCCGGCTCCCGGGTATGGGCCATACACATTGCCGAGCGCTGTTGGGCCAGGCCCAAAACAGGGCCCGGGCACGCGCGGCCTGGGTCCAAACCGAATCCACTCCGTATCCGCCGCTTCCCCGTGAACGGCACGCCAATTGCGGCGTCGTGGGGAAGTGGGCGGCGGCGAGGTCGCCTCATCCGTCAGCCTCGGTTCTGCATTCCCGCCACGTGGTTCCCATGCTCTTGGGGTCGCGGACGGTGGAAGTGGGAAGCTGGGCTGTTGCGCAGAGGCAGCAGGTCGGCCCCGATTCCCTGCTCTTCCTATGCCCTGATTCATCGAAAGGGTGGCCGAGCCCCCACCTTGCTTCTTTAAAAGAGCGGAAGGGAGCGCAGGTTCGCACTCTCCCATCTCCTCCTTTCCTCAACTTCGCCTCCCTTTCTCTCATTCGTCATGGAGAAAGGGAACCTTGGTTCTTCATCGGTGGCGGCGAGGGTCACCGCTAGACAGCGCCCCTCCCAACCCCATGCCCGGGGTGGCAGAGCCAGCCACAAGAGGAAGAGGGAGGGACGAGGTCGCGGGGCGTGGTCGAGGCGCCGGGAAGAAGCGGACGGGCGGCGCGCCGCCTCCGCCTCCGCCGGCGGTTCCCCTCCCTGCGGCGGGTCCATACGGGGACGACCCTTGCGAAGTTCTTCGTCAAAGGCGCTGGCGCCTCGTCGCCGCCTCCGGCTTCCAGCTCCGTTCATGAAGCGATGGCGCGGATCCGCCGAGACACCGAGACGCACATGAGGGCTGTGGAATCAGCGGCATGCGAGTCCGTGTTGTATTCCCAGCCCCTAATGTGATGTATCTTGATCGTGGGTGGAAGACGCTCACTGCATCCACAGCCCGAGGGCGGGTTTACCTCCATTTTAAGTTAATGGAGGGTGATCTCCTCTCCGTCAAGGTCTTGGGATCTCGCACTCGGGCGGTGCTGCGTGGATAGCTCCTCCGACAAATAAGATTCCTCGAGCGAGAGTGACGAGGAGGAGAGCGACAGCGACGACGAGGTTAGCGGGCCCGATTAGTTGTCGGGCGCCGCTTGCAAGGCCACCGGGCGACCCCATCATCCGCGCCGCGGCCCTTGAACTCCCGGGTCGCCTCCTTGGGCGATCAAGGAGGGAGGCTGCGGAAGGGGAAGAGGGATGGCGACAAGGCCGTCAAGTCGGAGTACGAGGGCGAGTGCCTTCGACAGCGGCCGACGCCCCACCGCCCGCCTCGAGCCCCGCTTCCGGCGCCGCCGTCTCCGTTAAGCCCTCGGAGAGCCCCCGGGATGTTCCCTTGGTGCCTTCTGGCACCTGTAGCTCGCCTAGGCGCTCCTTTTGCCCTTCTCGCCTCCTTGACCTACCTCTTGAAGAGAGGGACAGGAAAAGGATTACGGGCATCTTATCTTTTTAATTTTAAGCCTTCGGGCCTTATCCGCATTTAAAACTTGTAATCCTCTCTTTCATGTTTTTCATTCTCCACGGACTGTATCCGAGTAGAATGTTTTTAATGAAAAAGGGATGTTTGAAAAGGGACGAAAGGCTTATCTGATATCGCAGCCCCCGGCAACTCTGGCTTGCCGCAGCCCCCGGCAACTCTGGCTTGCCGGGGCTTGGGTGCCGGCGCACCCTTCTTCTCCTCTTCGCTGTTATTTCAGTTCTGAGAACAATTTAGCCAGTGTTGCAATAAGTTATTTTTGTAATATAACTTTGTTCTGGGCAATATTTGCTATGTTACTTCCTTTACTCGACTCTTTGCTTTGTATGTTACTGCCCCACGCCAGAAACTTGCGGTGCAGCACCCTTGCCATGAAGCGCCGAAAAGCGGAACTTCAGCAGCTTTGTCAAGGGTCGCCACCGACAAGCAACCTTGTCGCGACTAGCCGCAGCTCACTTAAGTTGTTGAGCGGACTCAAACAAAGTAAGGGCGCCGACCGTCACGATTTGGTTCCTTCACAAGCACGGGTTTTCCATACAAAGCGCCGTCGCTCGAGGAAGATAACTTAAAATTTAAAACTGGTCGCTTAAACTTAGCAACTTAGCTTTTCTGTTGCCCATTTCCGCAAGGCGACAGTTCCTCGAAGCGACGCTTATGCCCACACCATTATCTTCTCCTTCCCCGTGAACTTGTGGGTGGATGAACCTTCTTCTTGTTTGAGAAGAAAGAAGAGAAAATAAAGTTATGGAGCCTAATGGCTCGCCATCGCTTACCGGGTGCGGATGCTGCACAAAATGTTAGTAAACACATGCATATATGATTATGAGAGCATGTATTGACAAAATGTGCGCAACACATAGGCTTTATCGATGCACGGGTCTGCGCCGCTTTGTACAAAGGATTACATGCAACAGCTGCAAGACTTGTACAAAGGGTGGTTGCCGAACGCTGCCCGCAACCGCGCTCATGGGTAAAACTTATGAAGATGCTCTATATTCCAAGAATTGCTCACCGAAGGCCATCTTCGGTCTCAAAGCGGACAGCGCGGGCCTAGTGACTCGCTTCACCCGATAAGGGCCTTCCCACTTCAAGGCCAACTTGTTGGAATTCTTGGTGGATTGAACGCGCTTAAGAACAAGGTCGCCTTCCTCAAGCTCCCGGCATTAACTTCAAGGCTATGGTAGCGACGCAAAGCTTGCTTGTAACGAGCAGCTCGTACAACAGCTGAAGACGATCTTCCTCGAGGAGCAGCGTCATCTTGTCGCAATCGCTATTGCTCAAGCTCATCATAAGCGAGCACTCGAGGAGACCCGTACACGAGTTCCGTGGGAGAACTGCCTCTGCTCCGTAGACTAGAGCGAAGGTGTCCGCCGCTGGCTCGATTTGGCGTCGCCCTGATCGACCAAAGAACCACCGCAGCCTCGATCCAGTTTCTTCCGCACTTGCGCAGCCTCGTCGAAAGTTCTGGTCTTGAGTCCCCGCAGCACTTCAGCGCTTGTTTCTCGCTGACCGCTGCTTCTGATGAGCAATGTATAAAGCAGATCTTGGCGCCAAGATCTTGGGCGCACCGCATGAAGGTGCGGCTCGTGAACTGTGCCGTTGTCGGTGATGATCCGTTAGGAATCCCAAAACGGCAAACAATTGACTCAAGAACTTGACGGCCGATCGTGTTGTCACCTTCCTCATGGTTCCACTTCCGCCACTTTGTGAACTTGTCGATTGCGACGCATAAGTATTCAAAGCCCCGACAGCTCGGGGAAGGGGCCGAGGATGTCGAGTCCCCGCATCAAAAGGGCTAGGATAAAGGGATCATCCGGAGAGCTTGAGCTGGTTGGTGTATCTGTTTGGAATGGAACCGCACGCTTCACACTTGGTTACTTGTGCAGTTGCATCCCGGAGGGCTTCGCCGAAGAAACCTTGCCGGAAAGCTTTGCCGGCAAGTGCCTTACGCCAATGTGGTGACCACATATGCCTCCATGTATCTCTCGCCAACAGCTTCATCCATCTTCCCGCAAATGCACTTCAGTTTCACACCGCTGAGTCTTCTTCATGCATGTGATGTTGTCAACAAACTGGTACATACTTGACCGCCGTGCTACTTTTTCCGCTTCTTCTTGCTCTTCGGAAGTTCTCCGTCTCAAGGAAATGGACGATTTGATGTGCCCATGCCGGAGCCTCGTGGCTCGACAACAAGGACTAAAGGCTCATCTATCATCGCGGAACATCAGCTTCTAGGGCAAGGACCTGTGGGTCCGCCGGAGTTGATGATCCCGGCAAGCTTGCCGGAGCGAAACTTGTCGGGAGCGTTGTTTCAATGATACAAACTGCATGGTTTGTTGGAGCAGATGCTCCTCGCTGATATTTGCGCTGATTTTAGGGACCTTCTTGGCGGCGGCTTCAGGGGAGCTCTGCGGAAAGTAGTCGCCGCAATCAGTTTTCTTCTAGCTCTGTCCGTTGATGGTGTTACGGTTGGCTGAGTCAGCTTGAGCACAAAAATTCCTGGTTCCACAGTAATTTAAGTGCGGCACATTTGAGAGGCCATCAGCTATATCATTCTCGAGCTCTTGAACGTGTTCTATTTGCAAGCCTTCAAAGTGCTCTTCTAGCTTTCTCACTTCATCGACGAAGCTTCCATCAACGGCTCGATAATCTTTATTTACTTGGCGGACGACCAGTTGTGAGTCCCCCGACAATGAGCTTCTTAATCCCAAGGTCTACAAAGAATCTCGAGACCGCAAGCAAACCTTCATACTCTGCAGAAGATTGTTTGTTGCTTGTTCCTTGGGAAAGTGCATCTGGACTATGTACTTGAGGTGCTCTCCGTGGTGCGATAAGCAAGACGCCGCACCGGCGCCTTGCAGCGAGAATGCACCATCAAGTACATCAGCCACTCTTTATTTGCTTTTTGACGGGATGCTCGCCTCGAATTTCTTCATCTTGCGTGGGCGCCCACTCGCTATGAATTCTGCCAATGCTCTACTCGATAGTTGAAGTGCTTTCAAACTTGAGGCCAAAGCTCGACAGTTCCAAAGGCCCACTGACAATCCCGCTGTTGCTTCGGATTTTGCAATATCCTCTTCAACGGAAAGCGAGTGACAACTGTTATCTCGTGTGCTTGGAAGTAATGGCGATCTTTCTCGAGGCCATGAGGAGGCCGAAAAGCAACTTCGCACACCGTAGTACCTTGACCTAGCCCCTGCAGAAGGGAACCGACAAAATAGACTGGGCGCTGCACCATCTTCTTCAGATCTTGTCGCAACCTGCGCTGATCCGTCCTTGTCGGGACCAGAGCTTGACGGTGAAGCCCTTGCTTGTCGCTGGATGCGCCTCCTCGGTTGCCGGCTCATCATCTGCCTCCTCTCCGCTACTAACGCAGCACTAACCACTTGATTGGTTGCCGCAATATACAACAAAGAACTTCTCTTGTAGCTTAGGTGCGATAAGTATTGAGCGGAGGATGTACCTCTTTAAATCCTGCAGCGCAGCCTCCGCTTCGAGTCCATTTCATTGACCTGCCTTTTTCAAAATCTTGAAAATGGCGGGGCGCTGCCAGCAGAACTTAGAGATAAACCTGCTGAGAGCAGCCACGCAACCGGCAAGCCTTCTGACATCCTTGACGCGCTTTGGTGCTTCGATTTGCTCAATGGCCTTGATCTTGTCGGGATTGGCTTCAATTCCCCGCTGAGACACAAAGAACCCGAGAAGCTTGCCGGAAGGGACTCCAAACACGCAC
The DNA here is from genome assembly GCA_021605205.1 of Aegilops longissima. Taxonomy (NCBI): domain Eukaryota; kingdom Viridiplantae; phylum Streptophyta; class Magnoliopsida; order Poales; family Poaceae; genus Aegilops; species Aegilops longissima. Next base: position 429,825,077 of record CM038681.1, on the reverse strand, counting down.
TTCTCGGGGTCGAGCTTGAGGTTGATCTTGCGCAGATTTGCAAATGTTTCATCCAAATCCTGAATCAGAGTTGCTTTGTCTTTGCTCTTGACCACTATATCATCCATGTAGGCTTCTACATTTCTGTGTATCTGTGGCTCAAAGGCATCATGGACTACTCTTGCAAAAGTTGAACCGGCATTCTTCAAACCGAAAGGCATCCGTATGAAGCAGTACGTGCCACATGGTGTAATGAATGCGGTTTTCTCTTCATCCTCTTCGCGCCATGAAGATCTGATGATATCCTGAATATGCATCAAGAAATGAAAGCAGATCACATCCACCGTGGAGTCAACAATCTGGTCGATACGCTGCAAGGGAAATGGGTCTTTGGGACAAGCTTTGTTAACATCAGTGAAGTCAATACAAAGTCTCCATTTCCCATTAGCCTTATGCATAACTACCGGATTGGCCAACCACGGGATGGAGGACTCTCCGACAAGCCCCGCTGCTTCTAACTTCTTGATCTCTTCTCGCTATGAACTCTTGGCGCCCACCGCCTGCTTCCTAACTTTTGCTTGATGGTCCGCGTGTGAGGACAGACAGCCAGTGATGCTCAATTACTTCCACGAACACCGGGATGTCGATGGTTGCCATGCAAACACATCGACATTCGCCAGCAGAAAGCAACGAGCTCGCCTTCCTATTTAGGGTCAAGCGTGGCAATCGATGGTGAAGGTACCACCAGTGTCGCCCTCCTTGGCGGCACCTTCTTGGTCTTCGCGGAGCTGCCATCGCCTTCTTGTACTTGCCGGTGGAGCTCGATGGTGCGTCCTCGACGGTAGCGCAGCACTCGAGGAGGTGCGCTTGCGGAGTGGGCAGCAGAGCTCTTGCCGGACTTGGTGGTCTTCTTCCCCCAGGAGCTTCAGCGCAAGTGGTTTGCTATCTGCGGCGGCTGCTGCATCCCGGTAAATCTTGTCGGCGCAGATAAGTGCATCCTTCTTGTCGCCATGGACAGAAATGATGCTTATCGGGCTGGGCATCTTGAGTAGGTTGTAAGCATAATGAGAGGCGGCCATGAACTTGGCGAGTGCTGGACGGCCAAGTATGCCATTGTAGGGCAATGGGAAATCGGCGACGTCAAACATGACCCTCTCAGTTCTGAAGTTGAGCTTGCTGCCGAATGTTACCGGCAACATGATCTTCCCTTTGGGCTTGCTCCTTCCTGGGTTGATTCCTTGGAAAGTACCAGTTTCTTCGAGCTCGCTGTCAGGGATTTGAAGTTTTTGAAGCACCGCAGAGGATATCAGGTTCAGGCCAGCCCCGCCGTCAACCAACATCTTTGTGACTTTGAGGTTGCGGATGGTTGGTGAGACCAACATCGGCAAGCACCCGACCGCAGTGATGCGATCTGGGTGGTCCTCAATGTCAAAGATGATGGGCGTGTTGGACCACTTCGAGGTTTGCGCGACTCTATGGAGGGTTCTGCTGCATTAACCTCACGCATCCATTGTTTGAGTTGACGGTGCGAGGTATGCAGAAGCACCACCGCCAACGCAAAGGACCTCTGTTGCCTTTTGAAACTCTTGCTCGCCCGCTTCATCGCCTTCCATGTCTTCGCTGCCTTCATCTTCGTCTTCTTCCTTGTCGCGACCTGGGAGGTCTGTCTCCTTGCCGCTGCTTGGCCTTGCACAAGGCCCTCCCCCGACCGGGTCTCTTCTTACTTGCTGCACTGCACCTTCTTGGCCTTCTCCTTGTCTCGCCGCTCAGATTCAGCTCTCAGAGCTCAACAAGCTGCTCGACTTTCTTGCAGCTCGAGATCGTGGCCCTTGGTGCGGTGGATTTTACAAGATCTTGCTTGTTGGGCTGTCGGTTGTCGGCGTCGCCACAGCTTGGCGGTCGGCGCCAACGGCAACCTCCTTGCCGGAGCCACCAGCCTTGGCTTTGTTGGCAGCACCATCCTTGCCGGACCGCCGACAACTAGTACTTCTTGGTTTTTCTTCCTCCTGTTGTTTCGCCACGGCTCTTTCTTGCCGGGCGATCTCCTCACCGCCACTCTGCTCCCACATTCTCTCCTCGAGTCTTCTTCCTTCTTCAGTAACAAGGCACACTTGTCGGCCAGTATGAGAGCTCACGACGTCTTTCACTTTGCACATCGCCATCTCCTCCTCATCCTGCGGTTTCGCACATTCGATGGAATGCAATCGATCACCGCGGCAGGGTGGACGCCGGGATGTTGTAGTGCACTCGATCGAATCTTCGATGAACTTGCAGAGACTCCTCCTCCTCCGGGCAAGCAGGTGGAGATCACTCTCCGGCCATGAGGCTTGTGGTCACTGTGAAGGCGCCAACAAACTGGTGGCACAAATCTGCCTAAGAAGAAATAGAGCCATCCGGCAAGTGCATGAGCCAAGATCGACGCTTGGCTTGAGCACCAGGGAAAGTAGTTGGCGAGGATCTTGTCGTCTCGTCCCCCGCAGCTTGCACCGCGATGGTATAGATGCCGAGGAACTCCGGCGGGTGTGTCCTGCCATCATACTTCTCCGCCACATCTGGTTTGAAGTTTTTCTTGTCGGGCCACCGGACTTGCCGCAGCTCACGAGTGAACGCAGGGCAACCTATCACAGACGGCAAGTCGCTGGTTCTTCGGGCGCATGCATATCGACAGGGGCCGCGCGTTGGTCGATTGACAACGCTTCTTCTTCGCGCCGATACGGGTTCGAAGCGTCTTCTTCTTGCCGTTCTCGGAGAACTTGGCGCTGGTCGCGACGAGCTCGCGGATCCGGCGACGCTGTGGAGTCGCTGCCGAGGTGGATCCGGCGAGTCGGCGATCTTGGCCTTCGGGAGGGGGAGTGCACGGTGGCTGCACCCCGCAAGTCTCGCCGCCATCAGCTCGCGCCTTGTCGCCTTGCAGCGGCTGCGCAGGCACTTTCGGTTGTCAAGGGACACGCCGCTAAGCGCCGATGAGACTCTGAATTGTGGTCCTCCATTCGCCGATCTTATCGGCCGCTGGAGGGTAATCTAGAAGTAATCGAGCTCTAGCCAAGGCTTCCGCTGGTGTGGTTGGCGGCAACGGCGACGGAGCGAAGAACGGATGTGCTCGGACTCCTAACCAAGTTAGAGGAGCAGCATCCCGCCTAAGCGACCGTACTCCACTCGCATCGCATGCCGAGGTGCATGCGGTCTCGAGGGCCTCGGATCCTCCAGCTTGGCCTTGATCCAACGAGCGTATGGTGCCGCGAGCATCATGACGCTGTCGGTCCCGCGCCTCCTGCGAAGGACGCTGTGCGGACTCGACGCCGACGCTCAGGCTGCCTTGTCCTTGACCTGGCGGCATTGTGGGCTCTCGACGACGCCGTTCCTCCGCCAGCGTTTCCCCACCACCGACAGCTCCGGTGGTGGTGAGTTCGACGCGACGGCTCTGCTGCTGCCAAGACTTCTTCTTCGCGCCATGTTGACGAAGATGTTGATGAAGTTGCTCGTGTGACCGCCGGATCGGGTTCACACAGCCTCGACGCCCTACCGGGCGCGCCAAAGATGTCGGGAAGAACTGATCGTGTCCCACGAGCACCTACGGACCTGGGTCCCTTGTGGTTCGGAGGGGCGGAGATTGCACAAAGAGCGGATCGAGGCGATGCACACGAGCGGATTTACCCAGCTTCGAGCTCTCCGGAGAGATAATACTCCTCCGCTGCTTTGTGGATTATCTTGTGTTCTTGCTAGGGAGCAACGGAGCTACAAAACCTAGCCCGAGTGTGGTCTCGTATGAGTAGAATGAACTAAGTCGGAGCTGAACCGAACCCAAACCCTTTCTACGTTGCACTTGGGCCTCCTTTTATAGGCACAAGGGGTCACCACATGTGGCAAGTAGGCAAGGGTAAGATGGTAAAACATAGGTTGGTACACCGCTTGTACAAAGGTACAGTAATATATACCTAACTCGACGGCAAGGGACAAGAGTCATCAATGCCCATCTCGCCGCCCAACAGAGTAACAGGACCGCTAAGTGTGCCTCCGCTTGCCACGATGGTAGCCTGTCAGCCGCTTATCGCTGCTCCCCGCTGGCTGCACAGCCCGTCCGACACGCGTGCTTGGGAGAGCCCGTGGTGACACGCTGGCGGGTGAGCTGGAGCGGAGATGAAGAGAGGTCACTTGTCATGGCGCAGTACTTTGTCACGGGCGAGGTTCTTGTCGCTCGGAGCTTATCGCCATCAAGCCTTCCCGCAAGCTCCTCTTGTCGGGCCTTGTTTCCTTCGCTACCGAGTGGCCTTCCCGCAAGCTCCTCTTGCCGGGTCTTGATTACTTTGTTCTTGAATGGCTTACCGCAAGCTCCTCTTGCCGGGTCTTGTTTTCTTGAAGGGTCATGGAGGGTCTTGGCAGACGCCTTGCAAGGCTTGCCACGGGACGCCATGATCGCCCGCAGACAGTTCGGGGTACTAAGGTACCCCTACTTTAGTACACCGACACATGGTAGTTTTGCTAAATACATTGTCAGTTCGGGTTAGTTTCATTCAAATCATGCAAAGTAGAGTCCAAAACAAGAGGAAAAGCGTTAGGAAAAGTAGTTACGTTGGAGACGTATCAACCCACATATAAAACTATCAAATTAGTGAACGCGAATCAACTAAACATGATGAAAGTTAACTAGACAATATTCCCATGTGTCATCGAGAATGCTTTGCTCACTATAAGAAGTACTTTTGGCTTTTCCTTTGTTACAAAAGGATTGGGCCACCTTGTTGCACCTTTGTTACTATTGTTACTTGCTACTTGTTACGAAATATCTTGCTATCAAACTATTTGTTACTACTATTTACAGCACTTGCAGAGAATACCTTGATGAAACCGCTTGTTATTTCCTTATGCTCCTCATTGGGTTTAACACTCTTACTTACCGAAAGGACTACAATTGAACCCATTTACTTGTGTGTCAAAGATCTGCCTGATGATGAAGTACCGCCTCCACCTATCGGCGTGGAAAACCAATACTTTGGCATCGCTGCTGGAGTTGGAGGGGATCAGAAAGGAGGAAGAGGGGCTCGAAGAGGAGGAGGAGGAGGAGGGGCTCGATGTGGATTTGCATCCCTGGTGCGGGCTTAAATAATCGCGCCCAAGGCAAGGCGAATGGGTGGTCGACCCGCTTCAATGCGGCGTGATACGTCTCCATCGTATCTATAATTTCAGATTGTTTCATCCCAATATTATACAACTTTCACATATTTTTGGCAACTTTTTATATGATTTATTGGACTAACCTATTGATCCAGTGCCCAGTGCCAGTTCCTGTTTGTTGCATGTTTTTTGTTTCGCGGAAAATCCATATCAAACGAAGTCCAAACATGATAAAAATTTACGTAGAATTATTTTCGAATATATATGATTTTTGGGACTTGGAATCAACACAAACGGGGGCCCACAGTGACCACAACCCACCAGGGCATGTCGGGCACCCCCTGGCGCTCCCAAGTGTCTTATGCCCTCCTCCATAGTTGGTTGGGGCCCTTCTTCAGGCGCAAGAAAGATAATTTATGCAAAAAAATCATGTAAAAAGTTCAGCACAGTCGGAGTTACGGATCTCCGGGAATTTAAGAAACGGTGAAGGGCCAGATCTAGGAAACGCGAAAGAGAAGGGAACAGAGAGACAGATCCAATCTCGGAGGGGCTCTCACCCCTCTGCTGCCATGGATGCCATGGACCATAGGGGGAACTCTCCTCCCATCTGGGGGGAGGCCAAGGAACAAGAAGAAGGAGGGGGGCTCTCCCTCCCCCCTCTCCAAGTGGCGCCGGATTGTCGCCGGGGCAAGGATCGTGACGGCGATCTACATCAACAATCTTGCTACCATCAACATCAACTATCTCCCCTCCATGCAGCGGTGTAACACCCCTTCTCTCCGCTGTAATCTCTACTTAAACATGGTGCTCAACTCCATATATTATTTCCCAATGATATTTGGCTATCCAGTGATGTTTGAGTAGATCCATTTTGTCCTGTGGGTTAATCATGATCTTGGTTGGTATGATTGTATATTTTATTTATGGTGATGTCCTACGGTTCCCTCTGCCTCGCGCAAATGTGAGGGGTCCCCACTATAGGGTGTTGCAATATGTTCATAATTCGCTTATGGTGGGTTGCGAGAGTGATAGAAGCTTAAACCCGAGTAAGTGGGTTATGGCGTGCGGGAGTAAAGAGGACTTGATACTTAATGCTATGGTTGGGTTTCATGACCTTAATGATCTTTAGTAGTTGCGGATGCTTGCTAGGGGTCCAATCATAAGTGCATATGATCCAAGTAGAGAAAGTATGTTAGCTCATGCCTCTCTCTCATATAAAATTACAAGAATGATTACCGGTACTTGTTATCGATTGCCTAGGGACAAGTGACTTTCTTGTTGACGAAAGCTATCTACTCTTATTACCTTGCAATTTATCCGTAGTTTTATTCTCGCAAAGTACTCGTAGTTTTATTCTCGCAAAATAGTTCATACTTGTTCTAGGTAAAGCAAACGTCAAGTGTGCGTCGAGTTGTATCGGTGGTCGATAGAACTTTAGGGAATATTTGTTCTGCCTTTAGCTCCTCGTTGCGTTCGATACTCTTATTTATCAAAGAAGGCTACAAATGATCCCCTATACTTGTGGGTTATCAAGACCTCTTTCTGGCGTCGTTGCCAGGGGCAATAGCATGGGGTGAATATTCTTGTGTGTTCTTGTTTGCTTTATCACTAAGTAGTTTTTATTTTCTGTTCTAAGTTGTTCTCTATCTTTAGTTATAGATATGGAACACGAAACACCAAAAAAATTAGTTGTACTTGCTACTCATGGAGACGGGGACCTCCTAAAACCCTCGATGCTTGTTATGTGAAAGATATTATGCACTACTTTGATAATCCTGAGAAAACCCCATTCAACTATATAATGAGAGTAACATTGGATCAACGTGAATGCTTTAGGGATTATTACTTGACTCATAAAGGGAAATTGTTATGGGATCAAATTCATATGTTGCATTGGTATGCTCGGGAGCTATGCTTGAGATATGATTATACTTGTTGCTCTAGTATGAATGCTCCACATCTTCCCTTTTCATGTGAATTTAATGATAATGAAACCTTGGCTTCTTATGCTAGAGGTATATATGATTACTATGATGTGGAACGAATAGAAGAATTTGTTGCTTTTAAGGGTGCTTATGAAATTGAATCCGTTTTTAAAATGTGAAGATGATGATGATGCTGGCTATAGACCTGAAAATTTTGCTATTCTTAAATATTTCTATGATAATTATGAATACAATTGTGATATTGATGCATTCATTGAGAGAGTCTCCGCTGTCCAAGAAGAGAAAAATATTTTGCAGGAGTCTATGGAAGAAGAAATTGATGATATTGTGAGCCCATTGGATGAAAAAGATGAGGAGGAGAGCGAAGAACAAAAGGAGGAAGAGTGGATTGATCACCTGTGCCCACCTTCTAATGAGAGTAACTCTTCAACTCATACATTGTTTAATGTCCCTTTGTTCTTACTAAAGGATGAATGCTATGATCCCATTGATTCGTTTGAAATATACCTTTTTGATCATGCTTGCTATGCTTCTGGCCAAGATGCCAATATGAATTATGCTTATGGAGATGAACTTGCTATAGTTCCTTATGTCAAGAATGAAATTATTGCTATTGCACCCACACATGATAGTCCTATTATCTTTTTGAATTCTCCCAACTACACTATATCGGAGAAGTTCACTCTTATTAAGGATTACATTGATGGGTTGCATTTTACCGTTGCACATGATGATTTTGATGAATATAATATGCATGTGCTTGCTGATCCTACTTGCAATTATTATGAGACAGGAACTATGAAAGTGCGTTACGTCGACTAGAGGGGGGTGAATAGGCGATTTTTATGAATTCTTCACTGAGGAATTTCAGGGTGAGGAAATTCCTAAGCGAAGAACTACTTGCAGCGGAATAAGTACTCAGGTATAAGCATAACGGAGCAACAACGTAGTCATCATGATGAAATGAAAGACAAACACAGAGTACAGAAAGCGTAAACACAGGATAAGCAGGATGAAGACAAAACAGACTGAAGAAATAGGATTGAGGAATTAGAGAAAGTCTTCAGTCAAAGTATTCAAACAGTAATGATCAGGTTCATCAACAAATAACTTAGGAAATGAAAGGGTTGAGGAAATAGAACCAGTTGGCTTGGTGAAGACAATGATTTGGTAGACCAGTTCCAACTGCTGTGACAGTTGTACATCTGGTTGGAGCGGCTGGGTATTTAAACTCGAGGACACACAGTCCCGGACACACATTCCTCACTGGATTCTCCTTGAGCTAAGATCACACAAACCTCTCCCAAAAGTAGTGGTAGGTCTTCACAGGTGACTTCCAAACCTTCACAGACTTGGTCACTCGGCAATCCACAATTCCTCTTGGATGCTCATACCATGACGCCTAACCGTCTGGAGGATACACAGTCCTCAAAGGTAACAAGCGTCGGTTCCACATAGGAACAATCTCTTCAGTGATGCTCAATCACTTTGGGGTTTGTAGGTTTGGGTTTGGGATTTGGGTTTTCCTCACTTGATGATTTTCGCTCAAAGTCCTCGGAGGATGGGATGCTCTCAAATGACAAGTGTCAGTTTCTCTCGGAGTAGCCAACCAGCTAGTGGTTGTAGGGGGGGATATTTATAGCATAGGGAGCAGCCCGAAATGGTAAGACATAAATGCCCTTGTCTGATATGACCGTTAGGTGGTAGGATATTTTGGCACAGCTGGCGCGTGGCACAGCAATGGTCGGATTTGAGGTTCAAATTCCTCAGAGCTATCATGTTCCTCACTATGAAGGCAATTCGCACTGGTGAATTCCTAACTCCTCAGATAGAACAAATTCCTCAGAGACCAGAAGATCTTCGTCTCGGTCACTGAAGAAATTGACTGAACTGATATGAGATTTCCAATGGCTTCACTCGAAGGATTGGGTAGGTGTAGGATTTTGAGATGAGCATCACTTGGAAATCAGTTTCCTTAGTATTACCTCGACCCCCTTTAATAGTACTGTGTTTCCTATGACTCAAGAAAGAGAAAATGAAACTACGAAAATAGAAGTCTTCACGCTTCAGATTCCTCACATAAATATCGAAGTCTTCAAGGTCACGCCAATTTCTTCACTTTCAAAGTCTTCAGGAGAACCGAAGTCTTCAGCCGAAAACATTCATTTTTAGGGGTCGACTTTCACTATAAATATCAAACTCCTCATTGACTTATAGAGCCTGTGTACACTCACAAATGTATTAGTCCCTTAACCTATAAGTCTTCATGTCGGTGGGAAACGACACCTATGGGATCACAAGAATCCCTACTACGGTTGCGGAGCGCGGGGTTGTGAGAAGAGCGGATCAAACAGATAGCACGCGGTTCGTTTATCCAGGTTCGGGCCGCGAGGATGCGTAAAACCCTACTCCTGCTTTGGTGGATTGTTTATCTGTATTCTTGAGCTACCTATGGGGCGTGAGGAGCTCCAAAAAGCCGAATCTTCCTCCTGGTCGCCTCGGGCCTCCTTTTATAGGAAAGGGGCTGCCACAGTGCCACACAGGAGGTGGAAAGGGTACAGTGATGCGAGGTTATCCCTCGCATTACATGACAAGGCGCATTTAATGCACCTTGCTTAGGTGTCCTTGCTTTATCGGGGACGGGGGAGAGCCCTATCTCATCCGTCGCCGCTCCCTCTTGTGTCGACACGCGCCCTGGCCAGCGGTGCCCGCAGTGCCATGTAGGCAGGTAGGCAGCTGAGGTTGCGCAGTGGTGGGTTTCCACGAAGATCTGTACGCCGCCACGCAGGTGCCTGCCCAGCTGGTTGGGTCGGCAGCTGCATGCGAATGGCGGTGGAGGTGTGACTGGCGCGGGCCTGATGGTGGCCTCACGGGTGTTCTTGGCAAGGGCCTTGCCGGGGCCCAGGCAAGGGTCTTGCCGTGGCGCCCGTTGTCATCCCCGGCAAGGCTCTTGCCGGGGGCCTTGTGGTCCTCCTTGGCTGGGATCCCGCCAAGGATCATCACCTTCTAAAGTGTGTATCTGATCTTGAATGTCTTCACAAAGATCTGCATGCGACCACGGGGATGTCTCCCGAATCCTTGCCCCATGGGGGCAGTGGACTCAAGGGTGACTCGCTCCGTAGGTGTGGGGCGAGCTGCCACGGCAAGGGTCTTGCTGGGTTTGCTAAAGCTGCCCCCCGGCAAGGATCTTGCCGGGGTCTGCTTTGTCCCCTTTGCCCTTTGTGGTCTTGGTCTTGGCGTCGTTCTGCTTCTCTTCGAGCTTCGGTCTTACCTTGGCTCACCTCTGTCGCCTTGCTCAGTGTAATGGTGCCCGTGGCTCAGACTGCCCGTGCACAGTTATAGGGGTACAAAACGTGTACCCCTCTTTTTGTACACCGACAGGAGCCCCCGGGCCTGGGCCACACATAAGCGCAACGCGTTGTTGGGCTAGGCCCAAAAATGGTGCGCGGGCAGGCGGGGCGGTTTTTACCGCGGTAAGTTCCTTCGCGCGTTGCGATTCCCATGCTCCCTGGGGGTGGCATGGCATGGGGAGGCGTGCGTGATGTGGGCGGCATGCATGGGGCTGAGCTCTGCACGCATGCGTCACGTCGTAGTAAAGGGGGCGGTTCGCGCCTTCCCCATAAATGGAGGGAGGCGTGGAGGCGCGGCCTATTTACTGAACGGGGCCGAGGCGTGGTCTTCAAGGCGTCCACTCCCCACGATCACGGGGTGGGGAGAGGTCGCCTCACCCGCCGCCTCGGTCCTGCACGCCTGCCACGTGGCTCTCATGCGCTTGGGGTGGCGAACGGTGGAGGCGGGAAACCGGGCCGCCGCGGGCTGGGGCAGCGGGTCGGTCCCAGTTCCCTGCGCCTTCCGCGTCTTGATTGGCTGAGCGGGGCGGCCGAGCCCCCACCCCGTTCCTTTATAAAGAGCGGGAGGGGGGATGGCGTCCCGCATTCTTTCATCTCCTCCTTCCTTCAGCTTCTGCTCCCCCTTCCATCTGCCATGGAGAGAGGGAATCTTGGTCCTTCAACGGTGGCGGCGAGGGTCGCCGCTCGACAACGCGTCCCTCCTTCTCCTGCACCTGTGGTGGCGGAGCCAGCCGCAAGGGGAAGGGGGAGGGGGCGAGGCCGTGGGCGAGGCCGAGGCGCTCGGGGAAGAGGAGGACGGGGCGGCACGCCGGCCTCGCCTCCGCCAGCAGTTCCTCCCCCCATGGAGGGCCACGTTGGGGATGATCCTTGCAAGTTCTTCGTCAGGCTGCGCCGGCCGCCTCGCCGTCGCCTTCGTCTCCCGACTCCATTCACGCGGGAGATGGAGCTGGATCCACCAGAGTCGCTGCGGCTGCACATGAGGGGCTGCGGGATCAGCGGCACGCGGGTTCACGTTGACTTCCCAGCCCCTCACGTGATGTATCTTCGTCGGGGATGGAAGACGTTCGCTCATATCCACCGCTTGACGGAGGGGCTCACTCTCCATTTCAAGCTGATGGAGGGCGGCCTCCTCTCCGTCAAGGTCTTCGGGCTCTTCGGGACCCGTGCCAGGTGCTGCGTGGAGAGCTCTTCTGATAGCGAAGACTCCTCCTCGGGCGAGAGTGATGAGGAGGACAGCGGCAGCAACGACGGGGGTAGTAGGAGGCATGATGACGGGTCCGACTAGGTGTCAGGCGCAGCTCCCTGCAGCACCGGCGACCCCATCATCCGTGTCGCCGGCTCCCTGAACTTCTCGGGGTCGTCTCCTTGGGCGGCTGGCGTTGGGAGGCTGCGGAAGAGGAATTGGGCGGGCGGCAAGGCCGTCAAATCAGAGTACGCGGGCACCAATGCCTTCGACGCGTGCTGACGTCCTGCCGCCTCGTCTTCGAGCTCTGCTTCTGGCGCTGCCATCACCATCCAGCCTTCGGACGGCCACCGAGACGTTCTCTTGGTGTCTTCTGCCACCCGTAGCTCGCCTAGGTGCCCCTTTTGCCCTTTTTGCCTCCTTGACCTGCCTCCTGAGGGGAGGGACAAGAAAGGGGTTATGGGCACCTTATCTCTTTTTAGTTTGTAAGCCTTCGGGCCTTAGCTGAATTTAAAACTTGTAATCCCATCATTCATGTTTTTCATTCCCTACGGACTGTACCTGAGTGGAATGTTCTTAATGAAAAAGGGATGCTTGCCTGGTTATTTGTTTGCGGGTAGAACCCACGACAAAGAGTAAATCCTTGATATCTCTAAGATAAACATTTCCTTGCCCGGCAAAAGGCCTTGCCGTCTTCCCACTTCGCTCGACCTTTCTCACGCTTTTGGCGGAGGCAAGGATGAGGCGGGTTCAGGCTCCTTGTTTTATCCTTTCGCTGCCGCGACTACGACCAAACCTGGCCCCAGGAACGAGCTCTAGGGACTAGAGTTAGGGGAGCACGGTAGCTCTAGGAAAAAATGAGGTTTCACATTCCTCAGTCCATAAGGGAATGCATGATAAGGGATGAAGAACTTATCTGAAGCTGTAGCCCCCGGCAATTCTGGTTTGCCGTGGGTGAATCTTTGCTCTTGCAGCCCCCGTCAACACTGGCTTGCCGGGGTCTAGATGCTGGTCTGTCCCTCTTCTCTTTTTCGTCCTCAAGTGGTCCTGCAAGGATATCTGTGAGTCCTGCTAACCAAAGAAGACAAAATAACGGCAAAGGGACGCACACTCGACCTCTAAGCTAGGGGTTAGTCGCCGCTAAGCACTATCAACCCTAACCAAGGATTTAGACTCGACCTAGCATGCATGCTATAACTTAGGCGCCAAAGCTTCATTTATTTATGCTCGTGGTCTACCTGGCTTTGTACAAAGGGTTACATGCATCATCGACAATGCTTGTACAAAAGGTGGCTTGCCGGGAGGCCCGGCAGCCGCGCCTCACGGGTAAAACTTGCGAAGATGCTCAATGTTCCAGGAGTTACTCACCGGAACGGCATCCTCGGTCTCCAGGCGGACTGCGCCGGGCCTTCCCACTTTGGCGTCAACTTGCTGGAATTCTTGGCCGATTGAACGCGCCGAAGGACAAGGTCGCCTTCCTCAAGGCTTCGGGCATGAACCTTGCGGCTATGGTAGCGGCGCAAGGCTTGCTGGTAGCGTGCTGCTCTCACAGCCGCCCGAAGACAATCTTCCTCAAGGAGCATTGTATCATCTTGCCGCAGTTGCTCTTGCTTAAGCTCATCATAAGCGAGCACTCGAGGTGACCCGTGTATGAGTTCAGTGGGGAGAACTGCTTCTGCCCCTTATACTAGGGCAAAGGGTGTCTGGCCGGTGGCTCGATTTGGCGTCGTTCTGATCGACCAAAGAACCGTCGGCAACTCATCAATCCAGCGCCTTCCGCTCTTGTGCAGCCTGTCAAAGGTCTTTGTCCTTAAGCCCCGCAGTACTTCAGCATTTGCCCTCTCAGCTTGACCGTTGCTTCGTGGGTGGGCAACGGAAGCGAAACAGACTTTGCTGCCGAGGTCTTGGGTATATTGCATGAAGGTGCGGCTTGTGAACTGTGTGCCGTTGTCGGTGATGACCCTGTTGGATACACCAAAACGGCACACTAGCTCCTTGAAGAACTTGACGGTTGACTGATCTGTGACCTTCCTCACTGCCTCCACCTCCGGCCACTTTGTGAACTTGTCGATTGCAACATACAAGTATTCAAAGCCCCCGACAGCGCGGGGGAAAGGGCCCAGTATGTCGAGCCCCCAGACCGAGAAGGGCCAGGAGAGAGGAATGGTTTGAAGGGCTTGAGCTGGCTGATGAAGCTTCTTTGAATGGAACTGACACACTTCACACCTGGTGACTAGTGTCGTCGCATCCTGGAGGGCGGTGGGCCAGAAGAAGCCTTGCCGAAATGCCTTGTCGGCAAGGGCCCTTGACCCGATGTGGGATCCACATATGCCTCCATGTATCTTAGCCAACAGCTCCAGTCCTTCCTCTCGAGGGATACACTTCAATTTCACACCGTTCGGCCTCTTTCTATACAGGGCGTCATCAACGAACTGGTACATGGTAGAGCAACGGGCTACTTTTTCCGCTTCTTCCTGCTCCTCAGGAAGTTCCCCTGTTTGGAGGAATCGGACGGTATGTTGTGCCCACGCCGGAGCCTGGGGCTCGACGGCGAGCACTAAAGGCATTTCCTCCGCTATAGGAGCGGCTGTCTCGACGACAAGAGCTTGACGCTCCGCCGGAGCTAGCCGTCCCGTGGTGGGCTCAGCGTCCCCGGCAACATCCTTGCCGGCGGCTCCGGGGAGCTCGGCGGGAAAGTACTTGTCAGGCCCTGATTTCCTCCTCTTGTGCTGCTCTGTTGATGGATTAACGGATGGCTGAGTTAGCTGAAGCACAACGGTACCTGGTTCCACAGGTAGCTTGAGGGCAGCATGTTTTGACAGGTAATCGGCGATATCGTTCTTCGCTCGGGGAACGTATTCATCCTGTATACCGTCGAAACGCTCTTCCAGCTTTCTCACTTCATCGACGTAGTCCTTCATCAACGGGCTCTGGTAATCCTTGTTGACTTGCTTGACGACAAGCTGCGAGTCACCCCTGACGATGAGTTTCTTGATTCCGAGGTCCGCCGTGATCCTAAGACCGGCAAGCAGCCCTTCGTACTCTGCCGTATTGTTTGTTGACACCTCCCTGTGGAAGTGCATCTGGATCACGTACTTGAGGTGCTCTCCGGTGGGGGCGACAAGCAGTACGCTAGCCCCAGCGCCTTGTAAGGAGAAAGCTCCATCAAAGTACATGATCCAATTGCAACTTGCCTCCTTGCCGGGGAGAGCAGTTTCTTGGGCTTCTTCGTCAGGCGTTGCGGTCCATTCTGCAATGAACTCCGCCAGGACTCGGCTCTGAATCGTCGAAGTACTTTCAAACTTGAGGCCAAAGCTGGACAGCTCCAGTGCCCATTCCACAATTCTCCCGTTGCATCTGGATTGTGCAATATCCGTTGCAGAGGGAGGCGAGTGACGACAGTGATCTCGTGTGCCTGGAAGTAGTGACGCAGCTTCCTCGAGGCCATAAGAAGGCCGAAGAGCAGTTTCTGCACGCCGGAGTACCTTGATCTAGCCCCCTGCAGGAGGGAGCTAACAAAGTAGACCGGGTGCTGCATCATTTTCTTCTTCGGCGGCACTTCGACTGGCTGTGTCGTCTCCGCATTGGTGGTGTCGGGCTCTGTTGCTGCCACTACCTCGTCATCAACCTCTCTCTGCGCCACAAGTGCGGCGCTGACCACCTGGTTCGTTGCCGCCAGGTATAGCAGCAACGGCTCCTGTGGCCTAGGCGCAACTAGTATTGGCGCGGAGGAGAGGTACTTCTTCAAATCTTACAACGCTGCTTCGGATTCTGGCGTCCACTCCATCGGGCCTGCCTTTTTCAGGATCTTGAAAAAGGGAAGGGCGCGCTCGGCAGACTTGGAAATGAATCTGCCCATGGCGGCGACGCAACCAGCAAGCCGACGCACATCCTTGATTCGCTTGGGTGCTTCAATCTGCTCTATAGCTTTGATCTTGTCCGGATTGGCCTCTATCCCATGCTGTGACACAAAGAACCCGAGAAGCTTGCCGGACGGGACGCCAAAGACGCACTTCTCAGGGTTCAGCTTGAGATTGATCTTGCGCAGGTTTGCAAATGTCTCTTGCAAATCTGGTATGAGGGTTTCCCTGTCCTTGGTTTTGACCACTATGTCATCCATATAAGCTTCCATATTTCTATGGAGCTGGGGTTCAAAACCAATCTGGACCGCCCTTGCAAACGTCAAACCAGCACTCTTCAACCCGAAAGGCATCCGCATGAAACAATACATACCACATGGGGTGATGAATGCTGTTTTCTCTTCGTCTTCTCTCGTCATGAAGATCTGGTGGTAGCCGGAGTAGGCATCGAGGAATGACAACAGATCACACCCAGCTGTGGAGTCAACAATCTGGTCGATGCGCGGCAACAGGAAGGGGTCTTTAGGACAGGCCTTATTGATATCTGTGTAATCAATACACAGCCTCCACTTCCCATTTGCCTTGCGCACCACGACCGGATTGGCCAACCACTTTGGATGGAGCACTGCTTCCAGTTTCCGGATCTCCTCTGTGATGAACTCTTGTCGTTCCAAAGCTTGCATTCTGACCTTCTGCTTGACGGGCCGCGCATGAGGACAGACAACAAGGTGGTGCTCAATCACCTCCCTGGGAACGCCGGGGATGTCGGAAGCTTGCCACACAAACACATTGACATTCGCCCGCGGGAAGGTGACGAGCGCGTCTTCCTATTTGTCGTCAAGGATGGACCTTATGGTGAAAGCCCCTCCCGTGCCGTCCTCATTGACAGAAACCTTCTTGGTTCCCGGCGGTATGGCCCTGGGCTTCTTGTTTCGGCCGGTGGAGCTCTCTGGCACGTCCTCGACGGCAGCGCTACAGTCCGAAGAGGTGCGCTTGCCGGAGTGGGTGTCCAAGGTCTCACCGGTCTTCTTCTTCTTCTTCCCCCCCGGGGTCCCAGCGGCAGGAGCAAGCGCCCTAGTGGCGGCAGCTGCTGCAACTGCTTGCTGGTATAGCTGGTCAGCGCAAATCAGTGCATCTTTATTATCGGAGGGGATGGTGATGATCGTCACAGGTCCTGGCATCTTCAGGGTGTTGTAGGCGTAGTGTGATGCCGCCATGAACTTGGCCAGCGCTAGGCGGCCAAGGATCCCGTTGTAGGGCAAGGGGATCTTGGCAACAGCAAACACGATCCTCTCCGTCCAGTAGTTTAGATCGCTTCCAAAAGTCACGGGAAGCGTGACCTTTCCCTTGGGTTGGCTTCTTCCCGGGTTGACCCCTTGAAACGTGCCCGTCTCTTCGAGGTCTCCATCAGGAATCTGCAGTTTCTCGATCACGGCAGGCAAGATCAAGTTCAGAACGGCCCCGCCATCGACTAGCATCTTTGTCACCTTGAGGTTGCGTATTGTTGGTGAAACCAACAACGGCAAGCACCCGACCGCAGTAGTGCGATCAGGGTGATCCTCAGTGTAAAAAATGATAGGTGTGCTGGACCACTTCAGCGGCCTTTGGGCATCAAACGACGGCTCTGCCGCTGTAATCTCTCGCGCCCACTGTTTAAGCCGGCGGTGAGAGGTATGCAGCGAGGCGCCGCCGTCGGCGCACATGGCCTCTGTAGCTTTCTGAAACTCTTGGTCGTCGGATTCTTCGTCCTCTTCGTGATCGTCATCTTCCGGCTTTCTGTCACGGCCCCGGGCGGGCCACTCCTGTTGTTTATCCTTGCCGCGACGGCCCGCCTGGCCGTCACGCTTCTTGCCGGACCCCTCAGCATCGTCTTGGCCCTTCTCCTTGTCCCGCCTCTCATATTCAGCCCTCTGCTTCTCAGCGTGGAGCTCAACCTGTCGGCAGTCTTGGAGAGCATGGCCTTTGGTGCGATGGATCTTGCAGTATCGCTTGTCGGAGTTTCCTGGCTTCTCGGCAGCCGCCAAGGCCCGGCAGGCGACACATCCGGCAATTTCCTTGCCGGGGTCATCTGCCTTGGTTTTCTTGGTGGAGCCGGTGTCATCAGATCCCTCGACGGCAAGCACGACTTTACCTTTGCGCTTCCTGTTGCGGCATTTATAGACATTTCGTGCTCATTTCCAAATTTATGCTTAGGCCGGCCCTTCTTCGTCGGGGCGGCAGTATCCTCATCTGAGGAGTCGGTTTCCACGCCGGCATCTTCTCCGGGGTACTTCCTTCCCTCTTCAGCTCGGGCACATCTGTCAGCAAGAACATAGAGTTCTGCTACATCTTTCACCTTGTTCATTGCCAGCTCTTCGCGCATCTTGCGGTTACGCACGTTCTGATGGAACGCGCTGATGATGGCGGCAGGGTGAACATCAGAGATATTGTACTGTATCCGGCTGAACCTCTGTATATACTTGCGGAGACTCTCGCCTCCTTCTGGGGAATGACGTGCAGTCGCTTCGCTTATGGGCTTGTGGCCTCGAAAAAAGGCGCCCACGAACTCATGGCACAAATCCGGCCAGAAGGAAATGGAGTCTACCGGCAAGTGCATCAACCATGACATGGCATTGGGTTTAAGAGCCAACGGGAAGTAATTCGCAAACACCTTATCGTCGCGGGCTCCGGCAGCTTGCATCGCGATGGTGTAGATGCTGAGGAACTCGGTTGGGTGGGTCTTGCCGCTGTACTTTTCGCCCACGTTAGGTTTGAAAGTGCGGTGAGTGGGCCACTGGAACTGCCGCAGCTCAAGGGTAAAAGCCGGACAACCTACCTCGTAAGGTAGGCCTCCAGGGCTCTCCGGTGCCGGGTGGTTCACAGCAGGCCCTGCTCGCCTGTCTGATTGGTGGCGCGCTCCGCGCCGGCGCTCGATAGTGGTTCAAGTGTCTTCATGTTCTCGTTCCCGAAGAACTTGGCGCTGGTCGCAGTGGGTCCGCGGGTCGGACGACGCTATGGAGATTTCATCGCCCGTAACGTCGCGACGGGCTGGCGTCCGTGGTACCGGGCGAGGAGGAGGCGAGTGCACCGTGGTCGCGGCACCGCCGGCTTTCCTGCCACTGGTGTGTGGGACTCTGTCGGAGCGTCGACCCGGGGGCTCCACTGGACTCGGTTCGTCTTTGTTGGCCACCGCAACAAGGCTTCGGATAGTGGCTCTCCATTTGTCGAGTTTCCCCGTAGTGGGAGGAAAATCGAGGAGCAACCGCGCGCGCGCCAGGGCTTCTGCTGGCGTTGGTGGCAGCGAAACCTGCATGGATCGCGACGCGCTTCGACTTCTGACCATGTCAGAAGGAGCTCTATCACGACCCCGCGGTCGCATGCCATCTTCACCAGCACCTCGACGAGCGGGCAGGTCTTCTACATTCCGGGAGTGGCGCTCGGGGCTCTTCCCGCGGCGACGCCCGGGGTCTTTGGCGTGATTACGCCGCTCGTCGCGTGCCGCTTGAGAGAAGCGCGCCGTCGGCGCCGGCGTGGGAGTCTTGGAAGCCCTCGCGTCGCCCTCGGGCGGGGTGGCAGCGATCCTGGAACGCCCCGCGCCACCCGCGGAGGGCCTGGCTCCGTCTTTGGATTTGGCGGCGTGCGGCCCGTCACCAGGCGCACGAACATCGCCGCCTCCCAAACTCCGGCTGCTGGGACGGTGTTGGCGTTCGCGAACGGCGCCCCGGGTCCTTTCTGCGACTGATCCGCTGTTCGCCCGCGTCGGGACAGGATGTCCGGCTTCCGACGGGCCAACCGCCACCGTCGTCTTCTTCTTGGGCGCCATGACGATGAAGAAGCGTCGAACTAACTGCTAGAGCTGATTCTCGCAACTGCGCCCCCTACTTGGCGCGCCAAAGATGCCGGTGGGAAATGACACCTATGGGATCACAAGAATCCCTACTACGGTTGCGGAGCGTGGGGTTGTGAGAAGAGCGGATCAAACAGATAGCACGCGGTTCGTTTATCCAGGTTCGGGCCGCGAGGATGCGTAAAACCCTACTCCTGCTTTGGTGGATTGTTTATATGTATTCTTGAGCTAGCTATGGGGCGTGAGGAGCTCCAAAAAGCCGAATCTTCCTCCTGGTTGCCTCGGGCCTCCTTTTATAGGAAAGGGGCTGCCACAGTGGCACACAGGAGGTGGAAAGGGTACAGTGATGCGAGGTTATCCCTCGCATTACATGACAAGGCACATTTAATGCGCCTTGCTTAGGTGTCCTTGCTTTATCGGGGACGGGGGGAACCCTGTCTTGTCCGTCGCCGTTCCCTCTTGTGTCGACACGCGCCCTGGCCAGCGGTGCCCGCAGTGCCATGTAGGCAGGCAGGGAGCTGAGGTGGCACAGTTGTGGGTTTCCACGAAGATCCGTACACCGCCACGCAGGTTCCTGCCTAGCTGGTTGGGTCGGCAGCTGCATGCGAACAGCGGTGGTGTGACTGGCGCGGGCCTGATGGTGGCCCCATGGGTGTTCTTGGAAAGGGCCTTGCCGGGGCCCCGGCAAGGGTCTTGCCGTGGAGCCCGCTATCATCCCCAGCAAGGCTCTTGCCGGGGGCCTTGTGGTCCTCCTTGGCTGGGATCCCGCCAAGGATCATCACCTTCTAAAGTGTGTATCTGATCTTGAATGTCTTCACAAAGATCTGCATGCCACCATGGGGATGTCTCCCGAATCCTTGCCCCATGGGGGCAGTGGACTCAAGGGTGACTCGCTCCGTAGGTGTGGGGCGAGCTGCCACGGCAAGGGTCTTGCCGGGTTTGCTAAAGCTGCCCCCCGGCAAGGATCTAGCCGGGGGGGGTCTGCTTTGTCCCCTTTGCTCTTTGTGGTCTTGGTCTTGGCGTCGTTCTGCTTCTCTTCGAGCTTCGGTCTTACCTTGGCTCACCTCCCTCGCCTTGCTCAGTGTGGTGGTGCCCGTGGCTCAGACTGCCCGTGCATAGTTATAGGGGTACAGAAAGTGTACCCCTCTTTTTGTACACCGACACTTCAATACACCAAAATCACTAAGGGGCACTAGATGCACTTACAAACTACATCTCCGTCTCTCTATGTTTCCAACACGACAAAATTGCGAGAAACTGTTTATGCTATGTATTGGGCTTTACTTGATGTGCATGAATTGTTCTTTTATGACATGTTGATGCATAGGAAGAGAGTTAGACTTTGTCATTGCATGATTTATGTTGCTTTTTGTTCACTACCAAATTACAAATCATTGTTAATTCAAATTGGCTTTGATATACCTTGGGATCCGGGTGTATCCATTACTTGAGCACTTCATGCCTAGCTTAATGGCTTTAAAGAAAGCACTGCCAGGGAGACAACCCAGAAGTTTTAGAGAGTCATTTATTTCATTTGAGTTATTTTATAAATTTTAAAAACAAAAAATATAGAGGGGAACCTAAAAACCTTCTAAAAGAGAAGCGATTGAAAGGTGATGCATTGGAGAAGTGAGGGTCGACCTTCAACACTTGTGTTCATGCTCATGGAAACAATGTAGAACTTTTCATGAAGATTCTCACAAAAATAATTATCCCCTTGTACAAATCCATTGTATTGTAAAATTATTGTTCCAAGATTTGCCTTTAGGATAATAGATTGCTTGTTGGTATGTGCGGTGGAGGAACAGAAACTTTAGCTGTAGCGCGTGAATTTTAATTTTTTACTGGGACATCAGAAGCTTCTCAAACTTTTTGCACAGTATTGCTATACAAATTGTTTATTTTTTCCGAATGTTTCAGAATTTTTGGAGTACCAGAAGTATGGTAGATGTTCAGATTGCTACAGACTGTCCTATTTAAGACATATTTCTGTTTTTGATGCATTGTTTTGCTTGTTTTGATGAAACTATCGATTCTATCAGTGGTATAATCCATGCAAAAGTTATATTACAGTAGTTGAAATGAAAAAATAAAATATGAATTGGTTTGCAACAGTACTTAGAGTGGTGATTTGCTTTATTATATTAAAGGATCTTACCAAGCTTTCTGTTGAGTTTTGTGTGGATGAAGTGATCAAAGATCGAGGAGGTCTCGATATCAGGAGAAGGAGGAGAGGCAAGAGTTCAAGCTTGGGGATTCCCAAGGCACCCCAAGTAAATATTCAAGAAGGCTCAAACGTCTAAGCTTGGGGATGCCCCGAAAGGCATCCCATCTTTCTTCAACAAGTATCGGTACGTTTTCGTATTTGTTTCGTTCACGTGATATGCGTAAATCTTGGAGTGTCTTTTGCATTTAGTTTTCACTTTTCTTTCATGCACCATGCTGGTATGAGATAGTCCATGGTTGATTTATAGAATGTTCATTGCACTTCACTTATATCTTTTGAGTATGGCTTTATAGAATGCTTCATGTGCTTCACTTATATCATTTGAAGTTTGGATTGCCCTGTTTCTCTTCACATAGAAAACCGTTGTTTGTAGAATGCTCTTTTGTTTCACTTACATTAGTTAGAGAATGGTCTTTTGTAGAAAGAATTGAACTCTCTTGCTTCACTTATATATATTTAGAGAGTCAACATGAATTGCTCAATTGCATGGTTAGTCATAAAATCCTACATAAAACTTGTGGATCACTGAATATGATATGTTTGATTCCTTGCAATAGTTTTGCGATACAGAGATGGAATATGTGGGAGGTACTAGTAAATGGTTGTGGTTAGTAAGAATATTGGTGTTAAGGTTTGTGATTCCCGAAGCATGCACGTATAGTCTCTCGTTATGCTATGATGTTGGAGCATGATTTATTATTGATTGTCTTCCTTATGAGTGGCGGTCGGGGACGAGCAATGGTCTTTTCCTACCAATCTATCCCCCTAGGGGCATGCATAGTAGTACTTTGCTTTGAGGGCTAATAAACTTCTGCAATAAGTATATGAATTTTTTATGACTAATGTGAGTCCATGGATTGTACGCGCTCTTACCTTTCCGCAATTTGCTAGCCTATACAATACCGTGCATTGCCCTTCTCACCTCAAGAGTCGGTGCAAACTTCGCCGGTGCATCCAAACCCCGTGATATCACTACAAAAAAAAGACACATCCATGACATTTTGGGCCGAACGATTTTTTTTCTGTCATACTTATGACACTTCTATGATGATAACTGTGACAAAAACCGATATCATCACAGATGTGGTGGGCTCCTACTTCTATGACAAAAAAACATGACATAAAATGGGCTTTTCGTCCTAGGCGGGCCGGAGACGCAGCTGCATGCCATTCTTTGGGCCATTCATGACGGGAAAAACCGTGGTAGAAGCGAGGGCGAGGAAAATTTCGGGGAGTTCCCGGTTACGGTGGGTGGTCGAGGGCCGAGCGATGCGTGTTTCTCTCGTACACGTACGCGCGTGTGTGCGAGGCGTTGGGCTATAACTGATCCCGAGCGAGGCGTTGGGCTCTAATCGAACCCGGCGATTGCTGCGAGTTACGCTGCGTTCGAACCCGACCGATCATCGATGGCTGTTAACTGAACCCGATCGAGCGATTCCTTCGCTACTGCTGCTAACTAAAGCCGATCGATGCTGCCTCTGGATGAACAGTGAGCATTGCGGGGGGGGGGGGGGTGGATGAACAGTGAGCGGTGGGGTGGATGAACAGGACCCCGTGGTGTTGCCTCTGGATGAACAGGACCCCGATTGATCGAGCCGGTTGGGGCTGGATGAACAGGACCCCGTGGAGGGCTGGATGAACAGGACGACCCCGTGGAGGGCTGGATGAACAGTAGACGGTGGAGGAGTAGATGAACAGTAGCCCGTGGAGGGGGTGGTTGAACAGCAGCCCATGGAGAGGGGTGGTTGAACAGTAGCCGGTGGAGTAGTGCGCGGTGGAGGCTGGATGAACAGGAGCCCGTGGATGAACAGTCGCAAGTGGAGGCTGGAGGAGGTCGACGGTGGATGAACAGTAGCCCGTGGAGGCTGGAGGAGGTCAACGGTGGAGATGAACAATATCACGTGGAGTCCTGTTTTGCGGTACGGCACACCCCTCCCGATGAACAGGACCCCCGTTTCTACCGTAGCGCTCCAACACAAGTCCGTTTCCTCCATTTTGCGGTACGCCACACTCCTCCCGATCAACAAGACCCCGTTTCGACCGTAGGAGGTCCAACACAAGTCAATTTCCTCCGTTTTGTGGTATGCCAGACCCCTCTCGATGAACAGGATCCCGTTTCGAACGTGGTCGGTTGAACACAAGGCCGTTTCCTCCGTTATGCGGTACGCCAAGCCTCATTTCCATCGCCTGTTCCGTCCAAGCCCTCCCGATGAACACGACGACGCATTCCGTTCCGACCCAGCCGGTTGGCTCCCCATGAACACGACAACGATGTTGTTTCTCCGTTCCGACCCAGCCATGTACACTAGTCCTGGCCGTACGTATGCGCGAGTAGGCGTTCGATACCCCGCCTGTATGTACGTACGTGGTCGTATTTACTTTCCTGCACCCTGGCCGTTGTACGTACGTGTACATGCTACGTGCGCGCCTCTACTATCACACGTGCACGCCTCTACATCGACCAGTATGTACATACACGTTCGCGACCAGAATGACAACGCTACGTACACTTCGACCAGGTGGGTCCCGACTGTCAGGCACTTCCTTGCGTGCAAAGATGTAGCTGGTGCGTCCCAGCAGTCAGGGGGGCGAATCATTTTTTTGCCCGGACGCACTTCCTTGCTTGCGAAGATGTAGCTGGTGGGTCCAAGCTGTCAGGGGGAATTTTTTTTTTGCAAAATACGGTGGCCCGTCCGGTGGATCCCTACTGTCAGGTGGAG